>CM033802.1:20434868-21044868 GCA_019656835.1 Rhododendron ovatum
TCAGTGAAATTTAGGTCTTCTAAAATCTCATTCTTCACCAATCTATCAATTCTATCCTTGGAGATATGCCCAAATCGTCTATGCCATAGGGTAAATGATTTTTCATCAATTCGACCACGTTTTAAACCAACATCCGAATGCAGAGTCACTAATGATTGTGCAAACTCATGATTCAAGGCAATTTTATATAAACCATCATATAAATCACCAGAACCAACCATTATTGAATTAAACATCAATTTGAGTTTTCGACAACCAAATGAAACTGAATATCTAGAACAATCTAATCTAGATAAAGAAACCAAATTCCTAGAAATAGAGGGAACATAAAAAGTGTCTTCAAGATCTATCTGATGACCCGTCTCTAAAACCAAGCGATAGGTACCAACAGCTACCACTTCAGCCTTGAGACGGTTCCCCATAAAGACAAATCTCTCACTTTCCTCCGGTTTCCGGGTTGAAAGGTATCCCTGCAAGGAATTCGTAATGTGAGTTGTAGCACCAGAATCAATCCACCAAGTATTAGAAGGAACTTCGGCAAGATTTGATTCATAACATACAAAAGAAAGATTATTACCCTTCTTTTCGAACCAAGCCTTACGCTTGTTGCAGTCCTCCTTCACATGTCCCTTACTGCCACAAAAGTGACCCTTGACAGTGAAACCATTATGAGCCTGACTACTTTTCTCAGATTCATTGACTTTCATTGGTGAATATTTTCTCAGTTTACCCTTTTCCTTCATAGCAACTTGAGTCATAGCCAATGCAGTGTGACGCCTTTCCTTTTTTAATCTCACTTCCTCATGAACACACAAGTTTATTAGCTCATTCAAACTCCACTCTTTCTTGTGGGCATTATAGTGAATTTTGAATGGGCAAAACTGTGCTGGAAGTGAATTAAGTATAGCTTGAATAAGGAAAGACTTATCCACTTGAATTCCCAAGGTTGCAAGCATTGCAGCTTTATCATACATGTTCAAAATATGCTTTTGAACTCCACGACTACCATCATATTTCATGGTGCTTAAATCAGCCATAATTGTACCTACAAGTGACTTATCAGCAAATTTAAAGCAATCTTCCCCAGCCTTTAGGTATTCTAGTGCAGTGAAATAAGGAACTGTAACATGAAACAAAATAGGACAATACTTAATAAAAGCTTTGAGAATTTTAAACATTTATAATGATGAACTATTGACATCACCTAGGTCTTCCTTTGGGCAAAACCTAAGTATACCTATTGTTCACTCATTAATTAGGTGCAACATAATCACCTAAGTAGGTCTAAATAATTTATAATGCTTATCAAGTTAGTCATGTTATCTTTGGATATCCAATCCTAACCCGTTAAGTTGCATAAATTACTCACCCTACCCAATTCATAATTACTTAAATGTGACTCTCCTTTGGGCCTAGTCCCATTCTTATAATTATGAGTGCAATCGAGAATATCATTGACTTAATTGTTACCCTTTTAACAAAACTTTAATGTAGTTTAATATTCATAAGTTTCACTAACCTAGGCCACTTTGGTGACTACCAAATTAGTAATTCCTATAAATATTAAACTAACTAATGATATACTCTATTCTTTTATTCGAGTTATGCTAATGTCATTCTTTTATTCAATCACTACTACCGAAAATAAAATATACAACTAAGTATTTTTTTTTTTTTTTTATGTGATTGATAATCCGTTCATGACATTCAATCTAACCATAACTCTCACATATAGAGTAACACAGTAATAGAAAAGCTTTCCCAATTAAATGCTTCAAAATAATCATACATAATTGCAGAAAACATAATCTGACAAAAAAGATTAATTTTGTAAGCATGCGGTTATGATCTTTATTTCTATTACTGAACACATAAGAACAGAATCACGATTACATAAAATCACCATTACAGTAAGATGATTTTCCAATCCACTAAGCATGACAAATAAATGAATCCCATTCCGATTCAATCAATTTTACCACAACTTACTTACCCAATCATTATGCAAGCAGTATTCATATATAACAAAAAGCGAATTGTTAATTGCATGAAGGAGTAAAATTAATAGACTCCGTCAAGAAAAATCCACTACGGCAATATAGATCTTAAAATCACATAGGTTACATGTGAACTTTACAAAAATAATTAGTTGCCGAGTCAAGGACTTCTTTACCGAAACATTAATTAGCAACCAACAGAAGCAAATAGTAATAGATTATGCTGCTGTATTAAACCATTGTTCTATAACGGCATGAAGACTTTCTGGATTCAACGTACGACAATTAATTAATGGAACCCTTAATAGTCATGGCCAATTTCAAAGATCATGGATCTCTTTATTGCAGTAGCAGATGGGCAATAAACAAAGCTAGAAAAAAAAGGTTACAATACTATATCCACTTTGTTAGCCAAATGCAGTAAACCAATTACCGCAAGTAAGCGATTCTTTTCTATCCGAATGAAAACATCACAGTAGCATAAAATATTCGAATATTAACAATAACTATTTGCCTAGTTTACCATAAGGGCTAATCGACATGCGAGTATAATTGTAATCGACTCACAACAATATGTTCGAGATAATTTTATTCCAAGATGTATTGATTCAGAAAACCCATGCTCTGATACCAACTGTAAATCTTATTATCTGAATTAAAACTATTATGCGGAAAATAGATATAACAGGATCTTGAATTCAATACATCTCAAGAACAATAAATAGCGTACCTTTGTTGGCCATCGTGATTAGAGAGAACAAGCCCCTTAATTAGAAACACCTTAATTCTTGGCTTACCTTCTTCTCTCTGTCTCTACTTTTCTAGAATACCCCAGTACTTTAATTGATGGAAAAACCGTAGGAATAAGGGGTGAGTATTCTACCTTTTATAGAGGAGAGAAGAGGGCCTTAGAGATAATTATTAAAAGACACCTAGTCCATCAAGGTGTCTTTTATTATCATGAGTTTTCCTTAATCTATAATTCTAATTAGTTATCGTAATGAACCATATCACTTCATTGGCTTATCTGATAGTGGAGTCCCACATGCACAAAACGTGAAGGCTAGTGGGCCACACTAATGGGAAAAAACTAACAAGAACAAGTACACAAGATGTGAACAGCGTGACAGGTTCTTGGGTAGTCCACCGCCAAACGAGTTGTCGCTTAGTTCTATACCTTGAAGGCGAAATAAACAACCCAACTCATCTGGTATTGGGCCATGGAAGATGTTGTTTGGAAGAATGATTCTCCTCAGGATGCTTAGATTTCCTATGTGAGGAGAGAGTGATCCGACTAGGCCTTTGGGTGTTAAGTTCAACTTCACGACCCTGTCACGATGCCGGCATCGGCACAAAATGCCATTCCAGTCACAGTAGGGGACTGAATCATTCCAAGAACTCAGGGAACCAAATGAGGCTTGGTCATCTATGGCAGCCTTGAAGGCTAATAAAGCAAGTCTATCAGTTTCATTTCTCATGCCAAAAGTGGACGGAATGTTGCACCACCACACAAGGGCAGTGTAGAGCACAATAACTAACCACTCTGCCATGATACATTTTTTGGCAATGTGTTTCTTGTTTTCTGTTAGTGAATCAGTCATGTCATGGTGGTTTTATAGAAGAAAATGTCTCCTCACATTTACAAGGCGGCAAGTGAGTCCCTTGTCTGGACCTTGTAGCGAGGGTCAACTGTGCGTGCCTATTAATCAGGACAGACGAGAGAAAAAATAGTCATTTCGGGCAGTGATTTTCACTCCCTTGTATGGACCATGTTGCACTACATTTCTATTTCTTGCAGGCTGTGAGGTTGAATTTTTTTATGTAGATTCCTGTTGTGGCTATTAGTCTGAGTTTCTACCCTTGACACAATTGGTGCCGCCAAAACAACCAAAACAAAATTGTCAAAAACAACGGAAAGCTTTGGAACCACAATCTAAATTCAACTATTCCAGAAATTCCAGCTTCAAATGGGGTCCTAGCTATTTCGTTACAGCTTTGAAAGCAATCAATTCAAGTGGAGTCTCCAGTTGGGAGGCTTATCCCTACACTTGGTTAGCCAATTCCTTGATCAAGGATGGCTGCTTCTTTTGGTTGTTTCTGTGACTTTTGTCTGTCATCAATAATGTTCCAACCCTTTTGGCAAAAAAAGGAAAAAGAAAATGCTAGTGGATCATGGAGAAACTCCATGCTTAGACTAAAGACGCCCAGACTGTCACAGGGCCACTCATTTGAACGATCCTTTTACGTGTTTGGAAGGAAAGAAAAAGAATTGAGCAGACAAAACTCTTTCTTTCTGTCGATGTAGTAAACAAGTCTCCGATGAGTAAATAGTTCCTGCAACTTTCTCACTCTGGTTGGTATAGCTTCATAGCTGATTGTATAGCTGTTGGTCTGTGTAGGATTTGCAAAAAGATGTTCTTTTTGTAGCTTCTGGTTTGCTGTTCAAGGGGGTATGCCCCTTTGACTTTGTATATCCATTTTGGTTCAATAAAATCTTCAGTTACCCAAAAAAAAAAAAAAACTTTCTCATTCTAATTTTGACTGTTATACCGTTAACTCGATTGCATAATCTTTGAGATATTTATTTGTATCTACGATATGCAGATTGCCACAAGGACCAACTCGGTCAGCCAATATATATTTCAGTTTCCTTATTTATTTGTTATAATTAAAATGACCCGGTGTAGCATTTGGCTCTGCATGTATTAGGCCATTTTTCAGCCACAACTAACCATTGCCCATTGGAGTTAATTGCCCACGTATGTGGAGAGAGGGCTTCATAATCTATTTTATAACTCAAGGTGTTCGGATCAACTTACCGACTAATCCTAGGAGACAATCCCTCTGTCCGCTTGGAGGGGGGAGGATTTGACCGCCATGCCAATCCCTAATGAGGGCTTCACAATGGGGTGCATTTGGAACTATATAAGAGTGGGTTTTGTTGAATCACAGATAAGAACAGCAAGGGGTAAAAAGGTGGAGGATTTTTGAGGCGTTTTGGATGGTGCGGCAATTCCTCTGTCCTATGCCTTTTTTTAATCCTTCTTTAGTTAACTCATTTACTTGTGTTATTCAAAGTGCACGTAAGCTAGCCCGAGCATCCTGAGTTACAAGGAAAAAAAATAACTTGTCTTTGCTTCATGAACTGATGAAATCGAAAGAGGGAAAATAGTAGTAAATGATTACATTTTGAGAAACCCATCTCCATTCAGTCTCGTGGGCAATTCCATTGAGCAAGCGACTCCAATTCCTAGTAGTAGTAGAAGTTTTTTACACAACACGGTCAACATGAACTTCGCAAGTTAGGATTGGTTTTTTCCCACACAAACACAAATATAAGACGACACAGTGACATAAAACTTTTCCCTATGAAGTGACCATATTTCGGGAGAAGTCATTGGAGGATAAGATCTTTGTTTGTAAAAACTTTTCCCTATGAAGTAGTAAGTTGTTCTCCAAGGACATGACTCGTATCACTTCTAACTTTGAATCTTGGTCAGACAATTTTATTTTACAAATACTTTTAAACAAATGATTTCCCACACCCATGTGTTATAGGTTGACGACCATTTTTCGTCTTTTCTGTATGGTTTACCCATGTGGGCTAACTTTTCATCGACTTTTGGTATCGCATTTTTGTTGTTTTGTCTTAATTTTTATCAGATTTGAGATTAAATTTTATGTTACATCGTTTGATTCAACGAGAGCAATCAAAATAGTATAAAAAAGGCCCAAAGTTGGGAAAAAAAGGTTTACTAAGAATGACCACAAAGACATTATTTTGTTTCCTCTCATCGAGCCAAATGACGTGAAGTAGAAATAATAAAGTGAAAATGACAACAACAACAAAAAATGTGCAAAAAAGAGTCCTAAAAAGCTAGCCCAAATCACACCATATTGTGACTCCAACCGGAATGATTCGATACCGACTATGGATAGAAGCTGGAGGTCAAGTGGATAATCCACTGCTTCTTATTAGTAGTAATAAATTTCATTCCTTTCCTCCACATTTCCATTTCTAATCCATCAATATAACACCGTGCCTATAACAGAACATCAATTCTGCTGCCTAAGCTTGTGCCAATAATTCCCTTTGTTAACTAGAAAGGTACAAAACAGACTAATAGAGTGTCCTTCAAAATTGACAACTGTTTCCCCACAAAAAGCAACCAAAATATCCCAACACTACTCGTTTATTCATCCAGACATTTCTACTCTTATTTATGCTACGAATGTTGATCTCAATATCATAAAAAGTTTTAATGTGTAACTTGAAAAATCTGTAAGTATCCTTAACACTCTAAAGAATCGATCCCGAGTATCGGATACGTAGGGAAGTATCATATACATATGCACAATGCGATAGTGGTACAACTCCCTTATAGAAGTAATCCTTGAATTTCAACAACAGAATTATAGAATTAACAGGGAAAACAAGATCAAGAACTATACCGACATGCAATTTCAGGATAGAGAGAAATTAAAGCTATAAGGCTAGCTGTTGTTGTTCAATAAGGCAAAAGTAGAAATCCTAAGCATGCAATCTCAGTTGGAAACTTCCCATAAACTTCCCACATGAAGTGATCGATGAACAACTATTACACATATTAAACATTAAAGATACTTCAAAGAAACCAAGTTCTCGATTGGCTATTGGAGCAGCATATTGCGGAGATTATTGGAGGGCATTGGTAGTCCTGGACAGTGGACACAAAGGCACAAGTGCTTTAGTTGACTTGCTCATACTCATCTTTGCTACATGAACTGAATGGAACCAAAGAGAAAGAGCAAGAGAAATGAAAATGTTGTAATGAGAAAAAAGTAATGAGAAAGAGCAAGATAAAGTTTTTTTTTTTTCTCAACAACGCAAAAACTGTGCCAACCTATCCTTTGGAAAAAGTGGAGATGAGAGAGAAAGAGAGAGGAAGGAGCAGAGATGATGTCGAACAGAGAAGATCAACAGTTTTTGTGGATAATCTCCCAAATGGGATTCGTAAGGGTTTCGTTTACAACTTATATTCAAGATTCGGAAGAGTTTGGGACTGTTATATGCCAAATAAGAGAAGCAAGAGTACGGGACAAAGCTTTGGCTTTGTCAGATTTGAATCCAGCAGAGATGCGTTTCAAGCTGTGCAATCTACGAATGGATCTTGGATTTGGGGCAAAGAGCTGGTGGTGAACTTGGCTAAATTTCTGAAGAAGCAAGATAGATTCCCAGATCAGAGTTACAGTAACTACAACCAGGAAAATCCTAAAGATGGAGTGGGCGTCAAAAATCAAGGGAGGTACAAGAATCAACGCCCAAACCAATTTTAAAATCAATACAACCAGGAAACCTTGGAAGATGGAGGTGAATTCAGAAATCAGGGGAGATTTAACAATCAACACCCAAATTTCAGTCCACTAGCAAACGGTAGTAACTTGGCAGCAAATGGGAAGCAGCTAGTAGTATATCAGAAGAAATCTCGGATCCAGTTTAATAACCCACCTTTGAAGAAAGCCGAAGAAAGGGGCAAGGAGGTATGGAGGAGAAAAGGGTTTCCAGAATCAAGCAAGCAGGGAGGAAATACAGGAATGGCAAACCTATCAAGATGAGACGACTAATCTCAGCACAAGATTTAGAAGCAAGGATGAAGGTAAAATTTTAAATGTTCAAGCAGTGGGAAATGGATGGTTAAACCGGAGTGCAGTTGGAAAGATGAGACGACTAATCTCAGCACAAGATTTAAAAGCGGTGTTTAAGAAGGGGAAGGCAGGAAGTGTGCAGATTAAACCGATGGGAGGGAGGTATGTGATTATTTCTTTCTCGAGTATAGATCAAAGAGACGAAATTTTGAAGGAAGAATGGCTTGAATTGTGGTTTGAAGAGGTTAAACCTTGGAATGGAGATTCAGCGAAAGATGAGAGATTTGTGTGGCTTGCATGCTACGGAATGCCTCTCAATGCTTGGAATGTTCCAACATTCAGAGCAATTGGAAGTCGTTGGGGCTGTTTTATTGAAGTAGACAGCGACACTCTGAGGGAAGTATCATTCGATAAAGGAAGAGTTCTTATTTCTACAGAGAGTCCCAACAAAATCGGAGGGGAAGTGCAGTTGTTGGTGGATAGAAGGAAATACACTGTCAGGGGGGAAGAGGAGGTCACTTTCAGAATGGTGACTTCGTCAAACCAGGTTGTAAACCATGAAGCAAGCTTTGAACCTGTGAATGAAGATGATGA
Source organism: Rhododendron ovatum (assembly GCA_019656835.1). Taxonomy (NCBI): domain Eukaryota; kingdom Viridiplantae; phylum Streptophyta; class Magnoliopsida; order Ericales; family Ericaceae; genus Rhododendron; species Rhododendron ovatum. Next base: position 20,443,085 of record CM033802.1, read on the forward strand.
GGTGGATAAGATAGTTGATGACATGGATGCCAGCAAGAATCAACAAGATAATTCAGTGGATGACATGGAAAAGCAAAGAAATGGAATTTCGGATGACAGGGCAAAAAACAATGAAGAGGAAGCGAAAGAGTTTGAAAGCAATGAAGAGGAAGCTGAAAAGGTTGTGAACAAAGGCCTTAGTGATAGCTACCGATCTAGTTTGAAGAAAGTAGCAGCAGCCCAAGGGGCTTTGTCTCTCGGGAACCATGTTACTGATGAGAATAGTAATGAGGAGAGTATTAATTCCGCTCTTGGTCTGGATTCCATTGTACAGGATTCCCAAAGCCCACTAATTGAAGAATGCCTCAAATCTGTAAACAATAGCAGCCAACTCCAATATCCAGAAGCCCGAGTAGGTGAGAACCGGAAGCAAGGAAAAGACGGAGGATTTTGGGATAATAATTTAGTGCAGTGTGATTCCAACATTTGTGTAAGGGCCTCTCAGGTGCATGGTATAAACCTGCATGTTGATTTGAATCCAAGTACTGTTAGAAGAAATATCAGAAGTCAACAATTGGAAGCATCAGTGAATTCAGAAGGGGACGATTGTCACACCCCAAAATGAGAAGTGACCGGCCGTGAACCACAAGGCCAACTCATGGAACACGCTGCCTAAAATAAAATAAGTCGTCGATCAATAGATATTTTTTGTTATTAAATAAATCCCAATCATAAGCATGGGGCACAAACATTCCATGAATCAAACAATCTCAAAAAGATCCAAACACCTAACAAAATGTTTCAATTGCGGAAGCGATAAATGAAATATGAAATTATGATGAGACACCCTATGGAGGTCAAACAAAAGAATACCCCGAGATACAGCCAGAGTCTTCCTAACTGCCCAACTTGCCTGAAAAAGAAGTTTGAATAAATCCGTCAGCTGACGAGCTCAGTGAGTAGCAAAGCATATATATTAGAATAAAGTTCTGAAACAAGAATCAAAATAATTTACCATGTCAATATAAATTTGGCATAGAGGTGAATAATAAAATAATCAATTAATCCAATAAACGATTCATCCGATAAATCTTAATGGTGTTCTCAATCCAATCTCCAACAACAATAGAGAACCACAACCAAAATCAATAGCACCAAGTGCCAGTGAATAAATATCTCAAAATTGGATCCAATATCGAATCTTAGGGTCACCACGAGTAGGCAGCCCATGGAACGTTTCCCAAAGAACGACCCGACAAAAGAAAGCCGTTGAGCATTAGAGTCACCGGCCTAACCTGGTCTCTTCTCTAATGGCCAGAGTCACCCGCACACAGAGGATTAATTTCCCTGGACTTTCCAAAATATGTTCCCAACAATATCCACAAAATTCTCTCCAAAAGATTATTCGATCAACAAATAGTTTCACCAATCCGCATGCCAATTTCAAGAACCAAATAAAACAAATTCATGTTCCCAATTTCAATCATTAATTTTCTAAAACAATAATTTAAAGGATACGGGGAAGTTCGCAAATACGTAACATGCTTAACCACTCACCTGGGTCCAAAAGTAATGCAATCAAACAACGCAAATCGAGCCTAACCTGAGCCAAGAATATTCATAGAGCAAGATTATCACTAACTATAGTTTCAAGTATAATTCTCTAACAATCTAAGACCACCTAAGAAAAAAAAAGAACCGAAACTAAGATAATCGTACGCCACCAGTTGAAACTCCAAAACCCAACTTAAACTCCAAACCCAATAATCTATTCTTCATGTACCCAATATGTTCCTGCCAATAACACAAAAACATGTTCATCTTTCCAATATACTCCAAGATTGCACATGCACCCAAATGCCGAGATCTCTCTCTCCCACACCAAAATTACCATCCACAGCACCAACGCACACACATCACCCCGCACCACGTCGCACACACAAAGCACACACGACAATCTGCCCACATCGATCGGGCTCTCTCTCTCTCAATATAAAATACAAATTAACTCCATATTAGTCTCCAATCCATGGACCCAATTGCTATGAGAAAAGGTAGATGAACAGAAATGAGAGAGATGGAGTACTATTACCTCAAAAGAATTCCAAGAAAAACTTCCCTTCAAAGTGCGGCTGCTTCTCTCCCTCAGACGTCAGGAGTTCTTTTAATATAACCAAGTTCTCTTAATATAACCCAAAACCCTCTATATTTGCATCTCTACCCGTACACGTTATAAACTACCCACTAATCACATAAATCCACAATTATAGCGAATTAGTTAATTAGAGTTTAGGTAAGTAAATAGCAAAAATATATCTACTAATAATCTGATCCAACCTAATAAAAACTAACAGAATTACCATCCAGTACCGCTGTTTTACCCAAAATCAATCTCATACTCCAAAGATTACAATCGTGTCAAGATTACCCATAGAGCGCGCAAAATAATTAATTAGGACCCAACTATAACACCCAAATAATAAATAGCCAAAATAAGTAATAACATAAATAAAAATGCTAGGCCATAACAACGATATTGCAGAGTACATTATTGCTTCTCCAGAACAGGAACAGAATGAAATAGACAAGGAGGTGCAGAATACTATCATAGCAGGTAACTCTCTAGGTATAAAGTTTGGTGACGCTGGTATTAAGAGGATGAAAAAGATGATAGAAAATGAGGCAAAAGTATTGAAAGCATCACTGAAAAACAATTCATTTGCCCCTCTTACGAGGGTTGAATAAATTGCTCTACATCTTGGAATAAATAAGAGGCCAGATATCTGTTGTGGAGGTGATGGAAAAGTTCAATTTGGTGTTGTGAGGGCTACCAAGACCAATTTCTGACCATGTTCCTATCACGATCTCAGATAACAACTGGAATTGGGGACCAAAACCTTTTAGACTCATGGATATGTTTGGCTGGTCTATCCAAAGCGTACGCAAATTGTCAAGGAAGCTTGGGAGACCACACCAAGATGTCAAGTTGTAAAGAAGTCAAAAGAGGTCAGGATTAACGAACTACAAGAAAATTTCATCAGTTGGATCTGTTGAATGAAGGTAGACAATTGAGTGCTGATGAAATGAAGCAGAGGAGTATGGTGAGAGGTGAAGCTCTGAAATGTTTAAGAAAGGTTGAATGCATCTGGAGATAGAAATCTATGTCTGTTGAAATATAGCTGTGAGTTTCATGCCTTTAAAGATCATTTAGTATTCCGCATATTGGATTCGTGGGCTGTCAAAATGGTACTGGTGTCGAGAGAATCTGCTGCTGTGATAACGTACTGAACATGCTGCTGAAATTAGTCCTAATGTTGGATATGGCTACTGCTTATTTGTTTCCTTGGTGCTGGTAATACTACTCTGATACTATGAAGCTGATGTTTCTGGTTCTGTTGTTGGGCCATGGATAGTGCTTGCCATGGATTAAAGAATCAGATGGCTGCTATTCTCCTGCGAGGACGTGATCATTTGGTTTTGGTGCTAGGGTGATGCCATCTTTCCATTTGTGGCTTCATCCAAATGTTCATTGGATGATCTTCTTATTTTTATCTTTTTTCTTTCTTTTGGCTTTCTCTCTTGCTTCAAGGTCCTTCTTGTAGCTTGAGGTTCGGCCTCCTCGATGTACCCTTTGTCGAGTTCTTAATAAAACTTTGTTGCTTATAAAAAAAAATGAGAAAAACGTAATTGAGATCTATTAGTAGGTGAAAGAGTAGGGTTCACACCTTTGGCTTTGATGTTGCAAAATACTTTTCAACTTTCTAATGCTTCTACCCTTCGTTCTCCCAAGTGTTTTTTCATCTTACATAGTTTGCTCACAACGGTTCCCATCTCCATGCGATCTCTTGGAGATTCCGATGAACATGCAACTCCAATTGTCAGAATAGAAACCATGCAATCATTGATCCAACTTCCATTGTTATGCTCCAGTTGGATGCAGGGATCGACGATATCCATCACTCGGTCTGGCAAAGAATTCTTAACAAAGGTATGAAGATTTAGATGATCTTTAAACATATTGTCAATTGGTCTTTTGCCAGTAAACATCTCCAGTAGAAGAATGCCAAAGCTATATACATCCCCATTTGTGGAAGCCATGTCACCCACGCCATACTCTGCAGATTGATTCAGTTGTTAGTCTATTTTAGTGTGGAAAGTGAATCTGATTGGATGGCATGGTTCTAAACTCCTGACTCTTATAGAAATGCATGCAATAATCTGTGAAGGTCGATGGTATTTGATAAGCACCCGAGAATGAAATGTAGGGTGCACTAGTGTCTAGTTTTAGTTCAATTTAATTGTTAATTAGTTATTGTTAACGTTGTTTGCCTGTAGAGTGTGCTAGTTTCGTTTTGCAGAAAAACCACCAAATAAGGAGCTTTAAAGGCTAAGGCACGTCACAAGCCTAGGCAAGGATGACCCGAAGGCTAGAATTGCCAAGGCAAGGCAAGGCAAAGGCCAAGGCAGAGGAACAGACCAAGTGCTGGAGCTATTGGGCTTGGCATCGATGGGAAGTTTGAAGATCCATCGATGCCGAAGTTAATAGAAGAGCAGTCCTAAGCTGCTCGGCATCAATGTAAAGAGAAATGGTCCATCGATGCCGAGGCCGTTAGTGAAGCAACCTAAGCCTGCTGCCATCGATGCCGAGGGCCTTAGGGGCGAATCTTCAGAAGCATCTCGCAGTATATTCTGCGCGTGGATCCCCGGAGTATAAAAGCTTTTGACATCATTTTGTACAAATAAGTAGAATAGATTGAATAGTATAATTTTTAGATCTAGAATAGATTTTGAATCTCTTTGCATTGTTCTTGAGTGCTCTTCATTTTCAGCTTTGAATATTTTAATTTCTGCCTTTAGTTTTAGTTTTTGATATTGTCGCTTTAATTAAAGTTGTTGCTTTACTCCTGATCTATCTTAATCTCTAGTTTATTTCAAGTCTTGTTATTTCATTTATGTTAAGTAGATTTTCACTTGCTCCTATCTCAATAGATATGGGTGAGTAGTTTTTCAAGGTTAGGTCATGGGGTGATTAGCATCTCATGGCTCAAGTAGAATTGCGCTTTTCACCATAAAGTTTAAACCTTTGGTTTTGATCATTGATGTGGGGTTCGGGTTTATTTGTCAAATCGTTAAGGTGTTAATCTCCTTGATCATGTGTAGGTAGGAGCATCGCCTACCTACCACACATGATACTTGGAGCTCTGACGCACGAGGCATCTGCTAATAAATTCTACAGCTAACTTGATGATCGAGCCATTCTATTTTCCGATTTGGGAACCTTAATTGTGTATCCTGAATTGCGTATTTGGGTAAGAAATGCAGTTTTAACTTGAGTCGTGAGTGTTAGTAATTCCTAGACCTAACCTGTCTTTTATCTTAGTTTATTAGCTTTTCAATTTAGCCCCTTTTAATTTCCATTACACACGTAAAACCAAGTTGGCTGTCTAATAGCCGAAAGCCCTTGCTTGCATCTACAAATCTAGCAAAGCCGTATTAATTATTCCCTTGGATACGATCCCCGATTTCCGGATTATCATGCTTCAACTGACGTATTAGGTCCTACGCTTGGGGCGTTATCTCTTATATCGGAGCGCACGAAGCAATATTTATGGATATTTACTACTTAATATTGTGGTTATTGATTGATAGGGAGAACTTAGGACACTTCGAAGATAGCTACTATCAAATCACTATGGAAATGTCATATAGGACGATCTAAATTTTTTATCATATTTTTTAATAGATTTTGCACAGTTATGGATTTTTGTTATCAATATGCAAAAGATTATTAGGTAAAGCTTCTAACACAAAAAAAAAAAATAACATATCGAAATAATTATGCTTGTTTTCAATATGTTTGCTTTTTACAAGGGGAAAAAAAACACAGATCCATAAAGTTCCAATTTGGTAACTTTGCCCTTAATCCTTCGTTTTCTGGGCAAACAAGGGGGTATTTTGGTAACTTGGCCCTTAATCCCGACCTCCCCCCCGGATTATATTTTCCCCTTCAAAAATGACTAATGATCCGATTGGGATTATTAGTCCCGAGATTAAACATTGCACAAATATGGGACTAAAGTGGATGCGTGGATTAATAGTCTTATCCTAGATCTACTCCCCCTATCAGGGCCTAAAACATTAAGAATATCAGAGTATATATAGAAACGCATGGAGTTCATATTGGCAAATGATTCAAATGAAAGAACAAACATATGTAGGGGTCTACTAGTTTACACAAAGCCAAGCTTTATAGCTTCAATTTTATAGGTGATTGAAGCTTTTGTACCTGGAGCGATGTAGCCTATTGTTCCCGTTATTGCACTAGAATTGCTTTGATGTTGCAGTACATGTGTTGAGGCTACAGAAATAATTTTTGCTAACCCAAAATCTCCAACATGGGCAGCCATTGTATCATCCAAAAGGACATTACTTGGCTTTAGATCACCATGAATGATTGTTGACTCACAACCACAATGAAGATACTCAAGGGCAGAAGCAACATCAATAGAAATGTCGAGCCTTTGGATCACTTTCAGGTACTCATGCTCCCCAACTCCATTTTGATGTAACCATCCATCTAGTGTTCCATTGGCCATGAATTCATATACTATAGCTTTGAAATCATTACCATGAAAGTCTATGCCAGAACATGCACTTAAAACCTTTAAAAGATTCCGATGCCTTATGGTTTGAATTGTTTTGCATTCTAACATGAAGCTCTTTAAAGCTCCCCGAAGCTGAAGATTGAGTACTTTCACTACCACAACAATCTGGTCTTGATCAAGGATCCCTTTATAAACAGAAGCATAATTCCCAACCCCTACTAGATTAGCCTTTGAAAATCCGTTGGTGGCCTTGAGAAGATCTCCATACGAAACTCTTAGAATTTGGTGTTCGAAAGATGGCTTAGAAGAGTCCTCCTTCCTTGAGACACGTTGTCGGCGACGAAACACAAACAAGCTAACTGCCAAAGTTGAAGATATCACAAGAGCAACCACCACATATAGTATTATCTTCGTCTTGTAAGATAGTTTGTTTGTCTTGGACATTGAGGATAAGCATGGAGGAAGATTTAAGTAAGCAACACCTCCACATAGATTATCCATTCCAACAATTGAAATCGCACTGGCATTTCGAAAAACTCCTTGTGTTGGAACTTCTCCATACAGCATATTGAAACACAGATTTAGTTTTTCTAATGCAAGCTCACCAATATAACTAGGGATCAACCCTGTTAAATTGTTGCGTGAAAGGTCCAACTCTCGTAAACCCCTAAGCTTGCTCAAACTTTGAGGTATCTCACCTTTAAATGAATTTCCTTCCAAATGAAGCACTTCCAAGCTCAAACATCCACTCAACGAATTTGGAATAGACCCTAATAACCTATTATTGGACACATCAAACTCTGCGAGGTTTTTCAAATACCCGACTTCTGATGGAAGAGAACCAGTCAACGAATTATAGCCCAAATTGAAAGAAATTGAAATCGATGACAGATTCATGATTTCGAGAGGTATTGAACCATAGAGATTATTATGAGAAAGATCTAATGCTAACAATTGTTGACAGTTGCCCAGATTCAAAGGTATGCTTCCACGGATGTTATTTTGCCCGAGGTAGAGACGATTCAGTGCACTTAAATTACCAAGTGAAGAAGGCAGTTTTGTGAATTTGTTCATGTCTAAATACAGCGAATTCAACTTATGAAATCTACCAATGGTCTCGGGAACATGGCTGGAAAAATAATTGAATTCTAAAACCAAGACAGTGAGATTGAGGAGGTTCCCGATACCCGAAGGAATATTTCCATGCAGTTGATTGCCATGCAGAGTCATGATTCCAAGATCGATAGATAGATTGGCTACGGAGTTGGGCAATGAACCTTTGAGAAGATTCCCGTCCGCAAGAAGTTCTTTCAATTTGGTGCAATTTGTTAGAGATGAGATAAAAAAAGAAATGTCATCCTCCAACTGATTGGCGTGGAAGTTAATCACTTGAAGACTTGAAAGTTCTCCAAGATCTTTTGGCATCAGCCAGATGAAGTTATTCAAACCAAAGTATATCTTTTCAAGACCGGAAGCATTAGACAACGAAGTAGGAATCATCCCTGTGAACGAATTATTAGAAAAGCCCAGAAACCGAATATTAGGAAGTTTTGACCCTAAATCAGGAGGAATCTTTCCTTCAAGTCGGTTATCTTGTAGTGAGAAATAAGCGAGAGTGGAGATGTTGTATATGCTAGAAGGAATATTTCCACACAGCTTGTTACTCATGAACTCGAGATGCGTCAATCGACGAAGCTTAGCAATACCCTCTGGAATCTCTCCTTGCAAATTGCATTCTCTGAAAGAAAGCCCGATAAGTAATGAGAGGTTACCAATGGAAGGTGGGATGGTTCCCGAAATTTTGTTGTTATCGAGAATTAAAGCTCGAAGCTTGGGCAAAGAGTCCCCTAGCTGAGATGGGATGTTTCCACTCGGGTGGTTATTATCCAAGTACACGTACTCAAGACGTGAGCAGTGTGACAGGTTCTTGGGTAGTCCACCGCCAAATGAGTTGTTGCTGAGATCTATGCCTTGAAGGCGAAATAAACGACCGATCTCCTCTGGGATCGGGTCGTGGAAGAGGTTATTTTGAAGAAGGATTCTCCTCAAGAAGCTGATGTTTCCTATGTGAGGAGAGAGTGATCCGACTAGGCATTCAGATGCTAAGTTCATATCCACGACTCTATCGCGATGCCGGCGGCTGCACAAAATGCCGTGCCAGTCGCAGTAGTGGACAGATCATTCCAAGAACTGAGGGCACCAAATGAGGCTTGATCATCTATGGCAGCCTTGAAGGCTAATAAAGCAAGTCTATCAGTTTCATTTGTAGTCATGCCAAAAGTGGAGGGTGCATTGCACCACCACACAATTAGGGCAGTGTAGAGCACAAGAAGAAACCACTTTGCCATGATGATTCTGTTTTATTTTGTTGCGTGTGTTTTGATTTCTGTTAGGGAATCAGACATTTCAAGGTGGTGTACTTATAGTATGAAAATGTGTCTTCAACGTTTACATGGCGGCAAGTGAGTCCCTACTACATCTTGGAAGAAATTTTTGTATATGGACCATGTTGTGGGTCAATTTGACGTGTCTATTGTACATGTGAGGGGTCTTTCACATTCAACTACCTTGGAGGAAATTACGATATTGACCCTTATCTGCAAGTACATGTCATACTACTTGGTGTTTTGAGGTGTGGACTAGTTTAAAGAAAATTAAATATAATTTCAGATTTCTTCAATAAATAAATGGAAGCTCAGGGTGTTGGGTCCACCACTACTCTTGTTACAATGAATTTTACAATCCTTGTACCAATCTCATGATTTAATATATTCTTGTGACCATTATATATCTAGTTATTCAACGCAGAGGCTAAGGATACTGGAAAAACAAAATGGAAACTAAGGATACTGGAAAAACAAAATGGAAACAAACGTCGATTGAAGATATGTTGGGCATTGTGAAATCAAAGAGAAGAGGTGGAAGGAAGAAGCAAAAATGTGTTAAATTGAGGTTGGCAGCAACAGCCGTATTATCATTTCAAGAATATTATAATAGGAATAGAATCATTCTTGATGAGACTCAAGTAGTTTGGGCTCTCAACGAGGCTTGAGCAGTTTGGGACTTCAAGAAGACTCTAGGTATGGGCTGTGATGGTTAGGAGAAGCTAGGATGGTGGAGATCATGAAAACTTTTTGTCTTTGAAGAATTTCCTCCTCCTTTCTCTCTGCATTCTTTTTCATTTTGCTAATTGAAGAAGTCTTTTTTTTTCTTTATGTTTTCTTTGGCTCCTCTCCATACTATCTTTTTTTCTTTCTTTCTTTTTCCACAAAAGTGCTCCCTGAAGTCTTCTAAAGTCATTTCTTCTCTTCTTTTCTCTTTTCTCTTTTGTAAAGAAGAAAGACTCAACGTGCTTTGGTCTAACGATCGGATGGAAAATGGAAAAATGTTCCCATGCTTCTAGCCCCATGGAATCTTTGCAAAAGAAAATTAAAATATAAGATTAAATAAAACAGCAAATGGTCCTAACAAAATGAAAATTAGGAATAAAATACACACTTTTATGTGTTTAATTTATCACTGGTAATTGATGAGTTAAGTGAAGGGAGAGCTGCACACTAACATCAAGGTGTACAAGGTGGAGGATTATTGAGGTGTTACTTTGGATAAGGGGTAACAAATTGAACCCAAATCCATTAACCCATCTAACCCATCTATTAATGGATATCAATTGGAGGATTATTGAGGTGTTACTTTTATGTGTTTTATCAGTGGTAATTGATGAGTAGTTAAGTGAAGGGAGAGCTGCACACTAACATCAAAGTGTACAAGATGGAGGATTATTGATGTATTACTTTGGATTAGGGGTGGCAAATTGAATCCAAACCCATTAACATACCCAAACCCATCAACTACAAAATTGACCCAACCCATTTATAAGTTGGGTTAGAATGAGTCTTAACTCATCTATTAATGGGTCTCAATTGGATATCAATTGGATCAACTTAAATGACCCAACAAGGCATGCATATAACCCATGAGATTATTGAGAGTTTGTTCCTTTTGATGGATCCAAAATCATTCACGCGGACTTGTACAGCATGAGAGTCGAGACTCAAACACAGTTGAGTCGTTGCACTTTAATTTCATTTCCAACCTATTCTGTCACCATAAACAACAATATTATTAAGACCTAGTTTCCACACACATTTTAAGTAGTCCTTATTCGCTTTTTTTCGCATTCCTTAATTTTGTGTCAAGCATTAGTCCGGTTTTTTTTTTAATGGGAGATGCTACCAAGCAGGGTTGAGCGGTCGCGCGGTTTGATTGTTCATCTTGGCACAGACTGCTTGGATCTAATTTAAGTGCGCAAATATCTGAACCATCGATTGCCAAAATGAATGGCAGCTCAACACCGCTGCTTGGCATGCTTGGCGGCGTCCCCGGGTTAGTAAAGAGCCGCTTGCCAACTCGATTAGGGTATGTTTGATTAAAAAAAAAAAATTACTAGATTTTGCCCAGGCTCGGCAACTGCAAGCATATAATTGAAAAGTTGCTGTTGCAACGTGGTCTTTTTATCCAAAATGGAGATTTCGAATAGCTCATTTGGGAGTAATCTTTTGTCATAGTAGCATGTAGAAAAAACTTCAAATAAATTTTTCCCGTACTAACGCACTGACCGCATCTCTGTTTGTTGGGTGATCTCAATAATGGAAATAGAAATGCATATAATTAAAAAAAATCATCGTCTACTAATTTACTGATTGACCGAATTAAGTTTTCAAAATGCATTTTCAATTCCTAACAAGTCAAAAGTCATTAGACGCCGTTCCGCTAACAACTTTCTCTTTTAGTACTCTGTCTTTATTCAATTTTTTTGGCGATTGTTCATTTTATGCTAATTTTTTTTGACTATGTGATTCGTCTCGATGAGATGAATCAGAAAAATAATTTTTTTTTTATTTTTATCCAAATATTTTGGGAAATAACCACTTTTAAGTAAAAAAAGTGAACTTTTTTTTTTCCTTTTCAGTGGTGTTGCTCCCCCACTGCAACACTCAATCTCCTGTCCCTCTCGGTAATTAATGGTACAAATTTTGAAAAATCTATTCCAACCCAAGGGATTGAAAACACTGGAGAGAGCGGTGAAACAAAGTAGCGGTAGACTTTTTGTTTAATTTGGCCATTCTAGTATACATGGATAATATGGTAATTTTTTTATATATGGGTATTTTAGTCATTTAAATGTATAGGGGTACTATGGTCATTTCAGTGTATACGGGTATTTTAGTCATTTTAAAATTTTAGTATATCGTATGTAATTGGGTTAATGTGCGGGTCGGGTTTGATTTTAAATAAATGGGTCAGGTCGAATATGTGTAATTGAACTCATAATTAATGAGTCTAAATGGGTCAATGACCCATTAAAGACTCAGTCCACTTACAACTTGCTCATTTTGGCCCAAACATGTCCATTTGACACCTCTACTTTGGATGTGTGAGAGTGTGAGACTTGTGTGAGATGTGAGACTTGTTTGTTGAATTTGATTAATGAGAATATGTTTTGTGTTTGTGAGTGAACCTCTCTTGCCCATTCACACCTACCCTCGATTGCTGCAAGCGACAAGATCGAACATTGACACAATTTCCTGCAACTGAATATTATTTGCAAAATATAGCTACGCCGGTGCCCATAATTTACATTTCTATTTCGCAGGTCATTAATCGAGCACACCGGAAACCACCTCACCCAATTTGGAGGATCAGATGTGTAACGCCCCGACTTTTCGGAAGCAATATAAAATAAAATCTTAAGAAAATTTGCTAAATAAATATAATTTTTCAAAATAAAGCTTAGCTATTACAGTCACAAAATAAATTTACTGATTCAAAATACATTAATTTCAGAGCTGACTCTCGACTTGATACAAATTCGAAGCACACTCGATCTTCGTTCTTGATATTCTTTCCGTGTTGAACTGCAACATCTTTGAATCCTCTCCATTGAATCCTGCGCCCACTAGCAAATTGATCGCCGAAGCAAACGATTTGCCACGATACAGACGTATCCGTGAGTGATAAATCACCCAGTAAAATAATCCAACCCAACCACCCCTCTTACTTTACAATTAGCAGGTAACAAGAGAATATTGAATCGAAGAAGCCAAACAAATATTCTCCACATAAGTCAGTTCATTAACAAGATAATATTGAATCGAAGAAGCCAAATAAATATTCTCCACATAAGTCAGTTCATTATTATCCATAACCTAATGTGAAATCTAAGATCTCTCCGCGAGATCTTTCCTCCCTCAACCGCTAGCCATGCTCGGTCCCATGAGGTCACTTCCCTTTGCTGTCGCAGGTACACCTAAGTTATATACCGAGTGTGCACCCCAATAACTACAACAAGGGGAAAGCTTATCATGCCTGAATCACAACTAGGGTTCACCTATCTTATATACCACTTCACCATCATCACTGGACACACGCCAGTTTATCAATTCATCCCTGGACACACGCCAGATTCAATCTCATCACAAATCTCAACATCACGCCTGCAGGCAATCTAGAAATAAAACTTTTCAATTCATCCATTACTTAGCACCGTCTAAGTGAATTCTATTCGCATACCACCCCATGTCTCTAGGGCCCAATCTAGCATTCAAATCAAGTATCGGCACAATATGCAATTAATCAATAATAATTAAAACAATTAATAGATAATGAAATCACGCAACTCTTTATGGATGGGCCGTTGCCCTTAATCTTGTATGGTCACAATGTCAATAATCAAGTAAGAATTTTACAAGAAATAAAAAGAGAAATTTTATGGGCTTTTATTAATTAATTCTAAGATAATAGATTAATTAAAAACTAATTAAATACATTAATTAGATAAAATTATTGGAATATTTATCATGACCTAAATAAGAGTCCTAAAGGTCCTACGCAACCAGTTGAGTGTCAAAAGTTGGGTACGGAGGGTCACGGGATTAATTTAAATAAAGACGTTAAATAAAATGGCAAAAGTAAAGTAAATAGATAATAAATAATTTACAAATTAAAATATGTCACGGTTAACAAAATTTCATCTTCAGAATATAGAGAGTCTAAATAAAATTACTCGGGCATTAGTAATAAGGTTTATGTAGTCGTAAGGTAATTTTAATTGGAAACACTATAAAAATAAAAATAAATAGTACTTTAAATAAAAAAAATATTAATTCAACAAGATATCATCTTTGAGATGCAAGGAATTTGGGAAAAATTAGTTTGGATGTCAAAAGGTTGTTTGGAAGGTCACAAAGATTTTTCGTTAGTAAATTTGATAGATAACTAATAAATAATTCAATAAATAGAAAATTAAATAAAAAAATATGATCTTAACAAGTTATGATCTTTCAGGTGTGAAAAATCTAGGAAAAATAGTCCGGGCATCAAAATTGAGGTTTGGAAGGTCGCAAAGTTATTTCGAAACATTTAAAACAAACTCGATCTACCAGATAAATTAAATTGATATAATTAATATGTTTTATACTAATATGATATTATATTGTAAGAAAATAATATCAGATAAGTAGTTCTTTATAATATTATTATCAGAAAGATTGTAAAATAAATATCCTAAGGGTCGTCTTCTTCGTAAATAATTACAAATAAGATGTCGAGCTCAAGAATAATATCAACTTTATGAATACGGCAGAAAACGCGCGGTAAACTATATTTCTTTCGTTCGGGACATAGGGTTAAGCATATAAACATGTAATATACTTGGAGAAGAGGTTGGATAGGATTATCGTACCTTTAATCGGATCGAATTGATTTAAAAACGAATCTTGAATTTTTGAGAAGAAGACTTCGGATTTTTTTTGATCGGGAGACTTTGGAACCAAATTGGACGATCCTTGGTGATGCTAGGAGTAGTAGGAAGAGATTGGAATGGTCGGATTGAGTTTCGGTTGGGTCTTGGTACGAAACCCACTTTTCTCTCTCTTTCTTTCTCTCTCTAAAATTCCATTGATTGGAATTTGGGTTTCTTCTGGTTTTTCTCTCTCTTTTCTGGACTGGTGGGGCGTGGAAAATATTGTGTTAATTTCGTGGTCAATGAGGGTGGGGTATTTATAGGAGAATTTTGGTGGAAGAAGATAATAGTGAATTTAATGGGGTTGGGTTCATGGGATTTGGAATGGACGAATTTGGCATGGTTTAAGGGTTAGGGAGGAAGTAAAGACTTGGTAGGAGAGGGAGAGATGGAAGGAGTGTGCATGTAAATAAAAATAAATAAAACTAAGATAATTAAGATAATTATATTTGTATAAATCTATTAAGGAAAAGAATTATAATTATATTTGCATATATCTATTAAGGAAAAAGAATAAATTTTATTATTAACAACACTTTTTAAATAATTAATCGATTACTATAGACTATTTGATTTAAAAATAATTTCTTTAAAAAAAAAAATTAAGGCAAAAATCCGGGTCGTTACAAGATGAGCGGCCGAAGGACCTCATTTCCGAAGGTGCCGAAAACTGCTTCATCACATGAATTTTTGTATGGAGTCCATGTACACAGTGGGTCAATTTGGCGTGTCTATTGTGTCACTGGGACTTTCACATGCAACCACCAATTCCTTGTATGCATAATAACAAACAACTAATCAAACGCCTCCACTTAACCACCAATGGGAAATTACAATATTGACCCTTATCCGCAAGTACATGTCATACTACTTAGTT
Source organism: Rhododendron ovatum (assembly GCA_019656835.1). NCBI lineage: Eukaryota > Viridiplantae > Streptophyta > Magnoliopsida > Ericales > Ericaceae > Rhododendron > Rhododendron ovatum. The sequence goes on from CM033802.1 coordinate 20,458,350, forward strand.
CACGTGCGCTAATATTTTTGCTATTTTTCGTTTGGTATTTTGTTTGTCTAGCCAGATTTTTTGTTAAAATTCGTGTTTCATTTTTTGGATTAATCATCCGTCTTGACGAGATGAGCCTAAAAACCTAAATGCCTAGCCTCCACAGTTAGAAGTTAGATAGAAGAACAGATAGAAGAAAATTTAAAAAAAGAAAAGAAAAGAAAAGAAAAGAAGAGGGAGTGACCTCCACAAATAAAGTTAATTAGCTGTTAGATATCAGGAAATTAGGTAGGACGGGTTCACCTCCAAAGTTAGGAATTAGTAGTTAGAAAAAAATAGTTAGTAACTCAGTCCTTTGAAATTATGTCCTCTACAAAGTCGTGAAATCAAATCTAAGACAAAATAAAAAAAATTCCAACCTACAAATTCTTATCAGAATCACTTTTCTATAGCTAGTGGTTTTGTACTTTTGTGGATATAGTCTCCACAACCGAACTGAAAATTGATCGTTTTAAAACCGCGCTTTGGTCAATATAAATTTAGGAGCAAAGGGAAAAATAGGGGTGTCAAACTTCAGAGACCGGAACAAACTACAATTGCATGGAAAATTGACTTCTAAACTAACTGAAGGAAGGTTAATTATTTGGTGTCTTGAGGTGTCGACTAGTTTAAATAAAATTAAAGGATTTCAGATTTCTTTAGTAAATAAATGGAAGCTTAGGGTGTCGGGTCCACCGCTTGTCTTGTTACAATGAATTTTACAATCTTTGTATCAGTCTCATGATTTAATATATTCATGTGACCATGCATGATATATCCAGTTATTCAGAAGCAGATGCTTAAGATACTGGGAAAACAAAATGGAAACAGAAGTCAATTGAAGATATGTTGGGTATTTTGAAATCAAAGAAAAGAGGTGGCAGGAAGAAGCAAAAATGTGTTATGTTCAGGTTGGTAGTAGCAAGAGCCATATTGTCATCTAAAGAAATTAATAATAGGAATAGAATCATTTTCGATCATGATTGGGCTCAAGCAGTATGGGCTCTTGACGAGACTTGAGCAGTTTGGGACATTGAGAAGACTCTGTGGAAACTTTATATCCATCTCAAAACCAATTGGCAATGAGCGAAGAGATCTCAAATGTTATTAAGTGATCACCTATTCCACTCCTAAGCAATGTGAGACTTTATATATTAACATCCCCCTTTTCCACTCCTAAGCAATGTGAGACTTTATATCTTAACATCCCCCTTCACGTGCAGCCGCTTTTGAGGTCTGTCACGTGTGACCACTTTTAGGTCTTATCATCGTGCAACCTTTTTGCTGGTCTGTCATCGCAGGGTGGGATTGTAATTTTTTATTAAAATGTGGAGTGAAACGGCCCCGCTCTGATACCATGCAGAAACTTTATATCCATCTCAAAACCAATTGGCAATGAGTGAAGAGATCCCAAATGTTAGTAAGTGATCACCTATTCCACTCCTAAGCAATGTGGGACTTAATATCTTAACAGACTCTAGGTATGGGCTATATGATGGTGAGTAGGAGGATCAGGATGATTACTCAAATGGAAGAAATTGATGAGGAGTGTTATAGAGCCATGTTAGCTTATGTTTTCTGGTTTGAGGAGGTACGTTATGGTGCTTTTCTATGGGTGTTTTACCTCTTGGTAGGCATTTCGCCAATCTTGGGTTGTTATTTTCTATTTGGATGCAGCAGCATTTGATTAGGACCCGGGGGCTCTGCTGCCCGCCTGGGCGCAGCAGCCCCTACCCACTCTACCCACTGGCAAAAACGTTTCCGTTTTGTTAAGGAAAAAAAATATTTACCATCTATTTGCAATTCTAAGAAACAGAAACGTGATTATGAGAGTTTTAAAAACAAAATTTGATTATGAATATTTAGAATAATATGATCAGAATAATAAAATCTTCACACCCGTTCAAACGGATTAAAAATTGGAGCACTTAATTTTTTAATCATATTTTTTAATATATAAACGGTTTCAAAAAATTAAGTACTCAAATTTTCACTCCGTTTGAATCAGTGCAAAGATCTTGTTATTTTGATCATATTATTCTAAGGGGTCATAATTAATTTTTATCTTTAGAGCTCTTATATTAAATATATGCTCTTTATTTAGGACCATGTGGAGCAGAAATGTGATTATGAAAGCCCTATAAACAAAAATTAATTATGACCATTTAGAATAATATGATCAAAATAACAAGATCTTTGCACCGATTCAAACGGAGTAAAAATTTGAGCAATTAATTTTTTGAGACCGTTTATATATTAAAAAATATGGTTAAAAAATTAAGTGTTTCAATTTTTAATCCGTTTGAACGAGTGTGAAGATCTTATTATTCTGATCATATTATTCTAAAGAGACATAATCAAATTTTGTCTTTAGAACTCTTATAGTCACGTTTCTGTTTCATAGGATTGCAAATAGACGGTAAAGATTTTTTTTCCTTAGCAAAACGGAAACGTTTTTGCCAGTGGGTAGAGTGGGTAGGGGCTGCTGCGCCCAGGCGGGCAGCAAAGCCCCCGGGTCCATTTGATCATCGGCATGCAGGATTGCCATTTTTTGATTATCTCTTTACGCTATTGTGATGTCTCATGCTTAGGATCCTTTTAATTTTGTAATTCATTTCAAAAAAATTAATAAAATCTTTTTTAACTTATAGTTACAACAACCCATATTACTCACAAGTACATATGGCATGAATTTTCATTTTTGTCATGAAAATGGTGGAGATCATGTAAACTTTTTGCCTTTGATGAATTTCCTCCTCATTTCTCTCTCTTGTCTTTTTTCTTTCTTTTCCCCCCAAAGTCCTCCCTGACCTGAAGTCTTCTAAAATCATTTATCCTCCTTTTATAAAGAAAGACTCAACGTGCTTCGGTCTAAAGATTTGTTGGAAATTGGAGAAATGTTCCCACGCTTCTAGCCCCATGGAGTCTTTGCAAAAGAAAATTAAATAAGACTAAATTAACAAATTTACTATAGTTTAGTATAGTTTACATCATTTACTATAGTTTTTATTATGTTATTTTATTTTTTTCTGGAGCCGATGACTATTAATATTGTAATGCATCTTTTTATTTTTTTTTTAGGATACATTTTGCCACTGCTAGGGTTAAATCCTGGTTCCGTCCTTGGTGCCTAGTATCCTTGGGCGTGGAGTTATGATGGTTCATTACCATTCCATTCTATTTCAGTGTTGTTTTTGTTGCTGGTGTAATAATTTTGGAAACTTTAGGCCTGGTTTTGCTGGGGTTGGTTACTTGCCAACTCTTCTCCTTTAGTGGTAGCGGGTGGCATACGATTGTCCTTAGCTTAGGTGCCATCATAGTTGTGATGTAGGTTTTTGGTTCGGAGATTAGTAAAATTCTTTTTATTGATCAAAAAAAAAAATCACGTTTTTTGGCCACCGGCGAGAAGGTCATTTGTATCCATGCATTTTTTTTTTATTTATTTCATGGTGTATTCATGTTTTTTTATGGTGTATGGCATTTTAATTTTCATGGCATATTATTTGCATCGTTTGCCGCCATGAATCATGTTTTTCGGCCACCAGCGCCGACAACGTCATTTTATTCATGTTTTATTATTATTATTATTATTTCATGGTGTATTCATGCTTTTGAAATAACATACAAATATATTTCATGATAAATGGTACAATTTTTTACCAAGAAAGTTAAAACCATCATAATTGCAATGTTGTAAAACAAAAAAGACTTAATGAATATTATAAATATGCACGGCTCAAACGGACATTGCATGGCAAACGGTGCAAATAAAATAAAGAATTGTGAAATTGGAATGGGAATAGCAGAAAATGGAAGGAGAAATCTAGGGGATTTGATTATTTGAATGTTTGAAAGTTTGTACTCCTATTATATCTCACTTGATTGCCTAATTTGATTTTCATCTGAATCCCCTTAATTTAGGGAAACAATAAAAGTGTGTGTATATATATCACACACATATATAATAGTAAAATGGTAATAAGGAAAATTCACATATTAAAAGGATGAAAACATAAGCACAAAAAATAGGATGGATGGAAACTTACATGGCATGACTAATATTGGAGATGGATATTTAAAAACAATAAGCCGTACTTTTCGACGGCCACCATCAGAAATTTAGCAGTTTTCGGGCTCTTGACTCTGTTGCCTAATTTGTGAAATCAAGGCAGTATTTGTTAGGGTTTTGGATGGCGCCGCTGTTGGAGAAGGAGCAGTCGCAGTCCAAAGCTTGTGCCATTGTGCCAATTAATTTCCTTCGGTAACTAAAAAGCTATAAGAGACTAACAGAGTGTCCTTAACTAACAATTGTTTTCCCACATAAAGCAACCAAAGTATCAAAGAACTATTATTTTCTCTATCCATACATTTTGTACTCTACAAATGTCAATCTCAATTTCAAAAAGTTTTGATGTGAAACTTGAAATATCTAGAAGTATCCTTAAAAATATAAAGAATCAATCCCGAGTATCGTATACTAAGGAAGTATCACACATGTATGAGTAATCCGATGGGGATACAACTCCCTTCTAGAAGTAATCCTTTGAATTTTAACAACAGAATTAATAGCGTAAACATGATAAAGATTTATGACGACATGCAATTTTAGGATAGAGAGGAATTACAATGATAAGGCTGTTGTTCCATAGCGCAAAAGTAGAAATCCTAAGCATGCAATCTCAGTTGGAAACTTCCCACATGAACCGATGAACAACTACTTACACATATCCTCCTTGGCTTCCTAAAGGAGGATTGACAACGTCCGTATGTGTAAGCGACGAAGCCAGCGAATTATCCAGAATGCCCTGGCGTGTTTGTGAGGTTGGATCATTTTGTTCAGGGTTGCCAATCAGTGGTGGCTCCCATGGATTGGGGTGTCTAGATTGTGGTTATTTTCATTTTACTTTAATGGGTTTTCAGACTTTTCAAGTTTTCCTTCCATGTCATCGTTTCCTTGCTTTGGATTATGCTCTGCGTTTGTGCGCGGGGGTTTTGGAAAAGTTGCTCGTGGATTTGTTTCGCCTTCCCAAAGCAGAATCTGTTGGTTCAGGATAGCTGTGAAGAGTAATTGTAGGATCTAAATTGGACAGCTTGTTCATTAATTCGTGCTCCATTTTGAGTTCAGAGCTTCTGACTTGCTCTGTTTTGGGGTGGAGAAAATCCAAAGGGAATCTGTTTGCTTGGGTCAGGACTGAATAGAATTCACTGAAAACTAATTAATAATCTTGCGTGGATTCGATGAGGTGTGTTCTGAATTTCAACAGTTTGTTCATTGATTCTTGTTCTATTCTTGGTTCAGAGTTTTTTTTCCAGACTGTCCAAGAGGGGTGGAGAGAATCCACGAAAAATCTGTTTGCTTAGATAAGGAATGAAAATAATTCTCTGGAAATTGAGTTATCGTTTTGTGCGGATGCGATGATGTGTGCTCTGAATTTTTCTAGCTCAGCTCATTGATGTTTGCTCTGTCCTAACTTCTTGTGTTCTTCATCAAGCTTAATAATGAATTGCGGTTGAAGCAATCAGGAATGCTCTGTATTCCTTTCTCTGCGTTTTGCCCTTGCTCCATTCTTTGTTGAATTTTTTGCTGCACATGAGCTGGCATGGGAATAATTGGAACTAAGCTGCAATGGGTTGTCAGATGGAATGTTAAGCAAATATGGGAAGAAATCTTGCAGTGATTGCTCAGGTGTACTTACCAAATCTTATAGTGATGTCCATCGCATCCTATACATTATTACACCATAGTCTTTGTGTACTTCCATGGGTTGCCATGTGTCATTGAATCGTGAATGAAATCTCCTACTTATACCGTAGCCTTTGGGTTGTGCTAAACTTACAGGTGGTGGCGTGACTAACATCTTTGCCCTATTTAAAGTTTTAAAGTTATTTCAATTATATTCGTAGAGAATGGTTAATTTTATACCACTGGGTATAGGTAAAATCAGTTTAAGAAATCCAAGTTTTAGCCAAAACAGTTCATGAGTAATGGTACCTGGGTGGCACACATAGACTAATGTGTACGGAATTGTAGCCTATGAGAAGATCTAAGAAGAGAAGCCACTGATGTGATTTTCCATAGTATCTTAGCTATTGATATGCTATAAATGCCCGAAGAAAATGATGTGTATTAGAAGTACAATAGTATCTTGGGTTATTGTTCTGGCATAAATGCAAATCGTAGTACACTGAACAAATCAGAAAGAAGCAAATCGTAGTTCCTTCTGTTTGTTGTCAAGCAAGATTAACAGGCATCCAAAAGGTATGTACTATTGGAACCTTTTATAAGTTGTGGGTGAAACAAACATGAATTATGGATAGAGTTGTACTACTGCTGAACATTAGCTCTGCTTTTGCTTGATAATAGGCTTTGCTGTTTGTATACTTCGACCTTATTTGGCCAGCAGAGTCTAGGAGTATGGTGGGTTTGGGCGTAGGGAATCAAATTGTTTGAGTTTGCTTAACCTGCCATGCATGAGTGATATTAGTTGTTGCGTAGAGTTAATATAGCAGCCGTGTTGGATAGCTACTTTTACACCCCCGAATAATAGAATGCTAACTGACAGAACGTGAATATTATTGGGTTTTGCTGATTGAAATCGAAAGAGGAAAAGCTGTAGTAAATGATAACATTTTGAGCAAATTACTAAAACTGATGTCTATGCCGAGATCAGAGAGGGTAAAGATGGTACACATCTTTGCCTTTGAATTCGCTAAGACGCTAACAATGGAATCCCATCTCCATTTGGTCTCGTGGGCAATTCCATTGAGCAAGCGACTCCAATTCCTAGCTAGTAGTGGTAGAAGTTTATACAAAATCCAGTCAACATGGACTTAGCAAGTTAGGATTGCTTTTTTTCCACATGACTCAGTGACATAAAATAATAAACAGATCAGTTAGGATCCCACATCTTGCTCTACATTTCCAACGATCACAATTAAACAAAACCCAGATGAAGTATCTCACAATCAGGTCGATCATCTTCTTCCCAATTGAAAGCAACAATGTCTCACATCCCAGAAGAAATCATAGAGCAAATATCGGCTACATCACAAACAACCCAAATCGAACCACCATCTCGAGTCTCTACAAATCATGGTACAAGGTCGATAAATACAGTAGGCATATATAGTAATCGTGGTGAGTCGAATTGAAATAATGTCTCAATCCACATATGAATTGCAATTACACGTGTTTAACGTGTCTACTTTCGGTTACTCATGCTTTAAAATTTGTCTGAAATGAAAGGTGCATAAATTGGATGCAGGATTTTTTTGCAATACTTTGTTATGATTCCTAACTTAACAAAAGAAATCCCTTGACACAGTTAGACAAGTCTCTAATAAATGTGTCTGGGAGTGTCGGATCTCACACGCCATATTCCATGAAAGTTCATTTGCTTCTATAATCCATCTCTGAACTCTGACATTCAACAACAGCGAAAAAAGGAGAAAGATCGAACTATTTGGACATGCAATTTCAACAAAGTGCAAAACTAGCACTGTAATCCTCTCCACACGAACTGATGAACAATTATTTTACATAATAAATACCGAAGAAAGGAAAAAGAATCACCAATTATCGCTCAAAGAAACCAGGTTCTCGATGATTCGGAGCAGCATATTGTGGAGGTGCCATCGTTGGAAGGCCTTGGTATTTGTCACGCTCTCGATTTTCAACATAAATAAAGAATACTCTTTTGATAAATAAAGTCATCGCAATAATACAATTAATACCCAAAAGATCTTCCTTTCTCCTGTTCTCAAATAAGATTCAGATATTACATTTTTGGCTCATTGACCCCAAGTTATCGAAATGCCAATGACCGAAGAAAATAATCTTACAGTTGTAACAAATGCCTTTCCAAAATACTTCTTTCAAATCAAATGCAAGTAATCGCCTCTTTTATACCTTTAAAAGTCATGATCAACAAGCACGATATGCATGCCATGCCAACTTTCTTGTTTTTGCACCTGAAAATGATAGGGTTGAGCATACACGCGCCCAGTAGAGAAATCTATACGCAAGTTATACGAAAATATGATGAGTTATGCATCTAGAGTAAGACAGTAACGACAGATAATCCCAAGTACACAAGACTGTCAACAGCAGCACACTATGATCCGGGATTCTAGGCGACCTACATGAAGGATCTATCTGCTCATATGTCAAACAAGGACCATCAATATTCCTACATCATTCTAAGTAAATAAACAACAGCTTTAGTACCGTTCATTACATCTCGTACAATTTCACAATCTTTCACATTTCACATTTCATCACCAAATCCCATTTCTCATTATCATCATTCATCAGAATCTCTTTCATCAACTTTATAAACCAATTTCGTGTCATGTGTCTGAGCCTAAACTCCTGCCAGGCACTTACTCGATAACGAGCTCTGAAATTAAATGATATGAGCATTTAGCTCCTGCCAGGCTAATTATGGAACCCCGATATCCCCTGCCAAGCGCCCACCTAGAAGGTTGGACCTTGAGTGTTAGATATGAGCATTTAGCTCCTGCCAGGCTAATTATGGGACCCTGATATCCCCTGCCAAGCGTCCACCTAGAAGGTTGGACCTTGAGTGTTAGATATGAGCATTTAGCTCCTGCCAGGCTAATTATGGGACCCTGATATCTCCTGCCAGGCACCCACCCGTCGATGGGCCCAGAATGTTCTCGTTGTGTCCGATTGTTATTCACATTCAATTCGTATTTCCAAGTTACAAGCATCAAACCATCCAGTCATTTCTCAATTTAATCAAACAAGTACTTCTCTACTAATTACGCACGTCACGATATTTCTTATAGTCTACGATGCTCACGGACTCTTTTACACTACTATAGCCTTTATGACGATACTCCAACTATGCTAACAAAAAATCAATGGCACAGACACGTTCGACGAGTCGTACGATACGATCTTTCAAACTTAGGAATGATTTTCAGATATTCTGATTTTCAGCAGAGCAGTCCATGTTCAAAAATTTATTAAAAATAGCATACTCAATATTTTTCAATGATTTCAACACCGAAACATCACCAACTTACCCATCTTTAAAACCTATAAGGACCCATAACCAATAGGGTCGTTTAATCATAGCCAAACAATGAAAAACGCTGCTCAGTGAGCTGCCCAGATTTTCGGATTATAGGGCAATCTTCTAAAAATCACTATAAGTCAAGTTCTCAATATTTTTGAGTGATTCCAGTCCCAAAAGTTGTGCGATTGAATGAAGCTTAAAAGTCACGAAAGAACTCTTGTCAAATCCGCACCCCAAGGGTGGTTAAACAGGGGTTTACCGAGGCTACACAAATCAGTCACGCAGCATGACAGATTGACACACCTCCACTCAAACGATCATAACTTTCCGTATACTAAGACTTTTAAGACGATTCCAGTGGCAAATGAAAGCTAACTTTAAGACCTTTGAACCGATACATAGTTTGCATAAAATGGACACCAGACGAGGAAGTTATGGCCATCCGAAATGGGCTGAAACCCAGAAAACGAGACAGATTGCAGACCAGATTTCAAAAATCCACCATTAATTCAATTCTCAACGGTTTTAGGTGATTCAAACGGCATTAGAACGGGCTATAAGTCTACTCTATTTCATATGAAGGAACCAAAATTCAATCATGAGTTTAAAAAGGCGTAAAACCCCAAAAACAAAGACCCTGTTCTGCAGAATTTCGGAAATGGAACAAACAACCTCAAACAACGAAACAAAGCACGATCTAGGTACATAAACACCGTATAAATGCATAACAAGAGTAAGAGATCCCTACCTCATGAATTTTGAGCAAAACCCGAACCTTTGACTAAGTCAACCGAGCTCCCACGTGGTCCGATGGTGATTTTTCTTGGATATTCGGAAAGCCATGCTTCGTATAGCAACTTTAATTCTCGGGTCTTGTCCGGAATTACCCCTAGGTAGATGAAATCGAAGAGAGAAGAGAGGAGGGAGTTTTTCGAAGGAAAGGAGGAGAGAGAGAGTGCCGAGAGAGTGAGAGGAAAAAAAAAGTGGAGAAATAATTCTCCTGGGGAGAATTATAGAAGTGGGGAGCAATCCCCCGCTTCTCACACCACACACTCACGCGTGCACCTCTTACACAATCGCCCTTATATCCTTCCACGAACATATCACACCGAATATCCGTACTGTCTATTTCGACGGGCTATACATTAACAAAAGAAAAACAAAAGAGAAAAAAAAAATACAGCCTAAAAATAATAATAATAATAATACGGGTCTCTACAGTATTCATCCTGGACACACAGAAAAATAAGTCTTTAGTTCACTTACACTCAAAACACATGTATACAACATGAGCTGATTAGAACCAAAGGGGAAAGATTCGAGTCTGTGGTACACACCTTTGGCATTCATGTTGCAAAACATTTGTCGACTTCTGATTCTTTCTGCCCTTCGTCAGCACAAGTCTTTTTTATCTTACACAGTTTGTTCACAATGGTTGCCATCTCCATTCGGCCTCTTAGCGATTTTGATGAACATGCAACTCCAATTGTCAGAATGGAAACCATGCATTCGTTGATACAACTTCCATTGTTATGCTCCAGTTGGATGCGGGGATCGACAATATCCATCACTTGGTCAGGCAAAGCATTCTTAACTGTAGACACCCCAATCTGAGCTTTCTAAATTAATTTACTTTTGGTCTTTGATTCTCCTATGATGAAACGGATCAAAAACACCCCAGGAATGATAGCATGTTTGAGCTTTGAGTCACTACAAGAAAAATTCAATTGGGTGACGAATGAAAATCGTCACAAATTGCATGTTTTTCGTCACAAATAATATAGGTGACGAAAAATGTCGACTAAAGGTTGTCGATGATTCCTACCTGGTGACGAAATCTATTTTTCGTCACCTATAGTGCATTTTGACGACGAAATATTTTGTCACAAAAAAGTAAATAATTGGTGATGAAATTTTTTTCCTCGCTTAATGTGTTTTTTGATGACGAAATTTTTTGTCATCAATTATTCCTTTTGGCGATGAAAAAATTTGTCACCGATACGAAATTTTTTGTTGCAAAAAATGTTTTCATATGGGAAAAAAAATCATTCTTTCTTGCTCCTGCTGGGTTTCGAACCCGAGTCCCTTGAGTTTTTCGCGCAAGTTCTGACAAACTACACCACACACACTTTTCAGTAAATATTTGAAATATCTAATATATAACACATATGTTTGACATGAAAATATATTTCGAATGTAATTTTGAACCTTTTAAACATTAAAATTAGCAAATTTGATAAACATGAAAGTTGTAGGCAATTGAGTTATTGTTCAAACCGAATTTAAATTATCTCAATTGGAGTTTTTAGTAAAGAGTTATGTCCGAAATACATTTAGTGACAAAAGCGCAATTCATAAATTTCGTCACGAAAGGTACCCATTTGACGACAAAATATATTTTTCATCGCTGAAAGCGTTAAAATGGTGACGAAATTATTTTTCATCACCAAAGTTAAGCATTTGGTGACGAATTAAATATTTCGTTACTAAATTGCTCTCATTTGGCGACGAAATATATTTTTTGTCACCAAATGATTATCTTTGGCGACGAAAAATAATTTCGTCACCTCTTTTAAGCTTTCGGCAACAGAAAATGTATTTCTTCGCCAAATGGGTACCTTTTGGTGACGAAAATATTTTTTTCGTCACTAAACAGGTATAATTGGTGACGAAATTATTTCGTCACAGAAGTTATCAAAACAGTGACGAATTTATTTTTTCGTCGCCAAATATACTCATTTAGTGACGAAATTAAATTTCGTTGCCACTTTTTCGTCACCAATTTTAATTTTTCTTGTAGTGACTGTTTGACACCCTTTTGAGCCTAACTTAGCCTAAGCCAATTCAAAAGCCAAAACTCTATTGACACGCGCTGAATGAGAACCAGCGCGCGTGAGTCAAACTGCTAGGTGTTGGTCAACGGTCAAAGTTTGACCATTGATCCACACGCAGGTTGGTTTGGCTTGCGCGCGCCAGTATGCAAGCCGCGGGCTGGCCAAAACCTATCCCCATCACCTTTATTTCACCTTTTTCTCTCATCCAATGAAAGGGAAACCTTTGGAGGGAAGCAAGGCCAGCCCTTTGATTGGTTAAACTCCTCTCTTTCACTCCATCTTCTCCTATTATACACCTAATATATCAACTTCCAAAGGGTTACCACATTTAGCTACCAACTTTGTACTCTTCTAAGCAAACTAAAGAGATACAAAAACATCCAAGAACCCAATACTTGTTCTTTATCCTCTAACACTCAATCATCACTCAAAACACCTCAAACCTCAAGACTCAAGTACCTTTCAAACCTAAAAAATCAAAGGTACGTATAATACCTTTGTACTATTTACTGTTCTGATCCCTGAAGGAGGTTGGCAGGGTCAAGGCTAGTAATCAATACCATGCCCTGGCCCTAAAGTTGGCCAGATTTCAAAAACCGCTGTGATAAGAACCAATGCGCGCCGGTTATCTGTACACGTGCGCCACTCTGTGGCTGCGCACGCAGATCTTGTGTGGAGATTGGTGTCTTGCTGTTTTATATTTTCCTTTGAATATAGACCACTGCAAGCATGATAACAACCAATTTACTGCTTTCCTTAGTTAAAACTGATAGTTTTAGTTCAATATTCATACCTGCTACTATGGAGTGCCCCTGGGATCATTCTGGACATGTCCCAGGACCCAGAAACATGTAAAACCAAATACTTGTTTGTAGGCTTGAATCTGTGCGCGCTTGTGGACTACCCATGCGCGCAGGTCCACCTTTGACCAGTGAGTGACCTTTGCATGGGTAACTTGACCTTAAGCCACTGTTTTGTCCCAATACTGTTTATGGGGTGTTTTGTTAATTTGTAGGGCTTTTCAGCCTATAAATTGCCTATCAACTGCCATATGAACTGTTTGGTTTGTCTTAAGTGTGCACTGGTCATTTCTAGAGCCCAGAGGGTTGAGAATAAGAGTTGTGGGCTTAGGCTTACTGGCGCGCGCAGGTCATGTAGTAGTGTGCGCAAGTTGGGTCAGCATACAGTGACTTGATCAGTGCATGTTGGTTTTTTCCTGTGTGTGTCACTCCAAAATAGTGGCTTTCGAGTCTGTTTAAACTCTTACAGGAGTCTGTTTGCATCCAATACTAACTGTTCATTCATGCTATCTATCACATCCTGCAAAGTTGTTACAATCTTAATCCCCATTAAACTGTTCCCCGCCCTAACTAGCTAAAGAATTGATTAATCAAACAGAATCGTAGATGTTTTTGCAAAGTGCCTAAGTAAAGACCAATCTCCGGATTGGGCGAGAAAGGTCCCTTAAAACCCTTCCCCTCTCGTAACCTGGCTCCTGAACCCAGATATGGTTATGACGGACTGGTGCCTTCACCTTTTCAAATCAAACAACATGGCAAGTGTTTCAAGTTTGGTTCCTTGGGTGTCGGACCTTCAAACCCAGGCGGCAACTCTGAATTGAGCGTTCGTCCACATAGCGCTCCTCGATCCGCCTTCCATTTGTTAGGGCACGCCGCCCACATTAATGAAGCTATGAAGATTTTGGTGATCTTTAAATATATTGTCAGTTGGTGTTTTGCTAGTAAACATCTCTAGTAGAAGAATCCCAAAGCTATATACATCCCCTAGAGTGGAGACCATGTCACCCATGCCATATCCTACAAATCCATCCAAATTGTTATTGAAACCTTAAGAGGACAGAGCAAATCTCATTAGATGGCATGCTAATAACTCTATAATCTGCATTTGCTGTCGATGTTACATGCATGTCGTTCTCTTCAATCACTCGATAACAATACGTTCAATTGGAATTTAGTGTGTGATAAAATGAGATCATTATCGAGAATGATGGAGTTGAATTATACTTTCCACTCAAAAAGTAGACTTGTATAAAAAGTTAAGTTGTACTTTTTGTTTTATAACTAAGAGAGTTTGGACCAACTTAAACGTGCCTCGACGAATATCTTGTGGACCAATCCCACCGCACATTAATGGGAGGCCAATTAAGGCATGAGCAATGTTTCATACAAACTGGCTCCATAAGAGTTGATGGCACCTAGTATCCATATATGCACATTTTGACGATAGGTACAAAGATTTTGTGCATTAGGAAAAGTTTAGGGTGATCTAAACTAGTCGACCATGAAAGTGGATAGTATGTGGAAAGTGAGGAGATCAGGTTACAAATTGTAACAGGAAGTTTTGGAGCAAAAATTGGGCGCATGCATATATTTCACACCCTTTTTTTTGGGCTTAAGTTTGTATAGTTTCTAATGATGCTATAACTCTTCCATGCAATTTGCAAATTTTGCTTTTCATATGAGCTTTTGGTTTTGTAATCTCAGGAAACTGGAAGTTTGACATTTTGTACCTGGAGCAACGTAGCCTATTGTTCCCCTTATTGCAATTGAATTGCTTTGATTTGCTATACCTCTGTTGCAGCTGCAAAAATAATTTCTGCTAACCTAAAATCTCCAACATGGGCAGCCATTCTATCATCCAAAAGGACATTACTTGGCTTCAGATCACCATGAATTATTGATGACTCGCAATATCAATAGAAATGTCCAGTCTCTGGATCACTTTCAGGTATTCATGCTCTGCTCCATTTTGATGCAGCCATCTATCTAATGCTCCATTGGCCATGAATTCATATACTATAGCTTTGAATTCATTGCCATGGAAGTCTATGCTAGAAGATGCACTTAATACCTTCAAAAGATTTCGATGTCTTATGGCTTGAATTGCTTTTCATTCTAACATGAAGCTCTTTAAAGCTCCCATAAGTTGAAGATTGAGCACTTTCACCGCCACAACAATCAGGTCTTGATCAAGGATCTCTTTATCTACAAAAGCATAATTCCCAATGCAAAGTAGATTAGCCTTTGAAAATCCATTGGTGGCTTTCAGAAGCTCTGCATACGAAACTCTCAGAATTTGGTGTTCGGAAGATTGCTTAGAAGAGGCCTCCATCCTTGAGACACGTCGACGGCAAGAAAACATAAACAAGCTAACTACCAAAGTTGAACATATCACAAGAGCAACCACCACATATACTATTATCATTGTCTTGTGAGATAGCTTGTTTGTGTTTGATATTGAGGATGGGCATGGAGGAAGGTTTATGTCAACAACACCTCCACACAGATCATCCATTCCAACAATTGAAATCGCGCTAGCATTTCGAAAAACTCCTTGCAGTACTGGAACTTCTCCATGCAGCATATTAAAAGATAGAATCAGTTTTTCTAAGGGAAGCTCACCAATATAAATAGGGATCAGCCCCGTTAAATTGTTGTGTGAAAGGTCCAACTCTTGTAAACCCCTTAGCTTGCTCCAACTTTGAGGTATCTTGCCTTCAAATGAATTGGCTTCCAAATTAAGCACTTCAAGGCTTGAACATTGCTCAACGAATTTGGAATAGGCCCTAATAATCTATTATTGGACACATCAAACTCTCCGAGATTTTTCAAAGACCCAACTTCCGATGGAAGAGAAGCAGTCAACGAATTATAGCCCAAATTGAAGGAAATTGGAATGGATGATTCAGAATTTCAAGAGGTATTGAACCATATAGATTATTATGAGAAATATTTAATTCTAACAAGTTTTGACAGTTGCCCAGACTCGAAGGTATGCTTCCATGGATATTATTTATTCCCAAGAGTAGATGGTTTAGTTCAGTTAAATTTCCGATTGAAGAAGGCAGTTTGGTGAATTTGTTCATATCTAATTTCCGATTGAAGCAGGCAGTTAAATTTCCGAAGCTTTGAGATTCCCTCCGGAATCTCCCCCCGCAGATTACATTCCCGCAACATAACGCCAACATAACGAGCTGAGCCGAGCGCTCAAAGGTAGACGAAGGGTTGGGTTTGTTGCAGGGTTATCGGGAGAAATGTATACACGTGTGGTTCATTCGTGTGAAGTCGCTAGAGGAGCCAAGATCCTCTATACCGAAAAACTCGTGTGCCAATGTGCCAATGAGTTTTCAGCCGTTGAATTTTGGGCTTTAAAAAATAAAAAATAAAAAACAAAACAAAACACGCAATTCAATGGCCGAAAATCTTTTGACAAGGGAAACCTCTATGCCTTTATGCTGAGAGATTTTTCGGTCATTAAATGTTGGGCCTTAAAAAAACGAAACAAAACATAACACACAATCCGATGGCCGAAAACCCCTCGACATAGAGGCGCATGAATTTTCGGCATAGAGGAATCGGCACCTCGCTCGAGTGGTATGAGGCCTTGGGCCTTGGGGTATGCGAGAAGGCATAGCTCATAGGCCATAGCCCGGCCCAGTCTTTTTCGAGGACCGAATGGGCTAGAGTTTTGGAGCCTTTTGCCTTCTCTTCTTTGCTCTGCTTCAACTTGTAGGGCTGGGGTTTGGACTCAATTAATTTACCTTTTTCTTTGGAGAAGTTAAAAACCAGCTGCATGAGTAGGGGATAAACAAGTCAAGCAGGTGGTTATTAAGCTTGTGTAATTTAACGAGCATTAAAAATATATTCAAGCTTACCTCATTTATAATGAATTTATCTCAAACGAGCTTTAATTGAGCTAAAGACAAATCGATTTCGAGTAGTTTGAATTTTTCATACATCATGAGCCGCAATGAGTCGAGTAGGAGCTTGTTCGAGCATGGTTTGAAACTTTAACAAGCTTCAAAAAACTGATCAAGCTTAGTTTGTTATATAAGCAAACCAAACTCCTATTAAACGGAGTTATCACGAACAAACACAAACTTAAACTCGAGTAGTTTGGTTCGTTTAGCGGCCTTGGTGTTACCACCTTGCGTGAGGCACTTGGGTAAATGAACTCAACGAGCCAAAGAGTTGATTATTTCAGCCCAGTTTGAAAAATTACCGAATTTAAAAATTATGTTCAATTTTGGCATGTTTATGAGGCGATTGAATCTCAGTTGAGTTTTTATCGAACTGATAGCAAGCCAATCTCGGTAATTTGAAATTTTTTAACACCATAAATCGAATGATCTGAGGACTCACTAGTAACTTGTTCAAGCTTGATGTGAAAGCGCTTAAACTCTCTTTAAAAAAAGTAATCAAGTTCGGTTTGTTTATTTAACAAACTGATTTCAAACAAGACTTCAACCAGCATACACGTGCTAAGCTCGATTAGTTTGGTCCATTTAGTAGTTTTACCTGGGTTCGAAGTGTATGATTTGCATCGTGAGCAAGAATGTAAAAACGTATTTTTAAAATATTTTAAGCTACTCGAGTGCCTAAAAGAGAAAGCATGGAGCGAGAAGTAAGAACGAAAACGAAGAGTTTTGCCAGAAGAATATGTGAGTAATTTTTCATTGTTAAGAATAGACACTGATAAAATACGAGCATGATTTATAGCAATAGTGATTAGTCGTCGTTATTTTAAAAACCTGGATGCCCCCCTTTTTTTTTTTTTGTCAGTCGATAGAAGAGATTATTTACATCATGTATAAATTACAAAATACGTACAAAACCGTGACATTGAGTTGTTTGTTAAAAAACTGGGACGAGAGATCCCCAAGAACAGTCCACTCACTACAAGAAAATTGGGATCTAACAATGGTCAAAAGCGTTACTAAAAAATACAAAAAACGTTGCTAAAAGCAATACCAATGGTTCACCAACCATTGCCCAAACCGTTGCGAGATATCCGTTGGTGTAGAAGTATAGCAATAGCAACGGTTTTGACGAGCGTTGGTACAGATTTTTTTTTAGTAACGGTTTTCTTTAGTTGTTGCTAATTAAAGGCAAGTTTTTTTTTTTTAAATCTGGGGTAAAATATAACATGGCAACCACGTGGCGCTGACACGGCCCCCACCTGTCGCCCGCGTGGCGCATGGAAGGCAACACAATAATTTTGCTCCTCCTGGGAATCGAACCCAGGACCTCGCGTATGCGCGCGCAAGTGCAAACCAGCTGGGCTAGCCCAGCACTTGTGTAATATTAAGGGCCTTTTAATATTTATACTATGCAAACTGGTTAGGCTAACTTATGTCATTAAAGTTTTATCGATTTATTCTCAATCCAAGTTTTTAAATTCGGTTTATACTATACAAACACCTACTTTTTTTTTCCCGATTGGAGCCGTCTATTTTTTACATAGTAAAGATAGCTACGCTTGTTCGGACAAATCAGCCAAAGTGGCTTATTTTTTCTCCTTATTCAATTTTTTTTTGCATTTGTTAATTTCTTGTCAATTTTTTGGAATTATAGCTTCGTCTTGACAAGAGGAATCTAAAAAGTAAAAAATTTCGATCAAAACTTAATTTTTTTGAATAAAGACAAAAAATAAGCCAATAAGCCAATTTTTTCGTCTTTATAGTCCGGTTTTTAGTAACGGTTATGGAAAACCATTGCTATAGTCTTGTAATCTAGTAACGGTTGCATGAAAACCGTTGCTATAGTCCTGTTTCTAGTAACGTTTTGCAAACCGTTGCTAAACACCATCTATACCGACGGTTTTTTCAACCGTTACTAAAAAAACCGTTGAGAGATCCCAAATTTCTTGTAGTGACTACTTCTTAATAAATTTCATTCCTTTCTTCTCCATTTTCCATTTCTAATCCATCTATAACACCGTGCCTCTCACAGGACATCAATTCTATTGCCTAATTTGTGAAATCAAGGCAACATTAGTTAGGGTTGCTGATGGCGTCCCCAATATTGGAGAAGAAGCATACGCAGTCCAAATTAAGGTCGTGCCAATAATTCCATTCGGTAACTAGAAAGGTATAAAACAAACAATCAGCATGTCCTTAAAACCATTCTCCCCGTCCCAATTTAAGTATCTTCTACGAGAAATCGTGCATTTTAAAAAGTCAAAATTTTTACTCTAAATTTTCAAAATTAACCTTAAAAACTGTGAAGATAATTATATGTATGAAAATCACTTATATCTTTCAATATGGATCACAAAAAATATGTAATATGGATCTTGTTTGATAGATATCAATTAGTTTTATCGCACAAAGTTTTCAAAATCATGAAAAATATTATAAATTGAAAAATATTGTCAATCTAAAAATGACACGAATATAAAAAATAAAAAAAAAACCTATCATGTACTTTTTAGGGGTAAAATTGGAAGTTTGACATATTTTGATTGTTATTTTTTTGATGTAGAACAAGATTCTGAAAGATTTTATTCTTACTTTTGTGATTCCAAAATTATAAAAATAAGAATATAAAATCTTATTTAGAATTCAAATTTTATTTTGAAATTATATTATTAGGAAATCTTATTTGTGGTACATGTTTTGCATATTTTTAATTTTCTTGTTTTTACAGGATTTAGGATTTCTTCTATGAATTTTATTTCTTTTCCTTTTAGGATTTTATAAGTCTTTTATTTTATTTTATTTTCTTCTTTATAATTTCTTGACTAGCAAGAAATTGTCTTATCTAGATTCCTATCTAAGATAGGATTTCTCTACTAGTATAAATAAGGGTTGTAACATATTCTATTATTCAACTTTTACATCAATTATATTCAGAGTTTTTCTCTCTTTTCCTTGTGCGCAAGGTTTTGCTCGTGGACTGGAGTTGTTTATCTCATTTAAATTAGTATGCAACTAATCTATTTGTTAATTCCACTGCATCAAGTGGTATCAAATCTCTGATAAAAAAAAAAGTGGTAGCAAAGCCACGCTTTTCCTGGTTCGATGGCACCAAACACGGTTGAAGACACACCCATTGACATTGGTCATGGGAAAGGATTTAACAAAACTCGCACCAAGGGATTTGCCCATAGTCAATCTGCTAAACACAAAATTGAAAGGAACCGCGTTGAGCGATTTGCCCACAATCAACCTATTAACCAAAACGTCTCCAAATGATATTCTTATTACCAACTTAATAGTGAGGATGAATCTGAAGACGAGTTATTTGAGGATTATTATGGATATCAGTCGAAGAAGCGACATTCAAGGTCTGAACGGTTTTATCGCACAGATGATGACTTCTCAACTTTTCAGGTAGAACCAATAATTCCTACTTTCACTGGTATTGTCATCCTGAGAAATTTATTTATTGGTTTCGTAAAGTTGATAAATTCTTTGAGATCTACATGAATATTTTGGAAGAGAAGGTGGTCAAACATGTGCCTCGTAAATTACATGATTATATTTCTATGTGGTGGGAACGGTTGCAGTCCAATAGACTGCGACAATATAAACAACCCATTAAGACATGGGCCAGGATGAGACGATTGATGAGTGATAGGTTTCTTTAGACAAATCATGGACAAATGTTGTATCAAGAGTATCAAAGGAAGCTTGAGTCAAAACATTCCTTCCAAGGTACTTTTGATTGGCAATATTTTTCGCAAAGAGTTACAATTTATTAGAGTAAATACAAAGCAATTTCTGAAAGTCAACAAACTAGCCATGCTCATTCAACTTCAAATTCGACACTTCTTAATTGCTATGATGGATATGTGATCACAGAAGAGGAAGGAGATCGAGTTGAACTAGAGGATATGATATTTGTTGAGCCTAACATCGAAAAAACAGTAGAGGTCAAAGCAGATGGTAAAGGGAAATTTAACCTTGGTATTAGCGAAAAAGAGGAAACTATAATAATTGAAGTTGATAATAAAAAAAATTGTTATCAATGTTGGTGATCAAGTTGTTGATGACCAAAATAATTATCCATTGGAGGTGGTTGATACTATCAATGAGGAGATTTTGGTCAACGACATTGGTTAAAGTAAATTGGTGTCAGAAAAAATAAATTCAAAAGATTTGGCTAACAATCATGTCGGAGCATACATCCATGGAATAGATTCAAACCTTGATTGCGGGCAAAACAAAATTAAGATGCTAATTGTCATTTTTTTGGAGTGCAATTTGATTGGGTTCCGAATGTTCGTTTGGTGCATCTTATCAACAAATTGAAGTAGGGAGAGAAAAGATCATCGCATGAATATTTTTTTGTGAATTGTTTTTGGAAGGAAATCAAGCGGTTGAAGTATTCTAAGTATCTATTTCTTTGGTATATGGAAAATGGGAGATTTCCAACGAGAACTCGAGGACAAGTTCTTTTGAAGAAAATGAGACTGATGTAGGACAAGATTCTGAAAGATTTTATTCTTATTTTTATGATTCCAGAATTATAAAAATAAGAATACAAAATCTGAAAGGAGATTGATGTAGGACAATAAACTGAAAGATTTTATTCTTATTTTTATGATTCCAGAATTATATAAATAAGAATACAAAATCATATTTAGAATTAGAATTTTATTTTAAAATTATATTAATAACTATATCAATTTTATTCCAAAATTGAATTGCAGAATCAATTCCCCTATTGATTATTGGCTGCTCCATGAATATTTGTATTCATTGTCGTATTGATGGCATAGGCTCCTCCTTCAGCTATATAAGGGGACCTCTACCTTTGGTTTCAACACATCGAAAACAATCCAAAGCATCTCTACTACTTCTTCTGCAATACAATTGTTCTTTTCGAGAGAGAGAGAGTACAGACACAAGTTGGTTTGATGGACAGTCTACGGCGGTGCTCCGGCGGCTGAGTGGTAACCGAGTCAACCCTTGGAGACGAACACCAACACAACCTCCAGCATCAGTGAGGCAGCAAATTTGTCTTAAGGGCACCGTTGTACAAAACGGGTCTCGGTTTGCAAATTCTTGATCCATTACAATTCATATTCTATTTACTGTAATTTTATGTTCAAATTGTAAATTCATAAATTTGTAATTTCCAGAAATTAGTAAAATCGTTTATTGTTTTTCCGCACTATTTTCCTACAAATATCTTCTCCACCCGCCAGGAGACATCTCACTCATCACACGCCAACTATTTGTTAAGGCTCTATTTCTCCTGCTTCTTGGAAAAAAGTGTTGCAACACATATCCGTATGCACAATCCGATAGGGATACAGCTCCCTTATAGAAGTAATCCTTGAATTAATTTCAACAACAGAATTAATAGGGAAAACAAGATCAAGAACTGTAACGACATGCAATTTCAGAATAGAAAGGAATTAAGACTATAAGGTTGTTGTTCCATAGGGCAAAAGTAGACATCCTAAGCATGCAATCTCAATTGGCTGGAAACTTCCCACATGAACCGATAAACAACGATTACACATATTAAACACTTAAGATATATACTTCAAAGAAACCAGGTTCTCGACTGGCCGTTGAAGCAACATATTGCGGAGGTACCATTATTAGAAGGCATTGGTAGTCCTGGACAGTGGACATAATGGCACATAAGTGCTTTAGTTAACTCGCTTAAACTCATCTCTGCTACACGAACTGATTGGAACAATAGGGAAAGAGCAAGAGAAACGAAAACGTTGTAATGAGAAAAAAAATAATTGAGATCTATTAGTAGATGAAAAAGAGTGGGGCACACACCTTTGGTTTTGATGTTGCAAAATACTTTTCAACTTTCAAATGTTTCTACCCTTCGTTCACCCAACTGCTTTTTTATCTTACACAGTTTGCTCACAACGGTTCCCATCTCCATGCGATCTCTCGGAGATTTTGATGAACATGCAACTCCGATTGTCAGAATGGAAAACATGCAGCCATTGATCCAACTTCCATTGTTATGCTCTAGTTGGATGCATGGATCGATGATATCCATCACTTGGTCTAGCAAAGCATTCTTAACAAAGGTATGAAGATTTAGATGATCTTTGAACATATTGTCAGTTGGTCTTTTGCCAGTAAAGATCTCCAGTAGAAGAACCCCAAAGCTATATACATCCCCTAGAGTGGAAGCCATGTCACCCATACCATATTCTGCAGATTGATTCAATTGTTTGTGTATATTAGTGTGGAAAGTGAATCTGATCGCATGGCATGGTTCTAAACTTCTGATTCTTATAGAAAGCGCATGCAATAATCTATAAAACTAGATGGTATTTATGTATATTTGCTACTAAATATGGTGGCCATTGATTGTTAGTGTTGAGAATATGAATAATAAAATTGCCCCTCTCTAATAGTTTTAGCTCTTAGATAAGTTGGTGGTTAGCAATCTAATATCGTATCAAATCATGCAATAGATCATGTGTTCGAATCTCCTACCTAATGATTAAAATTTACATGTGTATTAAGCCCACTTATGGAGGAGAGCTTGACTACACGTTGGGGGCGTGTTGATAATATAAACGATAAATTTGCCCTTCTCTCTAATAGTTTAACCTTTTAGATGAGTTAAAGCCTTAGTGATTTATAAAACTAGATAGTATTTTGTAGATATCTACTGCTTAATATAGTGGTCATTGATTGATAGAGAGAACTTAGGACACTTAGAAGATAGCTAGCTATGTAGCACGGACACGGGACACGGTACCGATACCCAGACTTGCAAATTTTCAAACAATGGGGGACACGACATGTTGGGGGACACTTTATATATACATATATATAAATTAAAAATATATTCGAATAAGATAAAAGTTTAATAATATTATAACAAGATAGCTCTAAATCTGATTAGAGAGAGAAGTAAAAAGAGAACACATTCAAACAAAGAGAGTGTCCCTAAAGTGTACACTTTGATCCATTTTAAGAGTCCTTATAATTGTATTTTTACACCCAAAGTATCCTGAAAGTGTCTGTAAAGTGTTGGAAGTGTGTCGGACCCCAAATATTGGAAAACAAAACAGACACTTCTGGAGAAGTGTCGGACACGTGTTCGGAGATTGTCCGGAAGAGTTGGTGTCCAAGATGTATCTGACACCGGTACGTGAGCTCCGATGAAGTGTCTGTGCTAAATAGATAGCTACTATCAAATCACTGTAAAAAGGCCTTATAGGACGATCTAATCTAGTCAACCATGAGAATGCATAGTACTCTAAGATAAGGATGTCAGAGTATATATCGAAGGGCATGGAGTTTGTATTGGCAAATGCTTCAAATGAAAGGACAAACATATGTAGGGGTCCACTAGTTTACACAAAGCCAAGCATTATAGCATAATTTTACAGTTGGTTGAAGATTTTGTACCTGGAGCGATGTAGCCTATTGTTCCTCTTATTGCACTTGAATTGCTTTGATGTTGGGGTACATCTGTTGAGGCTGCAGAAATAATTTTTGCTAACCCGAAATCTCCAACGTGGGCAGCCATTGTATCATCCAAAAGGACATTACTTGGCTTCAAATCACCATGAATGATTGTTGACTCACAACCACAATGAAGATACTCAAGTGCAGAAGCAACATCAATAGAAATGTCCAGCCTCTGGCTCGTTTTTAGGTACTCATGCTCCGCAACTCCATTTTGATGCAGCCATCCATCTAATGTTCCATTGGCCATGAATTCATATACTATAGCTTTGAACTCATTACCATGGTAGTCTATGCTAGAACATGCACTTAATACCTTCAAAAGATTTCGATGCCTTATGGTTTGAAGTGCTTTGCATTCTAACATGAAGCTCGTTAAAGCTCCCCTCAGCTGAAGATTGAGTACTTTCACTGCCATAACAATCTGGTCTTGATCAAGGATCCCTTTATATACAGAGGCATAATTCCCAACCCCTACTAGATTAGCCACTGAAAATCCGTCGGTGGCTTTGAGGAGATCTGTATAAGAAACTCTTAGAATTTGGTGTTCGAAAGATGGCTTAGAAGAGTCCTCCTTCCTTGAGACACGTTGTCGGCGACGAAACAAAAACAAGCTAACTGCCAAAGTTGAAGATATCACAAGAGCAACCACCACATATAGTATTATCTTCGTCTTGTAAGATAATTTGTTTCTCTTGGGCATTGAGGATGGGCATGGAGGAAGATTTAAGTCAGCAACACCTCCACATAGATTATCCATTCCAACAATTGAAATCGCACTGGCATTTCGGAAAACTCCTTGTGTTGGAACTTCTCCGTACAGCATATTGAAAGACAGATTCAGTTTTTCTAATGCAAGCACACCAATATAACTAGGGATCAACCCCGTTAAATTGTAGCGTGAAAGGTCCAACTCTCGTAAACCCCTAAGCTTGCTCAAACTTTGAGGTATCTCACCTTCAAATGAATTTCCTTCCAAATGAAGCACTTCCAAGCTCAAACATCCACTCAACGAATTTGGAATAGACCCTGATAACCTATTATTGGACACATCAAACTCTGCGAGATTTTTCAAAGACCCGACTTCTGATGGAAGAGAACCAGTCAAAGAATTATAGCCCAAATTGACGGAAATTGAAAGGGATGAAAGATTTAGAATTTCAAGGGGTATGGAACCATATAGATTATTATGAGAAAGATCTACTAGTAACAACTGTTGACAGTTGCCCAGACTCAAAGGTATGTTTCCACGAATGTTATTTTGCCCCAAGTAGAGAAGAGTTAGAGCACTTAAATTACCCAGTGAAGAAGGCAGTTTCGTGAATTTGTTCATCTGTAAATCCAGTCTGTTCAACTTATGAAATCTGCCAATGGTGTCGGGAATATGGCCTGTGAAATAATTACTTGTCATACTTAAGACAGTGAGATTGAGGAGGTTCCCAACACCAGAAGGAATACTTCCATGCAGTTGATTATATGACATATCCATGTAGCTGAGATCGATTGAGAGATTGGATATGGAGTCAGGCAATGAACCTGATAGAAGATTGGCCTGAAGAACAACATATTGTAAATCGGCGCAATTTGTAAGATATGAGATAAAAGAAAGGTCATCTTGCAACAGATTAACTTGGAAGTTCAACTTTTGAAGATTCAGAAGTTCTCCAAGATCTTTTGGCATTGGCCCGGTAAAGTTATTGTAACCGAAGTTTATCGTTTGAAGCCCAGAAGCATTAGACAATGAATTAGGAATCATGCCTGTGAACGAATTATTAAAAAGGCCAAGAAACAAGAGATTTGGAAGTTTTGACCCTATATCAGGAGGAATACTTCCTTTAAGTTGGTTAATTTGTAGTGATAAGTGAGTGAGAGTGGAGATGTTGTATAGGCCGGAAGGAATCTTACCAGACAGCTTGTTATCTGGGAACCGAAGAATTGTCAATCGTTGAAGCTTACCAATGCCCTCTGGAATCTCTCCGTGCAAATTACATCGCCAAACAGAAAGCCCTTGAAGAGATGAGAGGTTACCAATGGAAGGAGGGATGGTTCCTGAAATTTTATTTTTAGCGAGGTTTAAAACTCGAAGCTTTGACAAAGAGTCCCCTAGCTGATATGGGATGTTTCCAGTCAGGTGGTTACTATACAAGTACAAGTACTCAAGATTTAAGCAGCGTGACAGGTTGTTGGGTAGTCCACCGCCAAATGAGTTGTTGCTCAATGTTATAAATTGAAGGCGAAACAAACGACCGATCTCCTCCGGGATTGGGCCATGTAAGAAGTTGTTTTGAAGAATGATTCTCCTCAGGAAGGAGAGGTTTCCTATGTGAGGGGAGAGTGATCCGACTAGGCCTTTGGATATTAAGTTCAACTGCACGACTCTATCGCGATGTCGGCGGCTGCACAAAATGCCGTTCCAATCACAGTACTGGACAGAATCATTCCAAGAACTGAGGGCACCGAAGGAGGAGGCTTAATCATCTATGGCAGCCTTGAAGGCTAATAAAGCAAGTCTATCAGTTTCATTTGTACTCATGCTGAAAGAGGACGGAATGTTGCACCACCACACAAGGGCAGTGTAGAGCACAATAACTAACGGCTTCGCCATTGAAGAATTTGCCCTTTTGAGTGGAATTTATCAAGAACAGTAAAATAGAATCAAGAACAAGAGAGAGAGAATCCCGAGATGTAGAGAGAGAGAAAGAAACTCTGTATATTTTTCCCTTAATCGTGAAAATACAATGGAATCCAGTACATATATGTCCAGCTGTCAACCACTATCTAACCAACTAATAACAAACCATCTTACTCTCCACTAAACCATACTCAACTAACTAATGGCTAACTAATCAACTGGTGACGTGGCAGTAGTGGAGCTCTGATCTGCTACATTGGACTCCTTCACACTCCCCTGCAAACACATGGGAGGATTAGCTACCATGAGTTTGGACTTGAGGAGCTGAAACCTGGACACAGATAATGGCTTTGTGAAAATATCGGCTAGTTGAGCCTCAAAATTAATGTGATACAACACAACCTGATTATTCAGCACTTGTTCTCGTATGAAATGATAGTCAAGCTCAATGTGCTTAGTCCTTGCATGATATACAGGATTACACGCCAAAGCAATTGTAGACTTGTTATCACACCATAAAACATGAGGTGTAGAAGAAGGAATAAGCAATTCAGAAAACAATTGTTGCAACCAAACCAATTCACTAGCTGTTTGAGCCATGGCTCTATACTCAGCCTCTGTGGAAGATCTAGCCACTGTGTGTTGTTTCTTAGCACACCATGAGACCAAGTTATGACCCATGAACACACCATAACCCGTGGTAGACCTTCTATCAACTGGATCCCCTGCCCAGTCAGCATCTGCAAAGGCTGTGAGAGTAAGAGGCCCTTGAACAAAATGAAGACCTTGATTGATTGAACCTTTGATGTATCTAAGGATGCGTTTGAGAGCAATAAAGTGACTGAGCTTGGGTGCATGCATATGTTGACAAGCCACATTGACAGAAAAAGAAATTTCAGGTCGTGTCAAAGTCAAATATTGTAAAGAACCCACCAAAGTTCTGTATAAAGACACATCTTCTAAGGGTGAATCATAATCTGGTATTCCAGGCTTGACTGACGCAGGAGATTCAGACCCTTTACAGTCTATCATACCAGCTTTAGCAAGAAGTTCTGAAGCATACTTTGCTTGAGACAGAAAAATACCAGAAGAAGAAGATGTAATCTCAATCCCCAAAAAATAATTGAGAGTGCCCAAGTCCTTCATAACAAACCTTTGACTAAGCTTTTGAATGAGAGAAGTAATATAGGAAGAATCACTTCCTGTGATGACAATGTCATCTACATATATCAAAACCAAAGTAAGATGATTCCCTTGAGGCAACATAGAGACGTATCTGCTTTACTGGATTGAAAACCAAGTTGAAGAAGATAGTTAGAAAACATAGAGTACCAAGCTCGAGGAGCTTGTCGAAGTCCATAAAGAGCTTTGGACAATTTACACACATAGTCGGGATGAACTGGATCTTTATATCCCAATGGTTGTTTCATGTAAACATCCTCTGAAATCACACCATGCAAGAAAGCATTGGACACATCCAATTGTCTAAGTGGCCACTTGTGCTGTACTGCAAGACTGAGAATGACTCTTAGTGTTGGTTGTTTAATAACAGGACTGAATGTATCAAAGAAGTCCAGACCCGCTGCCTGTTGATTACCATTAGCTACAAGCCGAGCTTTGTACCTTGCTACAGTGCCATCAGAGTGTTTCTTAATTTTAAAAATCCATTGACAGCCAATGACGTGCCCATGAGAGGGTGGAGGAACAAGAACCCAAGTCCCCTGTTTAACAAGTGCTTCATACTCTTCTGCCATAGCCTTTTGCCAAACAAAATGAGTAATGGCCTCAGAAAAATGAGTAGGTTCAGAAATAGGAAGGGAAGAAGAGGTAGAAACAACTAAAGAAAGAGGCTGTCGAGGTTTGAAAATTCCATTTTGAGACCTTGTTCTCATAGAATGAGAAGGTCCTGGTGTAGTAACAGGAACAAAAGAAGAAGATGCAACCAAAGGATCAGAAGAAGGAGAAACAGAAGCAGAATCAAAAGAAGGAGTTGGTATGACAGGATTAACAGGAACAGTGAAAGGAACAGAATCAAAAACAGGAATTGGGGTAGGAATTGGTGTAGAAACTGATGTGATTGGTAGAGAGGATTGAGTAGGAGGAAAAGACACTATAATATCTGAAAAACTAGTAAGAGGAACGGAAAATGTAGTAAGAGAACACTCAGTATTTGAAGAAAAAGAAGATTGAGAAACAATAGACAAATAAGGAAAATGATGTTCAAGAAATTTGACATGCCTAGAGATGTAGACCTTATTAGAAATAGGGTCAAAACACCTGTACCCTTTAGATGAGGGACAATAGCCTAGAAAAACACAAGTAGTAGACTTAGGAATCAATTTGTGAGAGTGATAAGGTTTAAGCCAAGGAAAACATGCACAACCAAAAGGCTTGAGAGCAAGATAGTCTGGTTTAATATGAAACAAGAGAACATATGGAACTTGAAAATGCAAAGAAGAATGAGGAAGTCTATTGGCTAAGAAAACAGTTGTAACTAATGCTTCTAGCCAGAATTGAGGAGGCATTCCTGCTTGATCAAGTAAGGTGAGAGTTGTGTCCATTAAATGTCTATGTTTTCTTTCCACAACACCATTTTGCTCAGGAGTGTGTGGACAAGATGTCTGATGTAGAATACCACTAATGAGAAACAAATTAGTCAGATACTTGTTCACAAACTCTTTTCCATTATCAGACCTCACTGTTTTGACAGAAACTTGAAAATGTGTGTGAACATAAGCCTTGAAATGATCAAGAGTGGTCTTAACATCAGACTTATAGAATAAAGGAAATAACCAGCAATATCTGGTACAATCATCTATGATTAAAAGATAGTACCTAAACCCTTTTACAGAAGGAATAGGCGCAGGACCCCACACATCCATATGCAACAAATCAAAAGGCTTAGCAGACTTAGAAGCAGATAAAGGAAAAGGCAACTTGTGACTTTTGACTTTATTACAACTATAACAGTGAACATCAAATGGCTTAGACACAGGCAAAGCAAATTGCTTTATTAGAGACTGAAAAAGTGGTAAACTTGGATGACCAAGCTTTTGATGCCACAAAGTGGCAGAAGAAATAGACACATGAGTAGACACAGTTTTATTGGTATGAAAAACAAGTGGAACCTGAGTAGAGTCAGACTTAGAGCAGCTCTGGATAGGATAGAGGCCCTGCTGACATGGCCCCTGGAATAGAACTTGGTGTGTTTGGTTGTCCTGAATGACATAACCAGAAGAATTGAAGGTTAGAGAACAATTATTGTCTTTAGCAAATTGAAAAACAGAGAGAAGATTATGTGTAATGGCAGGAGTATGAAGAACATTTGTAAGGTTAAACTTGGCATTAGGTGTTGGTAGAATACCATTGCCAGAACACGAAACAGATAGAGACTTACCATTGTTGTGCGTGTGTGTTTTGGTTCTGTTAGTGAATGTCCTTTCATATTGATGTTTTATAGTACGAAAATTTCTCCTTAACGTTTACAAGGCGGCAGGTGAGTCCCTACTTGGAAGAAAATTTCTATGGACCATGTAGTGGGTCAATTGCGCGCGTCTCTTTGGGCAAACAAGGTAGAAAAAATAGTCATTTTGGGAGGATATTTTCTCTCTCCTTGCTTTGCATACAAGGTTGTCTAATCACGAATCTAGTCAAGTATCGGATTTATGCTTTTCGGAATCGTGAATTGTAACGACTCGATCCAAGTTTTGAAAATACATTTGGGAAATGTATTTGCACCTACATAAGAAAGATACATAATAAAATTGAAAACTTAGTTTAAGCTTAAATCTGTATTGAAGTTTCTTTTTCATTTTTCAGTTTATGATCACGT
The DNA here is from genome assembly GCA_019656835.1 of Rhododendron ovatum. NCBI lineage: Eukaryota > Viridiplantae > Streptophyta > Magnoliopsida > Ericales > Ericaceae > Rhododendron > Rhododendron ovatum. Next base: position 20,488,918 of record CM033802.1, read on the forward strand.
GGTCTAATAGGAAAGACAATTGTACATAGTAAGAAAAATGGTAAATTGAGTAGAAGGACATAGACTAGGGGTTTATGCTACCATTAGTCCATCTACTTTTTCCATTATAGTCTCTAGGACAATTGGCACTCGGTCTCTCAAAAATACCCTCGGAAGTCGCCAGGCGTTGACCAGCGTATCTGTTTATTTTTTGTGTATCTATTGATTTTTTTATTTTTTTTATTTTGACCGTTGACTAACTTCCACCGGCATTAACTGGTGTATCTGTTCATTTTTGTAGTATCTGTTGATTTTTTATTTTTACCTCCACCACTTCTACCACCACCGCCACCATGCCGCCACAACCTCCACTTCCACCACCACTCCATTACCACCACGCCACCACCACTCAACCACCACTTCCACCACCACCATGCCACCAAACCCTCCATTTCCACCACCACCTTTACCACAACGCCACCACCTCCACCACTCGACCACCACCGCCACCACCACGACGCCACCACCGCCGCCACCACGCCCCCACAATCTCCACTTCCACTACCAATTCTACCATGACTCCATCACCACCAAGCCACCACCTCCGCCTCCACCACCACCACTCAACCACCACTTTCACCACCACCACCACCATGCCACCACAACTTCCACTTCCACCACCACCACTCCATCACCACCATGCCACCACCTCCACCACTCAACCAGCACCACTATGACGCCGCCACCACCACCACCATGCCACTACTCCATCACCACCACGCCACCACCACCTTCACCACTCAACCACCACAACGCCGCCACCCACCACCACCATGCCACCACAACCTCCACTTCCACCACCACTCCACCACCACTGATTAGCACCCAAGATTGTAGAATCTTCGAGCTTAAATCCTCTAATTTGAAGCTTTTACGTATTTAATTCGTCGTTTTAAGTCGATAAGGCACGTAAGGTATTTTTGTGTGTGATTCAGGTAGAACGTGCTAATAAGGCGATTTTGAATGCCAAGGGACGTACCGGGATGTAACCAAGTGTCCAAGTGCCCGGCGGCATACGTTTCACTGTCACCAGAGCCTAAGGGTGTTGCAAGAAGCTTCGGTGGACGCCCGGTGGTCAAGAATGTCACAAAGCGTGCCAAGGTTTCGGAAAGAAGGCAAATGCATTAGGAGTAGCCCTCGAGGGCATCCGAGAGTCCAAGGCCACAAGGCATACCTCCGCCAAGTCCCGTTGATCATGTAATGAAGCATCGGAAGGCCGTCGGACTACAAGAAGGCTTGGTGAACCAAGTTGTTCAGTTCTGCAGTTTTTGCACTGGGGTACAATACCTCATTTTTTAGGTATTGGTACCATCATGCGGAATTGGAAGACAGTTCAATTGGTACCAATACCTCATTTTTTAGGTATTGGTACCAAAGCCCGTAGTGCAGATTTTTATTAACTTTTTCAACTTTTCATATATGGAAAGTTTCTACTTCTAGAATGTTTTTGGGATATTTTGGGGACCTTTTGGTCCATTTTATGGCTGATTTGTAAGGCCTAAACGTAGCTTTGTTAGCCATTATTGGCCATTATGCAATCTTTCACACTTTAAGTCTTTTGAATTCCTAGAACTCCATTGGTAAGTTTTCAAGCTTTTGTCTCTTGTTTTCTTCAAGAACACTAGCAAGCAATTGTGTTACGTTAATTTCTCAAGTATTAAAGTTGTTCGTATGGTTTGGATCTTCTTATAAATCTAGTTTATTTGCGTGTTCATCTGTGAATCATGTTTTCTATGCTTAACTTTTTTTCTATTTTGCCATGAGTGAGTAGTTCATAGGTTTGGTCATGGGGTGAGGTTCACTCTACGACTTAGTGGTTTAAATGGTTTCTCTTAAACTTTAGCTTAATTTCAAGGTTTTGAATGAATTAAACCCATGATGTCAAGTTTTAATCATGGGGTTGGTGGCTTCTTTAATCAATAAAGTTTATCGCCTTGTGCTACGAGCTTGATAATCCTACGCGTGCGAACGATCCTTTTTCGTCTCTCACTTGCATTAAATGAGTTCAATTTGAATCAGAGCTTTGAGTTAAGTTATAAGTAGTCTTCAGCTTTTAATTCTTCTAGTGGAATCCGGACGGTTTCGGTCCACTCTTGAGTTAGATGAAGGAACCGTTTGATGGCTAAGTCGTGGGTAAATCAATCCCTTGATTGACTCAACCATCTCCAATCTAGTTTAATTCCAAGTTTAAATCTCATCATTCAAATCGAATACCAAAGTTGGCCGCTTGAACGCCACAATTGTCTACGCAACATCTAATCCGAATTCGCTTAAGAAGATTTCTATGTGGGAACGATTCCGGTCTTACCGGTTATTATGCTTTCAACGACCTAGCCCTACGCTTAGGATGTGAACCTTTCTAAGAGGTTAGGTTGCGACGAAGCAACCACCGCCACTCCATCACCACCACCACTCAACTACCACTTCCACTACCACCACCACCATGCCACCACAACCTCCACTTCCACCACCACTCCATCACCACCACGCCACGACCTCCACCACCACCACCATTCAACCACCACTTCCACCACCACCATTACGACGCCGCCGCCACCACCACCATGCCACCACAACCTCCGGCCACTTCCACCACCACCATGCCACTACTCTATCACCACGACGCCACCACCTCCACCTCCACCTCCACCACCACCTTCACCACCCAACCACCACGACGCCACCACCACCACCACCATGCCACCACAACCTCCAATTCCACCACCACCACCACTTCCACCAAACCACCCCCCAGCACCTCCATAACCACTCCACCACCACCACCACCACTCCAGTTCCACAATCATGTCCACCACCACCCCACCGCCACCGCCGCCACCACACCACGACACAAAACAGATACAGATATACCAGATACAGATACACCAAAACAGCTACAGTAGATATACCACAACAGATATACCAACACAAAACAGATACATATATATATATATATATATATATATATATATATATATATCAACAGCAAATGTACCAAAACAGATACAAATATACCAAATATACCAACAATATCTACCGGGGTTTGCTCCAGCTTCTCTCTTGCAAAATTGGAGAGAGAAACATGTTTTTCATTTATTTTTGGATGGAGGTTGGCGGTTGGAGTTTAATTGATGAGTGTTTTTAATACATCAAGTGTTTATATGATATTTCGTTAGGGTCAGGTGTCTATGTCTACCACCATGACGACCATGTCTACCACCACAACTCCACAGCCACCGCCACCGCCCCAACAAAGTCTCTTTTTTTTCTTAAAACAAAACAGATACAGATATACCCGATACAGATACACCAAAACAGATATAATAGATATACCGCAACAGATACACTAACACAAAACAGATACAGTTATATCAATAACAGATGTACCAAAATAGATACAAATATACCAATAATAGATACAAAAAAAATAGATATAAATATACCAAAATACATACACCAACACAACACAAAACAGATACAGATATACCAATACTCCAAAATAGATACACCAACACAAAACAGATACAGATATATCAACATCTGATATACCAAAACAGATCCACAACCTCCACTTGCACCACCATCTCTACCACCACAACCCCCACTTAAAATACAAATATATCAACAGTAGATACACAAAAAATGAACAGATACACCGGTCAACGTTCAAAAAAATAAAAAAATCAACAGATACACAAAAAATGAACAGATTCACTGGTCAACGTCAACGCCGATCAACAGTCAAAAAAATAATAAATAAATAATAAATAAAAAAACCTACAGATATACCAAAAGTGAATAGATACATCAGTCAACGTCGGTCAACGCCAGTCAACGGTCAAAATTAAAAAAAAAAAAAAAAAGATGACATTTTTGTGTTAGCCAAACAAGGCCCTTGTCTCATTAAAGTCATTTAAATAAAAAAACATATTTTTTTTGTGTTAGCCAAATAAGGTCATTGTCTCATTAAAGACAATTTGGTCTTTTCACAGACCTTAAACTCCAAAACATTTTCATTAATGAACTTTACACATCACTAAAACTTAAGCTGGACTAAATCTGCTTGGAGACCTCTTCTTTTGAACTTTAGACCAATTTGTTGTAAGAAAAATAGTAATACAACAAAATGGATATGTGTGCCTTAACACTATAAAAGTATGTAGCCTAGCTAATAGGTACGAATGAGCTTATATGAAAACATTTGTGAATTGATTAGAGGCTATGACTTACGAGTCCTTCCCCCTCTATGATTTATTGTGCACAATAACTAACGACTTTTGCCATTGTTTTTAATTTTTTTCCCCAAAGTCTACAAGATGTCAAGTGAGTCATTATCTTGGAAGAAAATTGTGTATGAACCATTAATGGGTCAATTCCTTTTTTTGGAACGTCATTAGTGGGTCAACTCTGGGCGTCTATGTGGGAGCAGAGAAGGGGGGGAAAGTAGTCATTTGTGTGGATGCGATTTTCATCCTCTGTTCTTTGGATAAATACGTTTCATTGTATCTTCTTCCTTTCTCTTATTTTTTTTTTTCCCTATATGTGAATAGATCTTAATCTTTGGTTTTTCGTCATTCCAAAATTTGTTAAACATCTCTTCGATTTCTGAAACTGTAGCATCGGTTAGTATTGAAGAGAAAGAAAATAGATAAAAAGGTGAACTGATATCTAAGTAATGTGTTCGTGAGATATATGTGTTGATATTTGAATTTGTTTAGAGTTATTGGCATATTATCTTCTGCCTAGTGGGCGGAGGTTAACAAATCTGAAAAGATAAACATTGAATCTAAAAGTAGATTCCATTTTGAAAAGTTAGTGGAATAAAAGTGTAAGGATGATGTCTCCATAAAGATTAACTAGAAAACGTTATAACTTTTAGAGTGTAATATATTCGGATGTGTCTGTATGTGTGCTATTAGCTTTCTTGATATGATGTTCAAGAGCCTAGTGTAATTCATAAGTTTTCTTTAACACTGATACCAATAGCTTCTTTTTGCAATATATTCGGATGCTGTTGAGTTGTATAACCCATTGCCCCTGATTGCTCAATCTACCTGCAATATGTAACAAATGATGGCAGAGGCTCAGTTTTTGGCATTGTCTTACTGATATTTTCCTGGTATTGAGTTTCGTTGGTTTAAAGAATCGGCTATGAAGTATATGTTTTCTGCTTGTGTCTGTCCGAATTTAGTTTCTGTGGGTATCAGAAATTTTTAGCGTTGTACCTTAATGAGTGTTTGAGCAAAGGTCTAGTATTATAATCCCAGCAGCTTTTCAAATTAATCAAGGCCAGTGAAGGGAGATTTCTCTTTAATTAGCACGGGTTAGTTCACAACTTAAGTATGACCAACAATATTAAGCCACTCCTGGTGTTGCAATGTTCTCAGTTGCTTTTCTTGCTACAACTTTGTTAGCACGGGAGGTATAAAGCCTTGAAGAGCTGTAAAAGAAGAAAACAATAAGTACGACATCGTCTGGGGTCATCATAGGGTGAAGTACTTTCTGCATTTTGACCCCACTAACAAGTTCGCCGGTCTTCACCCTTTTGGCTACATGGTTCCTATTCTGTTGATTACTTATCCGGAGCCAGAGGCAACCAAATGCACTCCAACCACTCAATGAGTATGGAATTTAGTTGAGAAGGAGATTATTTATTTGTCTGCTTCATTTGACTCTTGGTCAAGCATGGAAAATAATGCACCTTTGGTTGAAAAGGAGACTATTGTCTACTTCATTTGACTCAAATTTCTCTCAAATTTTGTCTGCATAAAGACACGGTACTCGTTGCTTTCCATGGTGTTACAATAGCGTATGAGGCCCGAAATCTAGAGTCCAAAGCATATTGTCAAGCATTTTATCTTTTTTCAAAAATTTCTGCATAAAAAGACTCAGTACTCGACTACTCGTTGCTTTCCATGGTGTCACAATAGTGTAAGAGGCCCGAAATTTACAGTCTAAAGCATTGTACGATTTTCGCCAATCGAACTTGATTATGGCCAGCCTCCCCCTGTCCAAAATTTAGGACCCTCTATATATCTGGCTTCTACTTACGAAAACTGCTATTATCGTTTGTAAGAAATATCGGATAAAATATTTGAAGGATGTCCCCACAATGTTGTTAAATTGCATGCACAGACAATATATAAATTATGCCATTTAAAGCATAATTTTCTACTCACGTGATAAATTTTGCGCTAAAAGTAACAATCATGCTTACAAGTGGTGGTGGAGGTCTAGTTTGATTGCTCATGACCTAACAAGACGATTTGAATCATTTTTTTATTTTATTTTGATGTCCATGATTAGTTGAGGTGCGTGTAAACTAATCCGAACATCTTAATTATAAAAAAAAAATCAGCAAGCTCTCTAGACTCTTTTAATTTCAATAATAATCAACAACTGTATAGCCTCAAAGGCTTACAACTTATTAAATAGGAGGAGAAACCCTAAACTAATTGATTCGTCCCAAAACGGAAACTGAGCCAATTAATAACGAAAATTACCAAAAACGGAAAAATTCAAAATAATAACAAACTGAAAAATAGAGAAAATTCTAAGACTTCTCCCAAAAGAACGGCTTAATTTGGATTCTTCTTGCCCAAGTTATAAGCAAGTCAAATCTTTCATTAAACGGCAAATTTGGGCTTTCGGGACCCTAAACGGCCGTAAATGTCTCTAAAACACATGGCACATGACCAAAGGCAATGTGTCTTGACCGTTGGGCAATTTCGAATCAAACCCATATGGGCCCACCGCTTAACTCCACAGTCGCCTAATTACGGTTTTGCCATCCTAGGCTTAGAATGCTTAAGATACTCCTCCGCTATGGCATCTACATCAAAAGTGGATGGAGAAACTTCAAAACTAGACTAAAAAGACTCCAAAACCATTGCAGGATCACTCATTGAGTTATCTTTTCCGTGTTTGGGAGGAAAGAAAAAATAATGTGCGGACAGAATTGCTAGTGAAGAGCAAGTGGAGGGACTCTTGGCTGTCATATGCTGAATCCAAGTCTCCGTTAACTAAATAATTCCAACATTTTTTTCCAGTCAGAATTTTGAATATTATGTATCTTTCTTTGGTCATTAGACATGCATATAACTCCATCAAATTTGGACTACATAATTTTTGACGTATTTATCTCGATCTACTATATGCAGATTGCCACGTGGCACAACTCCGGTCCCTTTTAGCTCTCTCAAACTTTGAGGTCCTTGAAATGAATTACTTTCGACTAAACCTAATTATATGACTTCACACTTACTTTTTTTCTTCATGTTTTTTCGCACAACATGTAAACAGATTTCCCTTGAGCAGTGCCACCTCGTGCCCGAATCCTGACTCCGCCATTGAAGGGCACTTGGAATGATATATGAGTGGGGTATTAATGAATCACAATTAAAGAACATCTAGGGGTACAAGGTGGAGGATTTTGAGGTGTTACTTCGGAGATGTGTGAGGACTGAGTATTGCAAGTATCTGATGCATTCCTTTAAGGATAGATAAACAGGTTAACTGCATCATTTTCGGGTTATGCAGGTTGAACCCGACCTAGATCCGTTTAGCAATTTTGTTCTTGAGTCATGTTATATACGTGTTTCGTGTCAGAAATAGTCAACTCTAACCCGCTAACTTCGTGTCGAGTTCGAGGCATTATCGTGTCATGTCACGTGGACCAACTACGTCTGCCAATTATATATTAGGGTTTTCTTATTTGATTGATATAATTGAAATGACCCGGTGTAGCATTTGGCTCTACATGTATCAGGCCATTTATCTAATAAGATTTCTTTCATTCAAGCCATAAGCAGCAATCCAAAGCAATATGAAATCTCAATTGGAAACATCCCAGGTTATTTGGTGGCTAGTGGAGCAACATTGGACGGCATTGTTAGTAACCCTGAGCATGCTTCCGAAAACTCATTTTACTTGTTTTATTCGAAGTGCATGTAAACTAGCCCGTGCTTCCTGAGTTATAAGAAAAAAAAAAAACTCACTTTTCTTTGCTACATGAACTGATTGAAATCAAAAGAGGGAAAGCTGTAGGAAATGATAATATTTTGAGCATATTACTAAAACTGATGTCTATGCAGAGATCAGAGAAGGTAAAGATGCTACACATCTTTGCCTTTTAATTCGCGAAAACGCTAACAAAGGAATCCCCATCTCCATTCAGTCTCGTGGGCGATTCCATTGAGCAAGCGACTCCAATTTCTAGTGGTGGTAGAAGTTTTTTACACAACACGGTCAACATGAACTTAGCAAGTTAGGATTCATTTTTTCCCACACGCGCAAAAATATAACACGACATAGTGACATAAAACAATAAACAGGTCAGGTTAGGATCGAACAAGAGTAACCAAAAGTAGGCACGTTAAACACGTGTAATTGTAATTCGGATTCCTACATTGTTTCAATCTAATCTACCACGATTACTATGCCTACTGTATTTATCGACCTTGTACCATGATTTGTAGAGACTCGAGAAGGTCATTGTAGGGGTTCAGATTTGGAGGGACCTTCGCCTGGCTCAATACTCCTCTTCCGTTGCTCCGTTCGCCCGCCTGGGAACCTGCAACCAGTCACTAGGGCTTGGACAGCCCCTGTGACCCTCCAACGATCAAGTTAGATGTGGGGAGAGAAGTTTAGGTCCAGGGTTAGGGAAGAATCGCATACCTCTTTAGGTTAGAGTCCCTTTGTATTTATAGACCTAGGTTTACTTGGGCTCCAAGGTAGCGTGTGGGAGTCACGCTTAGGTAACCGCCTCTGGTGACGTCATAGGTGATGCACTAGATAAGGCGGTTACGAAGCACATGGCCATTGTGGTCCTATCTGCCACGTAACGCCCTTGGTCCCCTCCTGCCAGGTTACATTCCTTCAAGAGATCTCAACGGAATGCATATCTTGGTTATTAACCGAAGTGATAACAGGAGGATCTATACCGGTCCGGTGAAAGTGAGCGTATCTTCAGGAGCTTGCATATATAGGACTACAGATCGCTCGTTCCATAAGTCCTCGGTTACCGGGAGTCTATTTACCGAGCTCATAACGGAAACCTCCACAATAGCCCCTCAAGCCCCTGGAGCTTTGCATCCCTGCTTCAGGGTCTTGATCCCATCATAGGAAATATCAGACCTTGATGAGAGTGCTTTCCTCGGTAAATTCCACTCATCCCACGCCAGTAGGGAGAGCCACGTGTCAGCAATCGCCGAGGTCTCAGGATGGAAAAGCTGTCTCGGCACGTGCCCTGTCAGTTGATTAGTACGAAACGTTGCTTTGGTGACACGCGTCATTACACCAATGGTTCGTATATTCGGTGCCTGTGTTCGGTGCAGATCCCTCAACTCTGGCCGTTCGATGGTTACACGTGTCATAGATATGACGGCTCGGTACACGATGCTTCGTTTCCCGCGCAGGCCTCCATCTCTCCCATTATAAATAGGAGAGCCAGAGGTACGTCGACCACTTTTCCTCGCCTCTGAAGACGAACCGCCACCGCCGCCCGTTGTCAGCTTTCAACCGTGATTTCACGCAATTCAACCGCAGATCTCAGCACGACACTGTGGTATGTTGATCCCTTCCACTGAAACTTCATGTTTTGATAATTTTTTGGAAGTTTTCCGCCATTTTAATCATGCATTAGTCATAGACTACCTCCCGCCGCCTCTGGTCTGCGGCGGCGCTGGGATCCTCCAGCGCTGTTCCTGCTTCGCCCGAGGCCCATATTCTTCCCGAGCCCTAAATTCTTCCCGAGGCCTATATCCATACCGAGACTATAGGAATAGCTTCTGACCTCCAAGGCCTTGACCGAAGAATAAGGCCTTGGTGGGATGAAAAGAAGCGAACTCCGAGGAGAGATGACCAATTTTACCGACGAACTTCCCTGAGCATATAGCTAACGGGTTTTTACACATTCTTTTCCTTGCTAAGTAGGAGCGAATGGTCATTGAACTCTCCTCGGACAGTTCCAGCAGCTCGATTTCTTCTGCCACCTTCGAGGAATTCTTTGAAGAGGTCCGCTCCCAAATCTTAAACCGAACTCCGATTGACCTTATCGAACCCTTCGATCCTTCGAGAGCCCCGCAGACGATAACTGTTTTCGATCCAAGTATGACGGAGATCCCCAGCACTTCTGACCACGGGCCCGGGCCGTTTGCCGATGCCCCAGAAGAGGTTCGGGGATGGAGGAGGCCTATGAGGCCCTGTCCCTACCGGAACCAATATTTTGATGGCACTTCGGCTGCCTATGCGGAGTTCAAATGGGTTTATAGCATTCCCCCGGACGTCGAGGTCCGCCTTCTACCGAACAATGACCTGAGGGATCTTCCACATCGAGAGGGGGCGCTGATCTTTCCTTTAATGGCGATAACCGAAGGGGGAATCAGATTTCCCCTCCATCAATTCGTTCGACGAGTCCTTCGGACTCTGAACCTTACCTCCTCCCAACTCACGGTAAATTCATACCGAATCATAACCAGCATTATAGAACTGAGAAGGCACTACAATCTGACCTTCGGGCTGGAGGAGCTTTTTGGGGTCTACCTGTTAGGGGTCAATCGCGAGCACGAGAGGTATTACCTGTCATGCCGAACAGGGTATGACAGTTTCTTAATCGATCATCTACCCAACTCGGAGGAATGGGCGAGTGTATATGTCTCGGTAACCGGGAATTTCATGTTCGGTCCAGGGGAGAAAGTGGACACTACCACCACGGTTCGATTTGACAACGGATCCCCGGGTCGGTAAAAGTTTTAACTTCGATGCATCTGATACATTCGTCATTTTATGGTATTCCACATGTATTGACTGGGTAATCTTATTCATGCAGGTGAGGGCGTTGTGCAAACGCTTCGGGAAAGAGCCGCTCGGGCACAGATTACAGCCGCCTTCGCTATTCCAATAACTAGCCGCTACGCCCCTGACGTACTCGGTTACGTTGCCTCTTATACCAGTTTTTTAAAGAAGAAGCCAAGGCAATAAGGTGTTCCGAGGGCGGGCCGAGGACGTGGTCGAGGAGCTAGGATTGGAAGAGGTGAAGGAAGAGCGGGGAGAGGGGAAAGGAGGGCAAAGAGAGAGCCCGAAGCGGAAGGAAGCATGTCTGCACCTCGGGTAGTCATCCGCGAGGAGATTGACCGAGAAACGCCAGAAAGAACTGGTCTGAGCGCAGAGATGTCCGGCCGAGGCACTCGCGAGGTGCTAAATTTGAGGCGTCAAAGGCCGAGGGGGCGAGGCCACGGCTCTGCTGTCGGCACACCCGGTGCTGGGACTTTAAGGGCACCTCCGGCCTCCCCTCAAGAGCCCCCGGAGAAGAGACAATGGTTCGAGGACCAAAGGGATGTCTGAGGAGGGGGCCAAGAAACCATCTTCATCCCCGAGGAGGAGGAACAAGCCGGGGGAGCCGGGAATACAAGGGAGGAGGGGGGTGAATGGGTTAACCCCAGGGAGCTCCCATGGGCATCGGAATTCCGCCACTTCACTGGTCGACAGATTCATCATGCCAACACCGTGAAGAACCTCGGTGTTGCATTCAGGATGCTAAGGGGAAGCATACTCCCAAGGGACGCCCTGGCCGTCGACAGTTTAACCGAGGATTTAACCACGGAGATAGCGCAGGCCCTCTTTACCGTAAGTCTCACCTCTAGCTCCTTTGATTTGAATATTGGGATTTGATTGTATATTTTTTTTAAAATTTGTTTTGGCAGGCCGGTGCTCGGGCGCTCGTGGTGAACGACCGATACAAGGAACAGGAGCAGGAGATAGAATCGTTGAAGAAAACCCTGGCTCAGAAGGAGGACGACTTGAAGGTGGCAAGGGAAACCTGTGACCTTTATCTGTCCGACTTCCAGAGGTGCGACAGGGAGCGGGTGGCTGCTGAGGGGAGGGCCGCGAAAGCCGAAGAAGATGCTAACACTTTGAGAGCTACTAGAGCCTGGGAGGTGGAGTTTGCAAAGAACAAGGGCTACGATGAAGGCTGGGACGCAGCCGGAGTGGAATATAAGAAGCAAGTCCGGGAAATTGAGGCCGAGCTCTACAGAGATCGGTTCTTGGATGGGCTTCGGTATGGGCACGAAGCCTTGATTAGCAAGCTTACTCTGCCAGAGGGTTCCGAGCTTCGGACCGTGCCTGAGCCCCCTCCTGAAGAGCTCGTGCTACCGGAAGAAGGAAGTGAGCAGGTGCCGAACCCAGAGCCCTGAGCGTTCGTGAGGCAATCTGACCCCAGCGCCCCTGTTTCCTGATTGTATAAGACTTTTGCCTCTTCTGAACAAACACTTCATTCTTTTTTTTTGAATGGTCGGTTGACTGGATGGCTCCGAACATTTGGAGTTTGCCATTCCAGTGTTTGTATATGTTTTGATACCGATGCTGTAGTGTTTTGTGAATGTTTTTCTTTTCTTGAAATTCATCTTTAACATGCTTGTATGATTGGTTTGCTCTTTGGGTTATGGTGCCCCTGCTTTGGTGAAACTTTAGTTTGTAGAAACAAGTGTGACCGAAGTATTAACCGAAGAGAGTTGTCAATCATAAAAGGGGATGTTTAATCAAGAAGAGTGCTTGGATCCGCAGCCCCTTCTTTAAGGAGGGTCGGTAGGGACCGAATCAAGAGCAATTATTTAACGAAGTTTGGGCTTGTACGCCTGTTCGTTTGGTGGGATTGAGTCTAGCGAGTGAATGCGAGATCGTACTACTGCTAGGGGACGTAGGCCGGGGATACGAGGGGGTATAGCTTGCGCCATAGGTTCGTAACACGGCGAGTCCGAGCAGTGGGGAATATCTAGCAGGTCGGTTTAAGGGGCTCGTGGGAAAAGCCGAGTGTCCTTAAAGCGAGTGGACAGAAATCCAGACGACCGAGGAGGCCAGGATGACTTGGTGGGAATTATGTCCGATGGTAACACCCATGGTAGAGCAATATTCCTGAAGTCGGTATAAAACGGTCCGGGCAAGAACGGACCGAGTCAGTAATGTAAACAGCCATACTCAAATTTGTACGAATAGTGCCAATAGAAGGAATTCTCATTTAATATTTGAAGTGCTACTAATACATAAGCAAATTGCCTCCTATACTTGTTAAAAGAAAACGTAACATGAGAGAGATTGAGAGGGCATCGGTAGCCGAGCTTTATCCGTAAAACTTCTTCAAGTTGTTAGCATTCCATGTTTTGGCAATGGGGGAACCATCCAACTTTTCTAACTTGTAGTTTCCTAATCCGAGGTATTTGAGGACTCAGTAGGGGCCCTCCCAATTGGGCATGAGCTTTCTCTTCTTGGATTTCTCCACCGCCTTTTTCCAGACAAGGTCGTCGGGCTTAAATGACCTGAGGCGGACGCTTCAGTTGTAACCTTTTGCGACCTCCTGCTAGTAGGAAGCGAGCTTGATTCTTGCGTTTTCTCGCTCTTCTTCGGCTAGATCAAGGTCCGAGGCAATGCTGTTGTTATTGACCGACTCTTCGAAATTTTCCGTGCGCATTGTTGGGAGTCCGACTTGGAGAGGGATGACCGCCTCCATGCCAAATGCCAAGGAAAAGGGCGTGCGACCAGTGGAGCGCCGAGGAGTAGTACGGTAGCCCCAGAGGACCCTAGGTAGCTCTTCGGCCCATTTTCCCCGTCGTGACTCGAGTCGTCGCTTGAGTCCAGATGAAATAGCCTTGTTTGCAGCCTCGGCCTGTCCATTACCCTGGGGGTAAGCCGGAGTGGAAGTGTCCCATTTAATACCGTACTCGTCAAGCAAGGCCCGGTACTTCTGTCCTGTAAACTGCCTGCCATTGTCTGTAATTATGGCGAACGGTACACCGAAACGAGAGATGATGTTTCGCCATACAAAGCGGATGACGTCTGTTTCTTCGATGGTGACAAGGGGCTCGGCCTCAACCCATTTCGAGAAATAATCAGTTGCGGTCAGGAGGAACTTGAATCCACCCGGAGCGACTGGGAGCTTTCCAACGATATCCATGCCCCATTGGGAAAAGGGCCATGGGCTGGTGAGGGGGCTGAGGTCCCGGGCCGGTTGATGGATAATGGGAGCGAACATCTGACACTTTTTGCAACGCTTGACAAACTCTTCTGAATCCTTCTTCATTGTTGGCCACCAATACCCTCGAGTGAGGGCTCGGTGGGCCAGGGACCGTCCACCGGAGTGGCAGCCGCTGTCGCCAGCATGAAGCTCTTCGATGATGCCCGGGACTTGATGGGGGTGTGCAACCAATAAGTATGGTCCGGTAAATGATCGTCGGTAAAGCTTGCCGTTGGGATTGAGCCAGAAGAGAGCGGCGTTGTTTCGGAGTCAGTGAGCTTCTTTTTTGTCGGCTGGAAGGGAGTCATCTCTTAGGTAAAGGACAATTTCGTTCATCCAGCTCAGGCCGAGCTCAATGTTGAGTATTTCCTTATTTAATTCTTCAAGCTCGAAGCTGGGCTTGTCAATGGAATCAAAGGAGATAGAACGGTGTCCCGAAGATGAGCATGTCGAAGCGAGTCCTGCGAGGGCGTCGGCGTTTTGTTCCCGAGAGATGTGCTCGACTCTAATTGCTTTGAAGCGTTGAAGGAGCTGGACTGCGGCGCTGAGGTAGGTACGCATGCGGTCGTCCCGAGCTTCATATTCTTTAGAGAGCTGGTTAACCACCAATTGGGAACCACTGTAAACCACGAGTTCTTCGATACCAATGGCTTCGGCAGTTTTGAGTCCGGAGATTAATGCTTCATATTCAGCCTCGTTGTTGGAGGCTGGGAAATTAATAGAGATTGAGCTTTCGTGTAAAACACCAGAGGGTGAGAGGAGGACGATGCCAGCACCGGCGCCTCGGCTGTTGGAAGCGCCATCAACGTACATTTTCCAAACGTCTCCATGAAAGAGCTGCCATGCTGTGCTAGGGTTGGTCTGGAGTAATGCCTCGGTGCTTGGTGTGGGAACCGAAGCAGTTGTAGTGGTCGGAGTGAGCTCAGCGATGAAGTCGGCAAGCACCTGAGCTTTTATTGCTGTCCGGGGCTAGAAGTGGATTTCAAAATTTGCAAGCTCAACGGCCCACTGTGAGATTCGGTTAGAAAGGTCGGCCTTCCGTAGGAGAGACTTGAGAGGGAATTCAGTAAGGACGATGATACGGTGAGACTAGAAGTATGGAGCAAGCTTCTTGGATGCTGAGATGAGGGCAAGGACAAGCTTTTCTAATGGAAGGTAACGCGTCTCGGCTGGAGTCATTGTTTTGCTGGAATAGTAGATTGGCTGATGATCCCGATTCTCCTGGCGGACGAGGACCGAGCTGACGGCGTACTGAGAGACGGCTAGGTAGAGGAACAGGTCCTCCTGGTTCCGAGGAGTGATGAGGAGGGGAGCTTTGGAAATGTACTCCTTGAGCTTTGGAAATGTACTCCTTGAGCTGTGGTCCATGAGGGAACCGAGCCCGTGGGTGGTTCCCCCGTGGTGAGCGTCATCGATTTCGATCATATTTGAACCAGGAATCGTCGAATGGAGCAGAAGGAAAAGTGAGGATGTTGGATTGATGGCTTGGTCCCCAGCGGAGTCGCCAATTGTAGGGGTTCAGATTTGGAGGGACCTTCGCCTGGCTCAATACTCCTCTTCCGTTGCTCCGTTCGCCCGCCTGGGAACCTGCAACCAGTCACTAGGGCTTGGACAGCCCCTGTGACCCTCCGACGATCAAGTTAGATGTGGGGAGAGAAGTTTAGGTCCAGGGTTAGGGAAGAATCGCATACCTCTTTAGGTTAGAGTCCCTTTGTATTTATAGACCTAGGTTTACTTGGGCTCCAAGGTAGCGCGTGGGAGTCACGCTTAGGTAACCGCCTCTGGTGACGTCATAGGTGATGTACCGGATAAGGCGGTTACGAAGCACATGGCCATGGTGGTCCTATCTGCCACATAATGCCCTTGGTCCCCTCCTGCCAGGTTACATTCCTTCAAGAGATCTCAACGGAACGCATGTCTCGGTTATTAGCCGAAGTGATAACAGGAGGATCTATACCGGTCCGGTGAAAGTGAGCATATCTTCAGGAGCTTGCATATATAGGACTACAGATCGCTCGTTCCATAAGTCCTCGGTTACCGGGAGTCTATTTACCGAGCTCATAACCGAAACCTCCACAGTCATGTTTCGATCTGGGTTGTTTGTGATGTAGCCAAATATTTGCTTTATGATTTCTTCTGGGATGTGAGACATTGTTGCTTTCGATTGGGAAGAAGATGATAGACCTGATGATGAGATACTTCATCTGGGTTTTGTTTAATTGTGATCGTTGGAAATGTAGAGCAAGAGTGTTTTAAAATTTGGCGGAAATGAAAGGTGCGTAAATTTGACGCAAGATTTTTTTTCAATACTTTGTTATGATTCCTAAATTATTAACAAAAGAAATCCCTCGACACGGTTAGACAAATCTCCAATAAATGTGTCCGGGAGTGTCGGATGTCACACGCCATATTCCATGAAAGTTTGTGTGCTTCTATAATCTATCTCTGAACTCTGACATTCAACAACAGCGAAAAAAGGAGAAAGATCGAACTGTTTGGACATGCAATTTCAACAAAGTGTGAAACTAGCACTGTAATCCTTTCCACACGAACTGATGAACAATTATTATACATAATAAATACCGAAGAAAGGGAAAGAATTGAATCACCAATCATCGCTCAAAGAAACCAGGTTCTTGATGATTCGGAGCAGCATATTGTGGAGATACCAACGTTGGAGGGCCTTGGTAGTCAACCTGGACACAAAGAAAAATAAGTCTTTAGTTCACTTACACTCAAACACATGTATACAACATGAGCTGATTAGAACCGAAGGGGAAAGATTTGAGTCTGTGCTACACACCTTTGGCTTTCACGTCGCAAAACATTTATCGACTTCCGATTCTTTCCACCCGTCATCCGCACAAGTCTTTTTTTATCTTACACAGTTTGTTCACAACAGTTGCCATCTCCGTTCGGTCTCTTGGCGATTCTGATGAACATGCAACTCCAATTGTCAGAATGGAAACCATGCATTTGTTGATCCAACTTCCATTGTTATGCTCCAGTTGGATGCGGGGATCGACGATATCCATCAATTGGTCAGGCAAACCATTCTTAACGAAGCTATGAAGATTTTGATGATCTTTAAATATATTGTCAGTTGGTCTTTTGCCAGTAAACATCTCTAGTAGAAGAATCCCAAAGCTATATACATCCCCTAGAGTGGAGGCCATGACACCCATGCCATATTCTACAAATCCATCCAAATTGTTATTGCACCTTAGTGGACAGAGCAAATCTCATAAGGTGGCATGCTAATAACTCTAAAATCTGCATTTTAATGTCATATTAAATGAAATAGTACTTTTGATGTTATACGCATGTCATGCTTTTATATCATTCGATAACAATACCTTCAATTGGAATTTAGTGTGTGATAAAATGAGATCATTATCGAGAATGATGGAGTTGAATTATATTTTCCACTCAAAAAGGAGACTTGTATAAAAAGTTAAGTTGTCCTTTGTGTTTTATAACTGAGAGAGTTTGGACAAGCTTAAGCGTGTCTCAACAAATCTCTCATGGACCAATCCCACCGCACACTAACAAGAGGCCATTTAAGGCCAGAGCAATGTTCCGCTCCATAAGACTTGATGGCACCTAATATCTATATATGCACATTCTAAAGATAGGTACTGTAGAGGACCGAACTCGACTCTTGTTTCGTTGTGCTCGGCAACCGCTAAGCCACACCTGTCGTCGGTCGTCGTCGGTTGTTGCCGTCACCTTGCATTCAGAACGGAAAGAACCGTGCCAAGCTCGGCCACCCTGGAGAGGTGGACCCGTAGACGAATTTTTGCTTGGCCCAAAGTCCCTTCAGGTTCGGCTACTCTTATGCTCGGCTACCCGCGCGACCAGTCGGGCTCGGCCACCTGCACACTCACGTGCGTCCCGCGTGCTGAGGCGGTTACGCCAAAGGATAATCATGAGCGCACGTGAAGTATGCCAGCTCACATCAAAACGGTTACCAGATTCGTCAGGTAACGTCACGACGACGTTGCCTAACCCGTGCAACACACGTGCCCGTGCTTGGAGAGCAAGTCAAGGAAACTCTATAAATACCGAAGGATAACGCCTTGGAAAAGGTACGCACTCTCATATGCGACTACTCACTAAAAACCCTAGACTCTATCCTCTCTTCCTACACATACTTATCCTCTCGCCGGAGGGCCTTGCCGGGCAACCCCCGGCCAGGTCTTAGTCGTGCGTTCTTTGTGCAGGAGGCGCGGAGAAGGCTAGGTAACCACTGAACCAGCGGAGGAAGGACTCGAGCCAGAAGAGATCACGGGCCACACAATTGGTGAACCCGACGTGAACTTCTCAGCCTCTGATCCAAACGGCTCAAACGCTCTTTCAATTCACCTTCCTCTCAAAAAGACGAACGAAAACTCAGCGGCGATGGGCGGAGATCCCCCAAACGTTTCAGTTTCTGGAGCCAAAGACACCAGTGGAAACGCGATCCTCCCACCGTTTTTAGAAAGGCACATGTCCATCTCACTACCACCAGATTCTGGGCTCTCTCCGGCCGCAGATGACATAACGACGGCCTACATCCGCCTTCTGCAACGACGAGACGACGAAAGAGACAACGAACTTGCAGCGCTGAGGGCGGAAGTGGCCCAGATGAAGCAGCATATGCAGGACGCAACCCCAGCCGCCTCCAGATCCACCGGAGGCGGACGACGGAAGCGAAGAAACTCTCCTCCCCCTCCTCCTCCTCCGCCGCGAGACCACACCAACGAGGCGGGCCATCGCGTCTCCGTCAAAGACCGCCTAGGGTTTACGCCAGAAAAGGGAGACGCCCGGGAAATTATCCTCTACAAACGACCTGCAACATCTGGTACACACCATTCAAGGTCCCACCACGAGCGGACCCGCACCAGGGACACCGAATCGTTCACGAGCACGTACTCGACTGGTCGCGCGGAGTTCTCTCGCACGACGGCCTCACGCCGAAGCCGAGACTCCGTCGAAACCAGGCGCCACGTCTCTGAACGCCTCGGGGGGATACCACCAGAAAATTTGGATAATGAAAACGACGTTCGGCGGAACGGCAAAAGCGTACGGATCGATGGGGCGGAGAATGGGAACAAAACCCGTTACGATAAAGAGAAGTCGGTTGACCACCCCCGTAGGGAGACAACGGACCTACGGGACAAGCTTCGCAGTCGTGTACGCGAGAAAACCTCAGAACGAGAGAAGCACCCGAAGAGGCCGCGGACGGACGAGCTAGGCAAACCGCCGCGTCCTGGATTCGAACGGCAACTGAAGGACCTCGGTATCTCACCCTTCACCTCCCACATCATCAACACCATCGCAGAACCCAATTTCCACCTACCAAAATTCACAAAGTTCGACCCAAGCACCTGTGAAGCTTACACTCACCTCATTCACTTCCGTCAAACCATCGAGTTGTGCACTACAAAGGACGAGATCAAATGCAAAGCGTTCCCATCCAGCCTCGGCTCTCTTGGACTCCAGTGGTTCAACAAATTGCCCGCTGGATCCATACGGAACCTGGCTGACCTTGAACGCGCCTTCAACACCCGCTTTATCACCAGTAATAGAACAGCAAAGGAGCCTGAATCCTTGACCCAAATGAGGAAGCTCCCAAACGAAACGCTCAGGCACTACGCGGAGCGTTACTGGCAACTTTTCAATGAAATTCCCGGAATCGATGAGTATTGGGCCGCGCGTACCTTCAAAAATGGGTTGGAATCTGGGAGCAAAATACTCGATGAACTGGCCATTCGACCCCCGCACGGCATGGGAGAATTGATGCGTGTCGTGGAACGCTTTTGTGCTCTTGAAGAATTCTACGCAGACCGAGCAGCTCAAGGGATTCCCAACTCAACAGCCTGCCTACCAACAACAACACCTCAGCTGCAGGCACCAGTCGCAACTCAACAATCCCATCCAAAGAAGCACGTCAACAACATCAAGGAAGGAAAGAAACGCCAGCCAAAGGAGCACGACTACGTGGCTGAAACCACCCACTTCAAAGAACCCATCTGGTCCTTCCTGAAGGAAATCATGAGGCAACCATGGTTTGAGTGGCCGCAAGGCAAACTGGGCACGGACAACGGCCAGGCGGATCAGAACCCGAGAAAGAAGTGCTCATACCACAATGAGCTCGGCCACTACACAACGGCATGTGCTCCATACAAAGCGTTGTTGGAACGACTGGCAGCCCAAGGCCATCTCGACCAATACATCGATCGAGCAAAGACGCCCGCCCGCCCGCCTGTCGGAAATCCCAACCCCAACGAGCCGCGGCCGACGATACATGTCATCCACGGCCCAATGACAAAGGAATCCGAAGCACATCTCAAAGCCGACCTCGATCGCGCCTCCACTTCTAAACAGGTGCTTGCGGTAAGACCCGGGTCAAAACGCCCGCGTCCAGACGAAACACCCAAGTGGACCATCACTTTCACGGAGCGCGACCTCGAGTTCGTACAAACCCCGCATTCTGACGCACTTGTCGTTACCGTGCAAATCGGAGTCCATGATGTGAAGCGGATCCTCATTGACCAGGGAAGTTCAGCAGAGGTGATGTACTATGATTTGTTCAAAAAACTTGATCTCCCAGAATCAGCCCTACAACCCACCGAAGTCCCTCTCATTGGATTCAACGGAACACCAGTCTGGCCACTCGGACGAATCTTCCTTCCGGTCGTGGCAGGTTCAAAAACATTGACCGTCGAGTTCATCGTCGTCAACGTGCCAAGCCCGTACAACGCAATTCTTGGCCGAACCTGGCTTCACAACATGCAGGCAATCGCTTCAACATACCACCAGGTTGTCCGCTTCATCGGCTCCGGCGGACGGCAAGAAGATCTGAGAGGTGACCAAGTAGCCTCCAAAAAATGCTACGTTTCGGCCGTCCACAACTCAACAAAAGCCAAAGAAGTGCAGTGGGTAGAGGTTCCCGACATGGCCGTGATCGACGACGTCGGCCAGAAGGCCGAAGACAAAGCAGAAGAAGACCTTGTCGAAATGCCAATCAACGAGGATGGCTCCCGATTTTTCCTGATCAGCTCTTCCATCAGCGAGACCGACCGCGACGAAACGTTTCAGTACCTCAAGAAAAACATGGAAGTCTTCGCCTGGACCCCCAACGAAATGCCGGGGGTCGATCCAAATTTCATCAGCCACTCTCTCAACATCAAGAAAGACGCAAAACCAGTCGTCCAAAAGGCCAGGCGCTCCGCAGCCGAACATGCCGACGCCGTCAACGAAGAGGTCAAGCGTCTGCTGGAAGCAAATGCAATTCAAGAAGTGCAATACCCAACATGGCTGTCCAACACCGTTGTCGTTAAGAAGAAAAACGGCAAATGGCGAGTCTGCGTGGATTATACCAATCTCAACGACGCTTGTCCAAAAGATTGGTTCCCACTTCCAAAGATTGACCAACTTGTGGATGCGACAGCAGGCCATGCTCGGCTAAGCTTTCTGGACGCTTACCGTGGCTACCACCAAATCGCCATGGACCCTGACGACATGGAGAAAACTGCTTTCATCACGCCTTATGGCATCTTCTGCTATCGCGTCATGCCCTTCGGACTCAAGAATTCTGGTGCGACGTTCAACAGAGCAATATTCAAGATGTTGCAAGAACAAATTGGCTACACCGTGGAAGCTTACATTGACGACTTGGTCGTCAAGAGCAAACAGGAGTCCAACCACTTGCGAGACTTGGCAGAGGTCTTCGAAATCCTCAAGTACCACAAGCTTCGACTGAACCCAGAGAAGTGCGCATTCGGAGTAAGCGCAGGAAAGTTCCTCGGGCACCTTGTCACGCGGAGAGGTATTGAAGCCGACCCTAACCAAATCAAGGCTGTTAAAGAACTGCGCCCACCAAGAACAATCAAGGAAGTTCAACGGCTTACTGGGATGGCAGCCGCTTTGAATCGATTCATTAGCAAATCCTCGGACAAGTGCCACGCGTTCTTCCATGCCTTAAAGGGGAAAAGCAGGCGCAGCTTTGAATGGACCCCAGATTGCGAATCCGCTCTGACCGAACTCAAAGACTATCTAAATTCCGCCCCGCTGTTGGTGAAACCTGAAGAGTTCGAAACTCTATATCTCTATCTTGCAGTATCCGCCCACGCAACAAGCTCCGCGCTCATACGGCGGGAAGGCGCCGAAGACAAACCCATCTACTTCACAAGCAAGACGCTCCTTCCAGCTCAAACACGCTACCTACCCCTCGAAAAATTGGCACTTGCTCTTGTCACAGCGGCCAGGAAACTTCTGCCTTATTTCCAATCACATCCCATCGTCGTTTTAACGGAGCACCCGCTCAAAGCTATCTTTCGGAAGGCAGATCTCTCCAACCGTGTATCCAAATGGGCCGTGGAACTTGCAAACTTCGACATCAGCTTTGAGCCACGAACAGCAGTCAAGGGACAGGTGTTGGCCGACTTCATAGCAGAACTCACCCCGGAAGACACAGTCGCACTCAATGCTCCTACCCCAACGGAAGTTGCAGATACTAGCCCATCAACCAAACAATGGCATCTTTTTCAAGGAGAAACTTGGCGGCTTAATGTCGATGGGGCTTCCAACAGCAACGGAGCAGGAGCTGGGGTAGTCCTAGTCTCCCCTTGTGGAACACTTCATGAAAGCTCCCTCACCATCGACTTCCCAGCCACCAACAACGAAGCAGAATATGAGGCACTCCTCGCCGGCTTACGCTCAGCCGTCGCAATGAATGTCACCAGCCTCGCTGTCTACTGCGATTCCCAGCTCATCGTCAACCAAGTACTTGGCGACTATGAAGCTCGGGACCCTCGAATGATGAAATACCAAGCTGCCACAGCCAAGCTCATCTCCCAGTTCCACAAATTCAGCATCGAACAGATCCACCGTGAGCACAACGCTCACGCGGACGCACTTGCAGGCCTCGCCTCGGCATCAACAGCCTCAGAATTCAGAACCATCAATTTTGGCAGCATCGACCGCCCTTCCTTTGAACCCACTCCAGAGGTACTCAATGTCGAACTCGGTCATAGCTGGATGGATGAGATCGTTGCGTTTCTGAAGCACGACACCCTACCCGCAGACAAGAAGGAAGCTTACCGTGTAAGAAATAAGGCCGCCTACTACTGGCTTTCTGAAAGTGGTCAACTTTACAGGAAATCCGTCTCCGGGCCGTACCTCCTCGTCATCCACCCCACCCAAGTACCTGAAATTCTGACGGAACTTCATTCAGGGAGTTGCGGCTGTCACTCTGGCGGCCGCTCCCTGTGTCAACGCGCCATGAGCCAAGGCTACTTCTGGAAGAACATGAAGAAAGACTGCGAGGAAATTGTCCGCAAATGTCGACCGTGCCAGTTGTTTTCACCCATCCCAAAAAAGCCAGCCCAAGATCTCTCACCCATCACAAGTCCTTGGCCCTTTGCCCAATGGGGGCTCGACATCGTGGGAAAGCTGCCTACAGCTCCTGGAGGCTTCAAGTTTCTGATTACGGCAACAGACTACTTCTCCAAATGGGTTGAAGCTGAACCTCTGGTCACAACAACTGAGGCTGATGTTCGACGATTCGTATGGCGAAACATTGTTACCAGGTTCGGCGTCCCTTACGCAATCGTCTCTGATAACGGCACTCAATTCGTCGGCAAGGACCTCACAAACCTTTGTGCCGAGTTTGGGATACGTTTCTTCAACTCCACACCAGCTTACCCGCAAGGAAATGGCCAAGCAGAGGCCACGAACAAAACTGTCTGTGCCGGCATCAAGCGTCGACTGAACTCCAAAAGAGGAAAATGGGCTGAAGAACTGCCACGCGTTCTATGGGCCTACCGATCGACACCAAGACGATCAACGGGCCAAACACCATTTTCAATGGCATTTGGCATGGAAGCCGTCATCCCATTGGAGTCCAAGTTTCCAACTCTCAGGACAGAAACGTTTGACCCCAAAACAAACGACGACGCCATCGCACAGGAGCTAATTTTGGCAGAAGAGAAGCGTGATGACGCTCGCCTGCACCTTGCCGATTACCAACAACAGGTGGCCAAGGGATATAATCGTGGCGTACGAATCAAAAAGTTCAAGCCGGACGATTTGGTTTGGCGAAAAGTGGTGCAAGCCAGCAAGAGAACAAAATTCAAGCCTAACTGGGAGGGACCTTTCCGTATCGTCAAGATTGCTGGTGAAGGCGCCTACGAACTGGAGGACATGAATGGGAAAGTACTAACCAACCCATGGAATGCACAGAATCTCAAGAAGGCGTACATGTAGTTGAAATCCCGAACAGTGTGCCCCATGTTCGGCAATTGTCTATCCTATTTTCCATTAAGTTGGCTTCGGCCCATGTCTTTTTATTTCAACTTGTACTTCCATGTTTGGGAAATCAAAGAAAAATTGTCTTAACAGTTGTCATTTGCAAATTCCAAAAACTTTGTTCTGTGCTTTTCTTCGGCAAAAACAGCCGACCACAAACGATGACCTCGGTCACACCCACAAACGGCTTTTATGCCTCCGCTTCGGCCACTATGTCTGCCCAAAAGAAGCAAAACGGACATCAGGTCCACCGAGCCCAAAAACAGCCTGGCTGGGATTCGGGCTCCGGTTCGGCTCGGCAAGACACTGAGGTCGGCCAAAGCCTGGTTACACTCACATTTTGGTGAGCAAACCACCCACAAACGTATCACTTAATTAACTTAGCTAGGGGCTTGCACCTCGACTAACCTAAACGACCGAGCAAAATTACATGCTCGGCAATCTCTCCTCTCCATACTTCCACTCAACTTTGGTACAGGCTCGGCAAATCTACAGCTATTAACTACGTCGAGCAAATACCCATACGCTTCAGCCGAACATAGACCAAAGTGGGGGCTACAGATACATATCATGTAAGAACACTCAAAACCTGTGGCCACGCCAATAAATTGAGCACAGCACCACGCTCGGCACTTGTTCATACCATTCTCATACACTACTTTGGTCTAAGCTCGGCATGAACTTAGCAACTACGGAGTTGATTCAAATATCCGTATTATGCAGCCGAACATATACCAAAAATTGGGGCTACAGGTAACTACAAACTTCAAAACAAGCAAGAATGCCATGAAGAAAACATTGCAAAATTCTAAGTTATCCATTAAAGAGAATTTCCATTCAAGTTCGGCAAAATATCCAACAAACATTACATCCGGCACGATAAAATCCGAAGTCGGATCCGCCCGGTCCAAAAGAGTTCAAACAAAAACAAGAAAATCATTAAGCAAAAAACAACTTCAAACTTGGGCAGCATCTTCACCCTCGGCCACAACTGCACCTGAACCACCAACGCCAGCTGCGTCCTCGGCCAGAGCAACTTCTTCAGCATTCAAAGGTCCCTGCTCGGCTTGAGTGGCAGTCATCTTGATAACTCCATCCTGCGAACCCGTCGGACCTTCAGCTATGACGTCGGCTTCAGTCAAGTCTTCGACGTCGTCATCGCTCTCAGGAAATTCCTCAGGGGGAAGGGGTGCACACTCTTCTTCCGTGTATGGAAGGACAAGCTCGGGAGTCACTGCAGCTGGAATCGACTTCATGAAATTCGTGTCAGCCTCCAGCTGCATAACTCCACAAGCGGCCGTCACGCCGTCCTTGTATCCACCTTGGTAGGCGATGGGGACCCTCATCCTAATGGCATCATTGACCATTGACCGAGCCTCCCGCATGTATTCGGCACCGGCTCGATCAAAGCCAGCCTGATAAGCCGCCCCATCAACCTCCTTCATCTTTCTCTTTTCTCTCCTCAGGACTTTGGCCACCTCCTGCTCGGCCTTCTTCATCCTCAACTCCATCTCATCCCTCTCTTTTTCAACCTCGGCGACCTGGGCCTTCACAGTCTTCAAGCTGCCTTTGTAGCTCCTCACCTTCTCTCGCTCGACCCGTAACTCATCGAGAAAACGGGCGCGCTCGGCAAGGGCGAGCTCGGCATCCTTTGTAGAGCGCAGTATGGCCTGCCCAGCCTATCAAACAAAAGAATCGTCGGCCTGGGATGACATAAAGAATATAATGGAAGAATCAGGGTCGGATCATACCTGAACAAGGTAAGCGCCGGCGTGGATCAAGCTCGGCTGAAGCCCCTGAGGAATTTTGGCCATGTCCTTCGGTAAGGCCAGGCCTTGAAGCATAGCAGATGCCAGCCCCGGTTCAGTCTTCACCGAATCCTCCACCGTCACGACTCTGCCTTCGGCCAACGCATAAGATGGAGCGAACTCCTGAGCAGCAGAACCGCCAGCCGAACCTGAGAGGTGCTCGGCTACCTTTGAGCCACCAGCTGCGGACGACTCAGTTTTCTCATGCTCGCTGGGGCGAGAGCTCGGCGGCTTGGTGGGAAAGAAATCGTGAGTAACCTTCTGCCGCTTTTCCGCAGGTTCGGCAGAACCGGACCCCTGGTGCACGGCCTTCCCGTCCCTGATGTTCACCCGTACGACATTGCGACGGCCCATTTCGTCGGAGGGTTCAGGTACGATGGTTTTTAATGGAATATGAACGCCTAGCTGCTCGGCTTGACAACTCTCTTGAAACCAAAATTCTGCCGGCTTCCTGAAGGTCGGCAACTTCACTCTCGGCCTTTTCCCTCCCGCTTTGGAAACAACCTTTTTCCCTCGGCTGAGAACTTCTTTGCTCGGCTCTGGTTCCTTCCCCCTCCTTCGAAGCTTCCCCTTGTAAGAAGGCTCGTAGCCAAGCAACGTCGGCGCGTCCCTACAGGCTTTGGACAGAAGTACGTCGACGTGTGTCTCCACAGCCAAAGATTGTTGGGTTTTTGTGACGGCTCGATGATCTGCAAGATAACGACAGTCAACAAACGAAGAAATTCACAAATATCCAGGCTCGGCTACAACAAAGAAGGCTGAACTACCTCTAAAGTCTTTGACCTTCGGGACGATGTACCTACGATTGGACTGATTGCCGAACTCAAAGTTTCCACTCACTTCAACGTAAAAATTGGCCCACTTGTCAGTGTCGGGCAAGCCATCCACGAGGGGTTGCTTCTTGCTGCGTGTCGACAGATATCGACGCTCGGTCTGGCCGTGCCTAGACATAATGTATGTGTGGAAAAGGTCGGCGACGGTGAACTCGAGGCCATGGAGCTCTTTTAACTTTATTACCGACATCACTATTCGGTAACTGTTGATGGCGAAGTAATGAGGGACGATGCTAAACCGAGCGAGAAGTTCCCTCAAAAATGGGTGGAGAGGGAACCTCAAACCAGCCTCACATATCGCCATCAAAGGGACGGTGATATGCTCGGGATGGTCCTCCCTCGTGTCTTTTATTCTGTTGCTCGCCACTTGATTGATCACTACATCGTCAGGGATGCTGTACTCTCGGCAAAAGTTCTGATACTCCCTGGCTTCTCCACAGAAGAAATGGGCGTAAGGGCAAACTTGGCCCCTCTCGTAAAGGTCGGCGACCCCTCTACCCTCGGACAGAGAGTCACTGAACCCGGAATGAATGGAAGATGGAGCGTCGGCACGGGAAACGAATCTAGATTCGGCCTCTGGCCCAGGGCGAGGCTCGGCCTCAGAGTGCGTCGACGTGCTAAAAGAGATCTCGGGGTCGGTGCCAAACTCGTCGGCACCGTACTCGAAAACACGTTCGGCGTTCGAATCATTGGTGTCGGTAGACATATTGGAGGCGATGGACGAAATTTGTTGTCGGCGTCTGTTTTGTTCCAGCCACTCGCGGAACACAGAATCTCCAGAATCCCCGCTCGAGCTTTCGGAGTCGGAAGAAATGACTACGATTGGGTGAGCCAGACCTATCACACAAAGAAAAAGGTGAGAAACCTTATCGTCGGCGACGGATGAGGATCTCTCTACGCTCGGCTACCCTACTGGCCCACCCTATCTTTGTCCTACGAGGAACTCAAGCACGGATGAATCTAAAGCTCTTGTATTGGGGCTCGGCGTCGGCCAAGCCCAGAACACAACGGAGCTGGGGCTCGGAAGAACAGGTTGAAGAGAAGATGAACAGTTCGTTCACCCCCAGGTCTTGTACTGTTCACACAGAACAGGAAACGCTCCAAGAAACCCAGAAAGATCGAGAAAAAGTTGGAAAAACAGCGAGAAAAGTGAAGAAAGGCAGAAAGCAGACTCATACCTGGGATCTGTAGCGAGGTTTGATGGCAAGGCGCTGAGGAATCAAAGCTGGAAGAGAACGAGCGAGCAGCAGAGCTCTGGCAATGGAGGTTTAGAGAGAGAAAGCGACGGTGGCTTCTCTCTCTAACTCTGAACCCTTTATATAGAAGTAGGGTTTGGGTCCAAATTTCCCGCCCAAATCACTGCACCACCGAACCTGCATCCAATGAGCACCCGACGCGTGGCCTGACAGTGCCTCACGCGTGCCAACCGTCCTCCTGTCAGCCGTACCCAACAAGAAATGGACACCTGGCGTACCTACATTGGTCCACGATTTGTGACTGTTTGTAAAATATTGGGCTCGGCAAAATTCTGCCCAACTACCCTATTTCATGCTCGGCTAAGAAGTATGTTCGGCCAATGGAACTCACATCAATCCCTATTACGCGCTCGGCGTCAGTAGAGATTGAGGGGCTATTGTAGAGGACCGAACTCGACTCTTGTTTCGTTGTGCTCGGCAACCGCTAAGCCACACCTGTCGTCGGTCGTCGTCGGTTGTTGCCGTCACCTTGCATTCAGAACGGAAAGAACCGTGCCAAGCTCGGCCACCCTGGAGAGGTGGACCCGTAGACGAATTTTTGCTTGGCCCAAAGTCCCTTCAGGTTCGGCTACTCTTATGCTCGGCTACCCGCGCGACCAGTCGGGCTCGGCCACCTGCACACTCACGTGCGTCCCGCGTGCTGAGGCGGTTACGCCAAAGGATAATCATGAGCGCACGTGAAGTATGCCAGCTCACATCAAAACGGTTACCAGATTCGTCAGGTGACGTCACGACGACGTTGCCTAACCCGTGCAACACACGTGCCCGTGCTTGGAGAGCAAGTCAAGGAAACTCTATAAATACCGAAGGATAACGCCTTGGAAAAGGTACGCACTCTCATATGCGACTACTCACTAAAAACCCTAGACTCTATCCTCTCTTCCTACACATACTTATCCTCTCGCCGGAGGGCCTTGCCGGGCAACCCCCGGCCAGGTCTTAGTCGTGCGTTCTTTGTGCAGGAGGCGCGGAGAAGGCTAGGTAACCACTGAACCAGCGGAGGAAGGACTCGAGCCAGAAGAGATCACGGGCCACACAGGTACAAAGATTTTGTGCATCAAGAAATGTTTATGGTGAGCTAAACTAGTCGACCATTAAAGTGGATAGTATGTGGAAAGTGAGGAGGTCAGGTTACACATAGTAACAGGAAGTTTTGGAGCAAAAAATGGGCGCATACATATATTTCACACTTTGTTTTGGGCTTAAGTTTGTAGATTTTTTTTTTTTTTTTTGATAAGCTTAAGTTTGTAGAGTTTCTAATGATGCTATAACTCTTCTATGCAATTTGCAAATTTCTTTTTACAAATGAGCTTTTGGTTTTGTAATATCAGGAAACTGGTAGTTTGACATTATGTACCTGGAGCAACGTAGCCTATTGTTCCCCTTATTGCAACTGAAGTGCTTTGATGTTGCTCTACCTCTGTTGCAGCTGCTGAAATAATTTTTGCTAATCCGAAATCTCCAACATGGGCAGCCATTGTATCATCCAAAAGGACATTACTTGGCTTCAGATCACCATGAATGATTGTTGACTTGCAACCACAATGAAGATACTCAAGTGCAGAAGCAATATCTATAGAAATGTCCAGTCTCTGAATCGCTTTCAAGTACTCGTGCTCTGCTCCATTTTGATGCAACCATCTATCTAATGTTCCATTGGCCATGAATTCATATACTAGAGCTTTGAATTTATTGCCATGGAAGTCTATGCTAGAACAAGCACTTAATACCTTCAAAAGATTTCGATGTCTTATGGCTTGAAGTGCTTTGCATTCTAACATGAAGCTCTTTAAAGCTCCCCTGATCTGAAGATCGAGCACTTTCACTGCCACAACAATCTGGTCTTGGTCAAGAATTCCTTTATATACAGAAGCAGAACTCCCAACACCAACGACATTAGCCTTTGAGAATCCATTGGTGGCTTTGAGAAGATCAGCATAAGAAACTTTCAAAATTTGGTGTTCGAAAGAAGGCATGGAAGAGGCTGGCTTCCTTAAGACACGCCGTCGGCGACGAAACATAAACAATAAAACTACCAAAGTTGAACATATCACAAGAGCGACCACCACATATAGTATTATTTTTGTCTTGTGAGATAGCTTGTTTCTGTTGGATATTGAGGATGGGCAAGGAGGAAGATGTAGTTCAGCAATGCCTCCACATAGATCATCCATTCCAAGAATTGAAATCGCACTGGCGTTTCGAAAAATTCCTTTTGTTGGAACTTTTCCATACAACATATTGAAAGACAGATTCAGTTTTTCCAATGCAAGCTCACCGATATAACTAGGGATCAGCCCCGTTAAATTGTTGCATGAAAGGTCCAACTCTCTTAAACCCCTTAGCACGCTCAAACTTTGAGGTATCTTGCCTTGAAATGAATTGCCTTCCAAATGAAGCACTTCCAGGCTCGAACATTCGCTCAACGAATTTGGAATAGACCCTGATAACCTATTATTGGACACATCGAAGTCTTTTAGATTTTTCAAAGACCCAACTTCCGATGGAAGGGAACCAGTCAAGGAATTATAACCCAGATTGAAGGAAGTTGAAATGGTGGAAAGATTCAAAATTTCTAGGGGTACTAAACCATATAGATTATTATGAGAAAGATCTAATGCTAACAAGTTTTGACAGTTGCCCAGACTCAAAGGTACGCTTCCATTGGTATTATTTTGTCCCAAGTACAGAAGATTCAGTGCAGTTAAATTACCTAGGGAAGAAGGCAGTCCTGTGAATTTGTTCATGCCTAAATATAGTTGTTGCAACTTACGAAATCTGCCAACAGTGTTAGGAATATGGCCGGAGAAATAATTCCTTGTCATGTGTAAGACAGTGAGATTGAGGAGGTTCCCAATACCCGAAGGAATACTTCCATGTAGTTGATTCCCGCCTAATACCATGAAGCTAAGATCGATCGAGCGATTGGCTATCGCGTTGGGCAATGGCCCTTTGAGAAGATTGTCGTCAACAACAAGATATTGTAAACCGGTGCAGTTTGTTAGAGAAGAGATGAAAGAGATGTCATCCTGCAACTGATTAACTTGGAAGTTCAGCTTTTGAAGATTCAAAAGTTCTCCAAGATCTTTTGGCACTGGCCCAATGAAGTTATTGTACCCGAAGTTTATCAGTCCAAGCCCGGAAGCATTAGACAACGCGTTAGGTATCATTCCTGTGAAAGAATTATCTAAGACACTCAAAAACATGAGATTAGGAAGTTTTGAGCATATATCAGGTGCAATACTTCCATCAAGTTGGTTAGTGTCTAATGACAATATATTGAGAGTGGAGATGTTGTACAGTCCAGAAGGAATCTTGCCAGACAGCTTGTTATCGGAGAATTGAAGAAATGTCAATCTCCGAAGCTTAGAGATTCCCTCTAGAATCTCCCCCCGCAAATTACATTCCGCCAACATAATTCTTTCAAGCGACGTGAGGTTGCCAACAGAAGGAGTGATGGTTCCAGAAAACATATTTTTACCGAGGCCTAAAGCTTCAAGATTTGACAAATAACCTAGCTCATCTGGGATGTTTCCGTTCAGTTGGTTGTTTACCAAGTTCAACTTCTCAAGGTTAGAGCATCGCGACAGGTTTTTGGGCAGTTCACCACTAAACGAATTGTTGGTGAGTTGTATTACTTGAAGCCGAAACAAACGACCGATCTCCTGGGGGATGGGGCCGTGGAAGTTGTTGTTTGAAAGAATGATTCTCCTCAGGAAGGAGAGGTTTCCTATATGAGGAGAGAGTGATCCGACAAGGCCTTTGGATGTTAAGTTCAACTGCACGACTCTATCACGATGCCGGCGGCTGCACAGAATGCCATTCCAGTCACAGTAGTGGACTGAGTCATTCCAAGAACTGAGGGCACCAAAGGAAGAGGCTTGATCATCTATGGCAGCCTTGAAGGCTAATAAAGCAAGTCTATCAGTTTCATTTGTACTCATGCCGAAAGTGAACGGAATGTTGCACCACCACACTAGGGCAGTGTAGAGCACAATAACTTACGACTTCGCCATGATTATTTCTTTTGTTGTGTGTGTGTTTTCGTTCTGTTAGTGAATGTCCTTTCATATTGATGTTTTATAGTACGAAAATTTCTCCTTAACCTTTACAAGGCGGCTTGGAAGAAAAAATTCTATGGACCATGTAGTTGGTCAATTGTGCTTGTCTCTTGGGCAAACAAGGTAGAAAAAACATGTTAGTGTATACAAGGTTGTCAAATCGCAAATCTAGTCATTTATGCTTTTTAGAATCGTGAATCGTAATGACTCGATCCAAATTTTGAAAATACATTTGGGAAATGTATTTGCACCTACATAAGAAAGATACATAATAAAATTGAAAACTTAATTTAAGCTTAAATCTGTATTGAAGTTTATTTTTCATTTTTCAATTTATGATCACGTGGTCTAATAGGAAAGACACTTGTACATAGTAAGAAAAGTAGTAAGACAACAAAATAGATATGTGTGCCTTAACACTATAAAAGTATGTAGCCTAATAGGTACGAATGAGCTTATATGAAAACATTTGTGGATTGGTTAGAGGCTATGACTTATGAGCCCTTCCCCCTCTACGATGTATTGTGCTCTACAAGGACAATGTAGAGCACAATAACTAACGGCTTTTGCCATTGTTTTTTTCTTTTTTCCTATTTTTGGAATCATGATTCGGAGATTTATTATGGTGTTCATATTCTGAAAATTTATCCCCAAAAAAGTCTACAATATCTCAAGTGAGTCATTATCTTGGAAGAAAATTGTGTATGAACCATTAATGGGTCAATATTCCTTTTTTTGAAAGGCATTAATGGGTCAACTCTGGGCGTCTATGTGGGAGCAGAGAAGGGGGAAAAAGTAACAATCATGCTTACAAGTGGTGGTGGAGGTCTAGTTTGATTGCTCACCTAACAAGATGATTTGAATCATTTTTTTATTTTATTTTGATTCCCATGATTAGTTGAGGTGCGCGTAAAATGATCCGGACACCTTAATTATAAAAAAAAATATTCAACAAGCTCTCTAGACTCTTTTAATTTCAATAATAATCAACAACTGTATAGCCTCGAAAGCTTACAACTTATTAAATAGGAGGAGAAATCCTTAACCTAATTGATTCGTCCCAAAACGGAAACGGAAAACGAACCAATTAATAACGAAAATTACCAAAAATGGAAAAATTCATAATTATAGTAAATTGGAAAATAGAGAAAATTCTAAGACTTTTCCCAAAAAAACGGCTTAATTCGGATTTTCCTCGCCCAAGTTATAAGCAAGTCGAATCTTTCATTAAACGGCAAATTTGGGCTTTCAGAACCCTAAACGGCTAAAAAACACACGGTACATAACTAAGGCAATGTGTCTTGACCGTTGGGCCATTTTGGATCGACCCATATGGGCCCGTCGCTGAACTCCACAGTCGCATAATTACGGTTTTGCCATCCTATACTTAAAATGCCTAAGATACTCCTCCGCTATGACATCTGCATCAAAGATTCAAAAGTGGATGGAGAAACTTCAAAACTAGACTAAAAAGACTCCAAAACCATTGCAGGATCACTCATTGAGTTATCTTTTCCGTGTTTGGGAGGAAAGAAAAAATAATGTGTGGACAGAATTGCTAGTGAAGAGCAAGTGTAGGGACTCTTGGCTGTCGTATGTTGAATCCAAGTCTCCGTTGACTAAATAATTCCAACATTTTTTTCCAGTCAGAATTAATTTGAATATTATGTATCTTTCTTTGGTCATTAGACATGCATATAACTCACATCAAATTTGGACTACATAATCTTGAAGTATTTATCTAGATCTACTATATGCAAATTGCCACGTGGCTCAACTCCGGTCCCTTTTAGCTCTCTCAAACTTTGAGGTCCTTGAAATGAATTACTTTCGACTAAACCTAATTATACAATTTCACACTTACTTTTTTTTCTTCGTGTTTTTTTGCACAACATGTAACTAGATTTCCCTTGAGCGGTGCCACCCCATGTCCGAATCTTGGCTCCGCCATTGAACGGCACTTGGAATGCTATATGAGCGGGATATTAATGAATCACAGTTAAGAACATCTAGGGGTACAAGGTGGAGGATTTTTGAGGTGTTACTTTGGAGATGTGTGAGGACTGAGTACTGCAAGTATCTGATGCATTCCTTTAGCAATTGTGTTCAAGTTATGCAGGTTGAACCCGACCTAGACCCGTTTAGCAATTGTGTTCTCGAGTCGTGTCATATATATGTTTCGTGTCAGAAATAGTCAACTCTAACTCACTAACTTCGTGTCGAGTTCGAGGCGTGTCATCATGTCGTGTCACGTGGACCAACTCCGTCGGCCAATTATATATTTGGATATATTTCCTTATTTATTTGTTATAATTGAAATGACCCGGTGTAATATTTGGCTCTGCATGTATCAGGCCATTTATCTAATAAGATTTCTTTCATTCAAGGCATAAGCAGCAATCCAAAGCAATAAGAAATCTCAGTTGGAAACATCCCAGGTTATTTGGTGGCTGGTACTGGAGCAGCATAGGACGGCATTGTTAGTAACCTTGAGCATGCTTTCGGAAACTCACTTTACTTGTTTTATTCGAAGTGCACGTAAGTTAGTCCAAACATCATGAGTTACAAAAAAAAAAAAAAAAAACTGATGACAACATTTTGAGCAAATTACTAAAACTGACAATATTTTGAGCAAATTACAACATTTTGAGCAAATTACTAAAACTGATGTCTATGCAGAGATCAAAGAGGGTAAAGATTGTACACATCTTTGCCTTTTAATTCGTGAAGACGCCAACAAAGGAATCCCATCTCCATTCGGTCTCGTGGTCGATTTCATTGAGCAAATGACTCCAAATCCTAGTGGTGGTAGAAGTTTTTTACACAACATGGTCAACATGAACTTAGCAAGTTAGAATTCGATTTTTCCCACACGAACAAAAATATAACACGACACAGTGACATAAAACAATAAACTGGTCAGGTTAGGATCAAACAAGAGTAACTGAAAGTAGGCATGTTAAACACGTGTAATTGTAATTCGGATTCCTACATTATTCTATCCAATCTACCACGATTACTATGCCTACTGTATTTATTGACCTTGTACCATGATTTGTAGAGACTCGAGATGGTGTTTCGATCTGGGTTGTTTGTGATGTAGCCGAATATTTTCTCTACGATTTCTTCTGGGATGTGAGACATTGTTGCTTTCGATTGGGAAGAAGATGATCGACCTGATTATGAGATACTTCATCTGGGTTTTGTTTAATTGTGATCGTTGGAAATGTAGAGCAAGAGGTTTTAAAATTTGGCGGAAATGAAAGGTGCGTAAATTGGACGCAGGATTTTTTTGCAATACTTTGTTATGATTCCTAAATTATTAACAAAAGAAATCCCTTGACACAGTTAGACAAATATCCAATAAATGTGTCCGGGAGTGTCGAACGTCACACGCCATATTCCATGAAAGTTAATGTGCTTCTATAATCTATCACAGTAACGTAACTTCGATGAGGAGTCAAAGGCCGCATTAGAGAATTGTCTGGAAGGCGATAATTGAATCGATTGTACAGTTTCGGTCTTCGTTGCGTTCACTGAAGCCACCACATAAGTTTGGATTAAAAAGTCAAGTGACTTTTTTTTTTTTTTTTTGCCTCTATTCAAATTTTTTATTTGTTTGTTTTGCAACAAACTTTTTATCCCTATTAGTTCGTCTCGTCGAGATAATCGAAAAAGTAATTTTTTTTAATTTTACCCTAATATTTTTTGTAATATTCAAGATAAATCCCAACAACCAACTTTTTGGAATTTATCTTGGATGTTTTCAAAAATATTTGGATAAAAATCATAATTTTTTACTTTTATGGATATTCCTTACCGTGGAGTAAAAGAACGAGAGGAAGGGAAAAGTGGGAGGGCTCCTCTCCACGTGGATCATTGGCTGGTGGGTGGGAGTAAATTAAGTACCAGTACATACGTGAAAAGCCGACCGACAGGAATTTTAGATTGGGGCTTTCTTTGGTTCTTTTAATTTCAATTCATATTGTCAACCCATGTAAATATGAGTTTAATTATATGGGTTAATCCATACCAACCCATTATATAATATGGACAGGTTGAGTTGGGTTAAGATTGGGTGGGTTAAGAAAATATGGGTTGAGATTATCACTTCTATAAGAACGTATCATATTGTTTGTACCATAAATGGACCGCTCTTATCAACGAGATCTGTCACCGAAAAAAATCTCCTGGAAAAGATATCTCCTGAAAATGGAGATCTCCTAACACGGATATCTCCTGCTATGTCAACACGATACCTCCTGAAAACGGATATCTCTTGTTATGTCAGCACGATACCTCCTAAAAACTGATATCTCCTAACACATGGCAATACATGACAGCATCTGAACTCATCTAACTGCTTCAAGTTCATGGGGCTTAAATCAAGGAAGGTTGTTGAGATAATGGTCCCACTTTCTAGATAATGTTGAGCAGTTGGAGGAAGTTACAGAATAAGTGAACATGGGACAGATGGCACATAGAGAAGCCAATCAAGATATATTTCGTGGCATTTCCTATATTAATTCCAATGTGTAGGTAGGAATTAATATATTTAAGCTATAATCATGGGAAAATTAAGTGGTCCCACCCACTACCACATGTTGAAGTTGTCACACCCCCGATTTTCATCATAAATAAGTAATCCAATTTGACAAAAGATCCTCACATAACATAAATAATACCCAAAAGAGTTCCCAACTGTTTAACTTTACAAGCAATTCCCCAAAGGATTAAAATTATACAACTTTGGCACCACGGCTCAGATCAACTTAATTACAAATACGAATCTGTTTAGAATATTACAATCTTCTTAGTCAAAAGGAATTCAAGAACAATTAGTTACAATTTCATCTTTACCAAAAGTAAATGAATTACAAAAGATGATTAAGTAACTAAAATAAGGTTAGCTTCCAAAAAGAAATCTTCATGTCAAAGCACACCATCGCATGCAGTCTATTGCCCAACATTCGAACCTGAATATGATGACAAGTGCCAACAAGAGAGGATAAGAAAATACAGTTCGGTAGACGATAATCAATCAATTTGTAAATGAGCCCTTATCGAAATTGAATGCATAAACTATTTGACACTAACCCTTAGATAATCCCAACTCGACTCACTAACCCAAAATTCCACCATCGGTATTTCCACCACTTGCGTTACCGTATAACACCATAAGGATTACCGTGTTACCACCCCATGCATCACGGTGATCCCTAACGACTCGGGTTATCGTATTACCACCACTTGCGTTACGAAACCCTCAAAGTCTCCGTATTATCACCACTTGCGTTACGGGACTTCCTATCCCAACTTTTGACCCAAAATCAACTATTTCCTCATACAACATGCAAGCTAAGACTCCCCCATTAACACATTCTTAGATAGAACATCCTACGTTATGCCAATGTCATCACAAATGCACCCTGAATGATCACAAAAATACCAACAATCTATCAAAAGCACTTAACCAACGTTTTAACTAAGTAAATTCTTATCCGGTTCTTGCTAATGGAAGACCAACAAAACGAGGATACCGTCGACTAATCCAAGGGAGTCAATTAGACAAGTTTGAGATAGTTTAGGAGGTGTCCAAAAGGGTTTAGAAGTGATCGGAGGTCAAAACAATCGATGGAGAAGCAATAGGTGCAAAACTGGAGTTAAGGTCCTGGTATCGACACGCACGAAAACCGTATCGATACAGTTTCAACTGTCCAGAAAGATAACTGTGTGGTATCGATACAGCGCTTAAGTTGTATCGATACAATAGAGTTTTGAGCAGCGATTCTGCAGAACTTCAAGGTAAGCACAACAACCCAAAATCCAACAACCCAAGGCACGATTTTACACCAAATCAGCATATAAACACATAAAAGAGGTAAAAAAAATCCCTACCTCGCAACAATGGCCGAGATTCAAGCATTTTTTAAAGAGCCCTAACCTCTCGAACTCCGAAACTTCGATTTAAGCTCGACCCAAGGAATTCCAAGCCGAGAACGTGATTGCAAGGCCGGAGGGAGGTAGTTTCTTGAAGATTTTGGGAGATGGAGTGAAGTTTTGAGTGAGAGGAGAGAGAGAGATGGCCAGTGGAGAGAGAGAGAGAGAGGAACGGATGACTGAGAGAGCTTGGGGATGAAATATCATCCTCTACCACACACACCCCTTACATACCTATATATCCTTTTTATTATATCAAAACTCCTTCAAACGTCAATTCATTCACTTCAATCCCCAAATCAAATAATCACCTAATAAACCACCTTTCTCATTTCGACATTAATTAATCATTTTCAATAATTAAAGAAATTATGGGTCTCTACAGAAGTGGTCAAAGAGAGTTACAAAAGAGTGGGACACTTGACGGCTCAAGTTTTATCTTCAGTAGCAAATAAAGAGGGTGGACTTGGTCAAATGGACATATGATAGCTTGGGAGAGTTTTTTGAGAAAGTGGGCAAAAGATGTGCATCATGGAGTCCAATTTTTTGAGAAAGTGAGCAAAAGATGTGCATCATGCGGTCTAATTTTTTCTCAGCCCACTCAAGGAGGATTGTGCCTATAAATACAAGAGTTGATTATTTTTAGGGGGCCACGACCAAAAGCTCACAGCAGCCATAAATATCTTAGAATCTAGTTCAACCCAATCATGGCTTTTGTGTTTTTTAATTTAGTATCATCCTATCCTATCCTGGTAGAAGAACTACTCCAAGTAGTTAGTTATTATTTGTTTTTTACTATCTCCTTCCATTCAATGCAAATAGTTTATTTCTCTTGCACTTTGTTAGTTAGTTTCCAGTTAGATTAGAAGTCCTCTTCATTCAGGCAAAAAAAAGAACCAGATGGTCGTTTCTCCTTAGGATATGCACATGCAGCGCCTGAAAGAGGTTCAAATTAGGCACAACATCAGCATCAACACTTGGAGCAGTCTAACTCCAGGCACGCCCACAATATCTCCTGCACCCGCCAGAAGACGTCTCACTCATCACATGCCAACTATCTGTTAAGGCTCTATTTCTCCTGCTTTTTGGAAAAAAGTGTTGCAACACATATACGTATGCACAGTCTCCTTTATAGAAGTAATTCTTGAATTTCAACAACAGAATTAATAGGGAAAATAAGATCAAGAACTATAACGACATGCAATTTCAAAATAGAGAGGAATTAAGACTATAAGGTTGTTGTTCCATAGGGCAAAAGTAGACATCCTAAGCATGCAATCTCAATTGGAAACTTTCCACATGAACCGATGAACAACTATTACACATATTAAACACTTATATATACTTCAAATTAAGAAACCAGGTTCTCGACTGGCTGTTGGAGCAGCATATTGAGGAGGTACCATTATTGGAAGGCATTGGTAGTCGCGAACAGTGGACAAAAAGGCACACAAGTGCTTTAGTTGACTTGCTCAAACTCATCTTTGCTACACGAACTGATTGGAACAACAGGGAAAGAGCAAGAGAAACGAAACGTTGTAATGAGATAAAAAGTGATTGAGATCTATTAGTAGGTGAAAGAGAGTAGGGCACACACCTTTGGTTTTGATGTTGCAAATTCAACTTTCCAATGTTTCTACACTTCGTTCACCCAAGTATTTTTTTTTAATCTTACACAATTTGCTCACGACGGTTCCCATCTCCATGCGATCTCTTGGCGATTCAGATGAACATGCAACTCCAATTGTCAAAATGGAAATCATGCAATCGTTCATCGAACTTCCATTGTTGTGCTCCAGTTGGATGGAGGGATCGACGATATCCATCACTCGTTCTGGCAAAGCATTCTTAACGAAGTTATGAAGATTAAGATGATCTTGAAACAAACTATCAGTTGGTCTTTTGCCAGTAAACATCTCCAGTAGAAGAATGCCAAAGCTATATACATCCCTATTAGTGGAAGCCATGTCACCCACGCCATACTCTGCAGATTGATTCAGTTGTTAGTCTATTTTAGTGTGGAAAGTGAATCTGATTGGATGGCATGGTTCTAAACTCCTGATTCTTATAGAAAATGCATGCATTAATCTGTGGAGCCAAATGACATTTATGGATATCTGCTACTTAATATGGTGGTTATTGATTGATGGGGAGAACTTAGGACACTTCGAAGATAGCTACTATCAAATCATTGTGGAAATATCATATAGGACGATATAATTTTTTAACCATATTTTTTAATAGATTTTACACAGTTATGGATTTTTCTTTTCAATATGCAAAAGATTATTATGTAAAGCTTCTAACACAAAAAAACAACATATCGAAATAATTAGGCTTCTTTTCAAAATGTTTGCTTTTTACAAAAAAAAAAAAAAAAAAGCAGAGCCATAAAGTTTCAATTTGAAACTTTGCCCTTAATCCTTCGTTTTCTGGGCAAACAAGGAGGTATTTTTGGTGAATTTGCCCTTAATCCTAACGTCCCCAAATTCAAGGCCTATCTATATTCCCCCCCACCCACCCACCCCCCCCCCCCCCCCCCCCCCCCCCCCCACTATTTTATCCCCTTCAAAAATGACTAATAATCTGGTTGGGATTATTAGTCCCGGGATTAAAGTTTACACAAACACGAGACTAAAGAGGATTGGGTGGGTGGGTGGGGGGGGGGGGGGGGGGGAGGGGGGGGGAGGAGTGGTTGTTAAAAGTCTTATCCTACATCTACTCCCCCTATCAAATAGGGCCTAAAACATTAAGGACATCAGAGTATATATAGAAAGGCATGGAGTTTGTATTGGCGAATGCTTCAAATGAAAGGACAAACATGTGTAGGGGTCCACTAGTTTACACAAAGCCAAGCTTTATAGATTAAATTTTATAGTTGATTGAAGATTTTGTACCTGGAGCGATGTAGCCTATTGTTCCCCTTATTGCACTTGAATTGCTTTGATGTTGTGGTACATTTGTTGAGGCTGCAGAAATAATTTTTGCTAACCCGAAATCTCCGACGTGGGCAACCATTGTATCATCCAAAAGGACATTACTTGGCTTCAGATCACCATGAATGATTGTTGACTCACAACCACTATGAAGATATTCAAGTGCAGAAGCAACATCAATAGAAATGTCCAACCTCTGGATGGCTTTCAGGTACTCGTGCTCTGCTCCATTTTGATGCAACCATCCATCTATTGTTCCATTTGCCATGAATTCATATACTATAGCTTTGAATTCATTACCATGGAAGTCTATGCTAGAACATGCACTTAATACCTTCAAAAGATTTCGATGCCTTATGGTTTGAAGTGCTTTGCATTCTAACATGAAGCTCTTTAAAGCTCCTTTGAGTTGAAGATTGAGTACTTTCACTGCCACAACAATCTGGTCTTGATCAAGGATTCCTTTATAAACAGAAGCATAATTCCCAACCCCTACTAGATTAGCCTCTGAAAATCCATTGGTGGCTTTGAAAAGATCTGCATATGAAACTCTTAGAATTTGGTGTTCGAAAGATGCCTTAGAAGAGTCCTCCTTCCTTGAGACACGTTGTCGGCGACGAAACATAAAAAAGCTAACTGCCAAAGTTGAAGATATTACAAGAGCAACCACCACATATAGTATTATCTTCTTCTTGTAAGATAGTTTGTTTGTCTTGGACATTGAGAATGGGCATGGAGGAAGATTTAAGTCAGCAACACCTCCACATAGATTATCCATTCCCACAATTGAAATCGCACTGGCATTTTGAAAAACTCCTTGTGTTGGAACTTCTCCATACAGCATATTGAAAGACAGATTCAATTTTTCTATTGCAAGCTCACCAATATAACTAGGGATCAATCCCGTTAAATTGTTGCATGAAAGGTCCAACTCTCGTAAACCCCTAAGCTTGCTCAAACTTTGAGGTATCTCACCTTCAAGTGAATTTCCTTCCAAATGAAGCACTTCCAAGCTCAAACATCCACTCAAGGAATTTGGAATAGACCCTGATAACCTATTATTGGACACATCAAAGTTTGCGAGGTTTTTCAAAGACCCGACTTCTGATGGAAGAGAACCAATCAATGAATTATAGCCCAAATCGAAAGAAATCGAAATCGATGAAAGATTCATGATTTCGAGAGGTATTGAACCATATAGATTATTATGAGAAAGATCTAATTCTAACAACTGTTGACAGTTGCCCAGACTCAAAGGTATGCTTCCGCGTATGTTATTTTGCCCCAAGATGAGAAGATTCAGTGCACTTAGATTACCAAGTGAAGAAGGAAGTTTTGTGAAGTTGTTAATGGGTAAAATCAGTTGGTGCAACTTATGAACTCTACCAATGGTGTCGGGAACATGGCCAGAAAAATAATTGGCTGATAAACGCAACATTGTCAGATTGAGGAGGTTTCCGATACCCGAAGGAATACTTCCATGAAGTTGATTCCCCTCTAGAGACAAGATGCTAAGATCGATAGAAAGATTGGCTACGGAGTTGGGCAATGTACCTTTGAGAAGATTGTCGTTGGCAGCAAGTAATCGTAATCGGTTGCAGTTTGTTAGAGACGAGATAAAAGAAAGGTCGTCTTGCAACCTATTAAATTGGAAGTTTATCGATCCAAGATTCAAAAGTTTTCCAAGATCTTTTGGCATCCGCCCGATGAAGTTATTGTCACCGAAGTTTATAAATTCAAGACCAGAAGCATTAGACAACGAATTAGGAATCATCCCTGTGAACGAATTTTGAAATAAGCTAAGAAATACAAGATTAGGAAGTTTTGATCCTATATCAGGAGGAATACTTCCTTCAAGTCGGTTAATTTGTAGTGAGAATACAGTGAGAGTGGAGATGTTGTATATGCCTGAAGGGATCTTTCCAGACAGCTTGTTATCTTCGAAGCTGAGAGCTTTCAAAAGCCGAAGCTTAGCAATGCCCTCTGGAATCTCTCCATGCAAATTACATTGGGAAATAGAAAGCTTGACAAGATAAGAGAGGTTACCAATGGAAGGAAGGATGGTTCCTGAAATTTTATTCTCATAGAGGAATAATTCTCGAAGCTTTGGCAAAGACCCTAGCTGAGTTGGGATGTTTCCACTCAGGTGGTTATTATCCAAGTACAAGTACTCAAGATTTGAGCAGCGAGACAGGTTGTTGGGTAGTCCACCGCCAAACGAGTTGTTGCTGAGCTCTATAAATTGAAGGCGAAATAAACGACCGATCTCCTCCGGGATTGGGCCGTGGAAGTTGTTGTT
Organism: Rhododendron ovatum; assembly: GCA_019656835.1. Lineage (NCBI taxonomy): Eukaryota > Viridiplantae > Streptophyta > Magnoliopsida > Ericales > Ericaceae > Rhododendron > Rhododendron ovatum. The sequence continues at coordinate 20,532,391 of CM033802.1, forward strand.
TAGAAGAGTAATTCTCCTCAGGAAGGAGAGGTTTCCTATATGAGGAGAGAGTGATCCAACAAGGCCTTTGGATGTTAAGTTCAACTGCACAACTCTATCGCGATGCCGGCGGCTGCACAGAATGCCATTCCAGTCACAGTAGTGGATTGAATCATTCCAAGAACTGAGGGCACCAAAAGAGGCTTGATCATCTATGGCAGCCTTGAAGGCTAACAAAGCAAGTCGATCAGTTTCATTTGTTCTCATGGCAAAAGTGGAGGGTGCGTTGCACCACCACACAATTAGGGCAGTGTAGAGCACAATAACTAACGACTTCGCCATGATTATTTCTTTTGTTGTGTGTGTGTGTTTTGGTTCTGTTGGTGAATGCCCTTTCATATTGATGTTTTATAGTACGGAAATTTCTCCTTAACGTTTACAAGGCAATTGTGCGTGCCTCTTTGGGCAAACAAGGTAGAAAAAATAGTCATTTTGGGAGGATATTTTTACTCTCCTTCCTTTGTATACAAGGTTGCCAGATCGCGAATCTAGTCGAGTATCGGATTTATGCTTTTCGGAATCGTGAATTGTAACGACTTGATCCAAATTTTGAAAATACAATTGGGAAATGTATTTGCACCTACATAAGAAAGATGCATAATAAAATTGAAAACTTAATTTAAGCTTAAATCTATATTGAAGTTTATTTTTAATTTTTTAATTTATGATCACGTGGTCTAATAGGAAAGACACTTGTACATAGTAAGAAAAATAGTAATACAACAAAATGGATATGTGTGCCTTAACACTATAAAAGTATGTAGCCTAGCTAATAGGTACGAATGAGCTTATATGAAAACATTTATGAATTGGTTAGAAGCTATGACTTACGAGCCCTTCCCCCTCTATGATTTATTGTGCCCTTTCTGCAGAAATAATTTTATGTTTTCTTTGGCTCCTCTCCGTACTATCTTTTTTTCTTTCTTTCTTTTTCCACAAAAGTGATCCCTGAAGTCTTCTAAAGTCATTTCTTCTCTTCTTTTCTCTTTTCTTTTTTATAAAGAAGAAAGACTCAACGTGCTTTGGTCTAAAGATTGGATGGAAAATGGAAAAATGTTCCCATGCATGCTTCTAGCCCCATGGAATCTTTGCAAAAGAAAATTAAAATATAAGATTAAATAAACCAGCAAATGGTCCTAACAAAATGAAAATTAGGAATAAAATACACACTTTTTTATGTGTTTTATCAGTGGTAATTGATGACTTGAGTGAAGCGAGAGCTGCACATAACATTAAGGTGTATAACGTGGAGGATTATAGGGGTGTCACTTTGGATGTGTGAGAGTGTGAGTGAGACTTGTTTGTTGAATTTGATTAATGAGAATATGTTTTGTGTTTGTGAGTGAACCTCTCTTGCCCATGCACACCTACCCTCGATTGCTGCCAGTGACAAGAACATTGACGCAATTTCCTGCAACTGAATATTATTTGCGAAATACACCACGCCGGTGCCCATAGTTTACGTTTCTATTTCGCAGGTCATTAATCAAGCACACCGGAAACCAACTCACCCAATTTGGAGGATCAGATGAGTGGCCGAAGGACCTCATTTCCGAAGGTGCCGGAAACTGTTTCATCACTGGAATTTTTGTATGGAGTCCATGTACACAGTGGGTCAATTTGGCGTGTCTATTGTGTCACTGGGACTTTCACATGCAACTACCAAGTCCTTGTATGCATAACAACGACCAACTAATCAAACGCCTCCACTTAACCACCATTAGGAAATTAAGATATTGACCCTTATCTGCAAGTACATGTCATACTACTTAGTTCACAATCACGTACGCTAATATTTTTGCTATTTTTTCCATCTTGCCAGAATTTTTGTTAAAATTCATGTTTTATTTTTTGGGTTAATCATCCGTCTTGACGAGATGAGCCTAAAAAGCTAAATGCCTAGCCTCCACAGTTAGAAGTTAGATGCAAGAATAGATAAAAGAAAAATAAAAAAAAAAGAAAAGAAAAGAAGGGGAAGTGACCTCCACAAATAAAGTTAATTAGCTGTTAGATATCAGGAAATTAGGTACGAGGGGTTCACTTCCGAAGTTAGGAATTAGTAGTTAGAAAATAAGGGTGTCAAATCTCAGAGACTTGGAACATATTACAATTACACGGAAAATTGATTTCTAAACTAACTGAAGGAAGGTTAATTATTTGGTGTCTTGAGGTGTCGACTAGTTTAAATAAAATTAAAGGATTTCCGATTTCTTTAATAAATAAATGGAAGCTTAGGGTGTCGGGTCCACCGCTAGTCTTGTTACAATGAATTTTACAATCTTTGTATCAGTCTCATGATTTAATATATTCATGTGACCACGATATATCCAGTTATTCAGTGGTAGATGCTAAAGATACTGGGAAAACAAAATGGAAATAGAAGTCAATTGAAGATATGTTGGGCATTCCGAAATCAAAGAAAAGAGGTGGTAGGAAGAAGCAAAAGTTGGTAGTAGCAAGAGCCATATTGTCATCTGAAGAAATTAATAATACGAAAAGAATCATTCTCGACCATGATCAGGCTCAAGCAGTATGGGCTCTTGACGAGGCTCGAGCAGTTTGGGACTTCGAGAAGACTCTAGGTATGGGCTACGATGGTGAGGAGGAGGGTTAGGATGATTGCTCGAATGGAAGAAATTGATGAGGAGCGTTATAGAGCCATGTTGGCTTGTGTTTTTTGGTTTGAGGAGTTAGGTTAGGGTGCTTTTCTATGAGTGTTTTATCTTGGTTGGCATTTCACCAGTCTTGGGTTGTTATTTCCTATTTGGGTCCGGTGGCATTTGAGCATCGGCGTGCAGGATTGCCATTTTATGATTATCCCTTTACGCCGTTGTGATGTCTCGTACTTAGGATCCTTTTAATTTTGTAATTTGTTTCAATAAATTAATAAAATCTTTTTTAACTTATAATTACAACAACCCATCTTACTCACAAGTACATATGCCATGAATTTTCATTTTTGTCATGAAAATGGTGGAGATCATGATGTAAACTTTTTGCCTTTGAAGAATTCCTCCTCATTTCTCCCTCTTGTCTTTTTCTTTTTACTTGAAGAAGTTTTTTTCTTTATGTTTTCTTTGGCTCCTCTCCGTACTATCTTTTTTCTTTCTTTTTCCCCCAAAGTCCTCCCTGACCTGAAGTCTTCTAAAATCATTTAACCTCCTTTTATAAAGAAAAAGACCCAACGTGCTTTGGTCTAAAGATTGGTTGGAAATTGGAGAAATGTTCCCACGCTCATAGCCCCATGGAGTCTTTGCAAAAGAAAATTAAATAAGACTAAATTAATAAAAACAGCAAATGGTCCCAACAAAATGAGAATTAGGAATAAAATATACACTTTTTTGTGTTTATCAGTGATAATTGAGGAGTTAAAGTGAAAGGAGAGCTGCACAATGGGTGCACTTCGAATGATATATAAGAAGGTATATTGAATCACAGTTAGAGGTGTTTGGATGTGTGAGGAATACCGCAACTGTCTGCAAATATCTGATGCATTCCTTAGCCGTGTCGAAAAAATTAATTATTTACTGGTCAAAAATACGAACACATCCAGACCATTGATTATTGAAATTGACGGTCTGGATGAAAATTCTCACATGATCCTCACAGAGAGATCGTTATAGAGGATCCGGATCCATGTCTAATTTGGCAAGGTAAACACCCCTACCTAACAAACCACAAAAATCTGTAACAAACTCCACAAAAATTCACAACTAAAAAATTCATAAATAAATTTCGTAAACAACACACAAAATTTCATAGCTTCGAGCCATCTTTTTTTACCTTGAGCCATCTTTTTTTTACTACAAACAACATCACAAAAATTCTTAGATAACACAAAAATTTGTAAATTCCGTACGTAGCCGTGTGTCCTGTTCTTTTAGGCTTTGAATCCCCAGCCCTGTCCTGTTTTTTGCCTTCTTTGCTGTCTAGTTTTTGGATTGTGTGTTAGTTTAGTTATCTCATCAACAACAATATATCCCTAGTATTAATATATAACGTTATCTTTGCACTCTTCTAATATTGAAGTTAATAATAATACTCTTTTCGTTTTTCTGATCACTAAAACGGAACAAGGTGAGCACTTCAGCCTTCAGGGATTAATAGCTATCGGTAAAACGGCATTGTGTCAATACTTAGCGGCAAAACATATTAAACGGCGTAAAAAGAAATTTCATATGGCGCTCAAAACTCTTCCATTCTTTCTCTGGGAACTTTTCCTCTTCTAATGGAGATAGAAGACGCAAAAGAATCAGCCATGGTAGAAACTTGTCCGCGCACTATCCAGTTACTTAACTTCTTAGTTCACATGTAACAATCAACTTATGTTTTCGTATATTCACCATTGAAAATTACGATATTGACCCTTATCTGCAAGTACATGTCATACTACTTAGTTCACACTAATATTTTTGGTATTTTTCGTTTCGTTGATTTGTACGTCTTTTCAGAATTTTGCTAAAAAATTTTTGGTTTGTTTTTTTGATTAATCATCCATCTTGACGAGGCGAGTCTTAAAAGCTAAATAGCTAGCCTCTACAGTTAGACAAATAAAATACACAAGAGGTGTTAACCTCCTGAGTTAATTAGAAGTCAGATGTAAGAACAGATAAAAGGAAAAACTATTTAAAAAAAAAAAAGAAAGAAAGAAAGAAGAGGGAGTCGCCTCCAAAAACAAAGTTAATTAGCAGTTCGATATCAAGAAATTGGGGACGAGGGGTTAACCTCCAAAGTTAGGAATTAGTAGTTACAAAAGAAAATAGTTAATAACTTATCATCGGTCCTTCGAAATTATGTCCTCTACAAAGCTATATTAAACGGTTACAATGAGCAGTTTTTTCTTCAAACAATTTAAGTTTTCGTGATGTTTTCTTTTCTTCTACATTACATATATACATGTACTGTATGAGAAATTATGCAATTGGCAAACTACCTGCAAAAGTAGTGAAATCAAATCTAAGAGAAATTAAAAAAAAATTCTAACCTTCAAATTCAAATCAACATCACTTTTCTATTACTAGTAGTTATGTGGATGTTTTTTTGATTAATCATCCGTCTTGATCATTTTAAAATCGTGCTTCGGTCAATCTAAATTTTAGGAGCAAAGGGAAAAATGTGGGTGTCGAACCTCAGAGATCGGAACAAATTACTTTTACACGGAAAATTGATTTCTAAACTAACTGAAGGAAGGCTAATTATTTGGTGTTTTGAGGTGTGGACTAGTTTAAAGAAAATTAAAGAATTTCAGATTTCTTCAATAAATAAATGGAATCTTAGGGTGTTGGGTCCACCGCTAGTCTTGTTACAATAAATTTTACAATCTTTGTATCAATCTCATGATTTTATATATTTATGTGACTTTGTATGATATATCCAGTTATTGTTGGCTCTCAATTCAGCGCTGGAGGTTACTGGGAAAACAAAATAGCAAAAACAGAAGTCGATTGAAGATATGTTGGGCATTCCGAAATCAAAGAAAAGAGGTGGCAGGAAGAAGCAAAAATGTGTTATGTTCAGGTTGACAGTAGTAGCAGCTGCATTATCATTTGAAAAAATTAATAATAACAATGGAATCAGTATGGGCTCTTGACGAGCTAGGTTTGAGCTGTTTTGGACTTTGATAAGACTCTAGGTATGGGTTACGATGGTGAGGAGGAGGAGGATGTGATCAGGATGATTGCTTGAATGAAGAAAATTGACGAGGAGCGTTCTAGAGCAATGTTGGCTTCGGATTAATGTTTAATAGTTTGAGGAGTTAGTTTAGGGTGCTTTTCTATGGGTGTTTTATCTCGGTTGGCATTTCGCCAATCTTTGGTTGTTATTTCCTCTTTGGGTCCAGTCGGCATTTGATCAGCGACATGCATGAAGGATTGCCATTTTTTGATTCTCTCTTTGCGCCGTTGTGATGCCTCGTTCTTAGGATCCTTTTAATTTTTGTAATTTGTTTCAAAAATTTAATAAAATCGTTTTTGCTCTTCAAAAAAAAAAAAAATGTTATACTATAGCTACAAGCTATAATAATATCTTCAAAAGCAATCATGTACTTGAGAGTTTGGCATGAATCATGTTTAACTTATAGTTACAACAACCCAACATCTTTGTGTACAACTCATCTTACTCACAAGTACATATGGCGTGAATTTTCATTTTTGTCATGAAAATGGAGGAGATGATCATGAAAACTAATTTTTGCCTTTGAAGAATTTCCTCCTTTCTCTCTCTTGTCTTTTTCTTTACGTTCTTTTTTTTTTCCCCAAAAGTGCTCCCTGAAGTCTTCTAAAATCACTTCTTCTTTTATAAAGAAAAGATTCAATAAAGGAAGAGTCAAAGTGCTTTGGTCTAAAGATTGGATGGAAAATGGAAAAATATTCCCATGCTTCTAGCCCCATGGAATCTTTGCAAAAGAAAATCAAATAAGACTAAATAAAAACACCAAATTGTCATAACAAAATGAAAATTAGGAATAAAATATACTCCTTCATGTGTTTATCAGTGATAATTGAGGAGTTTAAGTGAAGGGAGAGCTGCACAATGGGTGCACTTGGAATGATACAGGAGCGGGTATTATTGAATCACAGTTAAGAACATCAAGGGGTACAAGGTGGAGGATTTTTTGAGGAGTTATTTTGGATGTGTGAGGACTGAGTACTGCAAGTATCTGATGCATTCTTTTAAGAATAGATAAACAAGTTAACCGCGTCATTTTCGGGTAATGCAAGGTGAACCCGACCTAGACCCACTTGGCAATCGTGTTCTTGAGTTATATCATATATATACGTATTTCGTGTCAGAAATAGTCAACTTTACCTGCTAACTACGTGTCGAGTTCGAGGCGTGTTATCGTGACATGTCATTAATTCCAACCCCTAATTCCTCAGCCGTGTCCTTTTTTCTTTTCTTTTTTTGACTTCGTATCCTTAGCCGTGACGTTGAATCCAGCCGGCTAGGTTAAATACCTCTAACTAACCACAAAATTTCATAGCTTAGAGCCGTCTTTTTTAACATTGAAACAGTTGTGCCGAAAACAAATTAAGAATATAACAAATCAACAAGCGATAAATAAGAACACAAAGATATAGGTGGTTCTGCTCAAGCAAAAAGCAAGAACGTACCCCACGGGGAAAAGAGCAAGAGGATTCACTATAAATGGGGAGAGAAATGAAGAGCCGGCTATACCCGTAACTCTCAATGAAGCACCAAACAGATATTTAGGGACAAATCTCTGGTGGAACCCAAAAGGAGACACAAATGCTTGGTAGACCCCTAAGAGATGAACAAAATCCTAATATATAAGCTCTAGCTTGAACAAAAGAACATACATAAGCTACCTCCCAAACCATCTATTAATAGGGGACCAAAAATCAGATAAAACCCTAAAATTCGTGCGTAACAGACGTCACGAGGGCCTGTGCCAATTTGATTTTCGCCCGGGCCAATTTTACTGCAAGCTAATTGACTGCTACGCAGCCGAAACGGCCCAGGCCAATTTGGAAATGGCCCGGGCTAAAATTACTGAAAGTGCCCAATTTTGGTTTTTGTTGCTGCTACTGCTCTCGCGACAGAATTGAAGGCAGATTCCAAATCTCCACCTTGACTTGAATTCCCTCAAACTCAATACTATAGGCAATCCTCTCCATCAATCGCTCATCTCCCCCAAAAGCCCCCCTCGAGGCAATCACCAACGGCACAAACGAGCAAAGAGCACACCTACTTGACCTTGTAAACATGACTCGGGAAATCCAGCCGCACATGCCTCCAAATTGAGCTTTCATCTTCCATCGGGCACCTTCCACCCAACGCATCCCTCCCGGATACACACAAAGATCTACTCAAACTCCCTACGGAGTTAATTACCGACTCCACCACGGAGTTAAAAATCCAACATCGAGTCAACCTCGAATTCACCGATGAAGAACCCAAAGATGTAGCACCCAGAATCGTACTACGATCAAGCACATAGAGGTTATTCGATTCCTGTCCCTTCATCAAAACACAAGCACCCTTCGATACCCTTAAGACTCCACCTTCAGCGGTATGCTTCTAACCCAAAGAGTCAAGAGTACCCAAAGAGATAAGGTTCCTCTTCCTAGTACATGCCGAGTACCAAACAACGTCCTCACAAAACCATCATGCATTCTAACTTTAACTGTTTCAATCCCACCAATTCTACAGGGCATGTTATTCCCCATAAGAACTATACCACAGTTGACCGATTCATAAGTATCGAAATAATCTTTATTTGAACATATGTGGTAAGAACATTCGGAGTGCGGGATCCATTTGGTATTCGAACTGACATCACCGATACTCATAGAAAGAGCCAAAAGTAAATCATCAGAATCATCTTCAACAATACCAGCAACAACTTTCTCTTCAAACTTATCCTTATTTTCCAATCTAGGACAATTTCTCACAATGTGCCTGTATTTTCTACAGTAAAAACACTTTACTTCAGCCTAATTTGTGGAATGAGAGCCAGAAACCCCTCTACTGCCATTATTCCTCTCTGAAGTTCTTCCTTGCACCATCAAACCCTGAGCATCAAAATCACCACCCTCACCATATACCTTTTTCCTCAATTCTTTGTAATACAAACTAGACTTAACGTCCGCCATGGAAATCATATCCCTCCCATACAATAAGGTAGTAACAAAGTGCTTATAGATGCAAACAAAGAACACAAAATAGTAAGGGTCTGATCTTCATCATCAATCACAACATCAATATTTTTTAAATCCATAATAATTTGATTTAACTCATCTAGATGATCTTAAACGGGTGTACCTTCCCTCATACGAAACATATAAAGGCGTTGCTTCAAATACAACCGGTTGGTAAGAGACTTCGTCATATAGATGCTCTCCAACTACAACCAGATACCGGCAGCCGTATCCTCCTCCCCAACCTCATGAAGCACATCATCGGCTAAACACAATTGAATCGAACAGAGCGCATTCGCATCGAGATCCTCAAACACATTATCCTGCATATCAACAGGCTTCTTGGATTTCCCCAACATAGTCTTGTGTAATCCTTGTTGAACACGCAAAGTCTTTATCTTAATACACCATAAATTGAAGCTAGTGCTTTGCGCATTGAACTTCGCAATTTCAAAACGAGTCGACATTGAAACGATCACCAATGGCACAATATGCAGAGGAAACAAAAGCCTCGGATTGAAAACCCAGTACTCTGATACCAATTTGTTGTGCCAAAAATGAAATTAAGAATATAACAAATCAACAAGTGATAAACAATAACACAAAGATATACGTAGTTTCGCTCAAGCAAAAAGCAAATACGTACTCCACGGGAAAAAAGAGCAAGAGGATTCTCTATAAACGGGAAGAGAAACAAAGAGCCGGCTATACCCGTAACTCTCAACAAAGCACCAAATATATATCTAGGGACAAACCTCTGGTGGAACCCAAAAAGAAGACACAAATCCTTGGTGAAACCCTAAGAGATGAACAAAATCCTAATATCTAAGCCCTTGAACAAAAGAGCATACATAAGCAACCTCCCAAACCTCCTATTTATAATAGGGGACCAAAAGTCGGACAAAACCCTAAAATTCGCGCATAACAACCGTCACGACAGCCCGGGCCTATTTGAGGACCACCCTGGCTAAATGCGAAAACCTCATGGGCCAATTTTATTGCAAGCTAACTGACTGCTACGCTGCTGAAACGGCCCGGGCTAAAATTACCGAAAGTGCCCGATTTCGGTTTCTGCTTCTGCTGTTGCTCTCATGACGGGATTCAAGGCAAATTCCAACAGAGACATCATTTTTTAGTATGCAAATTGTAAAAACCACCACAAAAAGTATTAACTCCTCAATATTTGTAGATTCCGTACGTAGCCTTGTGTCCTGTTCTTTTAGGCTTTGAATCCCCAGCCGTGTCCTGTTTTTTGCCATTCTTTGCTGTCTAGTTTTTGGGTTAATGTGTGTTAGTTGTTATCTTATATCAACAATCCCCTAGTTTACTATCTACAGGCTAACAAACCCCAGGGAGGGGAGCTTTGAGATCAAGTGTTCTTCATAGCGTTGTGCTTCGCGTTTTGAGATCTCAAGGAGTTTTGCTCCCTTTTCTTTCCTAGTTTACTAACTGGGGTAAATTGACAGCTCCAAAAGGTATGGGAGGAATGGGTTTCAAGGACTTTGAAGCGTTCAACTGTGCTCCTTTGGCGAAACATTTTTGGAGATTGATCAAGAATCCAACAACTTTTGGGCAAGAGTGCTAAAGGAGATTTATTTCCGGAGTAACTCTTGCTTGAAAGCTGGAAGGGGTGCAGCTCCATTATTTACGAGCAATTTACAAGGAAGCAAAATGTTGGCCCCCCTAAGCCAAGGAGGGAACAGAGGCAGTCTCCTCCTCCAGATTATGTTCAATTGTGATGGAGGGGATAATGGTGGATTGGCTCAGATTGGGAGGTGAGGTAAAATAATGGCTTCGTCTACGATCTTCGTTGAGGCTTGGGCTTTGCAAAAAACTTGTGGTATGGCAGTGGACGTGGGTTTGTCCGATGCAATTTTTGAGTTGGATTGCAATGTGGTGATTGATTGCTTAAAGAGTGATACTTATCTTTGCCCTTAGGAGATTTCAGCTTTGGCGGAGGATATTTGACAGTGGGCTTTGCAAAAAACTTGTGGTATGGCAGTGGATGTGGGTTTGTCCGATGCAATTTTTGAGTTGGATTGCAATGTGGTGATTGATTGCTTAAAGAGTGATACTTGTCTTTGCCCTTAGGAGATTTCAGCTTTGGCGGAGGATATTTGACAGTGGGCGTCTTCGACAAATTGGGTCTTTTCCTGGTGTTGCAGGGAAAACGACTAAGTGGCTCACTGGTTAACTTCCAATCGTTTGGCTAGCTATGAATTTTTAACTTTTCTCCGGGTTGTATTCGGCCTGGCATAGAGAGTAAACTTTTGCAAGACAGGCCGTGTTAGCTCACCTTTGCTTTGTTTTATTTCATTTTGCCATATCCAAAAAAAAAAAAAAAATTTGTATTATGAGCAAGTATGGTATTACTAATTAGAAATTAGTTCCTTTGTCTTAGCCAGTGATGGAACTCGAGTTGAGTACACACACGTGTCATAATAAGGATTCACCAATTCATTATGAACAGGTAGGGTACTATAAATTTGTTCTTCTACAGAAAAGCTACCCAGATATTAAAAATTTACACTTTTACGTACCCAGACATTTGTACTCTTATTATATGCTACGAATGTCACAGTCTACATTTCATAAAAGAGTTTCGATTTGTAACTTAAAGTATCCAAAAGTGTTCTTGAAACTACAGATAAATCAATCGCAAGTATTGAATTTTGTATAATAAGTACCATGTACGTGTCTACAAGTAGCCGAGGAGTACATGACTCCCTTCTAGAAGAAGTGTCCTTGATTTTCAACAACAGAATTAACAGCGAAACTGGAGAAGAAAGACCTATGCTGATATACAAGTTCAAGAAAGAGAGAAAACAAAACTATAACCTGTTGTTCTACAAGGCATAAACCTTAATCCTAAGCCTGCAATCGCAGTTGGAAACTTCCCACATGGACTGCAGAACAACTATTATACATAGTGAATACGAAAGATAAGGGGAATCACCATCCACCCCTCACAGAAAGCGGGTTCGCAACAGGCTATTGGAACAGCATATTGTGGAGGTTAACATCATTGGAGGGCATCGGTAATCCTAGACTGTGGACGCCAAGGCGTAAGTGCTTTAGTTCACTTGCTCAAACTCATATTTGCTACATGAACGGATGGGAACTGAAGGGACAGAGCAAGAAAAAGGAAAACATTATGACAAAAATTGAGATCTTTGAATAGGTGACAGAGCGTAGGGTACATACCTTTGGCTTCCATGTTGCAAAATCTTTTTAAACTTCCTTATGTTTCTACCCTCCGTTCACCCAAGTATTTTTTTTATCTTCCACAGTTTGCTCACAACGGTTCCCATCTCCATGCGATCTCTTGGCAATTCCAATGAACATGCAACTCCAATTGTCAGAATGGAAACCATACAATCGTTGATCCAGCTTCCATTGTTGTGCTCCAGTTGGATGGAGGGATCGACGATATCCATCACTCGTTCTGGCAAAGCATTCTTAACGAAGTTATGAAGATTTAGATGATCTTGAAACAAACTATCAGTTGGTCTTTTGCCAGTAAACATCTCCAATAGAAGAATGCCAAAGCTATATACATCCCCAATGGTGGAAGCTGTGTCACCCACGCCATACTCTGCAAATTGATTCAATTGTTAGTGTTTTTTAGTGTGGAAAGTGAATCTGATTGGATGGCATGGTTCTAAACTTTTGATCCTGTGAGACCCCAAATCTAGGCATGAGTCCCATATCGGTAGTGTACGGCAAGTTGATTCCGTATATTATGAAATGCGACGAATTACTGTATAACTTGACGTTAATCTTTTGAGCCACGTGGTTAGGCGAATGGTTAGCAAGTCAGCTAGCATGGGTTGTGACAGATTCTTGTAGAAAATGCATGCAATAATTGTTGGAGTTTGTCCCACATCGGTTAATTATCTCCTCCAAAACTAGTATATGAGGCTAGGCGGCCTCTCCACTCCTAGCCAATTGATTTGGAGTTGGATGCTTTAACATGGTATTAGAGCTAGGGTTTGAAGAATTTGTTCCCCTTGTTTGTGCCATAAGTGCACTGATGTTTGTTGTGATCCAAGTGTTATGGATCGTTTGTTTACCTCTCCACGTGCGAATCAGGGGTCGCACATGTGGGGGAGTGTTGGAGTTTGTCCCACATCAATTAATTATCTCCTCCAAAACTAGTATCTGAGCCTGAGTGGCCTCTCCACTCCTAGCCAATGGGTTTGGAGTTGGATACTTTTAACAATAATCTATGAAACCAGATGGTATATATGGATATCTGCTACTAAATATGGTGGTCATCTATTGATAGTGTTGAAAATATAAATAATAAAGTTGCCCATCTCTAACAGTTTAAACTTTTAGATGAGTTGGTCATTAACAATCTAATATAGTATCAGAGCAAATGTGTTTGAAACTCACCGCCGACCTAATGATTAAAATTTAGACGTGTTTAGCCCACTTATGGAGGAGAGCCTGGCGCGCTACCCATGGAGGGACGTGTTGAGAATATAAATAATAAAGTTGCCCTTCTTTTTAATGGCTTGAGCTTGTAAATGAATTGTTAGTTAACAATCTAATATATAGGGAGAACTTAGGACACTTTGAAGATAGCTACCATCTAATCAGTTTGGAGATGTCTTATAGGACAATCTAATCTAGTCAACCATGAGAATGCACGATACTGTAACATAAAGGATGTAATAGTATATATGGAAGGGCATGGAGTTTGTATTGGCGAATTTTTCAAATGAAAGGAGAAACATATGTTGGGGTCCATTAGTTTTCACAAAGCCAAGCTTTATACCTTAAATTTTACAGTTAATTGAAGATTTTGTACCTGGAGCGATGTAGCCTATTGTTCCCCTTATTGCACTTGAATTGCTTTGATGTTGCGGTACATCTGTTGAGGCTGCAGAAATAATTTTTGCTAATCCGAAATCCCCAACGTGGGCAACCATTGCATCATCCAAAAGGACATTACTTGGCTTCAAGTCACCATGAATGATTTTTGACTCACAACCACAATGAAGATACTCAAGTGCAGAAGCAACATCAATAGAAATGTCTAGCCTCTGGATCGTTTTTAGGTACTCATGCTCCCCAACTCTATTTTGATGCAGCCATCCATCTAATGTTCCATTGGCCATGAATTCATATACTATAGCTTTGAATTCGTTACCATGGAAATCTATGCTAGAACATGCACTTAATACCTTCAAAAGATTTCGATGCCTTATGGTTTGAAGTGCTTTGCATTCTAACATGAAGCTCTTTAAAGCTCCCCTGAGCTGAAATTGAGTACTTTCACTGCCACAACAATCTGGTCTTGATCAAGGATCCCTTTATATACAGAAGCATAATTACCAACGCCAAGTAGATTAGCCTCTGAAAATCTATTTGTGGCTTTCATAAGCTCTGCATACAAAACTCTTAGAAATTGGTGTTCGAAAGATTGCTTAGAAGAGGCCTCCTTCCTTGAGACACGTCGACGGCAACAAAACATAAACAAGCTAACTGCCAAAGTTGAACATATCACAAGAGCAACCACCACATACACTATTATCTTTGTCGTGTGCGATAGCTTGTTTGTGTTTGATATTGAGGATGGGCATGGAGGAAGATTTATTTCAGCAACACCTCCACACAGATCATCCATTCCAACAATCGAAATCGCACTAGCATTTTGAAAAACTCCTTGTACTAGAACTTCTCCATGCAACATATTAAAAGACAGATTCAGTTTTTCTAAGGGAAGCTCACCAATATAACTAGGGATCAGCCCCGTTAAATTGTTGTGTGACAAGTCCAACTCTCGTATACCCCTTAGCTCGCTCCAACTTTGAGGTATCTCGCCTTCAAATGAATTGGCTTCCAAATTAAGCACTTCAAGGCTCGAACATTTGCTCAACGAATTTGGAAAAGGCCCTGATAACCTATTATTGGACACATCAAACTCTCCGAGAATTTTCAAAGACCCAACTTCCGATGGAAGAGAACCAGTCAACGAATTATAGCCCAAATTGAAGGAAATTGAAATGGATGAAAGATTTAGAATTTCAAGAGGTAATGAACCATATAGATTATTATGAGAAAGATCTAATTTTAACAAGTTTTGACAGTTGCCCAGACTCGAAGGTATGCTTCCGTGGATATTATATTTTCCCAAGAGTAGACGGTTTAGTGCAGTTATATTTCCGAATATTGAAGAAGGCAGTTCGGTGAATTTGTTCATATCTAATTCAAGATACTGCAACTTACGAAGTCTGCCAATGGTGTCGGGAATAGAGCCTGAGAAATAATTACTTCTCATACTTAAGACAGTGAGATTGAGGAGGTTCCCAATACCCGAAGGAATACTTCCATGTAGTTGATTCCCCCCTAGAACCATCCGGTCAAGCCCAATTGAGAGATTTGCTATGAAGTCGGGCAATGAACCTTTGAGAAGATTCCCGTTAACAAGAAGATATTGTAATCTAGTGCAATTTGTTAAAGATGGCATAGAAGAAAGGTCATCCTCCAACTGATTATACTGAAAGTTCATCCTCTGAAGATCCGAAAGTTCTCCAAGATCTTCTGGCATTGGCCCAATGAAGTAATTTAAACCGACGTTTACCAGTCCAAGCCCGGAAGCATTAGACAACGAGTTAGGTATCATTCCTGTGAACTGATTATCAAAGACATTAAAAAACGCAAGGTTAGGAAGTTTTGAACATATATCAGGAGCAATACTTCCATCAAGTTGGTTCATGTCTAATGCCAATATATTGAGAGTGGAGATGTTGTACAGTCCAAAAGGAATCTTGCCGGACAGCTTGTTATTGGAGAATTGAAGAAATGTCAATCTCCGAAGCTTAGAGATTCCCTCTGGAATCTCCCCCCGCAAATTACATTCCGCCAACATAATTCTTTGAAGCGACGTGAGGTTGACAACAGAAGGAGTGATGGTTCCAGAAAACATATTTTTACCAAGGCCTAAATCTTCAAGCTTTGACAAAGAACCTAGCTCATATGGGATGTTTCCGTTCAGTTGGTTGTTTACCAAGTTCAACTGCTCAAGATTTGAGCAGCGTGACGGGTTTTTGGGCAGTTCACCAATAAACGAATTGTTGGTGAGTTGTATTACTTGAAGCCGAAACAAACGACCAATCTCCTGGGGGATGGGGCCGTGGAAGTTGTTGTTTGAAAGAATGATTCTCCTCAGGAAGGAGAGGTTTCCTATATGAGGAGAGAGTGATCCGACAAGGCCTTTGGATGTTAAGTTCAACTGCACGACTCTATCACGATGCCGGCGGCTGCACAGAATGCCATTCCAGTCACAGTAGTGGACTGAATCATTCCAAGAACTGAGGGCACCAAAGGAAGAGGCTTGATCATCTATGGCAGCCTTGAAGGCTAGTAAAGCAAGTCTATCAGTTTCATTTGTACTCGTGCCGAAAGTGGACGGAATGTTGCACCACCACACAAGGGCAGTGTAGAGCACAATAACTAACGACTTCGCCATGATTATTTCTTTTGTTGTGTGTGTGTGTGTGTTTTGGTTCTGTTAGTGAATGTCCTTTCATATTGATGTTTTATAGTACGGAAATTTCTCCTTAACGTTTACAAGGTGGCTTGGAAGAAAAATTTCTATGCACCATGTAGTGGGTCAATTGTGCGTGTCTCTTGGGCAAACAAGGTAGAAAAAACATGTTAGTGTATACAAGGTTGCCAAATCGCAAATCTAGTCATTTATGCTTTTCGGAATCGTAAATCGTAATGACTCGATCCAAATTTTGAAAATACATTTGGGAAATGTATTTGCACCTACATAAGAAAGATACATAATAAAATTGAAAACTTAATTTAAGCTTAAATCTATATTGAAGTTTATTTTTCATTTTTCAATTTATGATCACGTGGTCAAATAGGAAAGACACTTGTACATAGTAAGAAAAATAGTAATACAACAAAATAGATATGTGTGCCTTAACACTATAAAAGTATGTAGCCTAATAGGTACGAATGAGCTTATATGAAAACATTTGTGGATTGGTTAGAGGCTATGACTTATGAGCCCTTCCCCCTCTACGATTTATTGTGCTCTACAAGGACAATGTAGAGCACAATAACTAACGACTTTTGCCATTGTTTTTTTCTTTTTTCCTATTTTTGGAATCATGATTCGGGGATTTATTATGGTGTTCATATTCTGAAAATTTATCCCCAAAAAAGTCTACAATATCTCAAGTGAGTCATTATCTTGGAAGAAAATTGTGTATGAACCATTAATGGGTCAATATTCCTTTTTTTGAAAGGCATTAATGGGTCAACTCTGGGCGTCTATGTGGGAGCAGAGAAGGGGGGAAAAGTAACAATCATGCTTACGAGTGGTGGTGGAGGTCTAGTTTGATTGCTCACCTAACAAGATGATTTGAATCATTTTTTTATTTTATTTTGATTCCCATGATTAGTTGAGGTGCTTGTAAAAAGATCCTGACACCTTAATTATAAAAAATATATTCAACAAGCTCTCTAGACTCTTTTAATTTCAATAATGATCAACAATTGTATAGCCTCGAAGGCTTACAACTTATTAAGTAGGAGGAGAAATCATTAACCTAATTGATTCGTCCCAAAATGGAAACCGAAACCGAACCAATTAATAACGAAAATTACCAAAAATGGAAAAATTCATAATTATAGTAAATTGGAAAATAGAGAAAATTCTAAAACTTTTCCCAAAAGAACGGCTTAATTCGGATTTTCCTTGCCTAAGTTATAAGCAAGTCAAATCTTTCATTAAACGGCAAATTTGGGCTTTCAGGATCCTAAACGGCTAAAAAACACACGGCACATAGCTAAGGCAATGTGTCTTGACCGTTGGGCCATTTCGGATCGACCCATATGGGCCCGTCGCTGAACTCCACAGTCGCATAATTACGGTTTTGCCATCCTATACTTAAAATGCCTAAGATACTCCTCCGTCATGGCATCTGCATCACAGATTCAAAAGTGGATGGAGAAACTTCAAAACTAGACTAAAAAGACTCCAAAACCATTGCAGGATCACTCATTGAGTTATCTTTTCCGTGTTTGGGAGGAAAGAAAAAATAATGTGTGGACAGAATTGCTAGTGAAGAGCAAGTGGAGGGACTCTTGGCTGTCGTATGTTGAATCCAAGTCTCCGTTGATGTTTTGTTTGGAACACTTTTTGAAAAAAAATTTGAAAAAGTAGTAAGGGTAATAAGTGGAGTGAAATAGAGAAAGAAATGATTGGAAGTTGGAGGAATCTAATAGAAATCTTTTGAAAAATGCTTTCCAAAAAGAGAAGCAAACAAAGCATAATAATTCCAACATTTTTTTCCAGTCGGAATTTTGAATATTATGTATCTTTCTGTGGTCGTTAGACATGCATATAACTCACATCAAATTTGGACTACATAATCTTGACGTATTTATCTAGATCTACTATATGCAGATTGCCACGTGGCCCAACTCTGGTCCCTTTTAGTTCTCTCAAACTTTGAGGTCCTTGAAATGAATTACTTTCGACTAAACCTAATTATACAACTTCACACTTACTCTTTTTTTTTCGTGTTTTTTCACACAACATGTAACTAGATTTCCCTTGAGCGGTGCCACCCCATGTCCGAATCTTGGCTCCGCCATTGAACGGCACTTGGAATGCTATATGAGCAGGATATTAATGAATCACAGTTAAGAACATCTAGGGATACAAGGTGGAGGATTTTTTAGGTGTTACTTTGGAGATGTGTGAGGACTGAGTACTGCAAGTATATGATGCATTCCTTTAGCAATTGTGTTCAAGTTATGCAGGTTGAACCCGACCTACACCCGTTTAGCAATTGTGTTCTCGAGTCGTGTCATATACGTGTTTCGTGTCAGAAATAGTCAACTCTAACCCACTAATTTCGTGTCGAGTTCGAGGCGTGTCATCATGTCATGTCACGTTGACCAACTCCGTCGGCCAATTATATATTTGGATTTCCTTATTTATTTGTTATAATGGAAATGACCCGGTGCATGTAATATTTGGCTCTGCATGTATCAGGCCATTTATCTAATAAGATTTCTTTCATTCAAGGCATAAGCAGCAATCCAAAGCAATATGAAATCTCAGTTGGAAACATCCCAGGTTATTTGGTGGCTGGTGGAGCAGCATTGGACGGCATTGTTAGTAACCTTGAGCATGCTTTAGCAAACTCATTTTACTTGTTTTATTCGAAGTGCGCATAAGCTAGCTAGCCCAAGCATCCTAAGTTACAAGAAAAAAAAAAAAACTTACTTTTCTTTGCTACATGAACTGATTGAAATCAAAAGAGGGAAAGTTGTAGTAAATGATAACATTTTGAGCAAATTACTAAAACTGATGTCTATGCAGAGATCAAAAAGGGTAAATATGGTACACGTCTTTGCCTTTTAATTCGCAAAGGCGCTAACAAAAGAATCCCATCTCCATTCGGTCTCTTGGGCGATTCCACTGACCAAGTGACTCCAATTCCTAGTGGTGGTAGAAGTTTTGTACACAACGCAGTCAACATGAACTTAGCGAGTTAGGATTGATTTATTCACACACGAACAAAAATATAACACGACACAGTGACATAAAACAATAAACAGCTCAAGTTAGGATCGAACACGAGTAACCGAAGTAGGCACGTTAAACACATGTTATTGTAATTCGGATTCCTACATTATTTCAATCCAATCTACCACGATTACTATGCCTACTGCATTTATCAACCTTGTACCATGATTTGTAGAGACTCGAGGTGGTGTTTCGATCTGGGTTGTTTGTGATGTAGCCGAATATTTGCTCTATGATTTCTTTTGGGATGTGAGACATTGTTGCTTTCGATTGGGAAGAAGATGATCGACCTGATTATGAGATACTTCATCTGGGTTTTGTTTAATTGTGATCGTTGGAAATGTAGAGCAAGAGTGTTATAAAATTTGGCAGAAATGAAAGGTGCGTAAATTGGATGCGGCAGGATTTTTTTCAATACTTTGTTATGATTCCTAAATTAACAAAAGAAATCCCTTGACACGGTTTGACAAATCTCCAATAAATGTGTCCGAAAGTGTCGGATGTCACACGCCATATTCCATGAAAGTTCGTGTGCTTCTATAATCTACCTCTGAACTCTGAGCCAAATAGGGCTTAGCTGATCGTATTATTACAGAGTCAACTTGAACAATTAGAACTTGACCTGATTTTAGGTGTGGCCCATTT
The DNA here is from genome assembly GCA_019656835.1 of Rhododendron ovatum. Lineage (NCBI taxonomy): Eukaryota > Viridiplantae > Streptophyta > Magnoliopsida > Ericales > Ericaceae > Rhododendron > Rhododendron ovatum. The sequence goes on from CM033802.1 coordinate 20,552,302, forward strand.
TTGGCTATATATACATTTTCACAAATAAACTGTCCGAGGCTCATTTTTATAGATGTCTTTTCACAATAATTGTGATAGAGAAAATACCAATTCAAATTGAATGGATTCAAAATGATATTACTGCAAGGATTGGCATTATAAATTTTCCCCTTTTCATCCATTAAATAGTATTTAAGTACTTGAAAAGTCTCTTTGAAATTGTCAAGTTGTAAATAGTTAGTTACCCAGATCTGATTATAGGACTGTGAAAAAAGGCGAAAGATCGAACTATTTGGACATGCAATTTCAGCAAAGTGCGAAACTGTTGGAAATTCGGTGCTGCAAATTCTGAACTGTTGGCGAAACCTCCACAAATGCTGAAATACGCTTCGAGTCACGACTATGTCGCTTTCCTAAAGACAGTATTTGCCCTCACCAAATGGTATGCAAAGGGTTACAGCAAATCTTCCTTCAAGATAAATCAAAGCCCGAACTCAAAGTTCTTTCCGTTTGCGTTTGCACTAATGAAATGGATAGAATACCTGCTGAACGAATATAAAAGAACTAAGAACCGATATTCTATTTTTGCAAAATAACAGAATACCGGTATGCCTAAAATTCTAGGAAGAGAGTGTGTAGAGAGAGAGCAATCCAATATGGAATTTTTGGTGTAAGAAATGACTTTACAAATGAGCATATTTATAGACTTATAGGCACCCTTTTGTGAAAGGTTGTGTCTTTAGAAGAAACACACATTACGAAGGGTCGTGTCTTTTAAAGACACTAGTTAGGAAAAGTCATGTCTATTGAAAACAATTAATTAAAAGGACACATGCCTCTTAAAAGGCACCCTTTCACGAAAACATTAGAAGGGTCATACCTCATGGTGGCACCCCCATGTTTCGCATCTTTTCCTAACAATCACATCCATTCCTAATAAACACATCCCAAACTAATGGGTGTTATATCCATTCATAAAAAGTCACACCTCATGTGAAAAGGTATAGCAACCTTTCACAAAACAAACCTCTCTCAACACCTTTTCAAAAATAACCCAAATTAAAACCCATTATTTTGAAAATCTCTAACAGAAACTAGCACTGTAATCCTTTCCACACGAACTGATGAACAATTATTATACAAAATAAATACCGAAGAAAGGAAAAGAATCACCAATCATCGCTCAAAGAAACCAGGTCCTTGATGATTCGGAGCAGCATATTGTGGAGATACCATCGTTGGAGGGCCTTGGTAGTCATCCTGGACACAAAGAAAAATAGGTCTTTAGTTCACTTACACTCAAACACATGTATACAACATGAGCTGATTAGAACCGAAGGGGAAAGATTCGAGTCTGTGCTACACACCTTTGGCTTTCATGCTGCAAAACATTTATCGACTTCCGATTCTTTCCACCCTTCGTCCGCACATGTCTTTTTTTATCTTACACAGTTTGTTCACAACGGTTGCCATCTCCGTTCGGTCTCTTGGCGATTCCGATGAACATGCAACTCCAATTGTTAGAATGGAAATCATGCATTCGTTGATCCAACTTCTATTGTTATGCTCCAGTTGGATGCGGGGATCGATGATATCCATCACTTGGTCAGGCAAAGCGTTCTTAACGAAGCTATGAAGATTTTGGTGATCTTTAAATATATTGTCGGTTGGTCTTCTGCCAGTAAACATCTCTAGTAGAAGAATCCCAAAGCTATATACATCCCCTAGAGTGGAGACCATGCCACCCATGCCATATTCTACAAATCCATCCAAATTGTTATATGCATGTCGTGCTTTTATATCACCCGATAACAATACCTTCAATCGGAATTTAGTGTGTGATAAAATGAGATCATTATCGAGAATGATGGAGATGAATTATATTTTCCACTCAAAAAGTAGAATTGTATAAAAAGTCAAGTACGTTGTACTTTGTGTTTTATAACTGAGAGAGTTTGGACCAGCTTAAGCGTGTCTCGACGAATCTCTCGTGGACCAATCCCACCACACACTAACGGGAGGTCATTTAAGGCCAGAGCAATATTTCATACAAACTGGCTCCATAAGAGTTGATGGCACCAAGTAGATTATATGCACATTCTAAAGATAGGTAGAAAGATTTTGTGCATCAAGTAATGGTTATGGTGATCTAAACTAGTTGACCATGAAAGTGGAGAGTACGTGGAAAGTGAGGAGGTCAGGTTACACATAGTAAACGGAAGTTTTGGAGCAAAAAATGGGCGCATACATATATTTCACCCTTTGTTTTGGGCTTAAGTTTGTATAGTTTCTAAAGATGCTGTAAATCTTCTATGCAATTTGCAAATTTTGCTTTTCATATGAGCTTTTGGTTTTGTAATCTCAGGAAACTGGTAGTTTGACATTTTGTACCTGGAGCAACGTAGCCTATTGTTCCCCTTATAGCAATTGAATTGCTTTGATGTTGCTCTACCTCTGTTACAGCTGCAGAAATAATTTTTGCTAACCCGAAATCTCCAACATGGGCAGCCATTGTATCATCCAAAAGGACATTACTTGGCTTCAGATCACCATGAATGATTGTTGACTCGCAACCACAATGAAGATACTCAAGTGCAGAAGCAATATCTATAGAAATGTCCAGTCTCTGAATCACTTTCAAGTACTCGTGCTCTGCTCCATTTTGATGCAGCCATCTCTCTAATGTTCCATTGGCCATGAATTCATATACTATAGCTTTGAATTCATTGCCATGGAAGTCTATGCTAGAACATGCACTTAATACCTTCAAAAGATTTCGATGTCTTATGGCTTGAAGTGCTTTGCATTCTAACATGAAGCTCTTTAAAGCGTCCCTAAGCTGAAGATTGAGCACTTTCACCGCCACAACAATTTGGTCTTGATCAAGGATCCCTTTATATACAGAAGCATAATTCCCAACGCCAAGTAGATTGGCCTCTGAAAATCCATTGGTGGCTTTCAGAAGCTCTGCATATGAAACTCTCAGAATTTGGTGTTCGACAGATGGCTTGGAAGAGGCCTCCTTCCTTGAGACACATCGACGGCAACTAAACATAAACAAGCTAACCGCCAAAGTTGAACATATCACAAGAGCAACCACCACATATACTATTATCTTTGTCTTGTGAGATAGCTTGTTTGTGTTTGATATTAAGGATGGGCATGGAGGAAGATTTATGTCAGCAACACCTCCACACAGATCATCCATTCCAACAATCGAAATTGCGCTAGCATTTTGAAAAACTCCTTGTACTGGAACTTCTCCATGCAGCATATTAAAAGACAGATTTAGTTTTTCTAAGGAAAGTTCACCAAAATAACTAGGGATCAGCCCCGTTAAATTGTTGTGTGAAAGGTCCAACTCTCGTAAACCCCTTAGCTCGCTCCAACTTTGAGGTATCTCGCCTTCAAATGAATTGGCTTCCAAATTAAGCACTTCAAGGCTCGAACATTCGCTCAACGAATTTGGAATAGGCCCTGATAACCTATTATTGGACACATCAAACTCTCTAAGATTTTTCAAAGACCCAACTTCCGATGGAAGAGAACCAGTCAACAAATTATAGCCCAAATTGAAGGAAATTGAAATGGATGAAAGATTCAGAATTTCAAGAGGTATTGAACCATATAGATTATTATGAGAAAGATCTAATTCTAACAAGTTTTGACAGTTGCCCAGACTCAAAGGTATGCTTCCATGGATATTATTTTTTCCCAAGTATAGACTGTTTAGTGCAGTTAGATTTCCGAATATTGAAGAAGGCAGTTCTGTGAATTTGTTCATAAATAATTCAAGAACGTGCAACTTACGAAGTCTGCCAATGGTGTCGGGAATAGGGCCTGAGAGATAATTTCTTGGCATACTTAAGATAGTGAGATTGATGAGGTTTCCAATACCCGGAGGAATACTTCCATGTAGTTGATTCGAGCCTAGAACCATCCAGTTAAGCCCAATGGAGAGATTGGCGATGGAGTCGGGCAATGAACCTTTGAGAAGATTCCTGTTAACAAGAAGAAATTGTAATCTGGTGCAATTTGTTAGAGATGAGATAAAAGAAAGGTCATCCTCCAACTTATTAAATTGGAAGTTCATCATCTGAAGATCCGAAAGTTCTCCAAGATCTTTTGGCATCGGCCCGATGAAGTTATTGGCACCGAAGTTTATATGTTCAAGACCGGAAGCATTAGACAACGAATTAGGAATCATCCCTGTGAACGAATTTTGAGATAAGCCAAGAATTATAAGATTAGGAAGTTTTGACCCTATATCGGGAGGAATACTTCCTTTAAGTTGGTTAATTTGCAGTGATAATAGAATGAGAGTGGAGATGTTGGATATGCCTGAAGGGATCTTTCCAGACAGCTTGTTTTCATCAAACCCGAGATATCTCAATCGCCGAAGCTTAGCAATGCCCTCTGGAATCTCTCCATGCAAATTACATTGGGAAAAAGAAAGCTTGACAAGATAGGAGAGGTTACCAATGGAAGGAGGGATGATTCCCGAAATTTTATTCTCATAGAGGAATAAATCTCGAAGCTTTGGCAAAGACCCTAGCTGAGTTGGGATGTTTCCACTGAGGTGGTTATTATCCAAGTACAAGTACTCAAGATTTGAGCAGCGTGACAGGTTGTTGGGTAGTCCACCCCAAACGAGTTGTTGCTGAGTCGTATAAATTGAAGGCGAAATAAACGACCGATCTCCTCCGGGATTGGGCCGTGGAAGTTGTTGTTTAGAAGAGTAATTCTCCTCAGGAAGGAGAGGTTTCCTATATGAGGAGAGAGTGATCCAACAAGGCCTTTGGATGTTAAGTTCAACTGCACAACTCTATCGCGATGCCGGCGGCTGCACAGAATGCCATTCCAGTCACAGTAGTGGATTGAATCATTCCAAGAACTGAGGGCACCAAAAGAGGCTTGATCATCTATGGCAGCCTTGAAGGCTAACAAAGCAAGTCGATCAGTTTCATTTGTTCTCATGGCAAAAGTGGAGGGTGCGTTGCACCACCACACAATTAGGGCAGTGTAGAGCACAATAACTAACGACTTCGCCATGATTATTTCTTTTGTTGTGTGTGTGTGTTTTGGTTCTGTTGGTGAATGCCCCTTCATATTGATGTTTTATAGTACGGAAATTTCTCCTTAACGTTTACAAGGCGGCAGGTGGGTCCCAACTTGGAAGAAAAATTCCTATGGACCATGTAGTGGGTCAATTGTGCGTGCCTCTTTGGGCAAACAAGGTAGAAAAAATAGTCATTTTGGGAGGATATTTTTACTCTCCTTCCTTTGTATACAAGGTTGCCAGATCGCGAATCTAGTCGAGTATCGGATTTATGCTTTTCGGAATCGTGAATTGTAACGACTCGATCCAAATTTTGAAAATATATTTGGGAAATGTATTTGCACCTACATAAGAAAGATACATAATAAAATTGAAAACTTAATTTAAGCTTAAATCTGTATTGAAGTTTATTTTTCATTTTTCAATTTATGATCACGTGGTCTAATAGGAAAGGCACTTGTACATGGTAAGAAAAATGGTAAATTGAGTAGAAGGACATAGACTAGAGGTTTATGCCACCATTAGTCCATCTACTTTTTCCCTTATAGTCTCTGGGACAATTGGCCCTTGGTCTCTCAAAAATACCCTCGGAAGTCGCCAAGCGTTGACCAACGTATCTGTTTATTTTTTGTGTATCTGTTGATTTTTTTATTTTTTTTTATTTTGACCGTTGACTAACGTTGATCGGCATTAACTAGTGTATCTGTTCATTTTTGTAGTATTTGTTGATTTTTTATTTTTACCTCCGCCACTTCTACCACCACCGCCACCATGCCGCCACAACCTCCACGTCCACCACCACTTCTACCACCACGCCACCACCACTCAACCACCACTTCCACCACCACCACCACCATGCCACCAAACCCTCCATTTCCACCACCACCTTTACCACAACACCACCACCTCCACCACTCCACCACCACCATGCCACCACAATCTCCACTTCCACCACCAATCCTACCATGACTCCATCACCACCAAGCCACCACATCCACCACCACCATTCAACCACCACTTTCACCACCACCACTACCACCATGCCACCACAACCTCCACTTCCACCACCACCTCTACCACCACTCCATCACCACCATGCCACCACCTCCACCACTCAACCACCACCACTACGACGCCGCCACCACCAGCACCATGCCACCACAACCTTCACTTCCACCACCACCATGCCACTACTCCATCACCACCATGCCACCACCTTCACCACTCAACCACCATTTCCACTTCCACCACCACCTCTACCACCACTCCACCACCACTGATTAGCACCCAAGATTGTAGAATCTTAGAGCTTAAATCCTCTAATTTGAAGCTTTTACGTATTTAATTCGTCGTTTTTAGTTGATAATGCACGTAAGGTATTTTTGTGTGTGATTTAGGTAGAACGTGCTAATAAGGTGCCTTTGAACGCCAAGGGACGTACCGAGATGTAACCAAGTGTCCAAGTGCCTGGCGGCATATGTTTCACTGTCACCAGAGCCTAACGGTGTTGCTAGAAGCTTCGGTGGACGCCTGATGGTCAAGAATGTCACGAAGCGTGCGAAGGTTTCGGAAAGAAGGCAAATGCATTAGGGGTAGCCCTCGAGGGCATTCGAGAGTCCAAGGCCACAAGGCATACCTCCACCAAGTCCGGTTGATCATGTAATGAAGCATCGGAAGGCCGTCGGACTACAAGAAGGCTTGGTGAACCAAGCTGTTCAGTTCTGCAGTTTTTGCACTGCAGTTTTTGCACTGAGGTACCACTACCTCATTTTTTAGGTATTGGTACCATCATGCCGAATTGGAAGACTGTTCAGTTGGTACCAATACCTCATTTTTTAGGTATTGGTACTAAAGCCCATAGTGCAGATTTTTATTAACTTTTTCAACTTTTCATATATGGAAAGTTTCTACTTCTAGAATGTTTTTGGGGACCTTTTGGTCCATTTTATGGCTGATTTGTAAGGCCTATAAATAGCTTTGTAAGCCATTATTGGCCATTATGTAATCTTTCACACTTTAAGTCTTTTGAATTCCTAGAACTCCATTGGTAAGTTTTCAAGCTTTTCTCTCTTGTTTTCTTCAAGAACACTAGCAAGCAATTGTGTTACCTTAATTTCTCAAGTATTAAAGTTGTTCGTATGGTTTGGATCTTCTTATAAATCTAGTTTATTTTTGTGTTCATCGGTGAATCATGTTTTCTATGCTTAACTTTTTTTCTAGTCTTTTTGCCATGAGTGAGTAGTTCATAGGTCTGGTCATGGGGTGAGGTTTACTCTATGACTTAGTGGTTTAAATGGTTTCTCTTAAACTTTAGCTTAATTTCAAGGTTTTGAATGAATTAAACCCATGATGTCTAGTTTTAATCATGGGGTTGGTGGCTTCTTTGATCAATGAAGTTTATCGCCTTGTGCTACGAGCTTGATAATCCTACGCATGCAAACGATCCTTTTTCGTCTCTCACTTGCGTTAAATGACTTCAATTTGAATCAAAGTTTTGAGTTAAGTTATAAGTAGTCTTCAACTTTTAATTCTTCTAGTGGAATCTGGACGATTTCGGTCCACTCTTGAGTTAGATGAAGGAACCGTTTGATGGCTACGTCGTGGGTAAATCAATCCCTTTGACTCAACCATCTCCAATCTAGTTTAATTCCCAAGTTTAAATCTCATCATTCAAATCGAATACCAAAGTTGGCCGCTTGAACGCCACAACTCTCTACGCAACATCTAATCCGAATTCGCTTAAGAAGATTTCTTTGTGAGAACGATTCCGGTCTTACCGGTTATTATGCTTTCAACGACCTAGCCCTACACTTAGGGTGTGAACCTTTCTAAGAGGTTAGGTTGTCCATCACCACCACCACTCAGCTACCACTTCCACTACCACCACCACCATGCCACCACAACCTCCACTTCCACCACCACTCCATCACCACCACGCCACGACCTCCTCCTCCTCCACCACCACCACCACCACTACGACGCCGCCGCCACCACCACCATGCTTCCACAACCTCCACTTCCACCACCACCATGCCACTACTCTATCACCACAACGCCACCATCTCCACCTCCACCACCACCTTCACCATTCAACCACCACGACGCCACCACCACTATGCCACCACAACCTCCAATTCCTCCACCACCACCACCACCACTTCCACCACACCACCCCCCAGCACCTCCATAACCACTGCACCACCACCACCACTCCAGTTCCACAATCATGTCCACCACCACCGCTCCACCGCTACCGCCACCGCCGTCACCACACCACGACACAAAACAGATACAGATATACCAGATACAGATACACCAAAACAGATACAATAGATATACCACAACAGATATACCAACACAAAACAGATACATACATATATATATATATATATCAACAGCAGATGTACCAAAACAGATACAAATATACCAAATATATTAACAATATCTACTGGGGTTTGCTCCAGCTTCTCTCTTGCAAAATTGGAGAGAGAAACATGTTTTTCATTTATTTTTGGATGGAGGTTGACGGTAGGAGTTTAATTGATGAGTGTTTTAATACGTCAAGTGTTTAAATGATATTTCGTTAGGGTCAGATGTCTATGTCTACCACCACGACGACCATGTCTACCACCACAACTCCACAGCCACAGCCACCGCCACCGCCCCCGCCCCCGCCCTGACAAAGTCTCTTTTTTTTTCTTAAAACAAAACAGATACAGATATACCCGATACAAATACACCAAAACAGATATAATAGATATACCGCAACAGATACACTAACAGAAAACAGATACAGTTATATCAATAACATATGTACCAAAATAGATACAAATATACCAATAATAGATACAAAAAAATAGATATAAATATACCAAAATACATACACCAACACAACACAAAACAGATACAGATATACCAATACTCCAAAATAGATACATCAACATAAAATAGATACAGATATATCAACATCAGATTTACCAAAACAGATCCAAAACCTCCACTTGCACCACCACCTCTACCACCACAACCTCCACTTAAATACAAATATATCAACAACAGATACACCAAAAATGAACAGATACACCGGTCAACGTTCAAAAAAATAAAAAAATGAACAGATACACAAAAAATGAACAGATACACCGGTCAACGTCACGCCAGTCAACGCCGATCAACAGTCAAAAAAATAAAAATAAAAAACCAACAGATATGCCAAAAGTGAATAGATACACCAGTCAACGTCGGTCAACGCCGGTCGACGGTCAAAATTAAAAAAAAGAAGAAGACATTTTTGTGTTAGCCAAACAAGACCCTTGTCTCATTAAAGTCATTTAAATAAAAAAAGATATTTTTTTTTGTGTTAGCCAAATAAGGCCCTTGTCTCATTAAAGACAATTTGGTCTTTTCACGGACCTAAAACTCCAAAACATTTTCATTTATGAACTTTACACATCACTAAAACTTAAGCTGGACTAAATTTGCTTTGAGACCTCTTCTTTTGGACTTTAGACCAATTTGTTTTAAGAAAAATAGTAATACAACAAAATGGATATGTGTGCCTTAACACTATAAAAGTATGTAGCCTAATAGGTACGAATGAACTTATATGAAAACATTTGTGAATTGGTTAGAGGCTGTGACTTACGAGCCCTTCCCCGTCTATGATTTATTGTGCACAATAACTAACGACTTTTGCCATTGTTTTTAATTTTTTTCCCCAAAGTCTACAAGATGTCAAGTGAGTCATTATCTTGGAAGAAAATTGTGTATGAACCATTAATGGGTCAATTCCTTTTTTTGGAACGGCATTAATGGGTCAACTCTGGGCGTCTATGTGGGAGCAGAGAAGGGGGGGAAAGTAGTCATTTGTGTGGGTGCGATTTTCATCCTCTGTTCTTTGGATAAATACGTTTCGTTGTATCTTCTTCCTTTCTCTTATTTTTTTTTTCCCTATATGTGAATAGATCTTAATCTTTGGTTTTTCGTCATTCCAAAATTTGTTAAACATCTCTTCGATTTCTGAAAACTGTAGCATCGGTTAGTATTGAAGAGAAAGAAAATAGATAAAAAGGTGAACTGATATCTAAGTAATGTGTTCGTGAGATATATGTGTTGACATTTGAATTTGTTTAGAGTTATTGGCATATTATCTTCTGCCTAGTGGGCGGAGGTTAACAAATCTGAAAAGCAGAAAGTCTACACACACATACACTTTGTGCACAGATTGTGCACAGATTTTATTGTGGGGCCCACCACGGGTCCCACACGAATCATCCGAGCCGTTCATTAAATGTAAAACACTTTTTCAAGGGTCTCCATAAAAAATAAGCTTAATCCGATACATATAAGTGCTCGATCCAACCACATAACTTTTCATTAACCGAAAATCTGAATGAAAACTTAGATGGTTGGATGAAGCACCTATAGGTATTGGATTGAGCCTATTTTTTACGGGGACCTTTGAAAAACTGTTTTACATTTAATGAACGGCTCGGATGATTTGTGTGGGACCCGTGGTGGGCCCCACAAAAAAATCTGTGCACAATCTGTGCACAGACTGCTGTGTGTATAGCAGCTCTCTCTGAAAAGATAAACATTGAATCTGAAAGTAGATTCCATTTTGAAAAGTTAGTGGAATAAAAGTGTAACGATGATGTCTCCATAAAGATTAACTAGAAAACGTTATAACTTTTAGAGTGTAATATATTCAGATGTTTCTGTATGTGTGCTATTAGCTTTCTTGATATGATGTTCAAGCCTTGTGCAATTCATAAGTTTTCTTTAACACTGATGCCAATAGCTTCTTTTTGCAATATATATATTCGGATGCTGTTGAGTTGTATAATCCCATTGCCCCTGATTGCTCAATTTACCTGCAATACGTAACAAATGATGGCAAAGGCTCGGTTTTTGGCATTGTCTTACTGATATTTTCCTGGTATTGAGTTTCGTTGGTTTAAAGAATCGGCTATGAAGTATATGTGTTCTGTTTGTGTCTGTCCGAATTTAGTTTCTGTGGGTATCAGAAATTTTTAGCGTTGTACCTTAATGAGTGTTTGAGCAAAGGCCTAGTATTATAATCCCAGCAGCTTTTCAAATTAATCAAGGCCAGTGAAGGGAGATTTCTCTTTAATTAGCACGGGTTAGTTCACAACTTAAGTATGACCAACAATATTAAGCCACTCCTGGTGTTGTAATGTTCTCAGTTGCTTTTCTTACTACAACTTTGTTAGCACGGGAGGTATAAAGCCTTGAAGAGCTGTAAAAGAAGAAAACAATAAGTACGACATCGTCTCAGCTCATCATAGTGTGAAGTACTTTCTGCATTTTGTCCTCACTAACAAGTTCGCCGGTCTTCACCCTTTTGGCTACATGGTTCCTATTCTGTTGATTACCTTATCCAGAGCAAGAGGCAACCAAATGCACTCCAACCGCTCAATGAGTATATGGAATTTAGTTGAGAAGGAGATTATTTATTTGTCTGCTTCATTTGACTCTTGGTCAAGCATGGAAAATAATGCACCTTTGGTTGAAAAGGAGACTATTGTTTGCTTCATTTGACTCAAATTTTTTCTGCATAAAGACACGGTTCTCGTTGCTTTCCATGGTGTTACAATAGCGTATGAGGCCCGAAATCTAGAGTCCAAAGTATTGTCAAGCATTTTATCTTTTAATTTTTCAAAAATTTCTGCATAAAAAGACACAGTACTCGACTACTCGTTGCTTTCCATGGTGTCACAATAGTGTAAGAGGCCCGAAATTTAGAGTCTGAAGCGTTGTACGATTTTCGCCAACCGAACTTGATTATGGCCAGCCTCCCCTTGTCCAAAATTTAGGACCCTCTATATATCCGGCTTCTACTTACGAAAACTGGTATTATTGTTTGTCAATAATAAAAAAATGGCACTACTATTTACGGAAATGCAACTTATCACCCCAATATAATAAGACCCCCTTCTACCATATCCCACTCCAATTATTATCCCCTAACACCCCTTCAAAACTTATCCCGTTTACAAACAGGTCGTAGAGATTTGAAATTATTGCTTAGAATATTCAAATTGAGAATTCGGGTGACTGGATCATAATGTCTTATCAACATGAATCTGCTATTCGACCATTGGTTAAACATGATTTCCTGTAAGTATTTCCAAGACTTACTCATTTGTCTGCTTCCAAATCTTCCCCATTTAATCTTCTAGTTGAGCAGATGACATGCAAGGAATTGAAGAGAGGAGAAAATTTTCTACAGAGTCACTTTACACTTAACTATCAACTTTTCTCTTCACATTTCTGCAAAAGATATTCAAATAATGCAAGTGAACTCCCAATAAACAGCATCACCCTCCAATCTAAATCTTGGCTCTGCCATTGACCGTATGTCAACTCCTTAGAATTGTTCATGCTTTTTGAGCATGACAATATTACTCAATTGTAAACTTACGTACTTCACTTGATCTAAAAACGCATAGTCAGAAAGATTATACAGATGAACAAGTTGCAAACTTTGTTTAAGAAAAGAAAATAGGTACTTGATCTACTTTGCTGCAATAAGTTTTTAAAAAAAAAGGTCTACTTTGCTGCTTTGCCGAGAAAAGTTTCTTAACCCTTAATGCACTTTCTTTCTTCGCTTTCACTGAATCACTCTTCTTCTACGGGTTTGAAATCACTTAATTCTTAGAATATTTGGAAGTGCAAATTGGGTGATTGTAGCATGAAGTCTCACAGGATGGATCTAGACATGATTTCCCTTTGTCGGTTTTACTGTGCAGAAGTCTATCCAAGTCTTCTCATTTCTCTTTTTCCTCATTTACGAGGAAAAGTTTAGTCGATTCCTTCATAATCTTCTAGCGCAATGGATGTGACTTGACTCAGAAAATAACAAAAAAAGAAGAAGATAGGATTTGAATCGACTCCAACCATTCACAAGGGTTGAGCATGAATTGTGAGAAGTGTCCAAGGGTGATCAATGCCCAAGGCCTAATAAAAAAAGGTGTGCCCTTACTTTAGTTAGTTAGTTACAATGAACTGATTGCTATCGATTTACCTTGGCATGTACCACCGTTCTTCGAGTTTTGTGGCGCGCGTTGATCTTCTTCTCTTGATTTTCGCCAAGATCATTAAGTTTTTTGGGAGAAACGATTTTGGGGAGGTGTTATTCGGTGGTCTGCGGGAAATGATTTTGAAAATTTAGTGGGTTGGGACCTTAGGCTTATGGGATGGTGGGTTGAGCTAACTCATTATCTCTAATTGGGCATTTTTTCATTCTATTGAGCTTAAAAAGAGTCGTACTCAAACTCAAATAGTGAAAATATTAGAACGTCCATAAAAATTGGAATTTTTGGGATGCCCAAGGCCCAAGCCGCTTGGGCCTTGGGGTTGGGCCGGCCATGGCTCTACAAGGACAATGTAGAGCACAATAACTAACGACTTTTGCCATTGTTTTTTTCTTTTTCCCTATTTTTGGAATCATGATTCGGGGATTTATTATGGTGTTCATATTCTGAAAATTTATCCCCAAAGTCTACAAGATGTCAAGTGAGTCATTATCTTGGAAGAAAATTGTGTGTGAACCATTAATGGGTCAATTCCTGTTTTTTGAACGGCATTAATGGGTCAACTCTGGGCGTCTATGTGGGAGCAGAGAAGGGGCCGGGGAAAAGTAGTCATTTGTGTGGATGCGATTTTCATCCTCTGTTCTTTGGATAAATACGTTTCATTGTATCTTCTTCCTTTTTTTTTCTACCCCCATATGTGAATAGATCTTAATCTTTGGTTTTTCGTCATGCCAAAATTCGTTAAATGTCTCTATGATTTCTGAAAACTGTATCATCGGTTAGTATTGAAGTGAAAGAAAATAGATAAAAAGGTGAACTGATATTTAAGTAATGTGTTCGTGAGAGATATGTGTTTATATTTGAACTTGTTTAGAGTTATTGACATATTATCTTCCACCTAGTGGGCTAAAGTTCATAAAACCGAAAAGATAAACATTGATTTTAAAAGTAGATTCTATTTTGAAAAATTAGTGGAGTAAAAGTGTAATGATGATGTCTTCATAGAGAGGAACTAGAAAACGTTATACTAACTTTTAAAGTGTAATGATATTGTCTTCATAAAAAATTGAATTTATGAAATGAGGCTCTTAAAGAGAAACGGAGGGAATAGTATTATCGTTTGTACGAAATATCGGATAAAGTATTTGAAGGACGCCATTTAAAGCATAATTTTCTGCTCACGTGATAAATTTTGCGCTAAAAGTAACAATCATGCTTACAAGTGGTGGTGGAGGTCTAGTTTGATTGCTCACCTAACAAGATGATTTGAATCATTTTTTTATTTTATTTTCATTTTCATGATTAATTGAGGTGCGCGTAAACTGATCCGGACACCTTAATTATAAAATAAAAAAAAACTATTCAACAAGCTCTCTAGACTCTTTTAATTTCAGTAATAATCAACAATTATATAGCCTCGAAGGCTTACAACGTATTAAATAGGAGGAAAACCCTAACCCTAATTGATTCATCCCAAAACGAAAACCAAACCAATTAATAATGAAAATTATCAAAAACGGAAAAATTCAAAGTAATAGCAAACTGGAAAATAGAGAAAATTCTAAGACTTCTCCCAAAAGAATAGCTTAATTTGAATTCTCCTTGCCCAAGATAAAAGCGAGTCAAATCTTTCCTTAAACGGCAAATTTGGGCTTTCGGGGACCCTAAACGGCCATAAACGGCTACAAAACACACACGGCACAGAGCCAAAGGCAATGTGTCTTGACCGTTGGACCGTTTCGGATCGAACCCATATGGGCCTGTCGCTTAACTTCATAGTCGCGTAATTACTGTTTTGCCATCCTAAGCTTAAAATGCCTAAGATACTCCTCCACTATGGCATCTGCATCAAAAGTGGATGGAGAAACTTTAAAACTAGACTAAAAAGACTCCAAAACCATTGCAGGACCACACATTGAGTTATCTTTTCCGTGTTTGGGAGGAAAGAAAAATTAATGTGTGGACAGAATTGCTAGTGAAGAGCAAGTGGAAGGACTCTTGGGGCTGTCGTATATATGTTGAATCCAAGTCTCCGTTGACTAAATAATTCCAACATTTTTTTCCAGTCAGAATTTTGAATATTTTGTACGTATCTTTCTGTGGTCATTAGACATGCATATACCTCCGTCAAATTTGGACTACATAATCTTTGACGTATTTATCTCGATCTACTATATGCAGATTGCCACGTGGCACAACTCCGGTACCTTTTAATCTAATAATACGATTTCACACTTAATTTATTTTCTTCATGTTTTTTCGCATATGTAACCAGATTTCCCTTGAGCGGTGCCAACCCGTGCCCGAATCCTGGCTCCGCCATTGAATGGCACTTGGAATGATATATGAGCGGGTATTAATGAATCACAGTTAAGAACATCTAGGGGTGCACGGTGGAGGATTTTTGAGGTGTTACTTCGGAGATGTGTGAGGACTGAGTACTGCAAGTATCTGATGCATTTCTTTAAGGATAGATAAATAGGTTAACTGCATCGTTTTCGGGTTATCAGGTTGAACCCGACCTAGACCCGTTTAGCAATCGTGTTCTCGAATCGTGTCATATACGTGTTTCGTGTCAAAAATACTCAACTCTAACCCGCTAACTTCATGTCGAGTTTGAGGGCGTGTTATCGTGTCGTGTCACGTGGACCAACTCCGTTGACCAATTATATATTTGGGTTTCCTTATTTATTTGTTATAATTGAAATGACCCGGCGTAGCATTTGGTCTGCATGTATCAGGCCATTTATATAATAAGATTTCTTTCATTCAAGGCCTAAGCAGCAATCCAAAGCAATATGAAATCTCAGTTGGAAACATCCCAGGTTATTTGGTGACTGGTGGAGCGGCATTGGACGACATTGTTAGTAACCTTAAGCATGCTTTAGAAAACTCATTTTACTTGTTTTATTCGAAGTGCGCGTAAGCTAGTCCGTGCTTCCTGAGTTACAAGAAGAAAAAAAAACTCACTTTTCTTTGCTACATGAACTGATTGAAATCAAAAGAGGGAAAGCTGTAGTAAATGATAATATTTTGAGCAAATTACTAAAACTGATGTCTATGCAGAGATCAGAGATGGTAAAGATGATACGCATCTTTGCCTTTTAATTCGCGAAGACGCTAACAAAGGAATCCCATCTCCATTCGGTCTCGTGGGCGATTCCATTGAGCAAGCGACTCCAATTTCTAGTGGTGGTAGAAGTTTTTAACACAACGCGGTCAACATGAACTTAGCAAGTTAGGATTGGTTTTTTCCCACACGAACAAAAATATAACACGACACAGTGACATAAAACAATAAATAGGTCAGGTTAGGATCGAACATGAGTAACCAAAAGTAGGCGCGTTAAACACGTGTAATTGTAATTCAGATTCCTACATTATTTCAATCCAATCTACCACGATTACTATGCCTACTGTATTTATCGACCATTTACCATGATTTGTAGAGACTCGAGATGGTGTTTCGATCTGGGTAGTTTGTGATGTAGCCGAATATTTGCTCTATGATTTCTTCTGGGATGTGTGACATTGTTGCTATCGATTGGGAAGAAGATGATCGACCTGATTATGAGATACTTCATCTGGGTTTTGTTTAATTGTGATCGTTGGAAATGTAGAGCAAGAGTGTCATAAAATTTGGCGGAAATGAAAGGTGCGTAAATTGGATGCGGCAGGATTTTTTTCAATACTTTGTTATGATTCCTAAATTAACAAAAGAAATCCCTTGACACAGACAAATCTCCAATAAATGTGTCCGGAAGTGTCGGATGTCACACGCCATATTCCATGAAAGTTTGTGTGCTTCTATAATCTATCTCTGAACTCTGACATTCAACAACAGCGAAAAAAGGAGAAAGATCGAACTATTTGGACATGTAATCCTTTCCACACGAACTGATGAACAATTATTATACATAATAAATACCGAAGAAAGGGAAAGAATCACCTATCATCGCTCAAAGAAACCAGGTTCTTGATGATTCGGAGCAGCATATTGTGGAGATACCATCGTTGGAGGGCCTTGGTAGTCATCCTGGACACAAAGAAAAATAGGTCTTTAGTTCACTTACACTCAAACACATGTATACAACATGAGCTGATTAGAACCGAAGGGGAAAGATTTGAGTCTGTGCTACACACCTTTGGCTTTCATGTCGCAAAACATTTATCGACTTCCAATTCTTTCCACCCTTCGTCTGCACAAGTCTTTTTTTATCTTACACAGTTTGTTCACAACGGTTGCCATCTCCGTTTGGTCTCTTGGCGATTCCGATGAACATGCAACTCCAATTGTCAGAATGGAAACCATGCATTTGTTGATCCAACTTCCATTGTTATGCTCCAGTTGGATGCGGGGATCGACGATATCCATCACTTGGTCAGGCAAAGCGTTCTTAACGAAGCTATGAAGATTTTGGTGATCTTTAAATATATTGTCAGTTGGTCTTCTGCCAGTAAACATCTCTAGTAGAAGAATCCCAAAGCTATATACATCCCCTAGAGTGGAGACCATGTCACCCATGCCATATTCTACAAATCCATCAAAATTGTTATTGAAACCGTAGAGGACAGAGCAAATCTCATTAGGTGGCATGCTAATGACTCTATATTCTGCATTTACTGTTGATGTTATGTGCATGTCGTGCTTTTATATCACTCAATAACAATACCTTCAATTGGAATTTATTGTGTGATAAAATGAGATCATTATCGAGAATGATGGAGTTGAATTATATTTTCCACTCCAAAAGTAGACCTGTATAAAAAGTTAAGTACAGTGTACTTTGTGTTTTATAACTGAGAGAGTTTGGACCAGCTTAAGTGTGTCTTGACAAATCTCTCGTGGACCAATCCCACCGCACACTAACGGGAGGCCATTTAAGGCCAGAGCAATGTTCCCTACAAACTGGCTCTATAAGAGTTGATAGCACCTAGTATCTATATATGCACATTCTGACAATAGGTACAAAGATTTTGTGCATCGAGAAATGGTTATGGTGATCTGAACTAGTCGACCATGAAAGTGTATAATATGTGGAAAGTGAGGAGGTCAGGTTACGCATAGTAAACGGAAGTTTTTGAGCAAAAAATGGGCGCATACATATATTTCACCCTTTGTTTTGGGCTTAAGTTTGTATAGTTTCTAAAGCTGCTATAACTCTTCTATGCAATTTGCAAATTTTGCTTTTCATTGAGCTTTTGGTTTTGTAATCTCAGGAAACTGGTAGTTTACATTTTGTACCTGGAGCAACGTAGCCTATTGTTCCCCATATTGCAATTGAATTGCTTTGATGTTGCTCTACCTCTGTAGCAGCTGCAGAAATAATTTTTGCTAACCCGAAATCTCCAACATGGGCAGCCATTGTATCATCCAAAAGGACATTACTTGGCTTCAGATCACCATGAATGATTTTTGACTCGCAACCACAATGAAGGTACTCAAGTGCAGAAGCAATATCTATAGAAATGTCCAGTCTCTGAATCACTTTCAGGGACTCGTGCTCTGCTCCATTTTGATGCAGCCATCTATCTAATGTTCCATTGGCCATGAATTCGTATACTATAGCTTTGAATTCATTGCCATGGAAGTCTATGCTAGAACATGCACTTAATACCTTCAAAAGATTTCGATGTCTTATGGATTGAAGTGCTTTGCATTCTAACATGAAGCTCTTTAAAGCTCCCATAATCTGAAGATTGAGCACTTTCACTGCCACAACAATCTGGTCTTTTTCAAGGATCCCTTTGTATACAGAAGCATAATTCCCAACGCTAAGTAGATTAGCCTCTGAAAATCCATTGGTGGATTTCAGAAGCTCTGCATACGAAACTCTCAGAATTTGGTGTTTGAAAGATAGCTTAGAAGAGGCCTCCTTCCTTGAGACACGTCGACGGCAACAAAACATAAACAAGCTAACTGTCAAAGTTGAACATATCACAAGAGCAACCACCACATATACTATTATCTTTGTCTTGTGAGATAGCTTGTTTGTGTTTGATATTGAGGATGGGCATGGAGGAAGATTTATGTCAGCAACACCTCCACACAGATCATCCATTCCAACAATTGAAATCGCGCTAGCATTTCGAAAAACTCCTTGTACTGGAACTTCTCCATGCAACATATTAAAAGACAGATTCAGTTTTTCTAAGGGAAGCTCACCAATATAACTAGGGATCAGCCCCGTTAAATTGTTGTGTGAAAGGTCCAACTCTCGTAAACCCCTTAGCTTGCTCCAACTTTGAGGTATCTCACCTTCAAATGAATTGGCTTCCAAATTAAGCACTTCAAGGCTCGAACATTCGCTCAACGAATTTGGAATAGGCCCTGATAACCTATTATTGGACACATCAAAGTCTCCGAGATTTTTCAAAGACCCAACTTCCGATGGAAGAGAACCAATCAACGAATTATAGCCCAAATTGAAGGAAATTGAAATGGATGAAAGATTCAGAATTTCAAGAGGTATTGAACCATATAGATTATTATGAGAAAGATCCAATTCTAACAAGTTTTGACAATTGCCCAGACTCGAAGGTATGCTTCGATGGATATTATTTTTTCCCAAGAGTAGACGGTTTAGTGCAGTTATATTTCCGAATATTGAAGAAGGCAGTTCGGTGAATTTGTTCGTATCTAATTCAAGATACTGCAACTTACGAAGTCTGCCAATGGTGTCGGGAATAGGGCCTGAGAGATAATTACTTGTCATACTTAAGACAGTGAGATTGAGGAGGTTTCCAATACCCGAAGGAATACTTCCATGTAGTTGATTCCACCCTAGAACCATCCAGTTAAGGCCATTGGAGACATTGGCGATGGAGTCGGGCAACGAACCTTTGAGAAGATTACCGCTGGCAATAAGAACTTGTAATCCGGTGCAATTTGTTAGAGATGAGATAAAAGAAATGTCATCCTCCAACTGATTGCCATCGAAGTTCAATGTTTGAAGATTCATAAGTTCTCCAAGATCTTTTGGGATCGGCCGTTATTGGCACCTAAGTTTATATATTCAAGACCGGAAGCATTAGACCACGAATTAGGAAACATCCCTGTGAACGAATTTAGAAATAAGCCAAGAAATATAAGATTAGGAAGTTTTGATCCTATATCAGGAGGAATACTTCCTTCAAGTCGGTTAATTTGTAGTGAGAATACAGTGAGAGTGGAGATGTTGTATATGCCTGAAGGGATCTTTCCAGACAGCTTGTTATTTGTGAACTCGAGATATGTCAATCGCTGAAGCTTTGCAATAGCCTCTGGAACCTCTCCCTCCAAATTACAATCGTAACAACCAAGCCCTTCAAGTAATGAGAGGTTACCAATGGAAGGAGGGATGGTTCCCGAAAATTTGTTTTTAGCGAGGCTCAACTGTCGAAGCTTTGAAAAAGAGTCCCCTAGCTGAGTTGGGATGTTTCCACTGAGGTGGTTATTATACAAGTACAAGTACTCAAGATTTGAGCAGCGTGACAGGTTGTTGGGTAGTCCACCCCCGAACGAGTTGTTGCTGAGTAGTATAAATTGAAGGCGAAATAAACGACCGATCTCCTCAGGGATTGGGCCGTGGAAGTTGTTGTTTGGGAGAATGATTCTCCTCAGGAAGGAGAGGTTTCCTACATGAGGAGAGAGTGATCCGACAAGGCCTTTGGATGTTAAGTTCAACTACACGACTCTATCGCGATGCCGGCGGCTGCACAGAATGCCATTCCAGTCACAGTAGTGGACTGAATCATTCCAAGAACTGAGGGCACCAAAGGAGGAGGCTTGATCATCTATGGCAGCCTCGAAGTCTAATAAAGCAAGTCTATCAGTTTCATTTGTACTCATGCCGAAAGTGGACGGAATATTGCACCACCACACAAGGGCAGTGTAGAGCACAATAACTAACGACTTCGCCATGATTATTTCTTTTGTTGTGTGTGTGTTTTGGTTCTGTTAGTGAATGTCCTTTCATATTGATGTTTTATAGTACGGAAATTTCTCCTTAACGTTTACAAGGCGGCAGGTGAGTCCCTACTTCGAAGAAAAATTTCTATGGACCATGTAGTGGGTCAATTGTGCGTGTCTCTTGGGGCAAACAAGGTAGAAAAAACATGTTAGTGTATACAAGGTTTTCAAATCGCGAATCTAGTCGAGTTTAGGATTTATGCTTTTCGGAATCGTGAATTGTAACGACTCGATCCAAATTTTGAAAATACATTTGGGAAATGCATTTGCACCTACATAAGAAAGATACATAATAAAATTGAAAACTTAGTTTAAGCTTAAATCTGTATTGAACTTTATTTTTCATTTTTCAATTCATGATCACATGGTTTAATAGGAAAGACACTTGTACATAGTAAGAAAAATAGTAATACAACAAAATGGATTTGTGTGCCTTAACACTATAAAAGTATGTAGCCTAATATGTACGAATGAGCAAATTATGTGAAAACATTTGGGGATTGCAGGCTATGACTTATGAGCCCTTCCCCCTCCATGATTATGGTCTTTATGAATTGATAGCCCTTGGTGGAGAGTCAAAATGAGCTTCGTATAGGCTTGACATTCTTACCTGCATGCCCAAAGGCATGTCTCTTCATGGCTTCCCTCTAAGAATTGGGACTTTAGGTTTAAAATAAGTCCTTTTTTTCTTAATGTGCAAGAGGATAAAACGATGAAGAAAACATTGTTTGCCTAACTTGAAGAATCTAAAGTACGTGAAAATAGTTTCCTCTGGTTCTTTTCTTTGCATTTTTTATTGGAGTAATGTTGTAGCCTTTCATGTTGCACCATTTATTTGAGTAGGTGTTAATTGATGTCTAGATTAGAGCTTTGTTTTAGCACAGTTTGAACAGAAAGGAGAGGGGAACTCTAGAATCATTTTCAAATGGTCAAGATAAACAAACAAGTAGTAAATCAAACCACATAAACAAACAATTAGTAACCTTCATGTGTAAAATGGGGGAGACATCGATACTTTATATCAATCATGAGTAATGTTGGATAAATGAGCTTCGTATATGCTTGACATTCTTATCTGCATGCCCAAAGGCATGTCATTTCATGGCTTCCCTCTAAGAATTGACACGATAGTCTCGATTCACATTAAATAGTGGTATTGTTGGAAGCATAAGGAAGCATGACATTCCTTTTTCTTTTCTTATCTGCATTTGGACTTGATCATAATCTAAATATGGATACTTCAACTTATATACATATAGGTGCAGAGGAATGGTGTGAGCAATTCTATAGGAGTTGCTGTTTATATGTCCCTAGAATTTCTACTTGTATTGATATTGTTTTCATAGTTCAAAAACATTTCTCTCACTTTTATTCTTTGACCAATTCTTTTTTTATGCTACCTTATGATTTCATTTACATGTGAATTTCATACAGGAGAACGGGGCTTTGATATCCACATCAATGAGTATCAATGAAGGAGACTAACTAAGTCACGTTAAATTTGCAACTGCAAATGGAAGAAAAAATTGCAGCAAATACCTTTCTTTTCTGGTGAAACTATGAATAGGCCTGAATAATCATTATTCTTGAAGCTTATACCTCGAAAACCGGGGCTTTGTGGCATACATATTTGTAGTTTTTTTGTAGACTTTTTGGTGCGATGTGTCTTGCAGAAACCCACAATTGTTTGCAGATTGCTATGTAGTCTTTCTTTTCTGCTTTCTTTTGCATTCTTATTTTAGTTGACTTCCTTTTTCCACAATTTGGTTTTATTTGGTAACTCGGGGTAGATTATGGTACCAATGCTGCCATGCATACAAATTTTGAACATTGTTGTGGTTGTTATGTGAACAGTTATTATAGTTGGAATGAACTGTTCAGAAGTGTACAACTATTACTCCATCCGTCCCCATTTAATGGTCTCTCTTATATGCTTTTGAGTTTGTGAATACAAAAGTCAGGGGTTGAAACATTATTTGTTCTTTATTTGCTAATTCAAATTATTCATGTCAATCGAAATGATGGGTAATATTTTTTTGCATAGTTGAATTTGTTGGACAGTAGATAGTGGGTTAATATATTGCACACGAGTTCAGTATTTATTTGTGTGTATTGATTGTTCGAGCTATATATCGCACGTGAATTCAATATTTTATTTGCGTGTGATTGTTCAAGCCATGCCTTCAGGCACGGGCATGCACTGATACTATGATATACTGTAGCACAAAACTTTTTTGAGGTAACAGTCCCTTTCCAATGACTACCCGCTTGTGAACACATGTTGCCCAAACTGTGGACAGAAAAAGACAAGCAAAAGAAAAAACTCATTGGAATCATTACTCTTGCACAACCAAAAAAAGCGACATTCATGTGTGAGCTCTACACACATCGTAGCATGTGTAGATTTCACACATTATTGTGAGTAGATGTAGTTGTATAGGTGTCAATTACAGGTGTTGTACACCGAAACACATACACTAGTTGCTAGGAACTCATTTGGGATGTGATTAAAGCCGTTAAATTTATTTAAAACATCTTTTAAGAGTTTCTTATTAAGGACAAAAATTAAATAAATATATTGGAGTTGATATGCAATTACGATAATTTTTAGAAATGTATTTCAACCCTTCCTAATGCAAACACTACTTTTTTTGTCTCTTAGCTAGTGAATATGCAAAAGA
The DNA here is from genome assembly GCA_019656835.1 of Rhododendron ovatum. Lineage (NCBI taxonomy): Eukaryota > Viridiplantae > Streptophyta > Magnoliopsida > Ericales > Ericaceae > Rhododendron > Rhododendron ovatum. Next base: position 20,576,029 of record CM033802.1, read on the forward strand.
GTTTTTCAAATTTCTGAAAAAGATATGTGTGCGGGACTGTTTCGTAAATTAACCCACTAAAAATGAAAAAAAAAAAAGTGTTTGCATCAATTAGAAAGTACAAAAACCAATTTCCTAATTTTTTTTACTAGAATATTTGGAAAAAATTAAACAGTTTAAATTATTTGCCTTAGATATCAAGATAGATTTCACAAAATCCGATATAAGCTGGATGGTATACCCATAGTGGGGCTGCACAACTACCGTTACCCGCCATCTATATCATATCATCTGTATTCAACTAACCAACCTTGACATCTTTTGTCGATGTGTCCAAATTTTGGAAACGAATTTGAGAAATGTTAATATTTTGAAATGTTTTGTAAAAATAGTCCATTGCGCAGTACTAAAATGCGTGATATCAATTTACAAAGCTTGCGTGATATCAATTTAGGAAAGACATCGCGCATCTTCAAGATACATTTTGAGAAGGGAAAAAAAAAAGGAGAACGCACATCTTCAAGATGCATTTTCCCAAAAAAAAAAAAAAACGCTTGCGCCGCCACTTCCCAACCCCCTCAAATTCTCCACCACCACCCATTGATTTATACGGGAAGCAAGGTGCGACTTCTAATGCAAAATGAATCCAATTTTCCGGAATGAAAAAGAGAAAAAGAGAGAGGAGTGCAAGTGGACAAAAACGAATGGAGCTTTGAACAGTACAAGAATGTAACGGCTACTCGTGCCTCCTTTTCGGAGCCCTAATTCGTCATCGGAACCCTAATCTGCAAAACAAATAAGGAGTGAGCGCACATTTGCCTCTCGTGGCAAAGGCCCTTCAATGCCAAAGTTAGTATTATGTACTAGTAGAAAACCCTAAATATCAATAGGAAGTATCGTCTGAATACAATGTATTGCGTACCCTTTTTCCTCTAGGTTTACCTCGTATTTATAGATATGCATATGCTTGCTGCCCAGGCATCCTTGTTGCCCTACGTTTCCTATCGTGTATAGGACACCCAGGCCCTTATCAATTCATTACCTCAGTCCTTTTGGACTCTTTTCCATGGGAGGCCGAACATCCCACTCTAGTTAGGTATCTTACCTAGATCCTTTATTCTCGATATCTCATTCTTTATGGAATACCATTGTTTTGGAACCTTCTAGAACGTTCCCACCGCTTTAGCACTTATGGGTGCTTTCTCTAGAGTTCTTTCCCTGTTCGGCCTCTTCATTGCCGAACAGGCCACCTGGACTAGTGACTTCTCATGTTACTGGTCCCTATCAACTACCTGGACCAACGACTTCCCATGTCTTTGGTCCTTATGGACTGTTCGAACTAGTTACTTATTGCCGACCACCGTATTGCACGACGACTTATCTTATCTTACTTATACCGTGGTACAACGTACCACGTGTTCGGGCTCTTTTTGAGCTTGTTCGGAAATACATTCCTACAAGGAATATAGAGCAATTTATATGTACATATCGATGAGTTCTCGCACAATTGAAGCCCCGATCGATTGGCTCGGTCCCTAATTGGACGAAGAACTCAAACCCTAAGAGAGAGAGGGGGAGAGATTTATACTAATTTTCTTTATCTCTCTAACAATAGAAAAAAACATTTGTTTGTAGAGAGAAAAGGAAAAATAGGACTCTGTTTCTCGTCCTCCAAATCTCTGGCGCGCAGCTGAGCCTCGACATCACCGGCGGGGGTGATCCAGAGGACGAGGTTCAGAATCAGACGGACGAGAAATCAAAATCCGACGCCAAGGATGACGTTGAGGCGGCAGAAGTCGGCGGCGTTGAAGTTGTTGAACTTGGAAGAAGGATGGGGCGTTCACGTTTAGTAGGGCCAAGGATATAAAGATGCGCGTTCTCTTTTTTCTTTTTTTCCTTCTCAAAACACATCTTGAAGATGCGCGATGTCTTTCCCAAGACGCATTTTCATCGGTATGCATTATTTGTTTGCGTGGATTTTGTTGTAACGCAAGCTTTCGTAATGCGCGATAAACTATTTTTATAAAACATTCCAAAACATGGACATTTCTCCAATTCGTTTCCAAAATTTAAACACATCAGCGAAAAACTCGCACTTACCATATCCATTTCCAGCGTCTTTTTAGATCGCTATCCCCCGGCCTGGCCCCTATCAATACATATACTCTATCAGTTATGTGTGTATGAGTAATATAAGTATATACACCTACGCTACTACTCACCCGGTCCTATAAAGTTTGGCATTTTAAGAAATGCATGTCATTTTTAAATTGCATATATTTTTCAATCCATAATGTTTTAGGGGATTTTTGAACTTTGATTAATAGAACAAATTAAAATCTATCAAACAAGATTCATATTACTTATAAAAAATATTACGAATTAAAAAATATTGTTAATTTTTTAGTAGGACTGAAATAGTGAGAATGCCAAACTTTATTGGGCGAACGGAATATAGAAGGCCCCGTTCCACTTTCTTTCTAAACCTTTCTTTTCAAAAAAAAAAGGTAATTTTAAGTTTAAATATAATGAAAATGAGAAATAGTTTTTTAATTTTTTTGCATCGTTTAAAAGATTTTTTTTTAGAAATCGAAACACTCCTAGGCTCTGTTTGGAACTTATGAAAAGGAAATGAAAGGTAAAGAAAAGAAAATTAAAAAAATTTCTTTTTCATTATTTGGTTAAAAGAGAAAGAGAAAATAAAATAAAAGTTTTAAGTTCAATGAATAGAAATTTTTTCCTCCTATTTTTCTTTTCCTTTCTTTTCTTTTCAATTGGTTCCAAACTGAGCCTAAATATGTTACGCTCGCCTTTTCTTTTCTTTTTTATTTGGATTTGGATAGGATTTACGTTGGCTTCGTTGGGAGGCTCGCGTAGTTAGTAGATTCTCAGTACGTCTGAAGTGAGAGAAAGCATCGGACGACGATTTGGGAGCAATGGAGGGTCTGATAAAGGGCTTGATCGACGTAGCACTGGGTCACGACGACAACCAACAAAGGAACCCCCCCGAGTCTCGTGAAGACCAGTCCAGATCTACTTGGGCGCAGGTTAGCAACCATTCGGGGGTTTTTTAGTACCAGAGCTTATGTTGTTTTTATGTACTCTATTTACGTAGGTGAATGTGTCGATGATTGATTGACGCTGGAATGCGCAGGTTGTGACCGGGGAGCAGGATAACGACGAACCGAGTAGTGACCGGAGGCATGGTTACGATCGAAGTCAGTGGAACACAGAGGTGTTTCTTATTTCTAATTTTATTTACCAAAAATAACTCAATATTATTTCCATTTTTTTTTTTTTGGATAAAAATGCATTATTTTTAAGTTCTTGTTCTGTGGACTGGATAATCTGTTCAGTACGGACGTAGGATTAGTAAAATTGGACCGAAATTCTAGTGATATGCAAATGCGATTGTGCAGGGACAGAATTATGGAAGGACTGAGGAGTGGGAGTCTAGTGGATCGCAGACCTCAGCTCGACCCCATAAGGTTCTCCCTCTCTTCGTTTTATAGGTTTGTTGAGTTGATTTGGTGTCGTGTTGGACATGAAGTCAGGGCAGTCAAATGACTCAAGCTCAACTTGTGTTCGGGCTTGTTGGCTTGTTAAAATCTCAAAAGGAGATCGAGTTGTTGGATAAACACACCAACTTTTAGCACATTTCGAAAGTCGTCAATCCACCACTTGAGTGATTGAGTTAGCTTGTGATCGGTTCGTTCAAACCCAGGTCCGCTTGACGAATAGAATTTAGCTTTAAAATACTCCCTTTTTTTTAAGCTTGTTAAGCTTTCTTTTGTTTTGAAAGAAAGCTTGTTAAGTTGTAAGGCGAAGCTTGATCACCCTTCTATCAACTATTGGGTAAAAGTAAGACAGCACTTATTTTCATCCCTGCTTGAAGTTAGTGAGCTAACAATGTAGATGGAATTGACGGATTAGGATCACTGTCATAGTATTTAGTGTTTGTTTAGGTTAAGCAAGAACTTATGACCATTGGTTAACTGAACAAAATCAGCTATATATCCCTAGGTTGTGAGGCTTTTGAGAGAGGATTCCATGGTATTTGTTAAATGAAGAAACGGATTTGCCAAAATGGCTTTTGAAGATGACCCACATGTCGATTCCTCTCATGGTGGCTTGTTTCATTTCATCTTGAATCAACTGTGGAAGTGAGAAATTGTTATCAAATGCAGAGATACACCATCTCATGTACGTCATGGATCCAACTTTGTAAAGGCTACTTTTTGTATTTTCCAGACATGTGATCTTTTCTGTATAGTAGCAATGTAGGAACTCTGATATAATTCTCTGCTTCTTTTCATTATATTGCCAAAAAAAAGTTGCAGAGAGCTTGGATGTAGCCCACATTGCCTAAAGTGGCAAGTTAGCTGATTACATGACATAGAGCTGATGATTTTGCTTGATAAGCTGAAATCTTTGGTGAATAGAAATGCAAGATGGATAGTTAAGTACTTGGTAATTGAAGTCATGGCAAAGAACTGGAAGGGGTACTTTAAAAAATTAAATCACAGAGGTCCATAACTTTGCTTCATCTAAGATAAGAACTAATACTGGTGTTAACTTTCTATCCTTCAGCTACGAAAAAGTTGATTGAATGATCTTTGTGAACGTAATAATTTGCAAGGGAGAACTGTTGTTCTGATTTAGATTTGACTTTTGAGGGGAGAACAAATCACGGGCATAATTTCATTTTACAATCTGACTACTAATAGTGGTACTCTTTCAAAGAATTTTGTGGTATTCCAATGCATCTTTTTCTGTCCCTTGAATCGTGAAATAAATTGCACCTTCAATATATCTGTTACTTTTTTGTGGTAAATCTTTCCCTATAACCTTGGTCTGTGCTAAATTACACATTTTGTACCCTTTTATAAGTTTTCAGCCATTCACATAACTTAGAAGTATGACTTATGGTTTGGATTTGGAAGAGTACATTCAATTTAACCTTCACTGTTGAATTTCGCCATAATCTTTTTCTACCATCTGGTTTCCTATTTGGTCTTTCAAAACCTGGAGTTCTTGGCAATGTCATAAATGCAGGCTGTCCACGAGGGATATGGAAGGAATGAGGATGTTGGACAAAATCATTCAGACCAAGGTCATTGGAACAGAAAGGTAGATTTGGTTTGATGTGCTTATCTACTTTTGATGTAGTTAAAGTTGCACATGAAAGGTTTACGTTCTGTGGAACATGTAACAGGATGAAGAGGAGAAAAATGATGAGTGGCAAACTGTCTGCAAAAAGCCTCCAAAACAACCCCACAAGGTTTTCTCTATTATAATTCATCAAAGGAACGTAAAGATCATTTTCCATGTTATACATCTTTTAGAACTGTAAACGATGGAATACTCCACAGTTCTTTGGTTGTGCAAATGAAGTAATGAATTTTGAAATGCTGGAAAACAAAATTGAAAATGATCTTTTAAAAGTTCATGATCTAGCTATGAGTGATGACCAATTGACTATGAGTCCCCAGTAGTTGATGGTGGTTGGACTGTTGCTTCATGTGACTATGGAAATGTTATGAAAATATAGGGAATCTTAAGGTTAGAGTTACCATAGAAGCTTGTAGGGTTTATGCTTACATAGTCCTAAGAAATCCACAATGACCTGTCCCTTTTGATTTTCATGCAATCTTCAACATCATATTCACAGGTGCAAATGAATAACTGGAATGAATATAAACGCCCCTCCAGTGAGCAAGACTACTCTGAGGATGTTGACTATGGTGCCAGCATGGAGCCCTCTGAGGAAGAGCTTTCTGACCTGTCAAGAGCTTGCAACAAGCTTTGGGAACTTGATGTAAACCGTTTAGTACCCGGGAAGGATTATCAGATTGACTGTGGTGAAGGGAAGAAAGTTTACCAAAAGGAAGATATGGCACAAGGAAGCCTGTTCTCTTGGTTAAGTGAAGACATATTCAGGAAGCCTACTTTTTCCCGTTTCTGTTCTCTTCTAGATAATTACAATCCACAAGAAGGGTATAAAGAAGTAGTCACATCTCAAGAGTTGCAAGAGCAAGCAGCATTTGTTGAAGAAATTAGTAGAACTGCACCTATCAAATATCTTCACAAGTATCTGTCATCCAAAGGCATTGTGTCTGAGAACTATCAAAATTTCAAAAGAATGATGACTACTCTCTGGTTTGAGCTTTACGGCCGTGGTGGTACATCTATTTGTTCTTCTGCTTTTGAACATGTTTTCGTTGGGGAGATCAAGAACCGCGGGGAGCAAGAAGTTTCAGGCTTCCATAACTGGATTCAGGTGCATACTTTCCTCGTTTTTTGCTTCTAGGTTGACAGTGACCTTATTCATTAACAAACTAATGTATATTGTGAATTACAATCAACTGCATTCATGAATTCTTGTTGCCATGATGTTTTACTTTTTGTTTGTTTATTAGAAGCTGGTTGGCCCGACTAAGAACAGGAAGAGTATCACATCTCAAAATGTTTTTCAAACGATTGATGATGACTCTTGTAACAAACAAATAGAGTAAACTAAGGCTCAGTTCTTGTAAACTTTTTTCTCTACTTTTTGTGTGTTTTGCTCGTCTTTTCTAAATTTTTGTTAGATTCATATCATATTTTTTGAATTAATCATCCATCTCAACGAAAGGAGTCTAAAAAGTAAAAATTATGTCCAAAAGCCGGAAAAAAAAAATCACTAAAAACGAAAAAAAAATACCAAATAGCTGTCCTTTTTTTTTGTCTAAAGTGTCGTCTTGTATGAACTTTTTTCAACATTGGACCACATTTTTATATTTTTCGGATTCCTCTCATTGAGACGAATGATTAATCCTAAAAATTACGATTAAAAGCTAAACAAAAGGTGCAAAAAGTTTTTAAAAAAATGAAAAAAAGTTTACAAGAACGCAGCCTAAAGAAATGGTATTTCAATGGAATGTGCTTTGAATACCATTAGAATTTTTTTTTTTTTGTGTCCCTTGTATTCATTAGCTTTTCATACTGGCTTTTGAATGCAAACTGGTATTCGCTCATCAATGTACGGTTAAATTCACCTTTAGTTTTTTGTATGCTACAAAAGTAATGTTCAAGAATATATGCACCTATAACATGTTTAAATAATTTGCTCGTTATGTCCTCTCTCGTCTTAACTTCAACTGCTTTTATTATGTGAGTTGCTTGTCGAGGCTCCTTTGATGACATACTTTACGATAACTTTGCATGGTTCTCAATCTAACTGCGTACAGCTTCTGTCTTCGGTTACGATTTTACATTTCACTTGTGATTTCTCGTATTTGTATCAATTATAGTTTTCCTCTTTTGGTGTGACCATCTAATGGCAGTTCATCCCTCTGCAGTTCTATTTGGAAGAAGCAAAAGGGAGGGTTGACTATCAAGGTTATATTTTCCCCAAAAGACGTGGGCAAGTTGTAAGTGATTCTATTCACACATTGATTCTCACTTGCAGTAACCACTCTGAATCCAAGAAATGTAGATTTTTATTATCTATTATCACCGGTGTTTTCTCTTCATTCGAAGGAGTAGTGCATGATATGCACCACAGCATGATTGGAACTAGCTTCTTTTGGAGCGATGGCATCACATCTGGGAATGTGATCCATCACTCAGTTGCATGAGCTCACTTTATGCCGTTATGTTTGTCACATTTATAGAATATATTCATCGTGCAATCACCATATGAAATTCTATAAGTAGTGCATAGTCATTAGTTTGACTGAAGGTGTTGATTCAAAGGAAAAGAGCATTCTTGCACGTTCAGTTAGAGCAGCTGTTGGAAGAGTGTATTAAATATGCACTGAATAATTGTGGATCCAGAAGTTAATTCCTTTACAACTGGATTGTATCAAGATACACTTGTAGAGGTAACAACGCATGGGAGAGGAACACTATATAGTATATACTGTAGAATACAAAGTTTGAGGTGAAATACACGGACTACCAGTCTACTTCTTTACTACTGAGAACAAGGAGAGGCTAAACTTGAGAATGCTAAAATCCTTCTTTGAATGTTGACACCATTGAAGAGAAACTACAACTATACTTCTGGATTATTTAGTTAAATTTTCTCATAACAATACAACTGAAAAATATTTTTGGGAATTCAGATTTTAGATGTACCTGCAGACTTGTGCCTGCATTAAGTTGTGTAGATAAGGCTTGAGATTTTGTAAGAGTTGACTAAGGAAGAAGGAAAACAACAGAAGATAATGAATGATGGAACATATTTGGGAATGATCCCTATGTTTGAGTATCCCTACCTTTGCTTCTAGTTTTGTTCTATTAGTATGGTGACTTTGTATAGAAAATGAGATATTTTAGAGAGAGGTGTGATCAAAGAGTTTAAAGATTGAAAGTGGCGCCAACTAATTTCTAATATTTTTGGAACTTTTGAGAGTAGTTGATAAAAGGATTTCCAACCTAGGAAACCACCTGCTGTGGTGTGTTGGACATTTCTTCCATTAGGAAAACAGCTTCCTAATCTTTAGTGGTCGTCTAACTGGTGCATCCTGGGATCAAACTAAGTGCTTGGTATCACTAAGTGTTTTGTCCCAGAAAAAATCACCACAAAATAGAAAGAGGGTGATGATGGTAATGGGATATACATGAGAAAGGACGGCGCTCTTAGGTTTCTTCAGTTTGAACTGACATTGACTTCGTGCAGCAGTGGGATACCCAAAAGGATTCAAGTGCTCTGAAGGGTATATAGCGTAAATAGAGATCATTATGAAAATCTACAACTAAGTAAGGAGGTACAACCAATGAGGAAAACAGGATCAGAGGGCAGTCTGTAATGAGGAATTAGGATATAAGAACATGGCAAAGGAGGAGACTTTATTAGGACACTGAATATGGGAATACAAGTCTGGGGACAAGTGTCTGCTATTCTATCCCAAGGTCTCTTCATAGCAATGTCAGCAATTTGCTGATTCATATACCTAAATCTGCACTTTAGCCATTTGCACAAGAAATTCGCCCCTTCTAATTGAACTCCTGTGTAAACATTTATTTTCTTAAAGTCCAATTGAATGATCCAGATTAAAACTCCCTGAATGTTTTGAAGCTAACTTCCTTGTGTTAGATTTTTTGGAGGGTTCCAACCTAAAACCAATTGGCTATAGGTGGAGTAGCCTCTAGAATTTATTAACCAAGCTTGGGTGACTTAGATGAGCAATGTGGGACAAGTCTAACACCTTGGTCACACCTTTGGGCCTGCACTGACTCTGATTTATGATTAGCTTTTCCTTTGGTAGCGTATTACTCAGATTGCTAAGTATATTTTCGATTATTTCTCCAACTTCACTCAGATAACGTGTTATTTGTCTTATTGCCTAAAGTTAGCATCATTGCAGGAGTGCATTTCTATTGTTCATTGGATCTATCATAATGCTTATTTTGTTAGTTGTGTCATCCTGCAGCCTGACTCCGAGACTCAGTTGCTAACAGTTCAGTTTGAATGGAACGGTGTACTCAAATCTGTCTCTAGCACTTTGATCGGAGTGAGCCCAGAGTTTGAGATTGCCCTCTATACCTTGTGTTTCTATATGGGCGGTGAAGACAATCAGGTCGAACTGGGTCCATACCCTGTTAATATCAAGTGCTATCGTTTAGGGAACAAAATCGGGTCTGCATTCCCCATCGCAGAAAGCTGATGAACTGAACTGAAACTCATAGTTTTCGTTTACCTAAGTTGTCTCATGGCTCCAAAAGAGACTGATGTATATGTTGCAGGCTGAGAATGTGTGACAACAGTTTGTGATTCCAGTCAGTCTATCAAGATTTGTACTTAACCGGCTTTCTTATAAAATGCAGAAACTTTCTGTTAAAGTTATGTTTAAAGATTGTACTTAACTTTTGGCATTAGATGGTGGCTTGTTTGTTGGAGCCTGTGTTAACTAAGGCATTCAAGTTTCCTTTGTTGCTTAGAATAGATATCTCCAAATTGGTTATGACATACTTTCCTGACAGAAACCAGTTGATGCAATCATACTCATATCCTTTTATCTAAGTTTTTCCTTATTGACATACCTTATTGTACTAGTACTCTTTATGTGCTTCATAAGGTAATGCTTCTCCAAAATGTAAGACCTACATCTTGCTTGAGGTTGTTTTTTTCCTCGATTTAGGCGTATTGCATAAATGGATATCTCTACTATTAAGTTATTGTTATGTTGTGTTCCATAGTTCCTAGATAGGTAGTTTTGCACTTTCAACTAAGTTACAATAAATTCAAGAGGATGAGGATAACCATAAGTTCGGCACGTTCCCTTTTGTTGTTAGCATTTGTCTTCGTCTTCACTTTCATAAATCTATGCGTGGTCCATGAAGGAAAAATGTTTTTCCTAATACTAGTAAGATGTTGCCAAATACTTTCCAGTTGTCTAGACCCATGTTCTTGTGATTATGATGCTTTTTTGCTCAGCCGAATTTAAGTTTCATTGATCCAAGTTCAAGCTTATATTGGGGTACTTGCAGCTTCAACCAGCTCCCTTTGACACCAATGCCTGTGTTGTTGGCACCTGAGCAGACCATTGATATGCATCATCCTGTTTTCAAGATGACTATAACAATTCGCAATGAGAACCCTAATGGTGTCCAGGTCTATCCATATGTGTACATAAGGGTAATGTTTCTTAATAGCATTCCCACAGCTGAAATTTTACCATGTGGCATGCGAAAGGATGATATTTTATATACTCGATTATTTTGTTTTGATAGGTAACGGATGAGTGTTGGAGGCTTAGCATTCATGAGCCAATTATCTGGGCTTTTGTGGATTTCTATAACCACCTTCAACTAGATCGTCTTCCGCAAAATTCTAGTATCACGCAAGTTGATCCAGAGATATGCATAGAGTAAGAATTCTTTTATTGCTTGTTTGTACACAGCTGAAGTTGAAATGTTTTGTTTACTTTTTCTGTTAGATGATTCTCCTATAAAGTCTCTTAATCACATTATTTATGTGAAACTTGTCACCTGTCTAGGATGTCTGTCACCGCCAAGAGTGTCTTGGCAATTGCTTTTCTTTATTGCTGCCCCTAACTTGTCACCTCTGAGGAATGTGCAGCGCTGTGTTTTAATATGTGGAGTCTTTTGATATCAGCTGAAAGTGAGATAATTTCTCAGAAACGGTTCTTTTATGGGGAAACATGAATTGCGATGCTTGATATATGCTATATCCACTCCATATTTTGAATACTAAAGTATTGTTTGAATTTTACGAGTTGTGGTCTGTATATAGTGTATGCTATTGACGGATGGATAATTACATGCCATGCTTTGTGTTTATTGTTGTTGGAGCTTGTCCTCCATGGATAAGATGGTTCCCTAAACTATAATATGATACTTGTGGCTTCACTCATTGCCATTTGTTTTTGACTTTTGAGTGGGATTCTTTAGCATAGTATCAAAGTTAATTCTGGCTTGGCCCTTTGTTTCAATTAGCAGTGATTTGCTAGGATTCCCCTTGTTTGTGGCATAGCTGCACCTTGTTATCCTTCTGGTGTGTCATATCTTTTTCCGGTCAATCATGCGTATAGGGGTCACACGTACGGGGAGTGTTGGAGCTTGTCCCAACATCAATATAACAGTGCCTCCGAAACTAATGTAAGTCCCTTTTGGGCCTCTCAAATACTTGCCATTTGGCTATGCAAGCTAATTAAAAACAGGACTTCCCATAGACATTGTCCTTTTATTTCATTCTTCTTTTCTATTTTCATCATTTTGGTGACACTCTCCCTGAGGCAAGCTGTCTGAACTGATGTTCATGGATCAGGAGGGTTCAATTTCACCCTACCTGCATGTTAGGATTTCTGGCTTCGGAAGTTGGTAAATGCAGGATAATGCCCTTGCTAGCGTAACCGGATTTTCTTTTTTGTTCGGTAGAACATAAGGTCCCTTGCCAATTATTTGCTGTGCATGATCTGATGATCATATTGATCTATAAGACGTCGTAAGCCATTAATTGCAAATTAATGTGCAAATGAAAAGTTTGGGATTTTACTTCTTTTCAGCCTAATAGATGTTTCTGAAGTGAGGCTAAAGGTGTCTTTGGAGACATCACCAGCTCAAAGACCGCATGGGGTTCTAGGTGTTTGGAGCCCAATATTGTCAGCTGTTGGAAATGCATTTAAAATTCAGGTCAGTCTACTTGCTCACCTGGACAGTCGGAACTGTTCTATTTTTGAGATTGGAAGTTCTTGTGCTGTTTGTAACATGTCTTTGTCTCCAGACTCTCTGCCGTATCTAAGCAGTGTACCTGCTTATCATAAGACAAACTGACATGGAACTAAGATTCCAAGTTCCACAAAATTGATCAATTTCAAAGAAGTTTGAGAAATTGTGTTTCACACACACACACACACACACACATATACTTATATCTATATCTCTCTCTCTCTCTCTCTCTCTCTCTCTCTCTCTCTCTCTCTCTCTATATATATATATATATATATATATATATATATATATATATATATATATATATATATATATATATATATATATATATATATATATATATATATATATATATATCACCATATATCAGTCCCCTTCCACTAAGGGATCCCTCAACTTGCTAAGTTAAAGACCTCCCCTTTTCTGTTCGAATTTTAATGACCCGAACCGTTCAATATATTCAGAACGTGATTTTTAAGGTACTTACTTGAAATCAGCTCAAAATATGACCGGGAAGTGCTTGATCCAAACAGTATTTCATAAAGCTTGACAGGAACTGTTCTATGTAAAAATTGTTTGGATCAAGCCCTTCCCATTATATTTTGAGTTGATTTTTCGCGGGTTTCCTTAAAACATGTTTTAAACAAGTTGAACGGTTTGGATCATCAAAATATTATCTAGAAGGCTCCAAACTAAGAGGTCCTTAACATGGGTTCTCATTTTAAGGTCCTTTTTAGAAGCTCACTGTATGTATCTATATCTACATATTGATCTCTCTCTCTCTCTCTCTCTCTCTCTCTCTCTCTCTCTCTCTCTCTCTCTCTCTCTCTCTCTCTCTCTCTCGATATATATATATATATATATAGAGATATTTCTTAAACTAATACATTTTTAAATAGGTTTTGAAAAAATGGAACAAAGAAATTCCCAGTTTGAAACTGCAAACAAAGATTCTCAGTTCAAAGATGAGAGAGAGGTAGATAGAGAGATAATAACACCCAACTCTAATGGTAGTGTGGCACAATACAAGGCACGTTTGGTTGCAAATGGCTATCAACAAGCTGAAGGTATAGATTTCACAGAAACTTTTAGTCCAGTCATCAAACAACCTACAGTCAGGGTTGTACTTAGTCTAGCTGTTCATTATGCATGGTCCATCAGACAGTTAGATGTGACTAATGCATTTATGCATGGAGTGCTAGATGAAGAAGTATATATGAGGCAACCACTGGGCTATAAGGATTCTGAGCATCCTAATTTTATCTGCAAACTGAACAAAGCCTTGTATGGTCTGCGACAGGCACCACGAGCATGGTTTTCTATGTTTTCTGGTTTTCTGATTCAGCAAGGATTTCTTCATAGTAAAGCTGATGCTTCTCTTTTCACTAAGAAAACAGATAAAGGTATTACTCTGGTTCTTGTGTATGTAGATGATATTCTAGTTACTGGAAGTGACAGAGTATATTTCAGATTTGATTCAAGCATTTTTTTTTTGCTCGGCAAACAGAACTTTTTATCCTAATCTGATTCAAGCATTGAGTCACAAGTTTGTTATGAAAGACCTTGGTTCTCTAAGCTACTTTCTTGGTCTTGAAGTTCTTAAGCATGGTTCTAGCATTATTTTGTCTCAAACAAAATATGCCACAGACCTTAACAAAGCTGGAATGCAAGACTGTAAACCAAGTCCTATCACCATCCTCCTCTAAGCCTGCTGTTTTTTATCCTGATCCTGAGTATCTTGACCCTCATTGGCTTAGGACAGTTGTGGGATCTCTTCAATACTTGACTCTCACAAAACCAGAAATTTCTTTTGTGGTCAATCTCGCATGTCAGCACATGCACAGGCCTCACTATAGTCATTTTGTGGCAGTCAAAATCCTACTGTATATTAAAGGTCGTCTTCAATACTTGACTCTCACAAAACCAGAAATTTCTTTTGTGGTCAATCTCGCATGTCAGCACATGCACAGGCCTCACTTTAGTCATTTTGTGGCAGTCAAACGTATCCTACTGTATATTAAAGGTAGTCTTCACGAAGGCCTTCATTTTGTTCCCAGTTCATTGCAATTAACAACGTTTACAGATGCTGATTGGGCAGAGGATCATTTAGATCGCAGATCTACCTCAGGATATTGCTTGTATCTTGGTTCTAATCTCGTTTCATGGTGTGCTAAAAAGAAGCATACCGTTGCTCGATCATCTACAGAGTATAGAGCCCTTGCACAAGCAGCTGCCGATATTTCTTGGGTTCAACAACTTCTTGTTGAATTGTATGTTTCTTTATCTTTGCCTCATGTTGTCTGGTGTGACAATATTTCTGCCATTTCCTTGGCATCAAACCCCATCTTTCATGCCAGGACAAAACATGTTGAAGTGGACTATCACTTCATCAGGGAAAAGGTTCTTTCGAAACAGATTTTGGTACATGTTGGGACTCATGATCTAGTTGCAGATATATTCACCAAATCGTTGTCGGTAGCTCGGTTTGTGTTTCTTGAAGACAAACTCAGGGTATTTCCCACACCCGTGAGTTTGCAAGGGGCTATTAAGAAAGGGCATTCAAGTCAGAAGTGAGTTAGAAAGTTAGAGGGTAATTAGTTAGGTTTGTTACGGTGATTAGTGGGGCTAAACCCTTTGCTTGTATTGTCAGGTACATATATAGCCTGTAATGGTCATTCTGTACAGAACAACGGAAAATGAGATAGAACGCCAGATTCTCTCTCTCTCTCTCTCTCTCTCTCTCTCTCTCTCTGTAATCATGTACTGTATCAAAAAAATTTGTTCTGGTACTTTTGAGGACCTACAATTGGAGCACACCAAACAGTTAAGCACACACAAAAGAGAACTCAATACACTAATTTACGTGATTTTTTTACCAATTTTCCTACATCCATGAACAAGAAAAAATCCCGCTAAAATAAAAAGTGAGTGCAATTTTATGAGAAAAAAAAAAACCTCACACTACAGCCCTCAACTCACTTTTATTTTTTCTTTCCCTCTAAGTTTCTGTTGATCCCTCATTTACTTCACCAAGCATTGCTTTCTCGCTCATAGAAACATCACACCCCACATTTAGCCCATGCTTAACCTCTATGTATGTTCTCTTAACCAGTTCTCTTGTTTGAAAGAAAACCCACCATGATTCCTCCATTTCTCGGTACAGACTTCATCCCAGAATTGTTTTTCTTTCCTTTGCACACATTGCTATACCAATAATGAACCCCTGAATAAGGGAAGCAAATAAAATGGAAACCTCCTTATCTTTTTGTTATCTTATACCCATCCAAGCACGCAAATACCAACAATTCCTCCTGTACCACCCCAAGTGGTTAGAGAGATGTTACCGACAATTTGACAACCAGCAACCAATGACTGGCCGGGTGGTGTGTGCTGGCAGATAGTAGATGGTTTAACTGATGTTTATTGCAAAACCATAATCTCTACCCAATAAAAAATTAGGCCGAAATTATCAGTGTAATCCAACAAAGCCTTACCCCGTTTGATAACAGTGATAGGTGGATGGAATTCATAAGGAGATAGGATTATGATTGGGATTCATAATGAGAAGGAATTATTAATGAGAAAGGGATTGATAATGAGTATGTTTGTTTGGGATGGGATTATTAATATCATGTTTGTTTGAGATGGGATTAGATGATGGGATTGGATTGATATAAGAAATTGGTAATGAGAAGGGATTAGTAATGAGAATGGGTTGGGATGGGACTACGAATACCAAGTCCCACTGAGTATTGCTAATACCCCTAAAGGCCGGATTGGACATCCCAACGGACTAATAGTCCAGACCTTTTTTGGTTACCAAACAGAGTATTAATAATCCCATGGGATTACTACTCCAATCCCAACCCCCAAACCCGTTATCAAACGGGGCAAGGGGTATTGCTAATACCCCTATGGAGCTCACTGCTCATCCCAATGGAGTAATAATCGGGTTATCAAACATGGGGTTTGGGAAGCCCTTGGAATTGGTAGTCCAATCCTAAGGCATAATCCGGTTATCAAACGGAAAGGTCCTCAGTGGCCTAAAAACAGCACCCAAGTTAATTGCCTCACATTAGTCACAGTAAATTTGACCCTAATCGTCATTTTCATGTCTTTCTTTCTTTTACAACCCCATGATTCTGTGGAATTAATTCTGAGAAGATAGTGACGGGTTTCGTTAAATAACACCTGTTTTAGTTATTGAACCCCATGTTAATCGTGACAGGTTGCTTTTTTTCCCCATGTTAGGTGCATCTGAGGAGGGTGATGCACAGAGACAGATTCATGCGGAAAAGCTCTGTTATTCCTGCTATTGGCAATCGTGTATGGAGAGATTTAACCCATAATCCTCTACACTTTATTTTTTCATTTGATTATGAAAATTGATTATTTTCCTACAGGTATTGCCAAGTAGGAACAAGAAACGTTGCTGCCTTGGGGACATGTAAAGAAAGTATTTAGGCAACGTTTTGAAAACTTCAAAGATGGGAATTGACTATTCCTTATTTTGTGTATGGTCACTGATCCAGATCAGGTCGCTACGGCCTATCTTGAGTCGTTGGACCGTCGTAGGGTAGGTGGAACATGGTCCGCCTAATGGAAGGCTCTATCAAATAAGGAAATCTCTAGAAGAATATGATTTAGGTGCCATCTGTTTTGGCATGTTTCTTTATTTTCTAGTAGTCAAATCTGAGCATATCTCAGATCTTTTAAGTTTGGTAATTATTTAGTCAATTAAGGATTCAGTAGGATTCGGCTTCTTGTTTTGCTGATTCCCTTCCTATCTTAGCTTTCTAGTATAAAAGAAGTCCTAGGGTGACATTAGAAGACAATTGTTATTGATTATTGTCAAAAATAAAGAGTCTTAGAGAGGTTTCTCTAGATTCCTATTGTTTGGGTTTTTCCCTGCTGTGAGACTTCTTATTCCGATAGTTTCCCTGCATTAGCTGGTATCAGAGCTAACGACTCTATCCTAAATATGGTGATAAGCACCCGAAAATGTAATGTAGGGTGCGCTAGTATCTAGTTTTAGTTAACTTTAGTTACTTATTAGTTATTATTAACGTTGTTTGCTCGTATAGTGTTCTAGTCCTATTTTGTAGGTAAATCGCCAAAAAAGGGAGCTTTCGTTGCACGAGACAAGGTTTTGCCCGAGCAGAAGTTGACTTGCCAAGACGGAACCTGTCATCGCCCGAGCAGAAGTTGACTTGCCAAGGCGAAACCTGTCATCGCCCGAGCAGGAGTAGAATTGCCCGAGCAAGACCTGTTATTGTTAAGGCCGAAGCAGAATTGCCCGAGCAGAAGCTGGGTGGCCAAGGCAGATGACCCGATGGCCAAGGCAGAGGCAGAGTTGCCCGAGCAGAACCCATCATTGCCCGAGCAGAACCCATCATTGCCCGAGCAAGAGCCAGATTTGCCCGAGCAAGAGGAAGGCAGCCTTAGAGTGCCCCACTATTGGCCTCGGCAGCGATGGGATAAATCCTCTTCCATCGATGCCGAGCCTCTTAGTGGCCCAACTCCTTAACCACTTCGGCATCGATGGAAAGAATTATGTTACATCGATGCCGAACCCCATAGCAGAGCACTCTAAGGCCGTTGCCATTGATGCCGAGGGACTTAAGAGCGGATTTTCTGAGCATCTTGGGAATATTCCAGGCGCGGAACCCCGGAGTATTTAAGCTTATGTCATTATTTTGTACAAAGAAGGAGCATAGATTCAATAGTACTATTTTCTAGATCTAGGATTAGATTCAATTTGCTTTTTGAATTGTTCTTGCTGTTCTTCATTTTTCCAGCACTCATATTTTAATTTTCTGTCCTTAGTTGTTAATTTTTGTTATTGTTGCCTTAATTAAAGTTGTTTATTTTCTCCCGATCTATCTTAGTCTCTAGTTTAATTCAAGTCTTGTTATTTCATTATGGTAGCTAGATTTTTGCTTGCTTCTATCTCTCTAGATATGGGTGAGTAGTTTCAAAGGTTAGGTCATGGGATGATTAACATTCCATGGCTCGGGCGAAAATTACATTTTCCACCCAATAAAGCTTTAAACTTTGATTTGAAAATTGATGTGGGGTTCGGGTTTGTTTGATAAATCACCGAGGTGTTAACCTCTTTGATCTTGTGTAGGTGGGAGCGTCGACTACCCACCACACATGATGCTTAGAGCTCTTTCGCACGAGGTATTTGTCAAATGAATTCTAGAGCTAGCTTGATTCTCAAATCATTCTATTTTCCGATTTAAGAACTATAATCAAGTATCTTAAATTGTGTAGTTGGGTGAAGAGTGTGATCTAGCTCGAGTCTTGGGTGTTAATAATTCCTAGACTTAGCCTATCTTTTCTTTAGTTTATTCGAATTCATTTAGCCTTTAATTTCCACCTTTTAAAGTAAAACAAAGTTGGCCGTCTAAAGGCCGAAAGCCCTTACTTGCTCTACAAATCCGATCAAGCCATATAATTTCTCCCTTGGGTACGATCCCGGATTTCCGGTTTATTATGCTTCAACCGACGCGTTAAACCCTACGCTTGGGGTATTATTCCATATTATCATCGGAGTGAGCGAAGCATATGGCCCGAGGAGGTCGAGGAGGAACGACTGCCGCTGCTGAGGAAATCTATGAGAGAGATGACATAGCACGAGAAGCACGAACAGAGACGCAGCGACTGGAGGGTATGCTTGGGGCGATATTGCAACGCCTTGATGCCCTGGAGATCGCCAACCTGTCTCACCATTAGCCGATCAACCCACGACGCCCTTGTGAAGAAGGGGAGGTTTCGGATGATGAGTCTATCATCAATCCATTTGCCGGTTCTTACCGTCAAAATGGGAGGGAAAGGGGAATCATAGTCCCTCAGGCCCATGATTCTCACCGATGGGAAGCCGGTTTGAAGATCGATTTGCCTGAATTTCATGGCGGTCTGACGCCAGAGGATTTCCTTGATTGGGTGAACAACATTGAGGAGATTTTGGAGTTTAAAGAAATTCCCGAGGACAAACGGGTCCCTCTCGTGGCTATCCGGTTTCGAGGAAGAGCAGCTGCGTGGTGGCAGCAACTCAAGTTATCCAGAACGAGGCAAGGGAAGGCAAAGATTAGTTCGTGGGAGAAACTAAAGAAACATATGCGTGCAGCCTTTTTACCCCACAACTATTCACGACTTATGTATCAGAGGTTGCAGAACTTGCGACAGAACTCACGCTCTATTGATGACTATACCGGAGAGTTTTATGAGTTGGTGGCTAGAAACGATCTTGCAGAAACAGAAGAGCAGAAGATGGTCCGATACATAGGTGGACTGCGGCCGCCGATCCAGGATGCACTTAATATGATTGATTTGTATTCTGTTTCGGAGGCATATCAAAGGGCATTGCAGTTGGAGAAGCAGTTGGGTCGCTGAACTACAGCGACGAACTGGAGCAGCACCAATAGGATCCCAGGAGTGACCGGAGCACCGGCCGTTCGTGCAGTAAACCCACTCCCAACAGTGCCACAGTCAAACAAGGCAACAGCAGGTTCGGGTTTTCGTTGTTTTAAATGTGGCGAGCAAGGCCACCGAGCGACTGATTGCAGAAAAGGGGACCGTCCTGGTAAAGCTTTATTTCTGGACACGGACGAGCCTATTTATGAGCAAGATTGTGGTTTTGACCGAGAACCACGGTATGACGGTTCAAAGGATGCAGACATGCATGAGGAGGATGTTGAGGGTGACCGCGGTCCTTTATTGGTTATTCGACGGGCTTGTCTTGCCCCTCGATCATCCGATGAAGGGTCCTGGTTGCGCAATAACATATTCTAGTCCACCTGTACCATTGGCGGGAAGGTCTGTCGCTTTGTCATCGATTCAGGAAGTTGCGAGAATGTCATTTCAGATGAGGTCGTGCACAAGCTGTGGCTGAAAACAGAGTCGCATCCTAATCCGAACAAACTATCGTGGCTGAAGAAGGGCAACGAGGTAAAAGTTTCAAGGCGTTGCTTAATTTCCTTTTCGGTTGGTTCGAGATATCGAGATCAAGCATGGTGTGATGTTGTGGCAATGGATGCTTGTCATCTTTTGTTGGGACGTCCATGGCAATATGATCGAAAAGTGGAGCATGATGGGGGTACCAATGTGTACAGCTTTCTGTTTGGAGGAACAAAGATTAGATTGTTGCCATCTAAGGAAAGTGTACCCAAAGCACAAGTTGGAGAAGGTCCTGTCCTTTTGACGAGGGCAAAGTTTGAGGAAGAACTCCAAGCCGATTCAACAGTGTATATTCTAGTGGCGAAAGGACCATCAATGGAAGTACCTAATCAACCAATACCAGAGATTCTCAAGCCCTTGTTGCAGGAATTCTCAGATTTGTTTCCAGATGCACTACCCAATGGATTGCCACCCTTGCGGGATATTCAGCATCAAATCGACTTAATTCCGAGCTCGAGTTTGCCCAATCGAGCCCATTACCGGATGAGCCCTAAAGAGCATGAGGAGTTGCGGCGACAAGTGGAGGAGTTATTGTCCAAAGGATTCATCAAAGAGAGTTTGAGTCCTTGTGCAGTACGGCATTGTTCACCCCAAAGAAGGATGGGTCATGGCAGATGTGTGTGGATAGCCGAACCATTAACAAAATAACAGTGAAGTACCATTTTCCGATTCCAAGGCTAGATGATTTGTTGGATCAGTTGGCTGGTGCTAAGGTATTTTCCAAGCTCGATTTGAAGAGCGGCTTCCATCAGATTCGGATCCATCCAGGAGATGAATGGAAGACAGCTTTCAAGACTCATGAGGGATTATACGAGTGGCTGGTCATGCCATTCGGATTGTCCAATGCACCGAGTACTTTCATGCGAGTAATGAATCAAGCGCTGCGACCATTTATTGGTAAGTCTGTAGTGGTTTATTTCGACGATATATTGATTTGTAGCACCACTCCAGAGTTACATGTGCAGCACCTGCGAGAAGTTCTTAATGTGCTTCGGCAAGAACAGTTATTCGGGGCAAGCAAAAAGTGCATATTCATGGCTGACTCTGTACTATTCCTCGGATATGTGGTGTCCAAAGATGGCGTATCAGTGGACGAGTCTAAAGTCGAGGCTGTCAAACAATGGCCGCAACCAAAGACCTTGTTTGATGTTCGCAGCTTTCGCGGTTTAGCAGCATTCTACCGACGATTCATACCACACTTCAGCACTATCATGGCCCCTATCACCGAATGCATGAAAGGAGGGAAGTTCGTGTGGACAGAAGAGGCAGCCCAAGCTTTCGAAGTAATCAAGCAGAAGTTGACTTCTGCCCCAGTATTGATCTTACCGAATTTCTCACAGCCTTTTGAATTACATTGTGACGCATCTAAGGTGGGGATTGGAGCTATTCTTAGCCAAAATTCCAAGCCCGTGGTGTATTTTAGCGAGAAACTGAATGGTGCAAAGATGAGGTATAGTACCTATGATGTGGAATTTTACGCTCTTGTCCAATCCCTCAAACACTTGTACCATTACCTTATTCACAACGACTTTATCCTATACTCAGATCATGAGGCTTTGAAACATCTCAGCACCCAAGATAAGTTGTCTGATCGGCATGCCAAGTGGGCAGCCTACATTCAACAATTTTCTTTTGTCATCAAACATAAGTCCGGGGTTTTGAACCGTGTTGCTGACGCTCTGAGTCGCCGATCCAGTCTCCTCACAAAGATGCAAACCCAGCTTCTTGGTTTTGAGGGAGTTCGTGACTTATTAGCAGATGACTCGTATTTTGGTAATATTCTCACCAAGATATCTGAAGGAGGTCCCACTGAATTTCATTTGCAGGATGGATTTCTATTTAAAGGCAACCAGCTTTGTATTCCCGATTCAAGCTTAAGTTTAAAGATTATCAAGGAGTTGCACAACGAGGGGCATATGGGGCGTGATAAGACATTTGAGCTGATAGCAGCTTCTTACTTCTGGCCAACACTACGCCGCGATGTGTATAAGTTTGTTGAATGTTGCCACATCTGTCAAGTGTCAAAGGGAGTTGCCACAAATGCTGGCCTATACATGCCTCTGCCCATTCCTAGTCAATCGTGGACCAATGTGAGTATGGATTTTGTATTGGGGTTGCCACGCACCCAACGTGGCAACGACTCTATTTACGTAGTTGTGGATCGATTTTCCAAGATGGCGCAAGAAATCAACCGATGCAGTCAAGGTTGCGCAGCTTTACTTCACAGAGGTCTATCGGCTACATGGTTTGCCCATCTCGATTGTCTCTGATCGAGATACGCGCTTCTTGAGTCACTTTTGGCGCTGCCTCTGGCTATTGGCCAACACGAAGCTCGATTTTAGTACTGCCTATCACCCACAAACCGATGGACAGACCGAGGTCGTTAACCGTTCTTTGGGCAACTTACTTCGTTGCTTAGTGGAGGG
This sequence comes from Rhododendron ovatum, assembly GCA_019656835.1. Lineage (NCBI taxonomy): Eukaryota > Viridiplantae > Streptophyta > Magnoliopsida > Ericales > Ericaceae > Rhododendron > Rhododendron ovatum. Next base: position 20,598,576 of record CM033802.1, read on the forward strand.
CAGTCTCAAGTCATGGGACCAAAAATTAAGCCAAGCTGAATTCGCCTTTAACCATTCTGTCAACCGCAGCACCGGGTTCTCTCCTTTTCAGATTGTTTATGGGTTCAATCCGAGGGCCCCAATAGATTTGGCTCCAGTGCCGCATTTAAAGCGCATTCATGGTAAGGCAGAAGATTTTATGCACCAATTGCAGCAAATTCATGAATCCACGAGACAACACTTGGAAGCCTCTACAGCCAAGTATAAGCACAGTGCCGATAAGAAGCGTCGTTTGGTGGAGTTTGACGTGGGAGATTACGTGTATGCTATTCTTACCAAAGATCGATTTCCTGCTGGCGAATATGACAAGTTAGCTGCCAGGAAGATTGGCCCTGTGGAAGTCCTCGAGAGAATCAACCCAAATGCTTATCATCTCAAATTGCCAAGCCATGTGCGCGCGGCGGATGTGTTCAATGAGAAGCATTTGATCCCATTTCGTGGTGACAGTTCGTCCGATGAAGATTGCAATTCGAGGTCGAATTCTTTTCAAGTAGGGGAGGATGGTCCAGATCAGGTCGCTACGGCCTATCTTGAGTCGTTGGACCGTCGTAAGGGGTAGGTGGAACATGGTCCGCCTAATGGAAGGCTCTATCAAATAAGGAAATCTCTAGAAGAATATGATTTAGGTGCCATCTGTTTTGGCATGTTTCTTTATTTTCTAGTAGTCAAATCTGAGCATATCTCAGATCTTTTAAGTTTGGTAATTATTCAGTCAATTAAGGATTCACTAGGATTCAGCTTCTTGTTTTGATGATTCCCTTCCTATCTTAGCTTTCTAGTGTAAAAGAAGTCCTTGGGTGACATTAGAAGACAATTGTTATTGATTATTGTCAGAAATAAAGAGTCTTAGAGAGGTTTCTCTAGATTTCTATTGTTTGGGTTTTTCCCTGCTGTGAGACTTCTTATTCCGATAGCTTCCCTGCATTAGTCACTTTATGTTGTAAAGATTTTAAACCTTTATGGCTCTGACAATGTGTTCTAATATTCAGATTGCTTCCGCAGTTTGAAATATTTTTCTTTACGGTCCTTGCATTTCATAGGACTGAGTAATGAGGCCTCGGGTGGAGGTCAGATCCACTGGCCAATCACGATAATCCCTTTATCTTAATTACTGGGATAGGGTCGTGACATTCTTCCAAGGATATTGTTTTGTCCAAAAGTAGAGAAGATTCAGTGCAGTTAAATTACCGAGTGAAAAAGGCAGTTCTGTGAATTTGTTTATCATCTAAAAACAGGCGTTGCAACTTATGAAATCTGCCAATGGTGTCGGGAATAGGGCCAGAAAAATAATTACTTGGCATACTTAAGGCGGTGAGATTGAGGAGATTCCCAATACCCGAAGGGATACTTCCATGTAGTTGATTCCCCCTATTTCTATGACGCTAAGCTCGATGGAGAGATTGGCTATGGATTTGGGCAATGAACCCCTGAGAAGATTGCGACCTACCAGAAGATACCGGAAACGGGTACAATTTGTTAGAGAGGAGATAGAAGTGAGGTCATCCTCCAACTGATTAATTTGGAAGTTCATATATTGAACATTAAAGAGTTCTCCAAGATCTTTTGGCATTGGCCCGATGAAGTTATTGAGACCGAAGCTTATCGTTTCAAGACCAGAAGCATTAGACAACGAATTAGGAATCATCCCTGTGAACGAATTGTTATGAAAGGAAAGAAACCAGAGATGAGGAAATTTTGACCCTATATCGGGAGGAATACTTCCTTCAAGTTGGTTAAATTGTAGTGAGAATACACCGAAGGTCGAGATATTGTACAAGCCAGAAGGAACCTTCCCAGACAACTTGTTGTCTGCGAACACAAGATATGTCAATTGCCAAAGCTTAGCAATGCCCTCTGGAATCTCTCCGTGCAAATTGCATTCCGAAAAAGAAAGCACTTGAAGAGATGAGAGGTTACCAATGGAAGGAAGGATGGTTCCCGAGAATTTATTTTTACCGATGAATAAACCTTGAAGCTTTGACAAAGAACCTAGCTGAGATGGGATGTTTCCACTCAGGTGGTTATTAACCTAGACCAAGGCGTCAAGCTGTGAGCAGCATGACAGGTTGTTGGGTATTCCACCGCCAAACGAGTTGTTGCTGAGTTGCATAACTTGAAGGCGAAATAAACGACCGATCTCCTCTGGGATTGGGCCATGGAAGGAATTGTTCGGAAGAATGATTATCCTCAGGAAGGAGAGGTTTCCTATGTGAGGAGAGAGTGATCCGACTAGGCCTTTGGATGTTAAGTTCAACTGCTCGACTCTATCGCGATGCCGGCAGCTGCACAAAATGCCATTCCAGTCACAGTAGTGGACTGAATCATTCCAAGAACTCAGGGCACCAAACGAGGCTTGATCATCTATGGCAGCCTTGAAGGCTAATAAAGCAAGTCTATAAGTTTCATTTGTACTCATGCCAAAAGTGGACAGAATGTTGCACCACCACACAAGGGCAGTGTAGAGCACAGTAAGTAACCACTCTGCCATGATTCTTTTTTGTGCAGTGTGTTTTTTGTTTTCTGTTAGTGAATCAGTCATTTCATGGTGGTTTTATAGTAGAAAAATGTCTCCTCACATTTACAAGGCTGCAAGTGAGTCCCTTGTATGGACTATGTAGCGAGGGTCAACTGTGCGTGCCTATTAATCGGGACTGCCAAGAGAGGAAAAATAGTCATTTCGGGCAGTGATTTTCACTCCCCTTTCTTTGTATACCGGAATTTCACCTTTTAGATAAATGCAACTATCCCCAGAAATTCAACGATTCCTAAAATTCCAGCTTCGTATGGGATCCTATTTCGTTACAGCTTTGAAAGCAATCAATTCAAGTGGAGTCTCCACTCCAGTTGGGAGGCTTATCTGCCCCCCATCCCCCCACCCCTTGGTTAGCCAATTCCTTGTGTTAGCTCCAAAGAGCCGCGCTTCCTTTTGGTTGGCAATTCCATTTGACAAATCACACATTTACTTGTATCCCATTATTTATCGAGTTGTAATTTCTTTATAATTTTTCTAAGCTTAGCAAGTCTATATAAGATTAAAGTGGAAGGAGTCATATATTTGTAATTGTGAATGAGTGAGAAAAAAAGAAAGGTAGTAATCATATCAATCGCGAAGAAAGAAGAATGCAACCCGGTCAATTGGTATATCAATCGGCGACCAATCAGAAGCTACTGGATGGTTTAGTTAGAAAAACAAGACCGATCGATCTGGCTATTGAGCGGTGTGTACATGTGGTATACCTAATATAAATAGTATTCTTTTGTGGGCTGCTAGGGTAACGAAAAAGGTGAGACTGCAGTCAAAACGAGAGCTGCTTTGGGTTTTCAAGAATGAAGTTCATCTTGCATCTTGGAGTTCCATTCCAATGATTGGATCATTGAAGCTACAATCAAACTCCAAGAGGTGTTCACAGTTTTTATCTCAGCAAACATAGATTTGCTCTTCGGTGGATTTCCAAAGGGTTTTTGGAAGGCTTGAGGATTCGAGGCAGCAGCAATCAAGCACGGCTACGGTGAACGAGGATTCGGCTATTGTTCTTGAGTCAATTGTGAGGATTCTCAATTGTGTAGTAAGTTCGATTGTAACCGTACAATTTTTTCTTATAGTGCATGATTCATTCCCGTGGTTTTTGCCCATTTAGGGTTTTTCCACGTATAACCGGTGTTCATCGTTGTTTCATTTTAATTCCTTACTTTTGCTTGATTGATTGGAGTAGCAAAGTAGGGTTTTTTACCTTGATCAAGGATGGCTGCTTCTTTTGGTTGTTTCTGTGACTTTTGTCTGTCACCAATAATGTTCCTACCCTTTTGGCGAAAAATGGAAAGAGAAAATGCTAGAAGGTCCATGCTTGGACTAAAGACGCCCAAACTGTCACAGGGCCACTCATTTGAACGATTCTTTTACACGTTTGGAAGCAAAGAAAAACAATTCGAGTGGACGGAAACTCTTTCTTTCTGTCGATGTATATCCAAAGTCTCCGATGAGTAAAAAATTCCAGCAACTTTCTCATTCTAAATTTGACATTAACTCGACTGCATAATCTTTGAGATATGTATTTTGATCTATGATATGCGGATTGTCACATGGACCAACTCCGTCGGCCAATTATATATTTTGGTTTCCTTATTTATTTGTTATAATTAAAATGACTCGGTGTAGCATTTGGCTCTGCATGTATCAGGCCATTTTTCAGCCACAACTAACCATTGGGTAATTGCCCAGTTAGGGGAAGTGAGGGCTTCGCAATTTATTTTATAACTCAAGGTGTTCAGATCAACTTACTGACTAATCCCGGGAGACAATCCCTTTGTCCACTTGGATGGGGGGAGGTCTGGGAGGATTTGAGCACCATGACTGTCCCTAAGTGGGTGCATCTGGAACTATATAGGAGTGGGTTTTGTTGAATCACAGATAAGAACGGCAAAGGGTAAAAAGGTGGAGGATTTTTTAGGCGTTTGGATGGTGTGTTTGTTAGTGTCTTACCCAAAAAACTTCTCGTACTAAATCCTTGTAATAGCTTGTCGTACTCCTATTCAAGTTTTTTTTTTTTTCTAACTTCAATATTTTTTTATTAATCTTTGAAATTGATACAAAAACTAACAGAAACAAGGAGAACTACATCATATTTCTAAACTAAGAAAGAACAATCATGTGCCCAATCCGAGACACAATCCCTCGAGTGGCAAGAAATCAACTAAAAAAACCTAATGGGACAAGCCCACACCTAAAGGACCGAAGCCCAAAACACCTTATGGGTTGGGCTAGTACTCCTATTCAAGTTAGCATTGCTCTTTTTGTTTTTCTGATAAGAAATAAAAAGATAGAAAGGGGAAGACTTCAGGGATTGTGAGTCTAATTTGCCCTTCGTCGCACCCTTAGGCCTTAGCACAAAAACAAGACAAAAATAACAAAATACTTATCTAATAAGATTGCTTTCATTCAAGGCATAAGCAGTAATCCAAAACAATATGAAATCTCAGTTGGAAACATCCCAGGTTATTTGGTGGGTGGTGGAGAAGCATTTGACGGCATTGTTAGTAACCTCGAGCATGCTTTATATTTAGTTAACTCATTTTAATTGTTTTATTCAAGGTGCGCGTAAACTAGCCCGACATCCAGAGTTACATGGGAAAAAAAAAAACTTGTCTTTGCTATATTAACTGATTGAAATCGAAAGAGGGAGAACAGTAGTAAATGACAACATTTTGAGCAAATTACTGAAACTAATGTCCATACGGAGATCAGAGAGGGTAAAGATGGTTCACATCTTTGCCTTTGAATTCGCTAAGAAACAAATCCCAATCAGTCTAAGTGGGCGATTCCATTGAGCAAGCGATTCCAATTCCTAGTAGTGGTAGAAGTTTTTTACGCAATGCGGTGAACATGAACTTAGCAAGTTAGGATTGATTTTTTCCAACACAAATAAAACACGACACAGTAACATAAAACAATAAACCGGTCAGTTTACAATTGAACATGAGTTACCGAAAGTAGACACGTTAAACACGTGTAATTGCAATTCATTTGTGGATTCATACATTATTTCAATCCAACCCACCACACAATTACTATGCCTACTGTATTTATCGACTTGTACCATGATTTGTAGACATTGTTGCTTTCAATTGGGAAGAAGATGATCGACCTGATTTTGAGATACTTCCTCCGGGTTTTGTTTAATTGTGATCGGTGGAAATGAAGAGCAAGAGTGTTTAAAAATTTGGCGGAAATGAAAGGTGGGTAAATTGGACACAGGATTTTTCGGAATATTTTGTTATGATTCCTAAATCAATGCTTATGTATTTAAGGAATCTAAGCAAAAAAATCCCTCGACACAATTAGACAAGTCTCCAACAAATGTGTCCGGGAGTGTCAGACATCACACGCCACATTCCATGAAAATTCGTGTGCTTCTATCTCTACCAGTCTGAACTCTGACATTCAAAAACAGCAAAAAAAAGGAGAAAGATCGAACTATTTGGTCATGCAATTTCAACAAAGTACAAAACTAGCACTCCTTTCCACACGAACTGCTGATCTATTATATACATAAAATACTCCTAAATACCAAAGAAAGGGAAAAGAATCACAAATTATCGCTCAAAGAAACCAGGTTCTCGATGATTAGGAGCAGCATATTGTGGAGGTACCATCATTGGAGGGCCTTGGTAGTCATCCTGGACACAGAAAAATAAGTTCTTCAGCTGACTAGCTATCGATACAAGCCAATTTCTGGTTTGACAACTACATTAAATTCTATAGTAAAAGGTAATTGCATATACAATAGGTACATTATTATTTTTTCGGTACTGGTTCAGTCAGTTCAGCCAACACCTGGCACTGAATCCCATGCATCTTGGACTGTTTTGTAATCATGGGATAAGGCTTCCCATCTACGACTCGTTAGCGTGAAGTGAGCAATCTGAATGTAACATCTTCGTCTTTTGAAAAAGAATAGACTACAACTCCAAAAGCATAGCTTCAAGCGAGTAAAGCGAGAACGGTCTGACTGTAAAACCATTGAGTGAGGTACTTACTCCTATAGGGCAGCAGACTGCTGTCATTGTTAAAACCAGCTAAAGTCTTGTTTTGCTCCATTCAGTCCACAATTTTGCTTGAAGTGCCCTGGCTCTCCACAAAGATAACAAGTCTTCTGGCTTGAAGACCCAGGTGATGTCCTGTGTTGCAAGCACGCAATAGAATAAATGAAGTGCTAACACGGCAAACCCGCAACATATAAAGAAGGGATAGAGAATCCCACACCCAATACATCATCTTCATAAATGACTCCAAAGTCGTAAAGAAGAAATTTTGAGTCCATGAGATCCGTCCCCAAGTATATATGTGAAGAAAATGTTCAACTAACGACACTAGGCTGACCAGTACTTTCGCTTGTACTAAACTATCAAGGCCATTTCTTCCTAGATCAAGGTTAAGATATTATACAGCCCATTCCCCCATTAACCAATTGAAGGGGAAAACACAGCGAAAATTAAATGCCAAAGAAATTTAATCTTCAAATGGCCAAATGTTCTCAACAACGAGCTCTTTTTTTGCCAATCACTTATTTTCCCTACCCTAGTCTGGAGAAGTTACAATGCCCTCCCTTCAATTTTACCTGCATAAATTACAAATGAATAATTTTTGTGTTAACTACCAATTTACAAGGTGAATATTTGACTTCGCATAATAACTGCCAGCTATGAATTCCTATGCGGGTGGTCACTTGACGATCTCCAAGAGCAAGAAAAAAGTACCCCCAAAAAACTGGTATAGTCAGTTCTGGCTATCATACACTTTTTGACTACCCAAAATAAACCCTCTAATGTCTTGAGTGATTTACCCGAACGCCTCAAATAGTGATACTATAATCCCATCACTACTCTTAAGTCTAAACAGTCATTCAACTTCAACCCAACCCATGAAAAAATCGACTTTGTGACTCAATGTGATATATACTCTAATAACCCAGTCCAGCTTATTTCTCCTTCATTGTCCATCATTAGATCATTTGCTTGTGGATAAAAAGTTTGACCCTAACCTGTTGTGAATGCAATTAAGTACACAACTCAGTAAATATGCAATGTAAATGAGACTACTCTGTAACGAATCGAAACGCAAGGAAGAAAAAGAAACAGGATGCCAGAAGGCCCACAATAGCGGGAAAATCATGCCTTGCTTCTCTCTGTGGGCACCCATTCTTGTTATGTGGGCAGCTATTCTTGTAGTGTCCCTGTTGTCCACAATTAAAGCAACTCCTCTGGTCTGGATCCCTTTGTGGCTTCTCTCTTTGAAAACTCTTTTTGTTATCTAACTCCTCCTCCACAGCCAATGCCCTATTAACAGCCTCCAAATACGAGTGCAGATCCAGCAGAGACACCCTGCGTCGGAGAGCGACCTTTAGTCCCCTTAAGAACCTTCTAATCCTAGTCACCTCATCCGGAACCAATTCATGAGCATATCTAGCCAACTCTGAAAACTCAGCCTCATATTCTGTGACAGTTATGCCACGCTGTACTAGCTGGAGGAAATCATTCTCCAACGCATGTTGGAATATGAGTGGAAAGTATTTGTCAATAAACAAATCCCTGAACTCCTGCCATGTCAAAGTCCGATCTATCAAACGCCACCACTGGACTGCATCCTCCTCTAACTGAGAGGCTGCTAAAGACACTCTGGTCTGATCATCAGTTATGGACATAGAATTCAGAATCCTCTCCATCTGACTAAGCCAGTACTCTGCTAACTTTGGCTCCGGCCAACCTCGAAACACCGGTGGGTTTTGTTTCTGAAACTCACGTAGTACCACCATCGCTTTGGACTCCTTGCCAGCTGATGGTTCCCTAGCATTTTGCACCATGACCTTGGCCATCTCTACCAAGGCGACAATGTCAGCAGGCCCACTGCACTCTCTAACACATCCTGACGTTACCTGTTCTGTTTGAAATCAAGAGAGAAATACACTAAGCTTGCCAGTCAGTAATCAATGAAACAATCACAGATACACTGAGAGACTGAGAGTTCTCAATCATAAAGTACTACCCCCAAGCCCAAAGCAGTTGTGAAACTACCAAGTTGTTATGCCCGTATTATTTCTTCAGGGGATTACGGGTTCTGAATTTAGTACAGGAATATAAGACCTGTATGTAGCATTTCTATTCACAATATCAAAAAGGCAACATTTCCAGATGGAAATAAAATAGAAAGGTTGTCAATCCAGCAAAGAAACAATATAGATTGTTGTAAATCTGGCTGCGAACAATACACATTACACACAAAATGCAACCAGTGAAAGTAGTCCTAAATTTACTCATGTACACCAAGGTTAGTTAAAAACTTAAAATACCTACTCAATTTGAAAACCTTTATCAATTTTACATGTTAACTTTTTGTTTGGGCTTGCACCAACACTCTCTATCATCTTCTCTATCCTATAAAATATTAAATTCAATGAGGGAGAGACGTGTAAATCAATGAAGAGGCATGGGAGTTCCTTCCTGCGTGTGCACCAAGCAATACTACCCAATAGTACATTTTTTAAAAATTGCTTATATAGTAAAAAATATAATTAAAAATTAAGTACTCCAATTTTTAATATGTTTGAACCGGTGCAAAAATCTTGTTATTGTAATTATATTATTCTAAAGGTTCATAATTTAGTTTTGTCTTTAGGACTTTTATATTCAAGTATCTGCTCTACAAGGTCCCCAATGAGAGCCCTAGAGAGAAATTAAACCCTTTAGGATAAGATGATCAGAAAAATAAAATCTTCATATTAGTTCAAACGGATTCAAAATTGGAACACTTAATTTTTTCACCATATTTTTTAATATATAAACAACCTAAAAATTAAATACTCCAATTTTCAATCCATTTAAACCAGTACGGAAATTTTAATATTTTAATCATATTATTCTAAAGAGTCATAATTTAATTTTGTCTATAGGACTTTCATAATCAAGTATCTGCTCTACAGGATTGCCAATGAAAGCCCAAGAGACAAAAATTAGTTACGACCCTTTAGAATAAAATGATAAAAAACAAATAAAATCTTCACAATGGTTCAAAAGGATCAAAAATTGGAGCATTTAATTTTTTAAACATATTTTCAATATATAAACCATCTAAAAAAATATTTATGATAATGAGAGAGAGAAAGGAACAATTTAAGAACAAGAGAAAATGAGAGACCGGTAGGGAGGAGAGAGAAAAAGAAACAATATTTTAATAAATCCCTTGTGAACAGTTGCTCAGTAATTGAAGCGAGCTACAGTGCACAAAGGGATAATACCTCATTGTATCTAGAGGCTGCTGCACCCTTGTTTTGTGTCTTACTTCGGTAAAATAGCTACAAAAGTTGTTTTTGCTAGTTTGATGTACATGCTCTTAGAGCTTTTTCGTCCGAAAGCTATAGTTTGATGTACATGCTCTTAGAGCTTTTTCGTCCGAAAGCTAAATGTCAAATATTAAGTATGAGACCAAAACCCTGACTCCACCCACAGGATTATGTAATATCCACCGACATAGATAGAGTTTCAAAGCATAACAACAAAGTCCTCATAGACTGAACTAAATATAAAATAATTACAGTTGTCTCAACAGCCAGAGAAGTAGAGAACATATAAATCAAATTCATGTTAAGTCCAGGTCATGTCCTTGAGCTTCAACCTAGGCATGTCTCGTAAAGTAATGCAAGCATTAAGCTATAGGCCCTATTACAGTTGTCTCAACAGCCAGAGAAGTAGAGAACATATAAATCAAATTCATTTTAAGCCCAGGTCATGTCCTTGAGCTTCAACCTAGGCATGTCTCGTAAAGTAATGCAAGCATTAAGCTATAGACCCTGTAGTCAAAAACCTTGTGCACCGACCAAATATAATTTCATGATGTGCATCACATGCCTGTAGGCTCCCTGTCCGAAAACAGACATGCGTGAGTTTCCAGAGTCGCCAATCGGTTTAAGGCTATACTCAAGGAACCAAACAGAACACACAAGCAAAGATTACTAGTTCGTCATAACTGCAGATTACTCGGCTCAGGAGATAAGTTACAAAACAGAAAGGCATAAGACACCCCATTTGACCTAAGCCTTGGTTAGTCTCTACTAGTCACTCAAGGGATTTAATTGCATTAATTATTAACTCTAATTGAAACAGAGGTGCAAAAGCAAAACGGTAATCAAAGTATCAAACAATGAACAAACGTGAACGAAATCGATAACAAACTCAAGGTTCTAGGCTTTCACAAACGAACCTGGTGTGAGCCAAAATGATGATGAGAACGCAAGGTCAGACAGGCATGCGCAAGTTTTACCCTACTCTTCCATTACCGTACTACATTTTTCTCAACCACTACACACTAGGCAGCACTCATAGTTTCAAACCAACCCATAAAATAGCCTCACATCACCAAGTTTTGAATAATTACTTTATCACTTCCATGGTCTCTATAATCATCACATCTCACACAACAAACCCATAGCGCAACTATTTATACGTAACAAAACTTCCAACACGACTCCATTTTGCAAAAATGTAGAACAAACAAGTATGGACCATGGGCGGGGGTGGCGAAACAAAAAAAAAACTTTTCAGAATCCTATTATCACAAGAGTATTCTACATAAATTGATTTAAGTTGTGCAAGTTCGACTCATGACCTTTTTGAAAAATCAAATCTTTGCCACCACAAAGTTAAGGTGAAAACCTTTTCGCCGCTCCACATACGTTCTCTTTCCCAAGGATACAAAGGCGTCTCCATCCCACGTGCACACGCACAGACACTTAACTTTGTTCTCCGTACCTAGACACAAACAAATCCACTAACTACACACATAGATAGCACGAGCACAACCCAAAGGAAAACTCCCCAAAACAATTATTTTATGCCCTTGTACCACAAAGCCTTACCCCGCTCTGCCAAGCCAAAATTGCACACCCTTAAAGTTTCACCTTCTTCCTACATTAAGGCCCCTTTGGACTAACTTTTCACGGACTTTTTCGCACCATCTTTTTTGTCGCTTTCTCTTAATTTCATCAGTGTTCTAAAAAGCGGCCAAGGCGATACCCTGCCGCCGCGCCTAAGGGCCTAAGCGTTTGTCTAGGTGCCGGGCTAATTAATCAGCTGCTAGGCGGGACTAATCAACAATTAATTGCTGAGGCGTTCTAGGCAGATTAGGCAGACGATATGCGGCAAGGCGGACTGTTAGGCTGGAAGGCGATGTGATTTTAAAAAATTAAGGGCTTTAGTGTCATGGCAATATAATATAAGGGACTTTGGTGTAGTCTTACTATGATATATACACATTTCCAGTCTACTTAGGCCATCCACAATGGTATAATCAAAAAAGGATAACCAAAAGTTGACACATCAGCTTTTGATTATTCACTTAAGAGGTTGCTAAGCTTAATAATATTGAGCTTCACCAAGGTCACTTCTAGTCCATAACCAAAATAAGGGTCCACTACAATTTTACTCTTTCTCCCCCTCTGTTTCATGCCATTCACTTCCCTCCATTTACGTTTTTTTTTGGGCAAAAATATATCGATTCCCTCTCTCAATTTTGAAAAAAAATTGGTGATTTTCTTTCCTCCTATTATGAATTTTTTTGGGGTAAAAAAAATAGAAACGGGAAAGAATACTGAAATACCTTAATCCAGTGATGATGGGTTGAATTTTAGATGATCGAGAGATATCAGCTTCACTTTTTTAGGAAAAAAAGAGAAATAGTTTGTGGGTGAAGTGAAGTGAAGAAGATATAGAGTAGGCGAAGAAGAGAAGAAAAAAATACCAATTGAAACATGCGTGGAGTCCACAAATTTTCATTATTGAAAAAGGTTGCTAGTTTTGGTTATCCAAAACCCAAAATTTGATTATTTCTAAGGATGTTGATAAGTTTGATTATACCATTGTGAGCCATCTTTTGCACCAACATTGTTAACTTTAAAAACAATTGGTTTTTTATTATACCACTGTGGATAGCCTTAGTACTCTTACACAATAAAAAACTGAGGAGGGGTAAGCAGAATATTTCTTTAAAAAAAAATATTGGATTTCAAAAAATATTGAAAATCCACCTAATGTCTAGACGCCAATTAATCGGCCTAGGTGCTAGGCGGTGCTTGGCTTTTGCTTAGTTCCTACTAGATTTTGGGATAAGTTAGCCCTAAAAAGTCGGTGAAAAGTTAGCCCAAAGGGGCATCCTAAGATCTCAACCCCAATCCTCCATATCAACTCTCATGCGACACGTCAAACCAAAACATCAAACCCACTTTACAATCATGTATAACAGTCTCCCTACTAATGCCCTAAGAGCCAGAAGGGGCATAATTCCCATCGACTATTGCCCCAGATGTGATGAGAATCCCGAAGATATCAATCATCTCTTTCGCACTTGTCCTAAAGCTAAAGAGTTTTGGATTTGTATCCATAGTAATCATTGGTTAAGTGGGAGCTTGAACTCAACAGTCCTTGACTGGATCATCTTAAACTCTAAAATTAAAACTCCTTATGTCTTAGATATAAATATACCTTGGAACGTGGTTTTTATTGTTTCACTTTGGCATTTGTGGAAAGCTCGCAACAGGAAGAGCTTTGACAATGTTGAAACAATCTCAACTGTGTGTCTAAGGAATGTAAACATCTACACAAAGGAAATTTTTTCAGCTTTCAAGGCCCCACAAACCAATGATACGCAACATGGTGTGCTGATTTGTTGGATTTTACCATCTCCAGGTAAGCCCAAGCTGAACACCGATGGTTGCTTCTATGAATCCACCAACAAAACTGGATATGGAGGAGTTCTTAGAGACAGCTCGGGAAAGTGGGTGCTCGGTTATTATGGGAAAGCTACAAGCACCAGCAGTTTGGAAGTTGAAATATGGGCTATCTATAGAGGTCTCACTGTTATCTTCGAGAAAGGAATATCAAGTGTCATCCTCGAGTCCGATTCAAGTGTGGCAGTTAACTTCTGCAATGAGGGACCCCCACCTGATCACCCACAACGCCACATTATCGAGTCGAGGAAGTGAGAAAGACTTGCTGGTGGAACCAATTCAATTATAACCCACATCTACCGACAAGCAAATCAAACTACAGACTGTCTTGCAAGACTTGGCTCGCAACAAGAAGATGATTTGATTGTAACTAGCTACATTCCTTTTGCAGCTAGAGAATTCGCCATGGCGGGTGTTGGCCATCTCCGGACTTAGGTCTACGGCTTTGTAGCCTTTTTGTCGCCCTATGATCTTTGTATGCCGGACTTAGGTCTACGGCTTTGTAGCCTTTTTGTCGCCCTATGATCTTTGTATGCTGGACTTCCGGCTGATAGACGTTTTATGTTCGCTCTTAGTTAATGCACGGAATTCCGTTTGACCAAAAAAAAAAATTAACAAGGAGTGGCAACAAATTACCCAATAATTCAATTCAACCAACGGCGGATAGTTTCGTTAACAAACACAATCGTGATACCATAGACATCACAAAGAAGTACTAACAGGATGAAAAAGAAAAAGCGAGGAGTTTGGTTTTGTTGTATGCATCACCTCACAAGTGTAGCACCGATCGAAGAGTGGGTTTAGCCGCCTCTTCTTCGGCGGACGTGCCATCCGCATCGGCCGCACGGCAGCAGTCTCTGTCGGCTGACTACCGTCAATAATGGACCTACCCCGCCGCCCAACCTCTGCTTCGTTTGCGCCCATAAATGGGAAAAAAATTCCTCCTCCTGTATTTTGCACTTCGTAGTTCATATGGGCCTCGTTCCTCGGGGTTTATTTTTTTTATTTTTTCTGTTTGGCGTTTTGTCGTTATTAAAAACTTTGATTTGATAATTTTGCAGTTAATTTTTGTAAATTATTAAAAAATTCAAAAAATCTACTCTTACCAAAAAAAAAATGGAAATATCGAAGATAAAATTCCAAATAACCGGCTTTTGGGTTTTATAGTTTGGTGCAAAACTACCAAACGCAAATTTGTTTTTAGATAAGACATATTTTATTTTATTTTTGAGAAAGAAGAAAGAATATTTTTTACTCGTTAAAAGTAGCTTTTAAAATGAATTTTCTACAACCGAAGCACGTTATGCACTTGAATCCTTATCTATTCGATTGAGCTAAATTTTGTCACACCCACCTAAAAAATTGAACAATTTCGATCAACAAATTGAAACACAAAATGAGCATACCCTTTACCGACAATGAACAATCAAATTAGGTGGGTTAGATTGAATTCTTAAGGAGAAAAAGTTACTTAAACTTGTTGATGGATTGGGAAGGAGTTTTGAATATTTGAGGACTCCGGGATACTGTAGGACAAGTTGTCCTACAGGGCTGTAGGGCGACAGATTCGAAATGGACGGACGAAACAGCCACACTAAAGCCCTTGTAGTGCGGGTTGCACCGAAGAATTTCCAAATTCGTATTCAAAATCATTCAATTTGGCATTTTGTTAGAACTATGAATCATAGGTTAAGTATGAAGAAATACTAAAGAGTTCTAGAAAGAAAGCCAGATGCCGGAGCGGAGCAGAACGAATGGAGCGGATCGGAACAAGTGGAGCAAAGAGCAACGAGTGGAGTGTAGCAGAGCAATGGCATCTGGCCTATCGCAAATGATCCAGGGGTATTTTTGGAATACAGACCAAATACCATATTAGGGTTAGAATAGAGTCGGTTTAAATACTCTATATTGTAAACCCTATTTCGTACTATGATAATAAAGAACAACAGCCGCTCTCGCTCCCGTGGACATACCCGGCTTTGGAAAACCATGTATATCTCTGTGTTGATTCTTTATTATTTTATACTCGTAAATCGTTTGTGTGCACATCTCTTATTTAATCTATGTTAATTTGCCGCGGATATTGTTGAATGAATTTAACAAATTCTGTCATTTCTCCGAGACTCACTGACTAATAACAAGCTAGCTAATGTATACCCTCCTGTAAATTTTTTTGAACTTGATGACAAATACAAAAAATAAAAGTAATTATACAATGTCCATAGAGGTTTGGAAATTAATGATGCAACAAGCCATTTTAATTTTGTTTTATAGGTTGATTTTGGTGAAAATGAGATGTTGATTGTCGAGATGACATATCAATCAACAGTTGCCAATCACATCCCCAAAAGAAGTTATTGAACTAATCCAAAACAATATATTTCGCAGATAAGATACAGTTTGTTTCTACATGAAATGAATGACAAATGGCTACACATAAGATAGGGGCAGAGTGGCACGTGCCATCCGGCTCCAAAAAGAAAACTATTTTTGTTCTAAAAAATAACATTATTCTACGAAATGCGGGTATTATTTGTGAGAATTAAGTATGTTGATGATTGCTGAGTGATTAAACGATCAAAATGTGGACTTTTTTTGGGTATTGTGAATAGTTACTTTAGAACATGTGGTTTTTTTTAGTGTAAAAAAAAAATACATATGTTGATGGATGATTACAGGAATATTTAAATATCCATCATCTTTATTCATGCCATGTAAGAATTCATCCGATGCAATTTAAACAGTTATGATTTCATCCCATCTTAAAATAATTCTAGAACTGCCTTTATATATATTATTAGTAAATAATTTGGGATGAAATCTTTAAGCTAAGGTCTTAACCGTTAGTAGAGATACCAATCCCAAAAATCAAATCCCATAATTGACGTCCTATCCCATAATTATTGGAATTTGTTTGCCCCATAAACCAAATCCCATAATTATGGGATCAAAGCCTACCAATTTTGAAACACCATTTCCATTTTGTCCATTTTTGCACGAGATCATTGAAATGGCAGCTGTCATGGGATCAAAGCCTACCGCTGGTTATTCAATAATAGCTTTAGGAGCTTTGAATAGATCCCCTTCTCCCCCCGTTGACCTCCTTTCATCGTCCTCCGTGCCGACGAACGGCACTCCGTTGTCGTTGCCGTTCAACTTCGCCTCCGCCCGAATCGGCGGGTTCAGAAACGATGAGTTTGGGATAAAGAAAAATGGGTACAGGTAGCATCGCAAACAGAGCAACCCAAGATCTGGAGTGGCGTCCAACATCTTTGCTGGTTAGCTCCGTTTAGTTTTGTACCTTTTTCGTTTCATGGTGTTTTTTGTTTCAAGCATGATGTATTTTTCATATTGTTGAGTTTTCATGAATAAAACATTATATATTTATAATTTTTCGTGGTGTATATTCATGAATAAAATATTTTATATTCATGTTTTTCATGCTATTTTTCCGAAATGTTATGGGTTTTCAAGTTTCGCCCATAAATCATGATTTTGGTTTATTATTTTTCATGATAAATTAACCATGAAAAACATGGTTAGTTTGAATATTGTGTATGTTCCAAAATATTTCTTAAGATCATTTTGCAAAAAATAAAAACATGGTCAATCCACCGTGTTTCAAAAAAGGGCTATTTTCCCGGAATGTTATGGGTTTTCAAGTTCCGTTGAGAAATCATGATTTTGATTTATTATTTTTATGACAAATTAACCATGAAAAATATGGTCAGTACGAATACTATATATGTTATGAATATATTTTATGAGAATTTTGCACACACACAAAAAAAAAGGCCAATCCACCATGCTCCAAAATGTTTCATGATAATACGTGGTATAAATGAAAAAATAAATATGGTTTTCGAATGTAAATCGGTAAAATTTGGTTATTACGAATCTATTAAGTTTTGAAATCATCTTTCATAATTATCTCCCGTAACTATTGAGATTGAATCCCACTAAATTAGGAAAATGGTTGAATCCTACTAAATTAAAAAAATGATTGAATCCCATTAATTTAGGATGTCAATTTAATAAAACATATATGAATATATTATTAAAAGGGTAAGATAGGTAATTCACTATCTGAAGGATGAAAACATAACTGTTCAAAATGACTGGGATGAATTCTTAAGTGGGATGAGATCTCAGGATGAATATTTAAGTCTCCCGATGATTACATATGAAATTATATGTGTTTTCGAGTATTATGCATAATTAACCTTAGAATACTTGTACTTAATTGCCGATTGTCAAAAAACTTGCAATTTTCGAATCAAAAAAAGAACTACTAAAGATCTTTAACTTTGTGTTTAGTAATTTAGGAACTTATGCACGAAAGTACTACAATATTTTGATCCGAAAATTGTACGTCTAATCGTAACAGATTATCTTTGCGGGACATATAGCGTAAATTGATTTTGGGTGCCACCTCCGAATTGAAATCCCGGCTTTGCCATTGCACAAGAGATATAATCAGAAAAGCAGCAAATTGGGTAAACCAATTCACACACACACAATAACCTATTTGTTATCGGATTCACTCTCCACATAGAATAGATTCATATCTTTTGAGATAACACAAGCAATTCTGATCACACAAACATACGAACACTCCTCATGGGATGGGTTCTCAAACGCGTGGTTCAACTGCATCGATCAGCAACATTAGGAAGTCCATATATTGCTACCATTCATCGATGCTACGTACACAAATTTATCCTCGGGCCATTGTCACTCAATACCACATGCAACCATCCTATAAACAAAAGAGTAATGAAAATCACAATCGTCTTCTTCATCTTCCCTCTTACTAGTGCAATATTCTCCTTTTCGAGCTCTTCTTTCTATGGACAACTATAAAAAATCTTGGGAGTATTTTTTTTTCCCTTTAGCAAGCTTGCATTTATCATTAGTAGTTCTTCCTCTCTCCTTTTTTCTCTAATCAATAACTCTTATTCATTGGCAATCATGATTTCAGCACAATCTTTTTCCTATCACAAGTACAAAATCTACCCAAATAAAAAAATTACAGCAGTATTATTCCCTTTGCAATAGGGCCAAAAGTATCACCTAGTTATGTTATCATTAGTTTACATCGATGCATCTACCATACCTAACCTATAGTTTTATACGACCCAAAAAAAATCTTCTTCCTGCTATTTTCGACTTTGGATGTTCTCAATGCCACTCTAAAATAGCAAAGGCACGATTCTCAATATTCTACAATTCGGTAGATGTTGATGGAGCTCTAGACCTCTAGCAGAGTTGTTGA
Source organism: Rhododendron ovatum (assembly GCA_019656835.1). NCBI lineage: Eukaryota > Viridiplantae > Streptophyta > Magnoliopsida > Ericales > Ericaceae > Rhododendron > Rhododendron ovatum. Next base: position 20,617,161 of record CM033802.1, read on the forward strand.
AAGGGGAATGAGAGTATCGAGAGAAAGTGTGTCTGTGTGTGTGGGGTTCCCTCCACAATATGAGGGGATTGGGTTTAATATTATGTTCTCTCTCTAAAACCATATTTGCTCTAATACTATCTACTTAATAAAACACACAAGGGTGTGGACCCCAGACAAATACAAGTAAATACAAGGACTGAGATTCATTTGATTCAATAGTTGATGTGTGTTTTCTTACTCTTAATAATGTAACCACACTCTTTCAAATATATTACAAAAACACCATCAAAAAATGTGTAGTGCCGTAGGCACGGGCAAACACTAGTCTACGGAATGTAACAGCACAGGAAGATGAGAAGAAAGCAGTAGCAGAGCCAACAATCGAAGTCGGAGGGGGCCAAAATATTAATGAAATTTTGGTTCGACAAATTTTTCAAGACTAAATCCACTCATTCGAGTTTCTTTAGGACGATTTTGATAAATTGAAGGATTATTCTCAATTATTGTTGCTATCATATCATTCGGCGAACGCATTATCGTTATTGCACAATATTATTTACCATAATTTAGTGTTCTCCAAATTAAAATTGATCTTACTTTTAATTATGTGTCTAAGTTTTAAAAGTTTTTATCAATATATATAATATATATAAAATGCAAAATATACTCCAAAATATGAAACTGGTTGGGGCCGGGGCCACCCAGCCCCTACATACCTCCGCCCTTGGTTGATAGGGGAAGTATTGAGAGAAAGTGTGTCTGTCTGCGTGGTTCCTTCCACAATACGAGGGGATTGGGTTGAATATTCTGTTCTCTCTAAAACCATATTTGCTCTTATACTACTACTTACAGAATGTAACAGAATGGTCTATGATGCTATCATTACATAGTTGGGAGGATGAAACTGATGGTTTTTGAAGACGAGGGGGTGTCCGAAAATTTAAGCCAATGAAAAATACAAGGGGGTTTGGTGACATTTTTTCAGATTCCAATTTCTTTCCCAAATACTGACAGAGAGCTGAAGCCTGAAAGCCATTTGAAGTTTGCGCGCCCTTCTTCTCCCTTCTCCTTCACTCCTCACTTGCAAGGGTCTCTCTCTCTCTCTCTCTCTTGTGCAAGGGTTTCTCTCTCTCTGTCTCTCTCTCAGCGCCCAGAGAAATCCTTAACTTCACACCACAATGAATTCAACCAGTCCACACCACCTCATCGACGACGACGATGTGAGTTCATTTGCAATCCCACCTTTTTTTTTTTTTTTTTTTACTACATATCTATATCTATACATCTCCTTTGCTTTCTCTCTCATACTCTCTCTCCTCTCTTTCTCTCCCTCCAGGAATTCGACTGGGAAGCAGCCGTCAGAGAAATCGACGTCGCCTGCCAATCCACAAACCCCACCATTTCAAGCCCAATTGCACTCACTAATAACTCCGTGTCTTCTTCTAGGCAGTCCACTCTCGATAGATTCATTCAGAAGGCGGGACCCAGTGTCCCATCGGAGGACCGGATTGACCGGGAAATTGATCAGGACAGGGTCGAGGAAATAGACCTAGATAAGTTCCAGGGTAGTGGACGGGTGAGCTACGTTGAGATCGATGCCGAGGCTGCAAAAACCTGGATTTACCCAGGTTTTACTCACTACTATTCATTCAATTTGCCTCTTTTTTTTTGTATAGTGATTTTAGGTTTTCAGGGTTTTGTTTTATCTGTTTGAAAAGGGTTATAGTTTGTGGGTTTTGGGTAATCTATTGAAAATGTGACACACATGCGTGCATGTATTTATGACAAGCGGTTGGACAATTATATGACCGTGTTATGATAACTGTACGCTACATCAACCATGGGAGGTCTGCAACAACTAAATCAAGCCCAATACGGAACAAGAACAGCGTCATACCGGGAAGGAATGAACTGATAACGAAAGATGTTATACAGGAGAGAATTGATAATCACTAATTGTCTTTGGCAAGATTTGACAGGAGAGTGTACAAGAGGCCCAACTAGGCTAGCCATAGTTGGTTTACTGAACATATGGAACTGTTGACTCTTTTTAATTGCTCTTCATGTGACAGAAGTTTATGTTGGCATTCTGGGAAAAAAAATTTATGGCACGTGTGGAGCGATGTCTAGGGTATTTACCCGTCTATGCATATGAAAGAAAGTTTGCGCTAATTTTTTGTTAAAGACTTGTGAAACGAATTTGATATATTTTCTTTCATTTTCTGGCAGCAAATGTTCCTCTTCGAGAATATCAACAATCCATAAGCAGGACTGCTCTATTTTCAAACACATTGGTGGCGTTGCCAACAGGACTTGGGAAGACTCTTATTGCTGCTGTTGTAATGTATAATTATTTTAGATGGTTTCCAGAAGGTATTCGACGTTCTACCACACTTTTGTAGGATTTTCTCTTATTATCGCATTACTTTAATTTTTTTTTTCTTTTTCTGTTGGCATCTGTTCCCACTTCTCGCATATTTGGAACATAAATTAGGGATTGTTGGCATATGTAGTCGATTACTCTATGCTTGTCTAAAATATGAGCTGATGATTGATTGTTCTGCAACTGAGTTTAATATCATATGTTTTTCACCAGTTCACCTCTCCTCTTTTCAGTACATTGAGGATTTAGTTTCATTAGATATCCATAACCATCTGGGTGAAAATTACTTAGTGACGACGTTGATTTCACATGATGAGGGTCAAGTAATGGTAAAACCTATTTGAAATACTTAATTAAGCGACATTGTTGAATCACCAAATTTGAAAAGGCAATGAATTTCAATCGTCGTATTTACTCTTCTGGTGTTTACTAATTGTTAAAGATGCTCTTCTCTATGTTCAAAAAGTGTAAGAATGCTTTAATCTTGTTAGTTAGGGAAATAACCTGAAAGTCTCTAATACTTTGGCAAATGTTCCTGTTGAATTTGCTTTTGGAGATAATTTGAGAACACTAATGTACATCTTGGTGTTTCCATGGCAGGGAAAATTGTTTTTGCCGCTCCTTCTCGGCCGCTTGTTTTGCAACAAATAGAAGCATGCCATAATATTGTCGGAATACCACAAGTAAGACTGTTTTTTATACTACTATGAGGTTATTTGCCATCTAGTCTTTTGAATAGGGACATTTATAAAGTCAGCATTGCCCGCATATTTAGACTGCATTGGTATCAAATTGGTTGCAGGAATGGACAATTGATTTGACAGGTCAAACGAGTCCTACGAAAAGAGCTTGCTTTTGGAAAGTCAAACGAGTTTTCTTTGTTACTCCACAAGTACTTGAGAGGGATATTCAATCTGGTGAATCTCTGAATGTACTTCTCATATATTTTTTCAAAAACAGCCAAATGGACTTTGACATGGTTGATATTTCATTGAAGCGTTGTAGTTGTTTTTGACCATATTACTCATTTGAAGATGTGAAGCAAAAGATATCTGTTGAAAGTATTATTTTAGTGGTAATGGATACGGTTGTATTCGTTAATGAGAACATCATCCTCAACTTCTGAAGATTATATAGATATTTTTGTGCGTTAAGAAATTTAATTGGAAGTTTGAAATGAGTTCTTCTGGGTTCTATTCTTTCCTTCAACCTGGAAATATGTTCCTCTAATTTGTAATCTGTGTTGCACTAATGTTTACCCCATTTGCTTGCCACTCTTATTGTAGAAGCGTGACAAAAGAAAATGGAATATGATTCCCTTTAAAGCCCATAGGTCAATAATCTTCTTGACATAACAATATTAGGTTTTTTATAGAGACATAGATCGTGTATAAAGTGTCAGAAGGCTCTAGAATGAATTTTACCTTGAGGACGTCCATTAATAAAAGATTATTTTTACTTTTATAATCATGACCAAAGATTCAACTTTAGTCTCCTCTACTCAATTTCTGTAGCACCTAAAAAATTGTTAGTTTCTTTCTCCTTTACTTAATATTGTGATCGCTCTGGACTATCGATGAATGAAGCATGGTAATGTGCGCATAAATTGAATTGGGTCTCTAGGCCTGCCCTCTCTAATGCCATTCGGCTTTGATTTTGGGGCATGGTTCCGCAGCAAAACAAGTATATGGGGGTCACTGTTTCAGTGGTATTTTGAGAGCAGCCACTTTGTGCATATTGCCAAAGGTTATGTCTGTCTCCAATTTTCCCCCGCCCATACCTCCAATAATTGGGGACTACATGGGTTCTGTTGTTGTTGTTTCTTCTCTACTTAATCCCTTGGCCTTTTGGAACGACATATCAAATTTTGGAGACACAAGACCAGTGACTCAAGGGCTAAAAATAGGAGCCAGGAAGCATGTTTCTAGGTGGCAACCTCTCTTTGTCAACATTGCCATAGGTATTATATTATAGGAGGATTGGAGGAAGATGAAGCAAACCCAGTTTGACTGAATCTGAAAGCAACATGACTACTTGACTAGATATTTTATTGAGGTAGGAGATGGCGGTATGGTGGCATGCCCTCATTGCAGTTTGCAACCAAGTAGCCAAGCTTGCCTTATTGGGTTCAGATGTGGACTTAAGCCAACCGTCCATTGAAAGTCACTGACCTTCAGAAGATAATATGACCCGTATGAATTTATAACTCATAAGCTAGGTGAGTAGATGGAAAAAATGCTTTGCTAGAGTGAGAGAGAGACAGATCTTGCAGTTGTGGCATTATGATTACTTGGTAATGAAGAGTTTCTGAAGTAGTTGAGAAATTGAGGTAGTTTAATTTTGTGGCACATTGTGGGGGTTGATGTAACAGGGACTCTACCTGTGTTAGACACTCGATACTAGAACAAGGGATAGGATCTGTGTGTGACATGTATTAGACATACACCTTGTAGGTATATTGTGTAATTTGAATTATACCATGAACTAAGGATAGAATTTCTATGCTACACTTGAAATTGCCCAAAGGCACCTTGTAAACCAGAACCATACCAAAGAATACGAATATTTGGCTTTCCATGTAATACCCCATATTTAGGGGGAGCAGTCATCTGGTCCTCAGGGCGGTCGACCGGTCTAGTGTGTGCGTAGTTCTGCAGTTTGGAGTTGGAGCCTCATTTGGTATATTAACTCCCATCAAAGGTTACATGATATCTTCTTAGGTATACCTTTTAAGGCCATGTGTTTAGGCCGAAAAAGGGTCCACGGTTAGGTGCATTGGGTCGTGACATTTCCCGTTGTCCTTCGGGTGGAAATTAGATGCATTTGATACTTAGATAGTTAGATGGATGACTGCATCCGATGCCTGTTCCTGATTCGATGTTTACAGGTCGGTAGAGTGATCAGAGAGGTAGGTATGGAGATAGTCTGTGTGTCTTTTGCTGGTTTAGAGAGAGTATACAAGGCTGGAACTAGATGAGCTGGAGGGGAGGTCTTCAGCTCCTTGTATATCTGTTATGTTACATTATAGAAGGTTGAAAGACTAAAGTAGCCAGTTCTTGCATTGCTGTTAAAAAGACTTTTGGATTTGGATACTTCATGGGACGAATGTGTAACATTTTTAGTTTGGAGGGTTTAAGTGATACTGAGTCATAGTTCAAGGGGGCCTTGTGTACTCAACCGATAGAGTCTGTGTATTGCATTTATTTATTTTAGTTGCTTCTCATTCTTCTCATTATTCAATTAAATACCTTGCCTCAATTGGTTCTCTTTTAATTGTTTTTACATGCTCTATCTATGGCCGTACTTGGTTCAAAATAGGTCTCAGTTGCATCTATTGAAAGGAAAAGAAGCACCACCGATTCACCATTATATTTGTACCATGTCACATTCTCGCTAGTTCTAAGTGTGAACAACTAACCTGTTTTAATTTTATTGTTGAATTTGAGGCCTAGTTTGTGTTATATTCAGCTTTAACAGGTGTATACATTCATAATTTTTGTGCTCTTCTTCTGTGACATGCATCTCCATTTGGCACATTTAATGGGTTTTGCTTATACGTGAGGTGTTATAGCCTTATAGGTACAACACGTTTATGATGAAAAATACGTGAGGCTTTGTTCACTTGGTGTTCCCATAACCTATCTCTCTCTCTCAACACGGGTTCCCATAAATTTTCTGACTCAACGGAATTCACAAGAGACTAGTTAGCATACTAATCCAAACGAGATAGACACTCGAATCCACGAGCAAACCTTCCGCACAAGGAAAATAGAGAGAAACTCTGAATATTATTGATAGAAAAATTGATAGGTTACAACCCTTTTTATAAGATCTTAACCCTGGAAATTCTAAATAATGTTAAAACAACCGGCATTAAAGAAAAGATAATTCCTAATTATAATTAAAATAAAATCCTAATTCTTGTAGAACAAGAATCCTAATAAAGTTGGAAATTAAAATCAAACTGAATATGAAAAGGTAATAATTCTATCCTAAACGAAAATATTCCTAGTAAAACTCTTTTTCTAAAGCAATAAAAATAAAATATAGAAACTCTCGAATCTTGTCCTACATTAGTCTCCTTTTCTTCAAAAGAACGCGCCCTCAAGTTCTTATTTGAAATTTGCCACCTTCCATTCCAAAGAAATAGACATTTGGAATACTTCAACAACTTGCTCTCCTTCACAAAATTAGAATGAAAACTGTAATTGCAATAATCTCTTCTCTCCATGCTTCAACTTATTTAAAAGACTCACAATTCGAGAACCGAGTATAAACTCAAATTGATCCACCCCAAGAAAATCAACAATATGAACTTTATGCTGAAGTTGCAGCTTCTCTTTAGGTTGAACCATCACAGAATTGATTGGTACATCGAATACGAATGATGTAGCATTAAAAGAACGTGTACCGAATTCACCATTAGGACCAGTCATACTTTTGAGTGTCTCACGAGGCTCAACATTGCAGGTGACATTATCGAGTTGAGAAATTACTGTCCCCAATTTGTGATTTTCCTCTTCCTTGGATTCTAATGTTTGGTGTTGTTGCAACATCTTTATCCTCCCATGCAACTACCTCCTTTAAAGCATTCCCATCAGAATCGAATTATCTTTTGAGATCTAATTGTCTTCGAGTATTGGGACACTCAAAAGTTCTTTGTTATCAACTTCTTCTTTAGCACCACATGCAACCCGACCTCCTTGTTTTTCAATTTCATATTGATCCTTATTATCAAGAATCAAAATATGTGAGCTTGAAAAATATGGACTGGTTTGTTGACTTTCAGAAATTGTTTGGTATGCACTCAAATAATTTGTAACTCTTTGTGAAAAATATTGCAAATCAAAAGTATATTGGAAGGAATGTTTTAACTCAAGCTTCCTTCGATACTCTTGATACGACATTTGTCCATGATTTGTCTGAAGAAATCTATCACTCATCAATCGTCTCATCTGGAGCCATGTCCTAATGGGTTGTTTGTATTTCCGCAGTCTATTGGATTGCAATTGTTCCCACCACGTAGAAACATAGCCATGCAATTTACGAGCCACATATTTGACCTCCTTCTCTTTCGGAATACCCGTGTAGAACTCAAAGAATTTATCAACTTTACAAAACCAATAAATAAAATTCTCAGGATGGCAATACCCATGAAAAGTAGGAATTATTGGTTCTACCTGAAAAGTTGAAAAGTCGTCATCTGTGCGATAAAACCCTTCAAACCTTGAATGTTGCTTCTTCGACTGATATCCTTAATAATCCTCAGATAACTCGTTTTCAGATTCATCCTCACTATCAAGTTGGTAATAAGAATATCCTCTGGAGACATTTTGGTTAATAGGTTGGTTGTGGGTAAATCCTTCAACGCGGTTCCTATCAACTTTGTGTTTAACAGATTGACTATGGGCAAATCCCTTGGTGCGAGTCCTGTTAAATCCTTCCCCATGGGCCACGACCAACGTCAATGGGTGTGTCTTCAACCGTGTTTGGTGCCATCGAACCAGGCAAAACGTGGCTCTGATACCACTTGACGTAGCAGAATTCACAAAAGACTAGTTATCGTACTAGTCCAAACGAGAGACACTCGAATCCACGAGCAAACCTTGCCCACAAGGAAAATAGAGAGAAACTCTGAATATTATTGATAGAAAAACTGAATAATTGAATATGTTACAACCCTTTTTATAAGACCCTAACCCTAGAAATCCTACTGAAAAAAAAATCCTAAATAATGTCAAAAAAACCGGCATTAAAGAAAAGATGATTCCTAATTAATTAAAATAAAATCCTAATTCCTGTAGACCAAGAGTCCTAATAAAGTTGGAAATTAAAATCAAACTGAATATGAAAAGGTAATAATTCTAACCTAAACGAAAATATTCCTAGTAAAAATCTTATTCTAAAACAATAAAAATAAAATATAGAAACTCTCCAATCTTGTCCTACATCATTTTCTCTCCACTTATTACTCTCATCTCTTTCTCTCTCCCTCTCTCTCCACATATTGCCCCCAAAACCTCCCCCAAAACCTTTACCAAACGACCCCCAGTTCTAGTGTTTTTTCTTAGTAGCTATGATAATATCAATGCTATAACTTACCATTTTCTTTCATACTCCATGTTATTATCCTGGGTTTTGCTTGAAAAGTAATGTGTTGTAGGTACATTTGCGGTGAAATACCTTGTGTGTTTGGTGATTGATGAGGCTCATCGGGCAACGGGCAACTATTCCTACTGCGTGGCAGTTCGCGAGGTTTGTAAAGCCATTTCTTCTAGCCTTCCATAGATGCTGTCACTCTGCCCTTCTGTTGTTACTTAGTGTGTTATTTTCGTACTCTTGTTCCTTTTTGCTATTGTAAAATTCAAATGCTGATTTCAACCTGTAGTTGATGGCTGTACCTGTAGAACTCAGAATATTGGCTTTAACCGCAACACCAGGATGTAAGTTTACTTGTATCCAATTTCTCTCTTTGGATGTTTCTTGTTGACCTGATAATTAAACTGCCTGGTGTTAAATGTGATTATTCAGCAAAGCATCAGACCATACAGAATATTATTGATAACTTACAAATATCAACACTTGAATATCGCAATGAAAGTGACCCTGATGTAAGCCCTTATGTGCATGACAGAAAGGTTGAATTAATAGAGGTATGGACTAATTTATTTGTGCTGAAACTAAGTGTTCGTAAAAGCGAAGTTATGGGTCTGACATTAGTGTTAGCATGTTGCTAGGTTGCCATGGCCGAAGTTGCTGTTGAAATAAACAATAGGCTTTTGGAAGTAATACGTCCGCTCTTTGCCAGGCTTTGTGCGCTTGGAGTGCTTCAGAATAGAGACATGCAGACTGTACGGTTCCTTCTATTTTTTTTTCCCTGTGAATTTTTTTGGCAATACAGGTTACTGTGTGTAACTTTCCTGTCAAACATGATCATTCTGTGAAGATCATTTATGAATGCACTTGTTGGAAATTTGTACTTTACGCAATTGTCGAGTGTCCAAGCCTGTAATGTGGGTCTCAGCCACAGTTTCAGGCTATGAGAAGTTATGAAACTGTAAATAACACAAGACCAAGGTCATGTACCCCTTCTTTTCAGTAGGAGAAACACCATCTAAAACAATGGAAGTGAAACTGATGGTGCTGAAAGATTATATAAGGATGGATCAGTTAGATAATAGGCTCTTCCAGTTCTGGACTGAGTTGCCTTAATCCTCTCATTGTGCTTAACTTGCTCCTGCTGAGAGGAAGAAATTCAAGAAATCCTTTTCTTTTATAAGATTTCTTTCTCACCATATGCATTTAATGATGGTGGCTAAGTAGCTTGGAACTGTGTATGCACTAATTCTTTTTGCCGCTGAATCTGTCAGTAATGCAACTTTTTGCCAGCAGCAGTTCTCCTAAGCTTCACCATTTTCCATTTCATTCATAACAGTCAAGGGTCCCTTGACTACCTTCATTGTTCAGAGACACTTTTCTCCAGTAACTTACTTATGACTCCAATGAACCCATGGAGAGCTTTGCTTCGAATATATAGCCCATAGGTACCTAAGGTGACAATGCTCCCTTGTTACTAGGAGCTTGTATCAATGAAACATCTGTAATCGAGCTGCAGCAGGTGCCATTGTCCTTATCTTGTATATAACATCTCCTAAACTTGGTCTGATAGTCATCAAAACCAGACTGGTGGAACCACAAGTCTGCTAACGCGATCTGGTTTGCAAGATCTTAATTGTTATTCTAATACAGAACCAGTGGGCTTCCTGGTCTTGGCCACCAGCTTCGTTCCAAAGTTGCAACTTTTGAATCTTGCTACTAAAGCTTCTATCCTGTCTCTTTCGTACAAGTATCGATGTTATGCTTCAATAATGGTAACCAGCCTGCCAAGTGTCCAATAAGCTGGTAACTGGTTTACTGTTTTAACTGGTTACGCTCGGGCCAGGCTTGTTGTGAGTTTTATGACCATTGTCTTCTGATGTAAGCGGTTCGATAGATTATAAGTTGGCCATCCGACCATGCCATAACACCTTAAGCTTTTTTGGAGAATTCGTAGTCTAAATGGTATCGGAACTTGAGTTTTTGGGAGGTCTTGGGACTTTGGTCCAAGTCTTTCCTGCTTGCATTTGTCTTCCATTTTCATTGGCTTCTCTCCGTTGTGCTCTCTTTGGTTCTATGTATGGATATTTGCATTTGCATGTGCAAGACAAGGTTGTACATGAGGGAAAGTGGATAGCTTAATATACATTGTTGGCCCATTGCCAATCATCTTAAGATTTTGGGCAATTGGTGAGCTGACAAAAAAGCTGTATTAATGCTAGTCTTCTTGGAGAGAATCTCTAGATTGTTTCTCCATTTGTTTGTACCATAAGTGCATTTAATTTCCTTGTAATTTCTATAGTTTAGATCATATGGTTACCTCTCCACATGCGACTCGGGAGTTGCAAGAGCATAATCATCACCTCCAAAACTAGTGTACGGACAACTTCTCCACTCATTGCTAATTGGTTTTGAGCAAAGTCCCTTGATGGTAGTATTTTGTGCTTATAATCTTATATATATCAAACTGTTACTTTTTCTCTTAAATGAAGTGAAAGGACGGAAGTACTCGTTGCTATCCTCTACTATACACTGAACATTTAGTCAATTTTTAAAGGGGTTGTTGACTGGATTTCATCGTGCAATCTTGCCTTGACACATCTGTAGTTGGAAGGTCCAATTTCATACTCTTCGCTTATCTTGGGCTATAGCTATGAGTTGACTTGCATCTGTCAGTATTGATCAGTTCCTCTGTCCCATTCATGGAAGGATATCCCTGAGCCCATAGTTGGCAGGTCCAATCTTCGTGCTCTTGTCCTAGCCTTTGGGAATATATGTGAATTGGCTTGCCTTGCGTTGGATTTACGAGACTTTTCAAGTTTGGTTGTGCTTATCAGTCCATTCTTCTTCCATTAAAACTATACTTCAATTTCTGACAGTTGAGCCCTATGGAATTACTTAATGCAAGGGATAGATTTCGTCAAGCACCTCCGCTAGACCTTCCCCAGTTGAAGCATGGAGAAGTGGAAGGATATTTGGGAGTCCTTATTACTCTTTACCATATTCGCAAGTTACTGTCTAGCCACGGTGTAAGGCCAGCATATGATATGATTGAGGATAAATTGCGACAAGGGTATGTCCTTGTTCCTCCTCAAATAAAGCATCGTCTCAATTTCAAGGGCATTTATTGTGACTACCGGTTTCTGAATTTATGTGAATCTATCAATTGTCACTAGAAACTATTTGGTGTAGTTTTAGTTAGCATAGTAAATTGATGAAAATGAATCACCTATTCAACTTCTAGCTTTTGGGACAAAACTTTGCACTGGGGATCCTATTGTTAAGAAGTCAAACTGTTCAAACAAATAAGGTCCCCTCCTGGTACAAGCATATTCATTTTTCAGATTTTGGGAGGGGCGGAGCCTAGCATGTGAAGATGATTCTTTTTCTTTTTTTTTCAACTCATTTTAAAGATCAGAGGCACCAGGTTGTTCCTATAGGAGGGATGATTTGGCTTGACTCTCGAGTACTCGCCCAACTAAAAATTCAACACAAAATTTAGTACTTAATTCTGACTGCTAATATATGTCAATTTAGTAACTGTGTGAACTTTTACGAAAAGGAGATTGTGACATTTCGTGTTAGATACTAATTTTTAGCATATTACTTGTAGTATAAAGTAAAATCTTTTGGTACTTTTTCTTGTTCTTATACTAAGGCCTAAAGATTAGTAGTTCAATACTTCAATCAGATAACTACAGTTGATTCTCACCATCAATGAGCTTATATGTTATACAACACGGAACAGACAATTTTTTTGGGCAAACATATCTTGAACGAGGCTCAATGATTGCAGGTATTTTGCGCGGCTTATGACTAGAAATGAAGTTTTGCAGAAATTAAAGCTTTTAATGGAGCAAAGCTTGTCGCATGGAGCTCCTGATCCCAAATTGTCGAAAATGTTAGAAGTTCTGACTGATCATTTCAGTATGTGGCAGTTTCCACTTTCTCTCTCTGCTTTGTACTACTGGCAATACATATTTAAAGTTTCTTTTGTAATTTTGACTCATCCTGAGGCAAACAGATGTGATATTCAAAACTCTTAGCAATATCAACCGACTTTAGTTTTTGTTTTCACTATTCCCTACTCTTTTATTTAATTCACATCGATCTAATGACCTTTTAATTTATCTTTGCAATAAAGTATTATTACCATATAGTTTCCTAATGATATTTTTGTGACTAAATTTTCAATTAATCAGTAATCTTCCGAACTTAATGTCAATACTTTCTCTTAGATTGTCTTGTCCAAAAATGTATTAATTAGCCTTACATTAGTCAACCTGCAAATAATGCCAACTATGAGAAATTTACAAAATTGATGGTTTCATCCTAAACAGCACGTGTACGGGTAAGGATATAATACGGTTTTGTCGATATGGAAATACATAAACAATTAGTTGTACGGCTAGTGTATGACTATAGCATATGCATCTTAATGATTCGTATCAATGTATTACGTATAATAATTACACTTCAAATAAAGATGTTAGAGCTTGTCCCACATTGGTTAATTATCTCCTCCAAAACTAGTATATGAGCTTGGGCAGCCTCTCCATTGATTGCCAATTGGTAATGAGTTGGATGCTTTAACATGATATTAGAGCTAGGCTTTTGGACTAAACTCTATGTCGTTGATGGTTGGTTCCCCTTTGGTTTGTTGTTGATGGTTGATTGTTGTCGTATGTGTTGAATCAATTGTTTACCTCACCACGTGCATGGGAGTTTGTCCCACATCGGTTAATTATCGTCTCCAAAACTAGTATATGAGCCTGGGCGGCCTCTCCTCTCATTGCCAATTGGTTTGAGTTGGATGCTTTAACAAAAGAAATAGCTAAATGACTTGGGCAATTAAGAAAGCAACATCAAGTAGAAGTCTAACTCCAAACGTAAGGTACAAATCAGATTATAGTGCTATTAATCTTACCAGTCTACAAGAAAGAAGGCAATGAGCAGTGAGTTCCAGGTGCAGCTTTATCGATAGGGGTAGCAAGATATGAGAAGCAAGTATAGAACTTGTAGACCAAAATCTTTATTCTACAGTCATTATATCAACAGAAAAAGGAAGTCTTATGAACTTAGCTACATCTTTGTGTTGCGTACGAGCTCAATATATAGTGGTGTACTTCCGCGGATTGCGGTTACTTTAGAGGGAGACGTTTATGTACCTATTTTGTGTACCCAATATGGATTTAGAAGTACCATGCAAAGTACCGGTACTTAGTACGTTACAGGTACGAGTATGACCGGGTTTTAGAAGTACCTGTTCTTCCTAGGACTTTCATCTAATTCCATTTTTTGGTTTTAGCTAGATGTACTTGGTTCAGTCAAAACCCGCGCATTGTCATGTCTGACATAAACAAGCTGCTATTCAACTATTCAATTCTTTATGAAATGAATAATGCTTTAGTCATTTACTCAAACAACACAAGCGTTGCATTATCAATTATAGATCTCTACATGCAAGATTTTTTTTGATTTAATTGACTCCTTGTCGATACAAAAAGGAGTCGCCGTGCTATTTTAATTGCAGAATTTGAATTTTGCATCTAAGCATGTTTAGTTGTCAAGAAAAAGGTTCAATTGTTCTTTCTGGAGAATCTGACAAATATATGTGGTGATGCAGAAATGAGTGATCCAAAAAACTCTAGGGTTATCATTTTCTCAAACTTTAGGGGAAGTGTCAGGTGAAGATGACTTCTTGAATCTCAATTGTGTAGTAGTTTTCATTGTTCTTTTTGCAATGTATTTTTATGTGGGTTGGTTTTGGAATTTCCACTGTGACAATGATACCTACTTCAGGGACATAATGAATGCATTAATGACCATTGGAGACTTTGTTAAAGCCACTCAATTTGTTGGCCAAAGTTCAGGTTTGTAATCTAGTTACTAGTTATCATTGTTTTCCTTTTGAAGTAGTTTAGTAATAATTTTCTATTCCTTTCCCTGGGTTGTAGTGATTTATCTATATGCTGTTGCATCTCATGTATGTAACTGTCTATTTGATTTTCTGTAACATGTCACATATGCAGTATAATTCCGGGATTTCCGAGTTATCGAGTTATAATGTCATGTACAAATATCTCAGTCCAGTGAAGCCTAATCTTGCAGCTCAGTCCTTGGTAGTAGGATCCTTCTAAAATGGTACGCTCCCAAGACAAGGGCTCGAATCGGCACTCCCAAGATGGGAGCTTGACGGGAACTCGCTCCCATCGAGATGGAAGCTCGCTCCAAACTAAGAAGGGAGCTTATCGAGCTGTTAATGCAGTTATTCTCTTATTTTTAAGGGAGTTATGCCATTGTGAAAATAAGAATATGAAAATCATGTCAGTCAAGAAGTTTTGCAAATTGAAAATATCTAACTTCCGATAATTACCCTTTAAGATTGTGAAACTTCTCAATATGTATCATTTTTCCTTCAATGGTTAAGTATTTAAAGGCAAGTTATATACGTATTTATATATAATCTATATACACTCTTTAGGCGCTCCCAACTTTAGGAGCTTATAGGTGCCTCTACTCCCCCGCCTCCGCTCCTGCTTCGTGCTACTAAGGCCCAATCTTTTTACCCAAAAAAGGAAAATATTCTTACTGCTCAGCTATGATGCACCGACACGGACACCGAAACCGATACTGGGACACGGGAATTCTAAAAAAATGGGGACACTGACACGGTGGGGGACACGCCACCTGTATATTTATTTATATATATAAATAAATAAATAATTATAGTTTAACACCCAGAAATTTAAAAAAAAATTAAAATTTGGCCCCAATTTTTTTTTTTAAAATTACAGTTTGGCCCCCAAAATTTTTAAAAAAATTGCAGTTTGGTCCCTGCCATGTCCCCAGTGGTGTCCCGCCGTGTCCCCCTCAAAATTTAATATTAAAATATGGGACACGCCACGTGGCGTGTCCCGTACGTATCTCCGAGGTGTCCCGCCGTGTCCCCGTGTCCTGACACTGCGATTCTTCGACCTCTAGAGGTGTCGGTGCTTCATAGCTGCTCAGTCACGACTAGAATGTTGTTTTGCTTCTGTGGAGTTATAGGGTTGTAATAGGCCACTGTAATAGCTCTAATCTATATCAGCGTATAGTTTTCCTACTCACCTAATTTTGTTGCTTTAATGAAGGATTTAGTTTGTGGTTCTGGACATGGTTCTTTATGCAGCAGCCAAGCTGCCTATAATGACTGAAAAATTGTACTGAGTTTAGTAATAGAGAAATTGTAAAATGTTTTTGGTGGAGATAAACCATTTACTAGATTTCGTTTTAATTGCAAATCAATTGGTCTTTAGTCCTTAATTAATTTGCAACCACTGTTATTTGGCTTTCAGCTACGATGTGTCGATTCTTCTACATGGAGGTGATATACTATCTATGTAACGGATATAGTTGTTCTTTAGATGCTATCTGCGTCCAATAAAGTTAAAAAGGAACTTTTATTGAAGGTTGAGCAAGTATCTGATACTCCCATGTACTCCCGGTTTGTATTTTGTTTGACGATTCAATCTGGGGTGTTCTAAAAGACACGTCCACTTCGACAACTCAATGTATTGAACTTTTTGGTTTGCCGAAACCATCCCTAATGAAAGGTTATTTATACTCTGCAGTTGGGATCAACGGTCAAGGCTGTAAACCAGTACATTCTGATGTGAATTTGAATACTGCATCAAAGAGACTAAATTCTTCCCAAACGATGCATAAATCCTGTGGTTATGGCATGCAATGTCACCCAGCTAGCCTCAACTTAAAAACTGTATTTCCCCTTAACCATGAAACAAGACATGCATCTTCCCAACAAAATATTGGTATATATATGACTATATACGCATCTTATATCCACGGCATAACGCCCCTTTAGTTTCTCCATTTTTGGAGATACAAGGGGCCACTTTAGTGGTAAAAGATTGTGAGAGTAGCCGCATTGTGGGATGTATTGCCAAAGGCTAGGTATGTCTCCGGTCCGCTCCTGCCATACCCCCATTTATTGGGGGATTACAGGGGTACTGTTATTGTTGCATCTATATAGTGGCCAATACGTATTCGGCTTAATTAAAGAGAGATCTAATGGATCGAACTGCTTTGTGTAGTGAAAGTAGTGAAGGTGGTGGGGCTACAATGGAGAAGGGAGGAGGGAACGGGATGGTGGTGGCAGAGTCGATGGGGCTGTAAGGACGGACGGGGAATGGACGATGACAGACGTTTGGGGATGGGGTTGGCTTGGTGGTCAATGTCTGGAACTTAGTCGTTTGCTCTATCTTAAATCCTAAGATCTAAGGTTCGAAACCTCCCAACTGCTATCAACTCCTTTGAGCCAGATTGATACTTAACTTTTTTTTGATAGGCAAGTTTGATACTTAACTTGATGTTGGAGTTTGTCCCACATTGGTTAAATATAATCTTCCAAACTTAGTATATGAGCCATAAGTGCACCGTTGTTTCCCCTTGTTTGTGCCATAAGTGCACCGTTGTTTGTTGTGATCTAAGTATTATGGATCCTTTGTTTACCTCTCCATGTGCGAGTCAGGGGTTGCATGTGCAGGGTCGCACATTGGTTAAATATAACCTCCAAACCTAGTATATGAGCCTGGGCGGCCTTTCCACTTCTTGCCAATTGGTTTGGAGTTGGATGTTTAACACTTGATGAATGTGGGGATGTGGAAATCTCTATATTTGTACAACAGTGGATAAGGCTCACATGGAAGTAGGCAATTTTAGCCAAACTACGTAAATTTGGTGTGTTCTCATGGTATGGTCTTGGCAATAAACATCGACATTATGTTTTCTTTTTCTCCAGCGCTCTGGCAGAATTTTCTTTTCTTTTTAGGGTAAGAAGGTTCTTGCGTTCCAGTTGGGGTCTAAAACACGAAATCTTCTATTTTCCAGCTCTAAAAAATATAGAAGGAATATATGAGCTTAGATTGATAGGTGGGTGTAGCTGTTTTTTACCCTCTTCTTTGTTGCTTTTGTTTGTTTTGTTCCCTTTCCGGCACCTAACATCCTGTTAAAAGTATTTCAACATGTTCAAGAGTAAATAACAGAAACAATTTCCAGGAATGAGCATAATACAGCAGAAATGAATTTTAAGAGTATTTCTCTTGTAAAACTCTCTTCTTTATTGCAACTTTTCTTACTCTTTCATTGAAGTTGATTGCCATTTCATCGTACGTGACATTCTTTTGGCCCGACAATCTCTTGTAAAATGGTCCATAATTGTAAATTGTGCAGGAAAAACATTAAAGGGACAATCACAAAAGGTTCAACAAGCCGTTTTGGAGGTAAATTTTGTCATCTTTTTGCTTTTAAATCTTTTCATAGGCTTATGTCATTCATTCACAGAAGTTTCGGGCTGGTGGATACAATGTAATTGTTGCCACATCAATCGGTGAAGAAGGTTTGGACATAATGGAGGTTGATCTTGTCATTTGTTTTGATGCTAATATCTCTCCCTTGAGAATGATTCAACGCATGGGGAGGACTGGAAGGAAGCATGATGGACGAGTTGATATCCTTCTCCCGTGTAATCAATGCATAAATGAAATAGTTTGTTTTTATTTACCCAAACAAAGAAATAGATAGTTATCATTATATGTATGAACTTGTGATCATTGCATATTTGGTGAACTACTTGCCTATATATCTTGGGCATTGTGTTTTAGAAGTCATTAAGACAGAATTCTGGTCAGAAATCTGTTACAATTTCTCTAAGGGCTCCTTAACAAGGTTTACTTGTTTTAGCTTTTCAAGGGACAGAGCTGAAGGGTTACCTGCGGAAGCAAGCAAATAACAAATCTATCAATAAGCACATGCGAAACGGGGGAATGAATAGCTTCAATTTCCATTCTAGTCCAAGGATGGTAAAGTTTACATGATAACATTGCCTAGTGATTGTCTTGGAGTTTTCATTTGTTACCTTCTTAACCTCTGTATGCGGTGTTGCTTTATTCGTAGATTCCACATATTTTCAAACCAGAAGTTGTGTCAATTGAGCTATCTATTGAACAATTCATTCCTCGTGGAAAGAAAGGGAAAGTGGATGATGCTAGCCAGACCCCCGTGTTTAATGCCAAGCTATCTGATGCTGAGACTGATTTAGTCGCTAAATACTTCGACTCTACCAAAGAGAGTACATGGAGACCATCCCTCATCGCCTTCCCCCATTTCCAAGCATCTCCTTCTAGAGTGCTCAAAGTTTTGCATTCGTCCAGAACAGAAATGCTGATTGATGCAATGCAACGTTTGCAAGGCTTAGCCTTAATTAGAGACAACAGTACCATCTTAGTTGAGGTTTGCTTTTGCTTTTGGGTTTGAGTTGGCTTTTTGTTCTCTGTTTTCTTTTTGCGGTACATTTGAAGACAACAAAAAAGAAAAGTGACATTCCATTTGCCATTTTTCAGGATGAAGCCCTGTCAAATCTGCACTTGGGAGTTGAAACTATTGAGCAGCATGAGCACAGTAAGGAAGGTAGTGCCATCTTCAAGACTTCCACTGACTCAAATGTTTCTGGGACAATAAATTCTATTGTGCAGGAGGTGTTATATAGTTTGTGAATTGGATAGCACATCTTCATGATATGCAGCATATGCCATTATGGAAAAGGAGATCAAAAGGAAATTATGATAATTCGATTTGCGTCTTTCTGATGGCTTTTGTTTCAATTACCGCATCATCAGTTCTCTTTTGCATGCAAATGGATTTCGGAGTTGCTTTGGAACATCTTAAGTTCCTATCACTGAGATAGACATATGAATACTTGTAGAAGCTGTTAGGGGTCAAATATTCGTTTATACGGGTAGTTAATTCAACCAAATGGTTGTGCTGCCTGAAAAGGTATATCAAAGTGTCACAAAGTCCCTTGCACAGAAGGCTCTCTTTTTTTTTGGAATGGCCACAGGAGGCTCCCTTGAACATGAGGTGACTGATTACCATACCAATAGAACTGAATAAGGAGCACAAAAACACATAATGGAGTCCATACAACCCACTCAATGGGGGAACAACATACCTTTAGACTTGAACCAAGGACCTCAAGATATAAAGCTCTGATATCACCCTGATGCCCAAGAAGTTATGTGCCATTATGGTTCCTTTAAAATTTTGTGGTGTTCGTACCATGATTTCCAACATGCGTTCACACTATGTTTTTCTTTCCTTTTCCTACCGGTCAAATTTCTATAGATCTTATCAGGTTGTGGGGATGTCTCTCTTGGTAGTAGACTCGTGCTCGCTGAACCCTTGAGCTTGTGTATTCCATTACCAAAAGCCCACTCAATGACTGATGCATGCCATGTAAACCAATTCAATTTTGTGCTCCAATACTACTTTAAATAGTTGATCTGGGAGAAGTGTGGGATTTTAGGGATTACATGGATGACAGAGCTTGGATTTGGCGGCTATAATTAAGCAGTAAAAGGGTAGCGTTAAACAGACGTAGCACAGGTGTTGGGCTGTTCTGTGTGATGTGAACAGTAACTTTAGCACATTTGTGTTGCTTTGCAAGGTAGGGTGCTAGGGTTGAGCTGAGGGATGAATAGGGAACAAAATAGTCAATGAAAAAGAAGAACGTCTAGGAATCACTCCTTCCTAGATTCCTAAAGCCAAAGGCGTCTTAACAGCATCCACAACTCAGCTCTATAATAGGCATTACATATGTTGATATAGACTATGCACTTCCTACGCCAACTAGGACTAGAATTTCTAGATGTAAACTTCTAAAATCCATCTACTACTTGATGATAGCTTGACACGTAGAAACAACCCCTGGGAGATTCCTACAGCCCGAGTACAGGAAATCTAGAATTACCAAAAAAATACCTGAGTCAAAATTTCATCAATAGAAACCAACTTCAAAAAATTTTCCAACCTTTTATATCTACTTTTTCTTTAGCTCTTTATCCTGCATCAATAGGAGTAAACTAGGGTTGAACTTGGCCAACATTTTGCAATTTAAAAGAACTCGGTCCTAGAACTAATGCAAATGCTCAATCTTGTATATCTGTGATTCTGTGTGGTAATGGAGTGAAGCTTTGCATAGAACAGCTGTTGCTCTTGAAACTATAACTCCTCTACCAACTTCTCTGGCGGAAGCAGTGTCGCATGATACATTCCATCTGCTTACCCGAAAACATGCTCGGTATTTGGCATCTAAATGATGTACTCTTCCAAAAGAATTACACTCCATCTGCTTGCTATGCTTCTGTCATGCCTTCAGACACACAAAATTTTGCAAATGCCTTGCATGTTTTTCTGCTTCAGCATTTAATTCTCGATAGCATACTTTGGCTTTGTTCTCACTTCTCACCATTCCCCATAATAGCCTTCACAAAGACAAAATATTATTCTGATACATTACCTGTGGAGTCTTCAGCAGATGAGGTTAATGCGAGAATAAAAGACTTTTCTGACCGGACAACTTCCTCCCTGTCAAGACACAATGAAAACAAGAATATGCCGACATCAAAACGCAGCTCTGTTGCCCAGCAAGAGAATGCAGTGGATGTGGAAGACAAAATTCTTCAGACCCCTGTTTCCAAAATGAATTCATCCCACGAAGGAGAATATGTCATTCTTGAGACACCTCAGGAAAAGAACAGAAAAGTACTGTTAATTGATGATTCGAGCAATGGCTTGCGAGATTTTGAGCTCAGTCCCCGGTTATCTAATTTTATCAAGGCCGGTGTGGTTCCAGAGTCTCCAATAGATTATGCGGGTTCGTATTTCTTCCCAATGATGTTTGCATTTACAAGTTAATTGTGTAAAATTAAAAACGTTTGCTAACATCTGTTCTGCCATAATGGAGTAGTAAAACACTATAAAGCTCGGAATAACTCAGATACTCCAAAATGCCACATACCACTAGCCGATGTGTTACATCAGATAGGTTTGAAGATTTCATGAGAGTCAAACTGTAAACTTTAGAAATTTTAATTGAAAAGATGTAATAGAAATTAAAAAGTTCAATAGCACATGCCCCTTAATGTTTCATCAAAGTTGCAGTATAAATTGAAAGTCTTGCATTCATTGAAATTCAACAGGAATTCACTGTTGAACTTATTTTATATTTGGTTTTGGCATGTTTGGATTCTTGACATTTTCATCGAAACGAAACTATCTTTACTCTTGTTTTACTTTCATACATGTGACAGTACTATTAGCAAATGTAAATATTTGTTTACAAAACATTGCATCGAGGTATCGGTACTCTACTATTGTACCTTTTCGTATATCTCCCTATCCCGCTTCTGTGCTTCCTAACTATAATATGATGAAAGAGTCTTTAATTTTGCAGGGACATCAAAAGGTAAAGGGGTAGGTGATTCAATGGACCTAAACTCTTGCTCACCAGCTAAGTCAAATAACAAAGAATTCCCTATGTCTTCAATTCCTGAGAAGGAAGAAAAGATGGTTTTGGATAGTAGTGCTTGTGGAAGAAATGTTCTAGCTTCTGTTACTGAAGAGATTCATACTCCTTTACTTAATAGTAAATGTGAATCCACAAGAGGAAGCATATCTGCTATTCGGATTGTTGAAGACGTCAAAACCCCTTTGGCAAATTCAACGACCAATAGTTGTAGCAAAGACTGGTGCTTGGATTCTGGAAGCAAATCCGAAAGTGTTAAACAGGAAAAAAAGTTCAAAAGATTGCGCAAATATGGAGAGCAAGGTAAACAGAGGCCTCTAGATGGAGATATTTGCCCGAACAGAAAACCAACCAGAGCTTGTGGAAGTCCACGGCCGATCCTGGTAAAGAATGACAGAGGTAACATGAAACTTATTCCTAACCATTGTTACCAGAATGACAGAGGTAACATGAAACTTATTCCTAACCATTGACCTCTCTCTCTCTCTCTCTCCCTCTCTCTCTCTCTCTCTCTCTCTCTCTCTCGGTTCTGTCTATTTTTCTTTGGTTACTCAATATATGTTGATTTCATTCAGCCAAGAGGAAGCCAGTAAAGGATGTCAGAGACTTCATCGAAGAAGAAGCTGAGTAGGTGTTTCTTATTTCTCACAGCATCATATGACAACTTTAGGATTATTAACATTTGCATTTCTGGGTCATGGGAATCGCTGGATACAAGTGAAGTGATGATTTATCCACTTCACCAGAGTTA
This sequence comes from Rhododendron ovatum, assembly GCA_019656835.1. Taxonomy (NCBI): domain Eukaryota; kingdom Viridiplantae; phylum Streptophyta; class Magnoliopsida; order Ericales; family Ericaceae; genus Rhododendron; species Rhododendron ovatum. The sequence continues at coordinate 20,639,736 of CM033802.1, forward strand.
ACAGAAAATTTCTGAGCCGTAATTATGTTATATGATTCATTATGGTCAGGGTATCATCAGAAGTTGAAGTATCGGATGATGAGGAAGTTGAGCCGGACACTAATTCTTATGATGATAGCTTTATCGATGACAGGATTAATCCTACACAAGCAAGTACTCAACCTGAAACCAGTGGAACTGATATGATGGCTATTTACAGGTTTTTGATGAATTTTTACATCTGTATCTTCTGTCCTCTGTTCATTTGTTTCTTGGAGTATGTGTGTGGAAATATGTTTTTCCTTTCCTTGGTAATTCATATTGTTTTCTGGAAGGGGGTTGCGGAGCAAGAGGAACCTGTATCTTTAGTTATCATACTTGTAACCCCTGTGATAAACTTAACTTTGGCTATTAGAGATAGGTGTTCTGCTGCTGCAGCTATTCTAAGCTGAGAAGCAAGGAGGATGCAACACTGATGCAGCACATTAGTTTCCAAAAGATTAGGACACATACACTTTGGGTGGAATAATGATATCACAGCTACATAGTATTAAGTAATTCCTACAAGCCAAAACAGTATTATAACTATTACTCTACGACATGTTTGGAAGTTGGAGAGAGAGAGAGAGAGAGAGAGAGAGAGAGAGAGAGATTATTGGTTCCCATTGTTTCGTTTTTTTTAAAAAGGACATTGACGAAAGTGGGAAGAGAAGAAAATACAGTAAGAAGTAAAGACACTGTAAAGTTAATCCGGCTTGTATTTCTTCGATTTTTTCCTGTCCCCTTTCGAAATTAAGAATCAAACAAGGAAGGATTTTCTCCCTATCTCTCCCTTTCCCTAACTTCCAAACAAAGCCTTAGGAATAAGAAAAGCAAATAATATCAAAATTGCGAAGATGTGATAGTTCATAATGAATTATTCAGGAACGAGTCCATGACAATTTTAAACCTATCTCAACTTTGTAGAAATGCATTGTGACCTTCTAATGTTCTCCCCAACATGTTCCAAACATGTCGTCGTCAACTGACCTCCGCATGTTGGCCTAATAAGGATATACTACTAGTAAAGTCTGGATAAATTTGGGCCGATGACTGTCTGATATGTTTCGGACACAGATATGTGAGACTGGTGGACTTTTTAGTACTTCATGCATTCTAAGGCATGTATTTGGCTCACATGATTATAATTCGAACTGACTTATGTGTTATGGCAGGCGCTCTTTACTCACTCAATCACCAATGGAAAGAGTACCTAATGGTTGTACAGATTTTAGTCCCACCTCTGTTGCTTCCAAGACCCGGATGAGTGATAGTGGGAGCTCGTCTGGGACGGTAAACCGTTCTCTTCAAACACCTCAAACCGGGTCACAGTCTGTCGCAAGGATTTCAAATTCCTTTCTGTCAAAATCCAAGCAGATAGCTACAGAAGAGAAGCCATCCACAACAGATGGTATCCCCAGAGAAAATGAAAGCAGGATAGGGGGTCTGAAAAGGAAATTGAGCTTTTATCAAGTGGGGTCAGTTCCTGCCATAAATCTGGATCAGGAGTTCTTGTCCCACTCTGTAGCTGCCTGTAGAGAGACATCAGTGCAGGATCAAGTGCAAAAATCCCAACCAAATGGAGATATCTTTGATGATGATCAGTTTTATGAGGGTCTTGATCTTGATGCAGTGGAGGAAGAAGCTGCGAAACTACTCAGGTACAAATCAGAATTGCCAGTGAACAAAAAAGTGGTGATTCCTGATCCTTACCCACCGCCACTTCGTGTTATGGGTTCTCCAACATTTGACCTTGGAATTTGATTATTTTAAGGATCCTAATTATTTAGAGCACCGGTGAGCTCTAATGCCCTTCAACTACCTGGACAATGTTCCTACAAAATCGTGGGTTGAGATTTATCAGGTTTGGAGCAAATCATGCTCTGTTGGGCTCACTAAGTCTGGTTAGCCATTACTAGTAAAATTAGATTTTTGGGCGCAAGCGTAGCTGTATATATCGTATAGTTGATAGTGAAGTTCTGTAAATGAAACACTGAAATCCCTTCATTTTGTTTCGAAAATTTTGTTGCTGTAAGCATCCATTGTATTTAAGTTATGAAGAAAGTCTATAAATCTCACAAAGCAAGCTTCTTATATAAAGATGTTTTCAATGCGGCTTTGATAATTTTGTAGTTCGATCCTTTCCCCCACCCCCTGTAGCATGATGTTTTTCAGGTTTGTTTTCTTTGATAATTTTTGCTCTTTGTTTTGAAGAGAGAGAGAAGTCATGCCTGAAAATTGTTCATATATATATATATATATATATTCTGGTTTTTAAGGGCGAGCCCGCGAGGGGGATTGGTAGGAAATGAACAAATGAAACCCATCAACAACAATCTACATCCAGTATTAGTAGGTCTTCTTTTTGGTTGTACATTGACTAGTGATGGTCCATAGCAGATTTTTGGTTCTATCACAAATCTTTGATCCTTTTATACTTGTTTCGAAATTGATCTTTGCTTGGCACAGCCTTCAACATATCATTGATTTCCTGACCAAGTCCAATCCCAAGCACCTAATCCCCAAATCAAACAAGGCCTAAAGGATATATTCAAGAACTCGTGACGCCTTGATGCCATCAAGGAAAAAAATGTTTGCATCGTAGATTTGTAGAGGAATTTAATCGGAGAAAACAAAAAAGCCAAAGACAAGCGATGAAACTTGGTTGTCGCGTTTCCCATCATTATCCCAAGCCTCAATAAATCCCTTTCCAGATTCATATTCCGAACACAAGCCACAACTCAAGGTTATGAGTAGGCAAAACATATCTATTAGAATCCTCCATCTATATCATGCTTACCTCCATCAGCAATTCACTATTTGACGCGATAATCCGCATGTTCAGGCCTCAAAACAGTCAACTAAGAAACAGGCCGTGTCATCTTCAACTGACAAATTTGCGGAGGAAAAATCATAAAGAAAGGAATTTGTGAAGGTTACTAATCCCTCCTTTTCTCATCGCTTTTCTATTTTCAAACACAAACCTGTCTACAGATACAAGATCCAACACAGTTGTAGCCTTCAGAGAAACAGCTAAATAGAGCACAGTGCCCGTAGTTGAAGACAAAGCATCTTGATCCACATCTCTGAAGGTTACAAGGTCTCAAAGTTAAAACAATCTCACACGTGGAGAAACAAAAGTTCAACCTACACCTACCACAACCACATCGGATTCAGAATCTACAGGGGGGTGATTCCTAACTATGCACTCGGACATTTTTCTCCACACTAAGCTTGTGAGAGCTCATGTCCAAATGTGTTAGCGAGAGCTGGAATTGACAGAAAATCCCCATTGTATTCTAAAGCTACCATATATACAGAGATGGACTTGGGATCCATACCAGAAAATAACAGAGGCACTATCCAGAGATGTACGGCATTGCTCTCCTAAAATCCAAAGATTCGAGGGGTAATCCTGGGAAATGCTTTCCATTCGGTACCCAGAACCCACCGTTGTTGGGTAGCAGTAAATTCGGTTGGTTACTCTTTGCCGCTTGACCAACTTTGTGTGTTGGGTCTTCCTTCTTTTTCTTCACAAATTCAAAAAACGCAGCCACTTGGCGTGCATACCTGCAGAAAAGCAAAATTGACAGAGGGTCAATGTAGAACATTTAACACCCAATTCCTTGAGAAAAAGAAACACAATGAAATGAACCTAAAGGAAAAAAAAAATTTAAACAAGTCATGCAACAATAGAACATCAAATAAAAGAAAAGGATACCAAAAGAGGGAATCAGCAATCTGTGAATGCATATTGAGACCCAAATGTCTTTGCATTTACTATGCAGGTTACAGCACCAAAGATGGAACCAAATTAGAAACTAGCCTATCTTATAAACATCCTCATTCTACACTGCATTCTTCCAACAGCTCAGCTTCACTACTATCCTCCCTAAAAGCCTTTGTGGACAGGTTCATAGAACTGCTCTATTGAACCTTGTAAACACCTTTTACCTAAGAAACTAACAGAAAAAAATGAGAACATCTTGCTGTTTGCAGATGAACTGCTCTACTACACCTGTGAATCCAGCAAAAAATAAAATGCTTCCACGCAAAAACTCAAAATATCCCATGGCCTCTCCAATTAACAGTTCACCACCCCCCTTAGGGAGTAACATTAATAACACAAATCACTCGGTTAAATGAGATGCCAAGTTCATGCACCACATGCAATTCGCATTTTCCAGAAAAGTGTTTTTTCCCGTGTTAATTGGTAGTAGATAAATTACAAAAACCATGATTACATCAAACTGGACAATCAATAGTACGGAGTACAAGAAACTCCAACCACCAGTCAGTCAACAACCACAACATTGAAATCAAGAAGCAATTGACAAGTGAATATAAATAACCAACTCAAGAAAATGGTGCGGAACAAGTTGAAAGAGTGCAAACCAATTGGTGGATGGCTGCTCGTGTAGGGGCAAAAGATAAGGAACTGAATTTAGCAAAGTGGGACAAGCATCCCACAAGTACAAGTGAAATATATAGCTTTCATATGCTTGGAAAGATACAATTCTTTGAAAAGTGCATGCATTATACAAAGAACGGCACTTGATGGAGTATAAAAAGGATAAAAATCCCCCAAGCATCAACAAATTAAAGAATGCATGAAAAGATCATTCAAAGCTATATAAGATCCATTCCATGCCTTCATGCTTTCCGGATTCACACATCCCCCATACCAGCAACTAAAGATTCATTGATGCGACATCACCAAGCCATACCAAAAAATAAGAACAAGATAACCCAACAAAAGATGGTTTCACTGACGCCCCTATGCACTTGCAATGCAACAAAGTTTTTTATGGAGTACTGCGATGTGAGGGAGGTCCCTATGCTGTGGGGGAAGATAAAGGGAGGTGATTGTGGAGAGAGAGGATTGCCACTGGCACAGTGATATGGGGAGGTAGCTCTGCCGTGGCAAGGTAAGAAATATTCTGAGTGACGGCAAGAAAAGCACAATACAGTCAACTATTACACCGTCACACAGAATATCGAGAATATAACTTACCATGTCATGGCAGAGCTACCACCCCATCTCAAGGAAAAATATTAGCATGAGTCTCACCTTTCTGAATACTGAAACCCATCACTCCAATTGCCACCGGGAAATATTGAGAAAACATGCGGGTATATTGTTGGAAAGAGTCGCAGGCACAGGTAATTGGCTAGTTATACTACATTGGAGATGTGGGTCTTGAAATCAGAACCCGCATTATAATAAAGAATGAAGGGGCAAGGTTTACCATATAACCCTTATCAGATACAATAAGCAATCAGATAAGTCAATAACATTTAACTTGCAGCTAATGTAACTCACACAACAACATTTATGACTAATAGTACTTGTATTTTTTTTATGTTTTTGATGATTCAAAATAGGAATTCTTCCTCTATATGAGCGTCATGAATGGTTTCTCACACATACTACACAACAACATATAGGCATTAGCACGTTAGATCCTATGAAAGAACCACAAAAAGCCCCCAAGTGCAGCGTTTGAAACTATTTCCAGACAAGGTTCAAGCCTCACAAGGAGATTGAATAACAATCCACGTAAATAAAGTGGAAGTTGATGACGGAGTGGAGGTTTAGTCTTAGATCTGAGTCCTCAGTCCTCCCAATGGACAATCTAAAATTGGGTAGAATGATGAAACGAAAAGATATCCTATGTTCCGTGAACCATCTTCGAAGGGGATCAATATCGGAGCCGAGGTTAGTCTTGGAAGTCGTCCCAATGGAGAATGTTGAGCCATGATAAAAATAAAGAAACCTAAACGATATTGTCTGATCAGCTCATGTCCAAAGGGCATAACATAATACGATTGCAGTGGACTGTCCCAATACTATCATCTGACTGAAACTAAATAGGACAATACAGTGTAAACAAGAAGATAAATTCAGAAAACTTGAAGCAATAATTATCTTACTGCCGCTTTGCTTCAATATCTTTGTTAAAATCGATATCGGGTTCACAATCAAGAACCAAAGCAGGAACCTGCAAGTAACCAAACAGGGCTAAGCAAAAACCATTATGTCAAATCCCAAAAATCAAGCAAACAATGCAAAGTATAGTACTTTTTGAATGCTCGAATGCATGTGATCACCCTCCAAATAAAACACACGGTCCCTTATATCAGCATGTAAAGAGCAGTCCATGTGGTGGGGCAGCTTACTGACAGACAATACCCCATGTGGTGGGGCGGCATGTAAAGTTGGCTCCTCCCTTTTGGAAGGGAGAAGCCAACTTTCATGCTTTTCATGCAAGTCACGAAGATAGTCCAGAGTAACTCCGCCTTCCTCTGCTCTCTTGCGTAGCAGCATCCGCTTGTGGCAAGTATCAGGGCTTGCTCTAAGATAGACAAAGGCATCAGGAACAAGGCCAGGCAAACTTGACACAAATGGATCAAACCATGAGTCATAAATACTGATCTCCATCTCATTCATCCACTTAGCTTCATGAACAGCTCGCACAAAGACCTTTAATCAAGTACAAGAAAAATACATCAGCCATGAAACTAGCAGCGTTTTCCTCCTCTTAAAGTGGATTAAAAATATGGGGAAAAGGCAAGGCTCCCATATTTTAGTCAATCAGTCGCACTCTGGATCAAAAAACCAAACCCTCCAATCTTGGAAAAATGGAAACCAAGGATTCCCACATTTTAGTCAGTAAGTTACAGTCGGGGTCATTAAAACAAATCAACAACATTATGAAGTGAGATGCGTACCATCCTATCGGTGAAAACACTCCTCTCCATCAACCTGAGGGGCTTAATTCCACCAGATGACTCCATCTCCTGCATGACTCTAGTAACAAACACATAGTTTTGGAAGGTATATGCATACCTTTGCGGCTCAGCATAGAATGCATCTAGTACATTAAAGTGATCCGGTCCAACATCCTGCCATTTGTTAATAGGCTCCGGAACAATTTCAACAAGATCTTGCAGCTCAAGTGTTTCATTAGCTATTCTCTGCAGGAATGTTGTCTTTCCAACACTGATATTTCCTTCGACACAGAAAGTGAGTCTCTTCTTAGGGGTTGGCTGCATATCAGGCTTCGAACTCTCCTTTAACTCTTCATCTACACTCTGTTTGATAAAAGTAGTTATACTCTCAGCATGGTTTCTATGAGTAATGCCCACTGAACTCCGCAGAAAGTCAACCATCTTCTGACTAGACTTCCCAAAAAACTGCAAGAGACCAAAGAAAACATTTTCATTCTGGAATGCTAGAGGTTCACCTTAACTGGCTTAACATAATAAATAGGATGATGCTATGGTGTCCCCAGTCATTTTGGGGACACCGTAATTTTTGGCATAACTTCACCATTATGAGCATAACTAAAACCCATTACAAGCATAACAGAACCCAATCAAGGCATAATCAAGGAATATCCAAAAAAACAACCAAGGAATAACCAAACCCAACCAATGCATAACAAACAAGTTATGCCTTGCTATGGTTCTGTTATGCTTGTAATGGGTTTTGGTTATGCTCATAATGGTCTTGTTATGCCAAAAGTTACGGGGTCTCCAAAATGACCCGGGACACCGAAGTCATTCCCTAATAAATATTTATGCAAATTTAATTCACATCGACAAATAAGCTTGCTATCAAGTGACAGTGCTGTCAAGTTCCCACACTCATGACTAGCAGCAACTGGTTGGAGAATTGGATTTCGAAATCCTCTGCTAAGTTGGATTTCAATATCAGCAACATCACTGAATCCTGATACATATCATGTACCATTCTATTGCTTAAACTTGTATGTTATGCATATCATGTAGGATGGTACATTGTACGACACCTTCGTCTATGAGTATATAGGTACAAAAGAAACAAGGTGTCCACAACAAACGTATACACATACGCAATAGCGTAATAACAAACAATTTGAACATCGACAAGAGAGAATTCTGACTCTAAGACACAAGCATAGCCACTTTCTACCACGGGGACAAATAAAGATGGCAAGGGGGTGGGTCTCACTTGACAATGTGACTAGTCGGGCCTCACTTAACAAGGGATCTAGTCAATCGTAGTGTTCTCAATAAATTTTGAATTACTTGTGTGAAAGAATAAAAATATTGTTCAATGTAACCCACATGGCTCAAAATAGTTATATTTCTTGTTATCTAATAAAATGCAAACTAAATACCTCACTAGTATAGATGCATGGTGTCCTGGAATATTACGTAGGGGTCAGGACCCTGACTCTATCTCCACCCCCATAAGAGACTTTGCATATGAGGGTGAAACATATTAACAAGAAACCTGAATCCTCACAACCACAAAAAATATACTCACAGGAAACGATATATATTTCACATACTAAGAAACAAAAAAATAAATGAATAGCAGAGCTGCAGAAGATATGACCCATTGCCAAAATAACAATTTTATTGTTATTTTAGAAATCCGGGCCTACTAGCTTGTTCATAGATATGCTTGGTTTCAGGTATCAACCAAAGACATTATGCTGGACTTGTTTAAATACAAGTACTCCCAAGAAAATTGGTTACATGGTTTGTGCCTTTGCGGTTATAAAACAAGTCTTTCAGTTCAAGTATTGGGTCCCAACTCCACTACAAAGGTCTAGAACACGTTGATCCTACACGCACTAAGCCACTGCAATAGCTTTTTTCTTTCGGTTGAAAACTTAAAAAACCCACAGACGCTTTTGCGTGCTTTTATGAACTGCCTGTCCGTGTTGACTGAATCAAATCCATGAGATCAGTTTGATAACAAAGGGAGTAGTTTTTTTCGGAAAGTTTATTGCAAATTTAGTCTCATTGCATGCGGTTTCAACTTTCAACAACATGATTTCACAAGGGTTCATGAGTTGAATCATGGAGATTGGACAGTGCTAATTGCTAATAGCCTAAGAGATCTACATGTCAAGGAAAAACTAGATATTTAAGTGTGATGTGCCTTAAATCAGACTATGGACAGACATCATATGAGAGGTACTACACTACAAGACTAAGTTACCCAACTATACACAGCATCAGATGTATTTTCCTTTCATAATGTCTCATGAAAATAGTGCGATGGGTTTTTGAGAACACTGGAAATGACGCCCCCTCTCAAGATTTTCATGCAAGTAAAAGTTCGGAGCAGATTTGTTGAGATAACAGCTTGGATAAATAACTAAAATTTCATTTCTAACAAGTTACATAGAGACAATACGAAAACATTCACAAGATATGGATCAAGAAGAGAAGTCACGTGACCAGAAAACACGAATAAGGTAAGATTTCGACCCAGAAACACATCATAGAATCATGAAGTAACTAAGAGAAGGCTAAAGGGAAATTTACAATGTCTTTGTTGTTAACTGAATTCACATCAGCTTCCCCTATCCTCATAAAAGAAAATAAGTCAGCTAAATAGTATATACGATATAGCATGTGACATCATCCTCTTATACAGAAGTCCACAAAAACATCCTGAAAAAACACCACCTTCCGGTCACCAGAACGAACCTATGGGTGATTTGCTTGCACTATGATTCAAATAAAAAGAAATTATATGTTTCATAAATCAAAGGTCTAATAGATCACCGCCTATGTAGATCGATAAACTAGCCGAACGAGATTCAAATAAAAAGAAATTATATGTTTCAAAAATCAAAGGTGTAATAGATCACCGCCTATGTAGGATCGATAAACTAGCCGAACGAGTCAAGCAGGTGGTTGATCAAGCTTGGTTAGAAATTTAGCGAGCTTCAAAATTATATTCCAGCTTAGCTTGATTATAAGACAAGCTGAAGTCAAACAAGCTTTGATCGAGCCGAACAAAGAGCCTATCTCGAGTGGCTTGAACTTTCTATACTTCATAAGCTGAACAGGCAGAGTAGTAGCTTTGTTCAAACTTGGTTTGAAACTTTAACGAGTTTCAAAGAATGTTTGTTTATGTAACCAACCGATCTTAAACGAGTTTTTTTAATGAGTGAACACGAGCTCAAAGTCGAGTAGCTTGATTCGTTCAGCATCCCTACACCTATGTACTCTAAATATGCAGTCACAAGTAATCCAACCAAAGAAACACAAATTAGACACAACACCACTCAAAACTAGCAGAAACTTCAATAGAACACAACAGAGAGAGTCCAAAAGGCGAACATATATACACCTTGTCTTTGTAGAGTTGTTTGAGCTCAGTAACACCAGAAAACCCCTTCTCCACAAGCTTCCTCGAATTCCTCGGCCCCACGCCCGGAATCCCCAACAAATCAGGGTTTCTCACCACAGAAGTACCCCTCTGCCTCCTATCCATCCTCAACACCGGCTTCACCTCCGAACCCCTTTCCACTGATAACTCAACCTTCTCCTTTCCATTCTCGACTTCTCCATCCAAAGCCTTCAAACCCTGACCGGAGTGGACCGCGGCGGCAACCTTTAAACTCTTATCCGAAGCAGTGTGAAACCAAGCCCTAAAGGGAACGATACTGGGGGTTTTGGTGGGCAGAAACGTTGTAGGGTTTTTTACGGCGGCGGGTGGGTGGAGGTGGAGGAAGGGGGGAGCAGGCATGGTGAGGTGGTAATAAACCCTAGAGAGAGAGGGCTTGGTGGTGTTCCTAATGTCGGCAAACCCTAGGGAGAGGTTTCTAGTGTTGTGGTGGCTGTTGGGGTTAAACCCTAGAGAGAGAGAGGTGGTCGTGGCGGGGGTGTTAGAGAGAGAGCGGCGAATGTGGGGTGAAGGGATTTGACGCAGCAGCTTCTGCATCTTCTCGGAGCATTGCCAATACAGCCAAGAAAAGGTCAGCTGATATAGAGACAGTGTGAGTGTGTATCGGTAAATGTGTAGAGAGAGAGAGAGAGGGCGGGAAGGTTTTTGGTGTCTGATGGGTATTTCACTTTCCACAGTTGTAAATTTTGCGATAAGGGGTTTTCTAGGGTTTTGGGAGAGAGAAACTTCAATAGATACGGCCTCCCGGCCCTCCCCCAAGATTTAAAAAACCTACAATTTATGGTTGCTATACTATACTAATTACTACTACACAAGTACTTGTGAGTATTTGTGTATTATGTAAGTGTTTATAATTGTAGAAGAGTGCATTATCAAAAGATTTTTCTATCAAATAGACATTAGAAATATCTCGGTATGACTTGGCGCGTAACTAGTCACAAGACTTGGTTATGACACCACCAATATTTCAGTACGACTTGGCATGTAATTAGTCATGAGACCTACGACCGGTAATGGGCTAGCTTCAACTTGCTTGATGAGAAGGTTTTTAGTTTTTTAAATTTTTTGATGGTCTTATAGCCGCTGTCACATGGTACTCAGTATCACTCAACACCGAAGATTATTGTAAGATACATCACTAAATAATTTTTTATATAGACCGCTACAAAAACATGTGGTATAGAGGAGTGTTGGAGACTACTTTTTTTTTTATTTTATATTCACCACTTATAAGCGTATGAATTTGACAAAAATATGTGGTATGGACAAGTGTTGGGGGATGACTTGACAGTGCCATAGTACCAGAACCAGTAAATAATTACTCTTTGCTACGGCATGCGTGGTAGTGTTGTATTTTAGCCATTAACAAAGAAGGCCCCGTTTTAGTTTCTCCAAAAAGGAACTTTTAAAAAAAGAAGATAATTTTAAATTCAAAAATAATATGTCTACTTAAATAATTTTTCTATCAATAAGAATCTTGTTTGATAAATCTCATTAAGATTTTTTAAACGGTGTAAAAAAAATTTAAATTTTTTTTTATTTTCATTATATTTAAACTTAAAATTACTTTCTTTTAAAAAAAATTTCAAAAGAAAGCGGAACGGCAATTAACTTGCCCAACGGCTTGTATTCCACGTCAATTCGACTAAAAAATTACTATAATATCCTTGGATCGATTATCCTTTAGTACTTATTTACGCAGAGGGATTGTGAGTGAAGGTGTAACGCCCCGGATTTTGGGTACGTTAAATAAAACATTTTATTGAAATAAAAGCTGAGTCTGGCTCTTTATTACAAACAAAACATAAAGGAAGTACTTTTATTACAAACGGGAGGGAACTAAGGTTCCTAACTACAGCTCCGCTTGTTCTTCCATCACGGCTAGCTCCTCGGCTCCAAAGGCCTCCAAGGTGTACAGCTCGCCCTGCTCATCTATGAGATCTGACATATTATACCCGCGTCGCCACCGGTATAATATGCCAGGGTCACCAAAAAGGCAACACCGTGAGCTTAACGCTCAATAGCATATCCAAACCCTTCTAACCCTTAACTTATGAACATAAAGGCATAATAACAACAATTCAACTTAAATCATGCATATAGTCCAAACAAGTATTCAAATCCACGTTCCTTACTCAACTAACGTTGTGTTCATCTTTTAGACTCATCGTAGACCATGTTATTAACTCACTTTCCTTTTTACCCAAAAACTCCTTTTTAACTCACCCAACCTCGGTTCCGCCGCGCCGGGTTCCCGAGTATCCTCACAATGGTTCCGCCGCGCCGGGTTCTTATTGGCACACAACCGCATTGGCTCCGTACCGCGGATAACCAAGCACACACCCTACCTCGGTTCCGCCGCGCCGGGTTCCCGAGTATCCTCACAATGGTTCCGCCGCGCCGGGTTCCCATTGGCATACACACACACATCTAACTCACATAATGCACCCAAAACCGGTCATTATGTAGTTTCAAAATATTTCCTCCCTCGGATACACACTTTTTCATCTTTATTAACACACCCTAGGTGCCATGTCTCTACTATCATGTTTCTCGTGTCACGTTCATCATGCATAGACTCCGTAGTGTAAGACATTCCATACATCAAGTACTTTATCAAATCTCAAAATGAAACCAACAAGAATATACAATTCTAAACTACGTAATCATGCTTGAAACACAATAACCATATCATGCATCTCATAAAATCTCACAAAGATAACCTCATCTATTTCTTATATGACTTTCAAAGTTACTTTCAAATGAACTTTGTTTGATACAAAACTACTTTAAGGAAATCTTACATATACGTAGAGTGGAAGATAAGAAGACCCTACCTTGCTTCTTGGCGGTAGAAGAAGACTAAGAAGATTCGGTCGTTGGTTTTGGATTTCGGCGGCGTAACGTTGTCGGTTTGCTTCGAAAGGAAGAGATATGAACTTTTCTCTTCCTAGAAACAACTTCTAACTTATCTAAACTACTTTAAAGACCTAACAGTGGTTTTGGGAGGTGGTTTGGTGGTTTCTCTCAAGAACACTCAAGAACTCAAGAAAAGAAGAACTTTGGAAGCAAGAACACTAAGAAATTCTAGAGAGAAGTTGGAGCAAAGTGAGAAGGTGTGAGTTTAAGCTTGGAATGAGCTTCTATTTATAGGCAAAGGCTCTCCCTCTCCTCTCTTTGGCCGGCCCCTCTCTCTCTCTCTCTATGTCACACTTTATTTCACATGTCATGCTTGATTGAAAGGTTGGAAGCTAAATTGGTAGGCTTGCATGGCTATGTTAGTCCTTGGATGGGATTCTTGGAAGATATGTTGGCATGGAGGAGACATGGGTACAAGATTCTTGATGTAAACAATTGTAATTGGTACAAAGGAGTACAATGGAGGAAGATATGGAAGATATACACCTTTCAAGTTTGAAAAGATGAAGAATCACCAAGTACAAGTCCTATCTTTCTTCTTCTTCCTTCTTTCTTCCTTCTCTCTCTCTCTCCCTCTCCCTCTCCCTCTCCCTCTCTCCTCTCTCGGCCTCTCTCTCTCTCTCTCTCGGCTTTCTCTCTCCTCTCTCCTCTCTCTCTCTCTCCCATGCACTAACTATATATGCATATATATGTATGTACAAACATGTAAGACTACAAATAAATATAGGGTACTTTTGTACAAAAGGGCAATTTAGTATTACAAGGCTCAAGATTTCCCCAATAAACAATTATAAAGTACGGGTACTTTAATTAATAAAATAATATACTTTTGTACTCCCGGGAATCTTAACAAAACATTAGTTTAATGGGATAAGTACTTTGTTTGGAAGATGAGCCTATTACCCAATGGTTAATAGAATCCCTAATGGTTATTATCCAAGGGATAATAAGGTACTAGTACTTTAAATACTAAAATAAGTTTTTGGAAAGACTACATGTCCTTTTTATAAAATCCCATGTTTTTATATATATATGTACTTAACCATTTAAATAAAGAAAAGGCTTTTGTCCAATGGGTAAAGATTACCCTAATGGTTATTAACCAATGGTCCAAGGGTACTTGGGTACTTTTATTAGAAAAAATAATTAAAAATACTTTTCAAATGTCAATCATAGTACTTTTATTTAAATCTTTCAAAATCCTTTTATAATAAAGAAATGGGTTTCTTTTATCCAATGGGTAATAATTTCCCTAACATTTATTGTCCAATGGATAAAGAATAAAACCAAAATAATAAAAGAAAATAAATAATCAATTTCTAGTCTAGGGTTCAAAAGGTTCAAAAAGGTTCAAGAGGGGTAAAATGGTCATTCTTCGGTTAGGGAAAAGTAACTAGATAACTTTCTAGTTAGGTTACACCATCAAGCCGGTTAGAAGCTAACTAGGCTTGCTAAGTCGGACTAAAAGTCAAGAAACGATTCTTGAGGGACTAAAGTGCGATTAGGGTTTCGAGTCGGGAAATACTATAATAAGGCATTCGATTTCTTAAAGACTAACCGTAAGAAGATTTAAATAAGAAAACCAACAAGCAGTTAAGAGAAATTAGGAAATTTCGAATAACAACGAGATTTTTATTGAACGAAAAAATCGGAGTTGTTACAGAAGGGGAATTATCGGTCAGTGGAGGACGATGCCATTATTCACCACTTTCATGGTCTACAGTTCTGAAACCACCAATACATGGTACCCTCTATTTTAATCACTAATACATGGTAACCATAATACCGGTGAAACAGTGGGGACAATTTTGCCTTTAATATAAAACGGCATCGTTAGATCAAAACCCTTTCCCTTCTCATTCTCTCTCTCAAAACACGATACGTACAGACCCAAAGCAATTCGAAATTCGAAACAGACCAAGTCTCTCTCTCTCTCTCTCTCTAAGCTTTGGTCTCGATTGCTCTCAACTTTGATCCAACTATTCGAAATTCATTTTTGATTGGGCAACTCTAAGCTCCAAACTTTCAGTCCACTTTGAACGCATTTTTGCTACTGTTCGAAAATCCAAAATTGATGGTTTTGGCACCAAAGCGTGCGTCTACGTGTTAGCTTTCATTCCTAATTTGAATCACTCAAAACCGACCTATAGAACTCCTTAAAATCAGTTTCTGTTCAAAAGTGATTTTATCCAACCTGGACAATTTCAAAGTTTTCCAGATTACACCTCTCCTCTACTATTTTATACATTTTCCAGAGTATTAAGAGTAACACAAACATTTTGTTTCAACCATCGTATAAACATTTTTGGACAACTATGGTTTTTCACATTGGTTCACATTTATAATTTACTACATCATGAATGAATGAATGAAAGTGAACTTGGTTTTTCACATAGACGAATTCATATTGAAAAAGACCACTATCAAGTGGGGAAATTCCCAATGAACCAAAATGTAGTATGTAAGAACTTGTGATGACAATTTGAAGAATTTTATGTTTGTGGAGGAGTTCTCTCTATTCCTAAAGTACACAGACTCTGGATGCAGAATTTTGCACTAAATTCAAAATTTATAAACACAATTCGAGTCAACTTGAACCAACCTTATTTGGACAAAAAAAGGGCACGTCAAAAAATCAAACAGACTTTATGTTATATTGAAAAAGACCATTACGTTTTTTGAAACAGACCAAGTCATATAGAGTTGGAGGAATGTTATCTCCGAGTCAACTTGAACCAACCTGAATTTGGGCAAAAAAGAGGCACGTCACAAAATCAAAAAGACTTTATGTGGAGTATATTGAAAAAGACCATTACGTTTTTTGAAACAGACCAAGTCATATAGAGTTGGAGGAATGTCATCTCCGAGTCAACTTGAACCAACCTGAATTTGGGCAAAAAAGAGGCAAGTCACAAAATCAAAAAGACTTTATGTTATATTGAAAAAGACCATTACGGTTTTTGAAACAGACCAAGTCATATAGAGTTGGAGGAATGTCATCTCTAAGTCAACTTGAACCAACCTGAATTTGGGCAAAAAAGGGGCACATCACAAAATCAAACAGACTTTATATTATATTGAAAAAGACCATTACGTTTTTTGAAACAGACCAAGTCATATAGAGTTGGAGGAATGTCATCTCCGAACCAACTTGAACCAACCTGAATTTGGGCAAAAAAGGGGCACGTCACAAAACCAAACAGAATTTTATGTTATATTGAAAAAGACCATTATGTTTTTTGAAACAGACCAAGTCATATAGAGTTGGAGGAATGTCATCTCCGAGTCAACTTGAACCAACTTGAATTTGGGCAAAAAAGGGGCATGTCACAAAATTAAACAGACTTTATGTTATATTGAAATAGACCATCACTTTTGTTGATAAAGATCAAGTCATATCTTGTTCAATAAATGTCAAGCTCAACCAACCCTTTTTGGGCAAAAATATGGCACGTCAAAATATCAAATAGACTTTATGTTACATTGAAAAAGACCATTACATTTTTTGAAATAGACCAAGTCATATAGGAACGTCAATATATCAAACAGACTTGATTATATTGAATGAGAGATGACATTTTTCAATATATAACATAAAATAATATATGCAATCAAAATCTGTTTGGCTATACATTTCCGTGTGAAAGTCATATCCACGCGAGAGCAAACTTTGATGACTAACTCATCAAACGATGTATCCTCTTCAATGATTGTGGCTTCAAATACACCACCCATATACTTTCCCGCGCTACCATCCGCATTTGCCATGCTCTCACCACCCAAATAACAAAAACACATCAACTTAATTCTAAGGAGTCGTTGACATGGCTGCACAACATCAACCTAATATATAACCATTATGCAATTCATACTCAATTACATGATACAAGGGACGTTCAATTTTCTGAACAGTCCAAAAAAACAAGTACATATACCCATATAACCCTTTAACCTACACCCATAACACTTGTCTGGAAGAGATAATCTGTAAATCACACAGGACAGCAGTAGGAAGTCAAATATTTGTATGGAGCAACTACAATGCTATGCAAAAACACGTAATTTAATCAAAAAGATTAAACCACTAAACTCTTCAAAATCATATTATATTTTAATGCAAATTTAACATTTTAATACTAATACTATTACATAGCACCCACAATTTAATGTTCATGTACAACACATTAAACTTACTTGCAAATTGTCCGCAAAATATTAGATGCCACAAATATATTACATTGGGAGTTCTTCAAATTGTCTTCACATATTACATACAACGACTCGCCTTGGATTACATATGCTTTTTACAATGAGGAACCAACCACTAGCATGTACGGTTTCAAGTCGAAGCATCAGCTTCGATTACATTGTCTTCTTACAAAAAGGAACCACCTACTAGTCCCGCTTCCTAGAATTCTAAAACCAAAGCATTTAACCGCTCCTTGAATGAGGCAATCTCAAAATACTTAGTTCCAGGCTTACTATGCGTCCCCATGATAGCAAGTAGAATAACAACCAAAATGGAACAAGCAACCCACGCTGCCCACATCACTTCGTTGCTTTTCCTCATGTTTGCCTCCAATTCCTTGTTCTTTTTCTCACATCCTTCTATCCTCCTCCCATATTTCTTGTTCTTTTTCTCACATTCTTCGATTTTCCTCCTATATTTCTTATAGTTTTCCTTCTGTTCCTTATACTTCATCTCAATTTCTTCAATCTTCGTCTCATATTCCACAATACGCTGTTTGAGTGACCATATGTCCCTCTGGGATCGGAGAACCACTTCTCTTGCTCACCAATGGGACCATCCAACCATTCAAAGTAATCACAGTGTGCACCATCAATTTTTGGCGAACTGGGATACCAATAAGGGCACCTGAAGAATCTTCTATCTGGATTCTTATCCGTCCACAAGGTGTGCAAGACCGCTTGCTCACTGTGCTCGCAAACTCGTATCCTCATAGGATTTCCCGTCGTTCTACTGCTTGAATTAGATTCCATGCCTCCTCTAACCAAACCAAAATATGTAACTGTCATGTAACATAAATAACAAGTGCATCGAGTATGTGACTTTGTTTCCATGATTATAAGAATTACATTACATGAGATGGTTGAAATAAAACATGAGTTGTTCCATTTTGTAGAGTCCACACATACACTAAAGATACCCATTTAACGTACAAGACTTGTCTGCCAAAGTTAATCAAAATTCTAATAGGACAACAGTGCCAAGTGAAATATTTATATGGACTAAACTACATGTTCTGTACAAACCAAGTCATATAATCAAACAGACCAAATAATCAAAAATATGGAAACAACAAAAAGACAACAAACTGATCCAACCAACAATCTACCAGTACAACTGTTGTAGGTAAACATTAGTCACATGCCAAACAAGAGCAAGCCAATAATCACCAATGTGAGCCAAATCTTGTGTAGAACCAACAACTAGGGTTCAATAGTCCACATTTGCTCTATCAATGAATTTTTATGCTAAATAAGAACAACCAAAAACAAAATTGGAAATTGTAGCTTCTTAACCCATCTTCAACTTTGACAATACAAATGTACCTTTTCTCTGTGTGTGTGTGTGTGTGTGAGAGAGAGAGAGAGAGAGAGAGAGAGAGAGAGAGAGAGAGATACCAGAGTGAGAGACTGAGTGAGAGAGGAGTCGCCGTTGCCTGGTGTGAAGAGTCGAGAGAGACCGAGTGAGAGAGGAGTCGCCGTCGCCTGGTGTGTGGAACGAATGAGAGATTGGGGGAGGAATGGATTTTAGGGCTTATAAGTGATATATAAAGGAGGGTAAAATAGACATTTCAAGTGGGCACACCATGTATTTGTCAATAATTTCCCTCCTGTCATGCGAGTGGTAGTTTTAAGACACTAGACCATGATTTTGGAATAAATCCGGGTCAACACCTCTGACCCGTCATTTTCCCGTGGTGAAAATCAATTACTAATAGTAACATACTGTACTAGAGTACAATATGTTATCAACCATCAAATTATCTTCGTAATGAGAGCTCACGCGTCGGATTTTTCACTTTCGTCTGACTATTGACACAGCAAAACTGTGCACAGATCGTGCATAAATTATTGTGGGACTCATTATGGATCATACAAATGATCCAAGCCATTATGTTTAAAATATTTTTTCAAGGGCTTCCCCGAAAAATTAATTCAATCTGATATCTATAAATACTTGATCTAATCGTCTAACTTTTCTTTCAGGTTTTTGGATCATAAGAAGTTAGACGATTAGATCAAGTACTTATAGGTATCAGATTGAGCTAATTTTTAGCGAGGGCCCTTACAAAAATGTTTGAGGGCCCTTGAAAAAATGTTTTAAACATAATGAACGGCTTGGATCATTTGTGTGAGACCCTTTATGGGCCCCACTACCCAATCTATGCATGATCTGTGCACAGTTTTGCTGTGTCCACAAACTTTTTGAGTTTCGAAAAGGGCTTCAAAAACAGAAATGATAGAGGTACAGATTTTTTATCTGTACCATCATGTACAGATCAATTTTGGGCCCGTTTTGGGTCCCAAAAAAATAAATTGATCTGCTCATTTTGTTTAAAATACTTTATTTAGGGTCCATGCAAAAATTTAGCTAAATCAGATATTGTTCTGGGTGTTTGCGATACATCCAACTTTGCTTGAATTATGGGACAAAGTTGAAATACATCGTAAACGCCTCTACCAATATCCGATTTAGGTTATTTTTTGCAGGTCCTTGAACAAAATACTTTAAACAAAATGAGAAGGTTGGATCGTTTTTTTGAACCCAAAACAGGCTCAAAACTGATTTGTACGTGGAGTATGTATTAGTATATCAGTACCTATAGCATCTCTCCTTCCAGAACTGTCATTGCTATTTGTTCACCTTTTGGAAAAGCAATTGATTTTGCCACTCTTCTATTTGTTAATGTCACTCATATTCTTATTTTTATTAGGTATCATAAAGTGCAAGGATATTTTAATAAATTCACCTAATGAAAACAAGAAGGGAAGTAACGCAAACAAAAGGAGAGTGACAAAATCAACTGCATTTGGAAATTATATATCTTTCCGTTTTGTATATCATTTACCCCTCTTCTCCTTCTTTCTATTCTCACTCTAAAAAAATGATTTTACTTGGCTTCCAAATAATTCTTAGTTCAGTTTCATTTCACAAACATTTAAAGTGTTAGATATAGTTTCAATTATAATTATTTTCATTAACTCGTGAATCTAATTTGTCTCTTTACTCACCACCATCTTCCACTCTTAGCCATCATCCTAATTACCCTTCGTCGCTGATTCACCAACATGCCAATCACCTACAACTATTTATTTTTATTTTTATTCGAGTAGCTTAATGGATTGAAGTCATCATTGTTCTGGTACATTATGATTTGATATTTTACGTGTCAATCAAGTTGAGAACAAACCGTATTAAACATTTCATATAGTACAGTATATCGAATCAAACTCAACATTGTACGTCTCTTGAAACAACAATATGGTGAGTTTGGACTCAATTAATTATTCTTAAAAATAGTTTAATATATAATAATGCGGACAAAGTTAATAAAACTATCATTTCCAAGCTTTTTATTTTTGTCATAATTTTACACCTTTTAAAATCCTCTCATCAAGCAAAGTCACATACTCAATTTATTTGCTTTGATAAACGAGTGGCTAATAGTATAGTTTTGAAAATAAGCCACAAGAATAAAAATGTGTCTAAATCAAATCTACCACAATATAGTCAAATAATCTGAAATTTGGGGTGAGGCCCCTTTGCACTAACTGCATGTGTGCTCTGAGGTGAATCTCAACACCAACTTATTTCTGTCAAAATTTACTTGAAATCATGAAAAGATACATATGGTCATATGGGTCTTGTTAACGTCTTAACTTAAAAGATATTTCGAATGTGTTTCACTAACTAAAATAAGTACATATTTTTTGAATTAAAGGTGATGTATTATGAGAGAATGACCTGTTTCGTAAAATGAAAATTAAGTACACAAAAAATAAGACCTTTAGCGGAACGAAGCCGTCGTGGGCCATCTCCGGAGTTTTTTCAAGTTCTACTCAAATGTGGGTAAAAAAAAGAAGTAAAAGCTCTATTTAGTACTTTCTACTTCAATGAGAATCTTAACTCAAATTTTGTTTCAAATAATTTAATTTTGAAGCAAAATTATTGTATTCTTCCCGTCATTTAAGGGTCATCATTTAGCCCGAAGGCCCGTGGCCCGCCCGGTCCATCGGGCTTTTACCCGGCCCAAGCCTGTAAAACGGGCGGCCCGGCCCGGCCCGTAGTTTGTAATGGGTGGGCTCGGGCCTATGAATTTTTACTCGGCCCGCCCGTAGGCTAGCCCGTGAGCCCGTCCAATAGCCCGCCCGTGGTACCTACCCAATAGCCCGCTCACGGGCCTACCCATTTGCCCAAAATCCCACAAAATCCTTTCTTTTTTCCCTTGCCAAGGAAATTTAAGCCTGCCCAGCTTTTGGCCCGCTCATTGGCCCGCCCGGTTTTTGGCCCGCTAGCCCGTCAATTGGGCTAGCCCGTGGGCTGGGCTTGGGCTTCAATTTATGGTAGGTAGCCCGGCCCGCCTGACCCGCAAAAAGTAAAAGCCCGATCGGCCTGGCCCATAGGCGGGCTTGGGTAGTGACTTAGCAGGCTGAGCCGGCCCGCCCCGCCCTGAGGATGACCCTTACCGTCATTCATCATTCCCAAAATCCTCCCTATCCCATCTCGACCATCCAAGAATCCCCTTCACCACCAATACCAAGAACCAGAGTTGCAAAATCCGTTCCGTACCGGCCGGTACGTACTGTACCAGCGCTTAAACGGAACACAAAAACTCAAGTTCCGTTCCGGTAGAAGTACCGGCCTATTCCGGCCAATACCGGATGTACCGGATGATACCGGTCTGTTTCGAATATTTTCCGGTGTTCTGGCCGGTACAAAATTACCTTCTCTCTCTCTCTTTTTTTTTTACATTTTGTTTATGTTTATGCTTAAAATTATGCAACATGGTTTATATACATTCCTTTTATTTCACTTATGTCCCCTCATATCTTTGTCAAGTTTCTAAAAAGAGTCTCTTAACTTAATGGTTTTACATAAAGACCCCTTATGGCATTGCCTATACATATATTCCAGCACATTTTATGTTTTAAGTTCATTTCAGTTTTATTATTTGTTGTTTAGTATATGTAAAAGATAGACAATTTTAAGACCATATTTAATGGTGCCCCGCTGAACAAGATTTTTGGCTACGCCACTAGCTAAATCCATCCATCAACAAAAACAAAATAAAATATGGATAATTTATGAGTACAACAGTTGATTCGTCAAGTAAGAATATGCCAGTACGTAAGGGTGGTAAACAAATGTGTTAAGGTCACCCACCAACAGAAACGAAAATAGTGTACGAGTAATAGTTAATTGGTTGAGTGAGACCATGTAAGCAGGTAAGGGTCTTACTCACTCAAACTTGCAATTTGACTTTCATAGCCAGAAAAAAGATCTTGGGGTCACTGAAAAGTCTAATGGGTCACTTACTGAAGGGTCCAAAATTAATTGAAATGTACATAAATGGTAGACATAGGTAAGTAAAAGAATCTTTGTACAACAAAAAGGACATTTTAACACACTGTTGTCCTTCACAGTTACTATTCAGATTTTGTTCATGTCTATTTTACCTCCAAAATTTCAAATCTTCGAAATTGCATTCTGCAAAGCTGCTTAATGAAATCCATATTTTGTACCTCTCTGGGCTCCGGTCCTTAAAGTGGCCTGAAGCGTCTAATTTCACTTATTTGCAGGCTCTAATTGCAACCGTTCGTTTTTAAGAGCTCATCTAGTTCATTTTCCATGTCAAAATTCAAGGTGACCTGGGAATAAATAAATTTCCATGCCAAAATTCAAGGCGACCTGGGAATAAATAAACGGCACAAGCCTAAGGAAGCATATCTGCAAGTGGAGCCCTCCCTAATTCCTGACTTCCAATTCCCAGCCACATAAACAAGAGGCAATGAAACTAAACCCATCTCTTCCAATGACCAACTTCTAAAATCAGGCCATCCTTTTTTCTCTCTTTTTTTTTTTTGTGTGTGTGTGTGGCTTTTATAACTCTTCCCATGGCTTCCACAGCTACTCCTCCAGCTTCATATTCTCTCCTTCTAAGGCCCAAAAACAGAGGCAGTCACCAGAGGGAAGAGCACCTGTTATGGACAAGAAAGGTAGTTGGGCAATTACCCAGAAGAAAAATCAGGCATAGTTTGAGAGTTTTCGCGGCGGCGCAGGAATCGGAAAGGCAGCAGAGGGCCCCGCCCCCGAGGCCGGGATATGATACTAGGATTCACTGGGAGAATGATGAGGATGGGTGGATTGGAGGAGGTAATAATAGCAAGTCGAAATCAACACAAGAAGAAAGCCATGATGACAACCTCTTGAGTGAGAGGTTTTCGGAATTGCTCAACAGTTCTTCTGATTCTCATTATCAGTGAGTCTCCATCTCTCTTCATATATGGGATTGAACTGATTTTATTTGTATTGAATTGTTTTCTTGCACGGATTATTCGAAAATGTGGATGATTGTTGAAGTAGGACTAACACGAGTCCATACTAGCAGGTGGACTAGTAGCTCATCGGTAGGCATCATGTACTCCCACGCATCTGACCAGGCTCGAAACCTCACTAACTCCTCTTTTCACGAGTTTCAAACACAATGAAGATTATGGTAGGCAATAGAAAGTAGAATAGGTGCAGGTATGTGTTTAGGACCTTTAGGTGTTAGATTTATGTAATGCCAATCTTAAGAACACGGGGATTCGCCAAAACATTCAAAATTTTCCATATAGTTCTTTGATTTTTCGGATAAATAGTGATTCAAAGTATCTTATAGACTATTTCATGCTTAACATGAGAATTTCCCTCATAGTTCGTGGTAGCATGCTTGCTGGGTAAATTTCCCTCGAGAGATGTTGGACGCGGATTTCTTACCCTCATCCGAGTATCTAGTGTCCGGCATGTGTATTTTGATTTTTTAGAGGATCCATGTAACATTCTTCACTAAAAGGGGGTTAGCATCTATGTCATATGGATCCCTGATTTTTGGGGTAAGCTCCCGTGTCAGTGTCTAGATGTGGGATACACAACGAATTCGCTCAAATAAATCCAGACATGCCAGAGAAAAGAGGGAAAGTCGTACCAAAGAGGCGAGTGTCTTCCGGCGAGTACTGCTGAACTGGTGTTCCCCTTGAATGTTTCACAGAAACGGTTAACCAACGCCTAGGGTTTTATCTAATTACTGCCCATTTTTATGAGGTTGTGAAGTGGATACCTGTATCCGATTCACATACCCTTGTCCGTGTAACGTAAGTCAGCACCAAATTTGAAGCAAAATAGTTAGTTTCTTGCATACTTACCATATATGTTTTCTTTTGCTTAGTATTTGTCAATCTAACCAAACTAGAACTGATAATCTCTCTTCTCATTTCCATTTCCATTTCCACCAAACCCTGAAACCAAACTGCACTCCATAGTGTCAGCATTAAAACAGTTTTTCTTACTGAACAGGTTCTTGGGGGTTTCAGCAGAAGCAGACTTGGAAGAAATAAAAGCGGCCTATAGGCGATTATCAAAGGAGTACCATCCGGACACAACCTCCCTTCCGCTGAAATCAGCATCGGAGAAGTTCATGAAACTGAGGGAGATTTACGACGTGCTGAGCGACGGAGAGAAACGCGGCTTCTACGATTGGACGCTGGCTCAGGAGGCGGCCAGCCGGGAAGCCGAGAAGATGAGAGTGAAGCTGGAGGATCCTTACATGAAGGAGGTGGCGAATGCTGTGCCTATGCCGGACGTGGTGGATAGGCTTGGTGGGAAGAACATGGACCTTAGTGATCAAGCACTCTCTGCTCTCACCTTCGACGTTGTGATTATACTGTTCGCTATTTGTTCTATCGTGTATGTACTCGTCTTCAAAGACCCATATTATTACTAGCTAGTTAGCTTCTTGGATGGCATTCAAAGGGCTAGAAACTTGTGTAGTTAATGAAGATATGAATTGTAAAGGGAAATCTCTTTTTGGATGGGGAAGGCAAATAAGAACATGTGTTGTATGTGTGTACTCATATAAGTTGGATCAAAGGGACTTTTATCTCTCCCTTTTAGATTGTAGTTGTTCAGAAGCCTAATGCTGCTATGATAATTAACTCGAACTACACCCCTTCTTCGTAACCTACGAAGCACAAATGCTGTCAAGAAGAGACGTATGTCAATGTCTGTATCCACGTCGGGTATCGACATTCCTTGGATACGCAACCATACAAGTATCCATAATCTGAACTCAATTTCCTTTAGCTTCATGAAGTATCGGATGGTACTTTTCAGACACTATGTGTCATCTATCGAAACTTTTGTTTTTGTACAGACTGTGTTCGATATCTGCAGCACTTATCCTCGAGCTAGAGTTAAAACAAAAAGATGATGCGCTCCACATTCTAAACACGCCAATTAGATTCGTAGTATTAATTTGGAATATGTCAGTTGCTTTTCATCTACGAGTCTATGATCTTCTATTTAGATCATTTTGAACTGTGCCTTCAACATAGTTTCTCTGTGTCTGTATGCAATATCAGAGGAAATTTCGTGTTCTAATCAGATTTGGCTGAAAAGCATATACAGTCAAAGAAGTTCCTTTCTGGTTCCGGCCTGGTTATGATCTCCGGTCTCCTCCGCTGATTCAATGCAATAGCAGAGGGTACTACGTTTTGGCTATCCATAAGCTTCTTGCCATCATAAACAATTGCAACCTCACAATAATCTGGTGCTTTCTTCTGAACAAATTCTCCATTTCCCAGCCCCTTGATCAGTCGCCTAAAACAGAACAATGTCAACGAAGAAAAAGTTTTAACATCCTCTTGAACAAACAGTTCTTGTGTTTATATTCGAAATGGAAAGTCTTCAGTTTTCAAAGTTTTGTCAATAGGTGATAACTTGATAAATAGAAAAACTGCAAAATCAGTTTGTATTTGATCTTCAGAGATTTTGAGTTCGACTTCCTCCCTTTTGATCGTAAAGGCAGCCGGGACATACTATTAGCCATAGCTTGTAAAAGTGCACTAAATGTACCCAGAGCAAGTTCATCCGTTGGTGTCAAAATGATTTTGCCAAAGTTATTTTTTTTGACATGTTGAAAGGCAAAAATTGGCAATGTTTGTTGCACCCGCCGGTCTAATGTGGCACACTTCTGTTTTTTCCGTTGAAGGATGAGAGGAGGGAGAGAAATTATTTGGGCTAGGTGAGGTAGCAAGGTTTGACGCCAAACTTATTGCCAAATTTCGTACAGAAATGGTTTTGCCGAAACTCAACAGCAAGTTTAAGTACCCAATAGAGAGTCTTACGTTATTTTCTCCATAAATATTACAGAGAGTAGCAGTAACAAGAGATCCGACATGCCAGTGAACTTGCTCTAACATGTGTTTGAGCCCTATCTATGTTTGGATCCTCCCTCATGCCTTTAATCACATTTTCGTGCTGTTTTTGTGCACAGAACATCGACACTAGTGACCCTACAGAGATTAGGAGCATCTCCATTTGACTTTTTAAAATTGGATGTGTTATACAACAAAAAATAATAAAAGTGGGATCCAATTTTATTATTAGTTAAAGAAGGATGAATTAATGGTCCATTTGAATAGTTTAGATGTGTGTTAAAGTAGAAGAGGTTCCACTTTTACATGTGCCTGTCTCTCTTCTCTCTCTATCTTCATAACCACGAAGCCACATGTATAAGGGCTTACCAGAAGACACTAATTAAAGTCATGTTAATTTAAAGAACCAAATGGAGCACAGAAGTTTAAGAATTCAAGTTAACCCGTAGAGTCTGAAAATGTGCTAAAGTGTCAAATGGAGATGCTCTAAGTACCCAACATGACGTCGTCACGTTTTCGTGTCTTGTTTTTTTGCACCTAATGTCTTCGTGTCCGGTATTTGCACACATTCAACTGTGGAAATTGATAAGTACCATTCAAGCCGCAGCAACTGTACTGGTAAAGAAGTGGATGTTACCTAGAGGCAGGTGGGCGTTTGGTTCCCATGACTAGGTAAGTGATGTTAAGGACAGGGATGAGATCAAGAATTGCTTTGGCTGTTGAATTGCTCTCCAAAAGCATTGTATCCACAGTCACCTAACAATTCAAATTCAAGTATAGAAAATCCTTGGGCTTAAAATGTGACAATAGGACATCGAAATTCACACAGATGCGTACCTTGGCTTCAGCGCATAGTTGAATGTACTTCTGCAATACGTTCCTCCGCCTATTGTTCTCTTCGTTGACATAGAATCGGACCTGTTCTGGGGTCAATTGACTTCTCGATAGCCTTCCAACTATAGAAATCAATCGATAAAATTTGCAAGGAATGCCATTAGAGAGGAGATGTTTCCGCAGTCGACTGTTTGCTAAACCTATTGATGATTAGTAATAAATTTGTCATTTTGTCTTTAATCTTGAATTGCATCCCATTTGTAAAACCTACTAGCCATGTATGTTTTCCTTTTCTCATTTTTTCATCCAAGGAAGTCCTAGAACAAGGCATTGAGCCACATCACAATTGTGTATGTTAGATTTGTGAACCCTGATTCAGTCTGGTTTATCACTTCACGAGCTAAGCAAGGGTATTATTGTAATTGGGATGTAAAAACTCTAGGCCACAAAAAAAAAACTGGTGTGATTTGTAAATCTCTTAATTAGTCGTGCTTTCTTTGCGTGCTTTTTGCTTCATTATTTTTTGTGTGATTGTGTGTGCGGTTTTCCATCGAATCCACAATAGGGGCCTTTCTATTGCTCAAGAATTACTTTCCCCCCGTTGATTTTGACCGGAAAGGCTGTACATGATAACAGCTCTACCGTGCTCTATGAAACCACAAATGGAAAATAATAATGCCAGAACTGTTTTTGTGAATGCCAAAAATCTTCGTGCGAAACAAAAACAGTTTCGATGTCAGCATCACCCAACACAGTAAGATGCCAACATCATACCAATCAGTCTTACCAGGAGTGGAGATGTAGGTGATTGGAGGGAAAACATGGACAAGGAAAACTCTAGCTCCAGGGGAGATCATAGCATGATCAAGAGCCCATTTCACCACATCCAAATCATTTTTTCCAACAGCAACATAAACATCATTCATGCCACAATCTCTGCTGCTTATACTCACACTCTTGTTACCTTCTCCAATCTCCACAATCTCCGGCGACATCACTCGCCAATTACTCTGGTACTCGCAATGCTCTTCATCCGGCCGTGCATTCCCTCCTTCCATGCCTATCCCACTCTCTCTTCTCTCCCTCTCCCCCTCTCTCTTTCCCCTTCCAAACGAATGAAAATGGTAATGGAGTAGTACAAGGGGAAGGGACAAGGATATGAATAAGATATCAAATTGTGGGGAGTTGGGAATTGGCAGTTTTATTTGCTTTTTGATAACTCAGGCTGTCCGGGCCTAACCTCTGGGGACCCAATTTCGCCGACCACGACCAGAGAGTAAAATTAAAAGACGGAACAAAATCATGTATAAACTGGTCCACAAGAGTTGATAGCACGTGACGTGAGAGGTTCGAAGATGAAATCTTAGGAGGAAGCAAGCTCCAAAGTCCCACGCTTTGATCACCGAGAATTGGTAGTTTACAACTAAAGAGTCGTTGCTATCAAAGATATTACTAAAAGAAAAGATTCTCTTTTGTCAAGATTTGCAGGCTTCTTGGTATGTCATGTTCACAGACCACTGGAGACTTTAGTGCATTAAAGATGATCTTTGCTTTCTTTTTCTCCCAAAAAATGCCATGTTATCTTGTACTTAATCATTTTGATTGAATTTCCACAATTCAGATAGGGTTAAATTGGCTAATAGCATCTGCTGCATATATGCTACTGTATATATCCTCCTCACAAGAGAGAAAGAAATCAATAAGTTAGGTTTGTGCACATGGCGAGTTTGGGTAGACCGAATCTGTTGTTGGACTGTATAGAAGAATCCAAATGACACATTGATTGTATATAGTATATAAAAAATTGTAAGGACCGAATTGGGGTAAGTAAAATCTTGTAAATTTAGAGCCTGTTTGTTTGACCGGATATGAGCATCAGTTGGAACTTTATATCCAACATAACCAAATAGCAGGCATTTGATTAAAATATAAAGACCCTGGATGTGTACGACTGTTGCGATCATATATAAATCCCTTCACTGTTAGTTCAGTGAAATAATCGGCCGTATCTTGACATTTTTTCCTCCTCATGTGAGCATGTCAGGGGGAAAAGGTCGTCAAAGTGGTGAAAAGGATAGTGCTGTGCGGGGGTGCATAGCACCATGTTGTGCTCTATTCAAGCTGTCGGATCCAATGGTCTAGATTTTATTTCGGCAATGAATGGTTCGGATTGTCAAACGGATATTGATAAAATCTGAACTATTGGGTTGCCAACCAGACGGCTCAGACGGTGCACAATACGATGCTCTGCACCTCTGCACAACACCATCCTGGTTCCAAAAACAATGGCTAGATTGTGATTTTTAGTTTGGGTTGGTACCACCCACCTTTCTGAATTACCACCACAGCTAAGAGTCTGTTTTCTAAAGTGAACTTCATTTTCTGTTGATTATCACCATAGGTGTCTGTTTCATTTGCCAAAGCCACTTTTCACGGGAACCACTCAGTTTTTTCTCTAGATGATGATGGGATTCTGTTCTGAGCTATTTGAATCGAAAGATGTAGTTAAGATCATCACAAGGGACAAAAAAAATATCATCGCAAAATCATTGGGATGCAAAATGGAAACGAAAAAATCAACTAAAAATCATGGAAATGAGTTTATTTATGAATGAACTGGGTAAAGAAACTTGGGGGAAAAGGCGAAAAAGTTTGGTACCGAGAGTCATACAAGTGCTTGGTAAATTCCGTTTGGCAAACTCAGATAAACCTATTAAAGTGTAGTTGTTGAGCTCGAGCTCGGCTCGTTTACTTAACAAGCCAAAAACTTGAGCTCGAGCCTTAATGAGCCGCAGGGCCGGCCCAACCCCAAGGCCCAAGAGGCTTGGGCCTTGGACATCCCAAAAATTCCAATTTTTAGCGGCACTCCAATATTTTTAGGAAAAATGACGGCCATGACGTGTTTTGATAATTAATATCCGTCAAGGACATTTTCAGCATTAACAAATGTTCTTAACTTGTCATTGGTGGGTATTAATTAGCAAAGCACGTCCTGGGCCGTCATTTTCCCTTCTTTTTACTATTTAGGTTTGAGTAAATGCCCAATTAGAGGTAATGAGTTAGCCTAATTCACCATCGTATAAGCCCAAGTGCCCAATCCACTAAATCCTCAAAGTCATTTTCCCCAAACCACCGAATAACACCTCCCCAAAATCGTTTCCCCCCAAAAACTTGACGATCTCGGCAAAATCAAGAGAAGAAGATCAACACGCGCCACAAAACTCGAAGAACAGTGGTACACGACAAGGTAAATCGATGGCAATGAGTTCATTGTAACTAACTAACTAACTAAAGTAAGGGCACATTTTTTTTAATTAGGTTTTAGGCACTAAAAACCCTTGAGCCGGCCCTAAATTGAGCCGAGCTTAACCATTTACTAAACGAGACTTTTTAATTGGGTTGAGTGTCTTTTAACGAGCCGAGCTATTTTCGAATGAGCCGAGTTCCTCTTAGCTCATTTACTAAACGATCGAAAACTCGAGCTCAAGCTCGGCTCATTTACTAAACGAACAGAACCAAGCCGAGCCGAGCTCACAAGTTACTCAGTTCATTTGGAGCCCTAGATCATGTTGGCAATGGAAGAAAGACCATTGGGTGACATATTTGGGTGTTTTTCGGGTGATTTCTTTAGTTGGAGACTACTCCTTTTGGGATTGGCGAGGTCATTATTGCTCAGTTCGTATGTGTCAACTTAGTTGGGATATATTTCGATCACAATAATGCTGTTTTCCATTCTTTCTATTAGCTTGTCCTAATATCTACACTCAAGTTAAAAAAATCTTCGTTCTTATTAAAAAAAAAAAAAAAATTTTGTTTGAGGGTGTTCATAATTGAGTAACTTAAATTTTTATCATTTTTTAAATAGAATAACATGTAAAATAATTAATCAATTGGTATAACGCTTTGACACAAAGCATTAACTTTTTCATATTTTTTTGCCTTCTTGCTGTAAATTTAGTTTTTCATCCAATATTAGGTGTTCAAATTCATATGATCTCGGTGAGGTTTCAAATGTTATGAAGTGATCACCGGACTATATTTTTTTAACTGAACACCTTTGGTGCCTTTCAAAAAAAAAAACCTGAACACCTTTGGCTCAAGGTAGAGCCGCCAGTGCAACTTTGCACTGGCCAAATGGCCAGGAAACGCAAATGGCCATATTTTAGTATGCAAAACTCCCTTCCATTAGCCTGATGTGAAGGCATGCAAAGTTCATTGTGGTTGTAGGGAATGCTCGATCCATTAGCCTTGGTGCCAAAACTTGATAATAGTGCTCCATAAGGCAACTTGTTCTTTCTCATCCCCCTTGCTGATTTGGGGACCCCATAATGTGTATATCTTCATTTCCATCATTCCAATAGTTCCAAATATGGATATTCCTTCTCTGTACATCAGGCGGTGGGGTGCCGCAACTGACAAGTGCTTGAAGTACGATGGAAGTACTACTCAAACCAATGCATCCATGTTAAGACACATCTGGGCTATTAGCAAAAAGGCTGATACCCTTTGGGTGCAGTGGATTCATACTTTCATGATTAAAAGTCATTGCTTTTGGAATATGGCGACTTTGCGAAAGATCTTCAAGTTAAGACCTCTAACTCAGTCCATTATTAAATCTGTTATTGGTAAAGGAGAGTCAACTTTCCTTTGGCTGAATAATTGGCATTGGCACCCCTCGGGGCCCCTTTATCTTGTGTTTGGTGATATAATTAGGTTCAATGTGGGAAGGAATCTTCATGCTAAAGTCAGCTCAGTGATTAGAGGTAGAGAGTGGAGCTGGCCCAGAAGTAGGAGTTGGTACGCCTGCTTCCTTTATCCCTTTGCCTGAAAGGGATGATAGAGTTATTTGGTCAGCTTCTCCTTCGGGGGAAAACTCATCGAAATCTGCTTGGCTAGCTATAAAAAGAGGAGCATCCTGTGGTGGGTTGGTACAGGGCTGTTTGGTTTAAAGGACACGTTCCCAGATGGGCCTTCATCGAGTGGATGGTGTGTCATGGTCGGCTTAGCACTAGGGACAGATTGATGAATTGGGGGATTTCTGTGAAAATCTTGTAGCAGTTACGTTCTATTTCTGAGTTTTGTTTTGCTCAGCCTCTGGTTTAAGATTCTTTTGTAATGTTTGGGGATTTTTTCGAGGCTATCCCCTTGGTCTTTTTTTTTGGGTGGTTATAATTATCAACTTTCCCCCAAAAAAAAAAAAACCAATGCATCCAGTTCCCTTGGTTGTGGTGGGGAACCTCACGCTGGTTTTTTGAATTCGACATCAGGAAGTGCTTTCACACCATCCACCGACATCGACTCATCCCAATCTTTAAGGAAGAGACTGATCAATGATCCCAACTTCTTTTACTCCATTCAGAAAGTCTTTTTGAACACAATGTGGATTCGACCCAAAACCACATGAACGCACAATCGCATGGAGAATAATCAAGCAAATACAGAAGGGAAAAAAGAAAGTTGTCACAAAGATTCACGTGCTGTTGCTTCTTCTTTTTTTTTTTTTTCCCTTCTCTTTTTGGTCATTTGGTTGGATGAAATAGAGGAAAGGAATGGTGTTTTTGGACTGTGATTTTCAGTTTTCTTGTTTGGAAAATTACACGAACAGATATTGAAATAGCCTTTCTAAGTATGTGGTGGATGGGATATATACTAAATGGTTTTTCCCACCTAATTGTGGGTATAGTAGGACCAGTGTGTGAGTGCTCTCTCCATTTTTCATTAAGTATCTCCATAAAGATCATGATTCTGCTGGGCTCCTTGCAACCTAAGCTTTTACAGCTGTCATAAAACACGCCGTGACGTGGAGGTGATGAGCAACATATACTATTTGGCATCTATACTATTGCACATAAGCATAACTGAGACGAATTCATATTTAGGTTATGATCAAACCAAAGGTTGAAGCAGAACTACACGAACGGATTCAGTCACTAAATGATGTTGACTCATGAAATGCCTATGGAAAGATCCTCATCATTTACCAATGTCATCATATAGTGCAGTTGAGATTTGCCTTTTACCTGCTAGTTTGTAGACAGGCTATTCCCTCTTGATCTATTGCTCTCAAGACTTTTGGCTTATGGTTATCTACCGCTTTATTTCTGCACT
The DNA here is from genome assembly GCA_019656835.1 of Rhododendron ovatum. Classification (NCBI taxonomy): domain Eukaryota; kingdom Viridiplantae; phylum Streptophyta; class Magnoliopsida; order Ericales; family Ericaceae; genus Rhododendron; species Rhododendron ovatum. The sequence goes on from CM033802.1 coordinate 20,673,256, forward strand.
GTTGTGGGTGGAATCTACGCGAGTGTGGATTGTGAAATGATGAGCACGAGGCGGCTTCAGACAGCTTTGGGATTGAATTCGCTTACGATTTGTTGTGGTCCACAGTAAGGTTTCACATCTTGTGTTGTAAAATGTGAATTCACCATCTGCATGCCCACATTAATCGCAATCGATTCTTGTTTCCTCAAATTTACAGTCCCTGTTAAATATTGCTTGTTTTTTTATCAAACACTGATTTTCTGAATGTCAATGATGCAAAAGCAGAGTAATCCCATAGCTTGCAATGTCTGGTATTATGCAGGAAGATGAAATGTTAAAATCAGCTGTAGTGGGTTGGACCACATATCCACTAGTTAAATAAGCACCAATTCTTAAGAGGAAAGGACGATTGTAATGGAATTCTTAAAGCCTCCAATCAGTCACAGTGTACGACAGCTTCCAACATTCGCAGTGCTAGCCTCACATACACGTCATTGTATGCATAAACTGATGTGTTTCCTAGAATCATTTTCCATTTTCATTAGTCCCATCAGAGCTAATAAATGAAAATAAGAAGCTTAAGCTGAAAAATATAGAAATACCTTTAGAAATTGAAGTGCAAACTGCAGAAAACAGCCCCACGCCATCCTATCCCTTTGCTCTTTTTATTTTTTTGGATTATAGGGAATATTGTGTCCAAGGGAAAGGCTATTGAAGTGAGAGGCACTCCGGAAATGGCGAGTGCTAGTAAGACCTTTTGTTAATCTCTTAGTGGCTGTCAATTGTCAATCAAACTTCTATATAAGCATATTCCTATCGTACTGAAGAAACAAAGTGCTCAGTCCACAGCATCAAGTTCAGGAGATTGACATGGCGATCCCCTTCCTTCTTGTTGTTCTTAAGTTGCTGATGATCTTAGTATTTTCGGGTTGGGTTTCACTTTGGCTTCTTAAGCCCACGGAAATATGGACACAGAAATGGAAAGGAGCTGAAGAAAGTGCAACCACCACTGTATTCGGCTACAATGGTACAAACATCTGTTGAAAGAATCAATCCTCTATTCGGACATATAGTTTGCATAATTCGTGTTTGTTAGTTAGTATGAGTTATTATTACGAAGTAGGTGTATTCATTCGAGACACAAACAAACTACACAGTTAAACGAATGTGTTGGTTTCAACATTGATCTAAAAACTACTGCTCTGCAGGGCTTAACTTTGCTGTCTATAGCTTTCCACTTATTTTTCTGGCTATAGTTGGATTCATTTACTTGGAATTAAAGCAGAAGGAGCCAAGAAGCAGGTAAAAAAACCCTTATCAACATAAAACTTGTCTATCTGCTATGAACTTTGTTTTTGTGCATATTTTACATTACTTCCACTAGAATTTGAATGACAGGCAAGCGAGAAGTCCTGGAAAAGCTCTCTCAAATCCACTCATTGTCAACAGTTATGTTGGTATCGTATCTGCAGTTGAGGTTCTTGCAGTATCGCTCTTTGTCCTCTTCCTGGCATGGACGTTCTATACTCGCATCTCCAATGATTACAGAAAAATGTTGCCGGTCAAAAACATGAAACTGAACATGTCAGTATTATCGTCACTATGCATATGAAAAGAATTAAAAAAATCCAATCTTTATTGATGTTGCTTGCGTATTTCAGGTGGCAGTTCAAAATCTTTAGGGTGGCAACGCGGTTGGGTTTGTTAGCAGAAGCATGCCTAGCGCTACTACTTCTTCCTATATTGAGGGGTTTGGCCATATTTCGGATACTTGGCATCCAATTTGAAGCTTCAGTAAAATACCACATTTGGCTTGGAACTGCAATGATACTTTTCGCCACGTTACATGGTGCAGGCACCTTCTTCATATGGGGTGTCAAAAACCTTATTCAAGATGAGGTGATTTCAAATCCCATCTCTAATTTTCCCCTTAAATGTGAAAGTTATCGGTATTGTGACAGTTTTGTTGATTTATTTCTTTTTATATTGGGGAACAGATGTGGAGATGGCAAAAAACAAACAGAATATACCTTGCCGGTGAGGTTACTCTTGTTACAGGGCTAGTCATTTGGATCACATCACTTCCACAAATAAGGAGGAGACAGTTTGAAATCTTCTACTACACACACCATCTCTACATAGTCTTTTTGGTATTCTTCTTGTTTCATGGTGGCGATAGACACTTCTACATGGTATTTCCCGGGATTTTTCTCTTTGCCCTTGATAAGCTACTCAGAATCATACAGTCAAGACCAGAAACGTGCATACTTTCTGCTAGAGTCTTCCCTTGCAATGCTATAGAGCTCGTTCTTCCCAAAGACCCAAGTAAATTTTCAAGTTCTCACTTGCCCAAAAATATAAATATCAAGTGGTCTAAGTTGTCAGAAAAAAGGTTAATGAGAACACTAGAAAGCAACTCAATTTACCTTTTTCTTTGGGTATTCATTTCAGGACTGAAGTATGCTCCAACAAGCGTGATATATATGAAAATACCGAGCATATCTAAATTACAGTGGCACTCGTTTAGTGTATCGTCTAGCTCGAGTGTAGATGAAAACACTATGTCTGTGATAGTCAAATGTGAAGGAGGATGGACAAGCTCTCTGTACAACATGGTACAAACTGAGCTAGGCTCAGAAGCTGATCGGATGAAGTGTATTCCAGTTGCAGTCGAAGGGCCTTATGGACCTACTTCACTTGACTTCCTTAGGTACATAAAAACCTCCAACAGCAGCAACAACATATTTGTAGTTAGGAACCCTCAAATTGTATGATTTTTACGATGATTTTAATTTTGAAGGTACGACAGCCTACTCTTGGTTGCCGGAGGAATAGGGATAACACCATTCCTTAGCATTTTGCAAGAAGTTGAATTTGTCCAAAGCAGTGGAAAAAAGAGGATCCCTTCACAAATACAACTCATTTATGTAGTGAAGAAGTCCCAAGACATATGCCTTTTAGAGTCAGTTTTGCCTTCACTGCTAAACCAGAAATCGGAACAGTTCCACCTCAAACTAAAAGTGTTTGTGACCCAAGAGCAATCTGGCGCAACTATTCGGGAACTACTGAACGAGTTTTCTCGAATGGAAACAGTAAACTTTGACACTCAATGTTCAAATTACGCCACGTTTGGACTCGAGAGACCACTCTGGACGGCTGCCATTGTTGGGCTTTCTTCAATCGTGTTTCTCATCGTTCTTTGTTGTTTCAACGCTGCCTTTTTTCATCCCATTAAAAAGGCCTCCAAACCAAAGTACCCCACTTCGGTAATTGACCTTTTGCTAATCTGTTCTTTTTCTTTAGCTATTATGTGTGGAACCTTCGTAGCTATTGTTCTAAGATGGAGGAAGCTACAAAAAGAGCTTCAAATAAGCTCTCAAAAACCGGTAAAAGAAATCAAACCAAGTTTGTTGGAATCAAGTCGTGCTCTCGAGGAACATGAAATTCATTTCGGAGGAAGGCCTAAGCTTCAAGGTAACCATTTTGTACACACCTTTTTGCATGAATTCTTCCTCTTACCTTTTCGCAACCCATCATCCACATTTCGTATTCAAAAACATGGTTTTCTTATCATGCGGTGAATTGTGCAGACGTATTTGCACAGTTTCCAAACGAAACAGGCGGTTCCGATGTTGGAGTCTTTGTGTGTGGACCTGAAGGAATGAAAGACTCAGTGGCCTCATTGTGCCAGATGAAGTCTCAAGGTATCAGAATGGGTGCTCACAGCAAGAAGCCATACTTCAGTTTTCACTCACTCAATTTCACCCTCTAAGGGCTTCAATAGACAGTGGAATTCTCGAGATGCTCTGTGTATCTCTAAGCATATAGAATCATAGATACTTCTTTCTCATATAAACAGAACCAGAAGTTTGTTAGTTTGCTCATGTTGTGGTCTTTAAATCTTCAAAATAACAACCCATTTCCTTTTATCACAAGTTTAGACAATCTGCTCAAATGCTGAGCATTTCTCTACATTAGACTGTTATAGTTTTCGTTAGAAAGTCCGCGATTTTAAAGAAATAGTTTCTAAAAAATGTAATCCGCAACATGTACACACTCGCCTTTCGAAGATCAGAATCATGCATCCGTCCATGGAGTACTACTTTTATTTTGACCGGAGCCACGCTCGCGCAAGATGAATGTAATGTTGTAAATAGTACAGTGTGTGGTTCAATCGATCATTGATGGCTCATGAAATGGCAATCAAATCATGAGTGGGAGATCAACTCTGGATTTTATTTTTGCAAAGGATGAAGCAGTTGTCTTTTCTCCATCAAACTTTTCTTGATTTAAACCAGCCCACGATAGGTGTCGGGACCAGCTTATCCGCACCTCAACTAATCATGGGACCAATCTCACTCACTACAGACTTAAGGCGTCAAATTTAGTACTATCAATCACTGTCCTATCATGGTGAAGACACTTCAATATGTTGGCCGGTTGGGGATTTGGTCCATGTGCACCACAATGGAATACGTACAAGTCTAGCTAAAGAAAACAGGAGGCATTGTCTTGTTTGGTGGGTTGGGGAGGCATGTCCCTACCCTTGAATTATCAAACCAACTTTTTTTTTTTTTTTCACTTGATAGATATCTAACCAAGGACCGGGGAACGTGCTGTGCACCATCCGAGCTATCCGTTCGGCAATCTAATGGTCTAGATTTCAATTCTGCAATGAACGGCTAGGATGCTACACGGAGCTAAGATGAAATTTGGACCGTTAAATCGCTAAACGGATAGCTCAAATGGTGCACAGCACCATCCCCGTTCCTTAATGTGGACTCCTAAGTAGATAGAGAAAGGGTACCGCTAAGCTGCATAGGGATGGGGCAAGCCCAAAGAGTATCAATCACAACAAAAAGAAAAAAGTCTATTATATTTTCGAAGTTCAAAACATTGTTTACAGTCGATAAAAAAAAAAAAAAAATACATTGTTTACATAGTTATCCCACATTTACACGTTTTTGTATACATATATTTTTACTATTTTCAACCCACTTTTGAAACTTTAACCTTCTAGTGAATCATCATAAGTGGAATGTGTTTTTCCTTCCAGTTCACTTTTCCAATTCATTGGCATTTCGTCTTTTCCTTTGGTTTTTTCAAGTTTTCTTGTCATCATTTCTATATATTTCAACCAAACAGAAAAAAAGAGTAACAAAGCTTATCACCTAATTCATTTCTTTAATTCTTTTTTGATCCACAAGTTCCAAAGTCCAAACACAACTTAGGCCGCATTTTTCCTAAATTTTGTCAGGTATTTTTTCAGTATTTTTTTTCTTTTTGTAACTTCATGTTTAATTTTTCATCGTAACTTTTAAAATTAATTATCGTCTCGACGATAGAAATAAAAAAATACTGAAATATAGATGGAAGTTGAAATAAATTAATATATGATGGCATATAAAAACAAAAATACCAGCTGTTTACTTGTTTGGTTTTTTTTTTTTTCTTCAGCAAATGTTTTCATCTTGGGCATAATTTTTAACTATTATTTAGACTCTTCAACTCGAGATAAATAATTAATTCGAAAATAAAACATGAACATAACAAAAATACTAGGACAATAATACCAAAAATTTAGGGAGATTGGGGCTGAGCTTGCAACTCAAAAGCAATGGTTAATTCAGTTGGTTGGTGGGTTTGCTCCTCACACAATTAATCAGAGTTCGGTTATTGGGATCATGCCATGACAAGTAATTTATTGTGAATCTCTCTTAGGAATGGACGCCTTTGAGCGGACAGGAAATGAGATTAGTCGAGATGTGCGTAAGCTGGCTCGACCACTCTTCATCGTAAAAAGAGAAGGCAACACAAAGTCACAAACACAAGCCAACTAGTTGACAAACACTGTCCATTGGCATCGAGACACAACTATATAAACGTAGCGTTTTACGGGCTGTTTGCATTAGTTTACAGAATCGAAGCCAAAACAGCTGCGATTTGGGAGTCGCAATTCAACTAGTAATCCACGTCCCTCTCCTTCGCGGAAATATTTGCGTTGCTTCAAAACTGTAGGAGTAGATGCCTTTGTCGTAGTGCCCACCACCCGTTTGATAAATTGCCTCCGAGAGGAGCATGTAATTTGAGCCTCCTTTCTTTCTTGTTTCAAACAGAGACAAGATCCAGCTAAATTCCCATATTACTTTTCCAATGTTGCGGAATTTCGTTGTATCGTCTGCTGTTAGAAGTGCCAAATCCATTGCAAGAAGTATTACGTGCTATCAGTTTTCAGTTGATGACGACCGATTTTGCTATCCTCGTCATGCCATTACGTTGTCACTCATATTCAGTCGCTGCCATTGTAATTACGACACACCCACATCACATATCCCCTTGCCACCTTTTGCATTTGGTCGAATTCCGAATTTAACAACAAGGTTGACACTGCCATATAAAGCATGCCTCCTTTTCTTGTGCCCTTCACCTTTCGCTGCCCGGGTGAGTGGATATTCATATTGTTCGGAAACTGCTGCAGTGGATTTATGCGTTACAAACGATGTCGATAAGCTGTACAGAGCTATAACCGATTCGTCTTCTGATCCGAATCCTCATAACTCCATGGAGAGAGGTCTTGACCAAGTTGGCGTGCAACTGACGACTCCATTGGTTGTTGAGGTCCTCCAAAAGCTTTGTTTTGAAGAAAAATTGGCCTTTAGGTTCTTTAGTTGGGCAGCACGCCAAGAAAATTACTCTCATGAACCTCAGGTATACAACGAGATGATTGACATTCTTTCTAGTACGAAATATAAGGTCAAGCAGTTTCGGATAATTTGCGACCTTCTGGATTACATGAAGAGAAAGGAGAAAAATAGTGTTCCTGTTGAGGTAATAGTTAACATTTTGAGACAGTACACGGAAAAACACTTGACTCATCTTGAGAAATTTGCCAAGAAGAAGAAGATAAGGGTGAACACAGCCACAGAGGTCCATGCCCTCAATTTGCTTTTGGATGCTCTGTGCAAGTGCAGTCTTGTTGAAGATGCTGAAGCCATGTTTTCAAAGATCAAGAACAAGGTTAAACCTAATAGCCATACATTCAATATCTTGTTTTTTGGATGGTGTAGGGTTAGGAACCCCAGTAAAGGCATGAGCATTCTCGAAGAGATGATCAAAATGGGTCATACACCTGACAATTTCACTTACAACACTGCCATTGATACTTTCTGCAAAGCGGGTATGGTGAAAGAGGCTTCAGAACTGCTGGAGTTTATGAAGACGAAAGGTTCGACAATGTCTTCTCCCACTGCAAAAACTTATGCTGTCATGATTGTGGCACTTGTCCAGAATGATAAGATGGAGGAATGCTTTAAGCTTCTGGAGGATATGATCAACAGTGGATGCCTTCCCGATGTATCAACTTACAAGGAACTTATTGAAGGCATGTGTTTGGCCGGAAAGGTTAAGGCAGCTTACAAATTACTGGAAGAGATGGGAAACAAGGGTTACCCTCCTGATGTGGTCACCTACAACTGTTTCCTCAAGGTTCTTTGTGACCAAAAAAATAGTGACGAGGCGCTTAGGCTTTTCAGTAAAATGATTGAGGTGGATTGCACGCCTAGCGTACATACGTTTAATATGCTAATTACGATGTTTTTCGAGATGGGTGATCCAGATGGGGCCTTTGAGACATGGCATGAGATGGATAAGAGAGGATGCAAACGTAATACTGATACTTACTGTTTGATGGTTGATGGGCTTTTTGATTGCAACAAGATGGAGGCTGCCAGTTTTCTTTTGGAAGAAATTGTAAATAGGGGGATGAAACTACCGTATCAGAAGTTTGACTCATTCTTGAAGCAGCTTTCAGGGATTGGTGATCTCCAAGCTATCCATAGACTCTCAGAGCATATGAGGAAATACTACAATCCAGCTATGGCACGGCGTTTTGCATTGACTCAGAAGCGGAAGAGCGCAAGCTTAAGAGGGAAGTAAAGATATTTGGTGGGAACGGAAAAGCTAGTTGACCTCTCTTGCTCTTTGAAGGATGAATCTGAGTGTTGACAGAAATGGAACATTATTTCCACCACAACTGATACAGAGGTTATTATCCAACGCTGCATGGATAGCATAATGACATTGGAAATAAACGCTTACCAAACTGTCTTTTGGTTGAAAAGAAATCTATTGAACCAACCAAGCAAGACTGGCGACGTTGTGTGATGTCTGAATCTTCAAGCTCCTCAATTATGTATCCCTCTCAAGTCTCAAGTCAAGCAGCTTTAATGGAAATCGGGTACTGAATCGTCTCGGATGCTCATTATTTCCTTTTCTAGCATCCCCTCGGGTGCTGAAATATAAGAAAGTTGAAGAAGATAATTCAGATTTGAATCCCATGTTTTATGTTGACTTACCAACTCAGTTCAATTGACGATTCACAGAGCTTTGTCTACGTGGGTTGCTCACATACGACGAGTGCAGTGATGTAATAACTATTCTGAGTGATATTGGAGGTTGGTCCACATTTGGACACACTTGATCGGGATTATTTGATCGAAGAGTTAGATCTTCGTCGTTGTAATTTAGATCCTTGAATGTGTTCGACAAAATCAGAGCTGATTTGCAAAGCGCCTCTTACAGAAACCCATCACTCTTGGGTATGTTTTTTTCAACAGAATTCACGAAGTCAGATTTCTTCATTGCTAGCTTTTGATTGGCATTTGATTTCGAAATTGGATGGTCCATTGTTTCTTGTTTTGAGCGCTTTGTTTCAAGTGCATCAAACTTTTGTTTCTTGTCATATATATTTATTTAACATCAAGGGAGTTGCTGTTCTTGTAAGTGGCATGGTTTGTCCATAGTCCCGAAGTTTGCTTTTGTGAAATCAGATGCTTATGATGTCTGGAAATTATGTTGCATATGGCACTAAAATGGCTTATGCTGATATGAATTTTGCCCGGGAACTTTGTTTGTACGAAAATTGCTTTCGTGTTTTCATCTCCTTAGCAACTGAATGCAAAAGTCTTAGATGGCTTATCCAATGCTAGACTTGTTCTTTAACTATTCAAGCAATTTCTAGAGGAGACATTTGGATAAAATGAAGTGCATCTTCATTGCAATTTTGTTTTCTTTGGTAGGAAGGGTGTCACCGTGTCACGATCTGAACTCCACCCTATGTGCAGTACTGCCCGTAAGCGAAGGCAAACAAGACTTTTGCCTTGGGACCCCGAATATTTTGGAAAATAGAGGTCTCTGGACCCATTAAATCAAGCATCTAAGATTATATTCAGTCGAAAGAAGCCCATCAAATAAGAGAACCAATCCCATGAAACAAACACAGAGCGTTCTCAGATCCTATGAAAAGAGAGTTGAAAAGGGTCAAACCAGAAAAAAAAATTACTCAAAGTTTTACGCGTTCGATAGTTGAAATTTATTCAATGGGGCTCATCTTTGAGGTTTGTTTTGGGTCGTAAAAGGTCATGCTGGCCTTGCCTATGCAGATTAGGCCTCTTTATCGGACCATTAGCCTCAGGCTATCAAGACCTAACCAAAAGAGAGACATATGCACTGCTCAATGGTTTGCCTAAATTAACTGAAGTCACATCAGAAGCATAACATGTTAGTGTGCTGAACGCAGAAAATCTTGTGCTGCCTTCATATGCATCAAAATACTGAAAGTTGCCTTGTTGCGATGCCATCTTGCTCCTCCCCCATTTAATCTTTGTACTTGTTTCAAAGGTTAATGAAATCTTCTTTTTGCTGTTAAAAAAACAAAAAAAGGTTGTGCAAGTCGCTCCTTTTTGAAAACAGCCAAAAAAAATCAAAGTGTTACACATAGGTCAAAGTGGGGAGGAGCCAAGGGAAGGAGGGGGAGCACCAAATAGGCACCCACAACCCAAGCCAACCAAAGCCACAGCACCCAGGACAAACCAGGAAAGAAAATAAACACAGCAAAATGGTTGGCAAGACGTACACCAGCCAGACCAAAATGGCAAAACCAAAGAAAAACAAACATCAACAACAGAAATTGGAACCACTACAACTGCTGCAAAAACCACACAACTGCTGAAACTTCACAAGCCTCCTGATAATTGAAACTGGACTAGAGTTGATACTCATACAACGGCAACACCCAAACAGCGGATGGCTGCCACAAAACACTGCTGCAGCTGCAACAAGAAGTAAGTTCCTTATTTGGGGTTGGCTAATTCCGTGACATTTTTTGTAATTGATATCCTTCATAATGGCTAGTTAGTTGTTTAAGTGTTGGAGTAGGAGTCTAGCTTGTAATCAGAGCCTTAGCCAAATTGGATTGGGGTGTGACATCAAAGTTTGGGATCCATCAAATGGATGAATATTACAAAATGTAAGAACCAACTTTTGGAATTGATGCTAAATGGATCGAAAAGTGTCACAACCTATGTTACCAGAAAACACTAACAATGGATCGAAAAGTGTCACAACCTATGTTACCAGAAAACACTAACACCCTAGCGAATTACATTGTGGAACTATCATTCCGAAATGTGGTACACCAGCGTTTCAATACGATGAATTTAGCGATCCAAAGGGATCTCAAAACTTCTACTATGAAGACTAGAGATATTAGTGCTTTAGCAAGACAAAATATAAGAAAAGTTGCTTATAACGCTTCTAGAAATTTATTTTTCATGAATTGTTAAACAAACAATTCTTTATTTTGTTGTATGATTCTTGGAATGTGAGCTCTAGAAGCCTGCCTACTCACGTCATTCCAAAAATTCAAACATGCACGTACCACATTCCTGTTCCTCGTATGGGAACAATTTGCGTTCCAGGTAACATGGGTCACAACACTTAGGGTGGGTTTTTATTCCTTTTATTTTCTTTGTAACTTTGTAAGGGTAGTTTTAGGGTCTCTGCCCCACTCTAGTACTCCTAATTGTAAAGCAAATGGGAAAAGAAGAAGAAAGGAAAAAAAAAAAACAAGCATCTTATCCACTCTTTCTTGTCGCAAAAAATGTGGACGTTCATGTTGATGTTCAAAGAAAGATACTTTGTTCCTTTCCAGAAGAAATATCCAGGAGTTTGGAATTTTTTGGTGCTGGGTGGGTATATCCCAGGTGGTACCTACTCGGCACATTTGGGTCGTCCAATATACTCTTAAACGCTCGGATTAAAACTCTCTCTCCTCTCATCCCAACATTTTCTTTCTTTTTTCTCACTCCAAATTCGAGCCATCTAAAAATGTAATTAACGGCTCGAATACGATGAACGATTACCACGTGGTACTCATCCGGCACTGAAAATTTTTCCCCAAAAATGTGAACGTTCATGTTGACGTTCGAAGAAAGATACTTTGAGCATCAAGGAGTTTGGAGGCGCCCTCTGGGCCTTTTTGTCTGATCAAAAAACAAAATAAAAAGGAGTTTGGAGGCACTCACCCCTTTCTCATTCCCAATCCTCAGCCATAGAAAAGGAATCTGTCATCATCATCTTACCCCGCCGTATTCTATCAAACACAGCTTGCATTTCTAACCACATATGCCACAAATCACATCCATTTTTTGCGGTCACTTGAAGGAATATTGGACTGTTTGTTGATTCCTCAAAACATCGAAATTTGTTATTGGATCAAGAGAAGAGAAAAAGCCAAGGGCAAGTAGGTACAAGTACACCACTATCCAGTGGCAGCTCCACCCTTAGACAATGGTTGTCACTTGAAAACTGGTCCTGCTATGCGTATAACACTTGTGTACACCAAGTATGCATTGCTATTGGGGTCATACATAAATGATCGGAGTCACTCAATATATTTAAGATATTATTTTTAGGACCCTTGTAAAAAATAAGCTTAACCAGATATCGGTAAGAGCTTGATCGATTCTTCGCTAAATTTCCTATCAGCAATTGAGCTCTTACTGATATCTATAGGAGTCTTTAAAACAATATTCCAAACATATTGAGTGTGGCTCCAATTATTTATGTGAGATTCCGAGATGGGTCCCACACGACGTGATGTACATTTGGTGTACCCCAAATTTTATTGATTCCGGAAAGGGAAAATTAACCATAAGAATGGTAAAATAGTTTTCATTTAAGAGAAGGACGCCATCAAAATAGTTTTCGGTGGAGGTTCTTCAATTTTTTGAGTTTTTTAGCTATAAGACCAAAACATGTTTAAATACTTTCATAGGGTTTTAGGGTGCACTTTTCTATTATAGAAATTTAGTGGTTTAGACATGTTCATAGCTTACCTTAGGGCTTTAGGCACTTTCATATATAAGGTACGCTAGGACTTTAGACACTTTCATATATAGGATATTCTAATATTTTAAGTACTTTCATTAGGGTACCCTGGGGTTTTAAGCACTTTTATAGACATATTTGTCTTTATATTTAATTGCAAAAAGTATTTGTCCTTGAACTCAAACAATATAAATATGAGAGATTTTTTGCTAGGGCTCCCTTCCGAGAACCTATTACAAGTCATGGGTAAAAGTGAGAAAATGTTGAAGTGACCGGGCCATGCCTCACTATCGCGCATAGAATATGGTCCGAATCAAATTGTTTGGGTTGAGGTATTGTTCCTTTGTCAAAAGTTCGTTAGAGATTGAGGTACATTAAAAAAGAAGTCTTAAATTTGAATATTTTTCAAAGCTCACTAAAACTTTATAATGATGCTCGAACAAGTAACTTTTTCGGCTCATTCAACTTTCAATGTTTACAAAAATCAAGATAATTGAATTCACCTCGATTGAAACTCATTTGTATTCAACTCGCCTTACAGATAAAATCCTATCTTGAATAATTCGTTAAATTTTCATATGAATAATTAACTGTTTAGATCGTTTCATTTAAGTATGTGTGTGTATGTTGACATGAGCGTGATTGGGAGCCTAAAGCGTTTTGTTTGCAACATCACAAATTATCGAGAATTCGCAAGAGTGAGAATTGAGAGGGAAAATGTAGAACAAAAATAGAGAGTGAAAACAAAGGTTGTTGGAGAAGAGACTTGGGTGGTCAGCAGTTGGTTGGGCGCCGTTTAGTTTGATCATTTTTGGGCTTGTGATGGGTCAATTGATGATCCGGACGGTTCATTTTAGTTCCCAACTGCCGACCGAGAAACTTTTATGTATACCGGAGATATCAAAGGTGTTGGTATTCCTTCCGGTCCGTTTCTAATTTCTGGCCATTTTTCGATCACATTTGGATAATTGGCTCCGTTTATTTTGTAGAGTTTGGCGAGAACTTTAATCATACCAAAATTCGTGTTCATCGTACTTTAGTAGCTACATGATCGGCACATGTGAAAATTGTAAAAAAAAAACAAAATTGGGTTCCGATTCAATGTGTTTTTGGACCTAGTTTTGATTTTCTTCAAGTTTCACGTATGCCGATCATGTATCTACTCAATTTCAATGAACATGATTTTTGGTATATTTATAGTTCTCGCCGAACTCTACAAAATGAATGAAGCTGATCATCCAAATTTGATCGAAAAATGGCTAAAAAATTAAAAACGGACCGAAAGGGATATCAACACCCTTGATATCCGTGCATACATTAAAGTTTACCCTGCCGACAACCCGGCCAGTTCCCTTGGAGAATTAATCTGACTCTCTCGCTCCCCTAGTAGGGCCACCTAAAAAGCTCTATATATAAGCAGAGCTTAGAAAATCCTTTTAAGGTTGTGAAGGTGAAACTTGCCTCTCAAACATCTTCTCCCTCTCTCTCCCATCTATATACTATATAATGACGCCAATTGTGACAAATTACGACGACAACGCAATTACAAACAGCGCCCAACAGATCAAGTTCCTCTACAGCTACCGCGGCAAAATCCTCCCTCGGCCCACCGACGGCGAGCTCCGCTACGTCGGCGGCCACACCAGAGTTCTCTCCGTTGATCGTTCCATCACGTTCGCAGGTTGGTTAATTCTCCAGTTAATAATCAAAATGGACGAGAAAGTTTCTCCAGTTAATAATCAAAAAACGTCCGCGCGCTACGTGTTTATATCTCTTGAATTTCCGGCGAATTGAATTGAAATTTGATTGTTACAGAGCTAATGGTGAGATTCTTAGAGCTATGCGGATCCTCGATGAGTTTGAAGTGTAAGTTGCCGACCGAAGATCTAGACGTCCTGGTTACAATCACCTCTGACGAGGAGCTCGTTAACCTCATCGAAGAATACAATCGATTCTCGTTGTCTGCAAATAAGGACCTGAAGATTACAGCTGTGTTGTATCCCCTGGAATCTCTCAAAAAAATCTCTCCGCCTCCATCTACCGTTTCCAGTCTCGATTTCTCCTCGGTCGTCATAAAGTCGCCTTCCGTCACAGGATTTTGGTTTCGGAAATCGTCGCCGGCCTTTGGATTTCCGGCTGGTGTGAGGAAAGTTGGTGGCAAAGTCCGTTACTGAGTAGTCTTTAGCTCTTAAAGACAGAATAGGCCTTGTTCAAATGAATAGCTAGCAATGAATCTTATTGTACGGCCTATAAAAGACTACGACATGAGAAGATCTGGATACCATTTGGAGAGCAAGCATTTGGCAAGGAATGCAAAAGCTTTGGGGATTGAATGTTCCAATCTTGAAGTCTGGACAAAAAAGTCATGGGGTTTTTCTGGTTGAACAAGAATTCCTAAAATATGGTTAAGTCAAATACGTAAAAGATTCATATGGTGTCCCGAGACCACTGAATATTTACTGGATGTTGGGTGTCCCTGCATTAAATATCCAGAAAGTCTAATAGTATAGATATAATATTTAAATCAGTGCGTATAAATCTCTTTTTGAACCCATTTTGAGTGCAAAAAATGATCGGAGCAGCTTATTTTACTTAAAACACTTTACTTATGGTCCTTAAAAAAAAAAGGCTCAATCCGGTATAAGTAAGAGCATTTATGAAACATCCAATTTGCTTTAGAATTCAGACTTGAATTTTTGGACAAAGTTGGATGTCTTGTAGATGCTCTAATCGATACTGGATTGAGCTAATATTTCATGAGAGCCGTAAACAAAGTATTTTAAACAAAATGAGCGGTTCTGATCATTTTTTTGAGACTTAAAACGGAATCAAAAAGAGGTTTGTATACATTGGTACAGATTTAATATCTGTACCAGTAGCACCTCTGTTAATTACCATTTGAGAGGCAGTTCTGTTTTCAACAGTGCTACACACAGATAAATAAGTAACAGATCTTGCATAGATTTTTGTGTGGGGCCTACTACAGGTCCCATACAAACAATCCGAGCCATTCGTTAAATGTAAAATATTTTTTCAAGTGCTCCCGCAAAAAATTAGCTCAATCTGATACCTATAGATGGTCGACCCAATCATCAAACTTTTCATTTGGTTTTCAAGATAATGAAATGATAAATGATTTGATCAAGTAGCTGAAAGGCATTGGATTGAGCTGATTTTTCGCAAAGGGCACTTGAAAAAAATGTTTTACATGTAATGAACGACTCGAATTATTTGTGTGAGACCTGTAGTGGGCTCCACAATAAAATCTGTGCTGGAATTTGTGTACAATAAGTCTATGTCGACAGACTTATTATTGTTCTGTTTTTGTGCTTGAAGTATGAACCCAATTATTACAGTGATGTTTAATCATGATTTTACCTTCTTTCCAAAATTACGTCCTCTTCTCCTCAAAAAAAATAAAATAAAAATAATAATAAAATAAAATAAAATTACATCCTCTTCTCCTCTAAAAAAAATAATAAAAATAATAATAAAAATAAATAAAAATAAAATTACATCCTCTGATGTGACCAGAAATCATATATTTTTCCAAGTATTCATACCAGTTTTTCCTTATAATGGGCTCTGCCGTGCCTCAGACCACATTAGAGATCCTATGCTCTTTCTATGAGTCTCATTCTGTATCACATTTAAAAAAATAAATTAAAGTTGATTGACGTTAACATGAACAAAATACATTTGTCCTGGAAAAAATTAACGACTTGTATGAATTAATAAACTTCAAAACAAACGTACGATATTCAATCAACCAAATTCTTTTACTAACTACTCAACGAGCCAAAAAAAAAGATCACGGTGCCAATCATTTTTGGGCCTGAACAAAGCCTGTAATTGTCGTATATTGTTTTCCATTTAAGCAAAACTCCAATTTGTTGTTTTCCCCTATAAAGCCAGCTTCGTTTTGAAATATCTTTGTTTTCACCGAATTTTTTACTAGTTTACAATGTTTTTTTAAACATATTTGATCCGTCTTAAGGGTAGTTTAAATTCAATCGGACGTTGGATAAGAAAAACTAAAGAATAAAGTTTTAGTTTTTCCGTATATATCTCCTAAATGAGTTTTTTTTTCTAAGAATCATATTTGTTTAATTTGTTTGGATTAAGAAAACAATATGTCGAAGAGAGGGAATAAATAAGCTAAAACACATAATGATTCAGGAATTATGAAGGGAAATAATATTTGCACTTCACTTTCTTAAGCACTGAAAGACAAATTTTGGCATGCATTCATAAAAAGTGGAGTACAAAAATCATTGTCCGCCCATAAATAACAACGGCAGCCCGTTTTGTTTGGGCTTCTCCTCGGACATCTTTCGTATAGAGAGTGCCATAAACAGTGATTCGTCCGCCATTTAAACAGTACTTTGGGCATGGCCATAGCCACATTTGTTTGGGCATAGCCATGTAAGAGCATCTACACATCTAGCTTTTTTTGGCATAATTTCTTGTCATTTTTGAAACGGTACCAAAATAAAAATAAAAATGGTGTATTAGGTGCACACCCACAATGCCAAAATTCTCTCAAATTTGGCAAATGCCAGTTGTGATTTTTGAGATTGAAAGAACTGAAAGAAGGAAATAGCAAAACATACATGGGTGCAACGCATTTGCTATTTTTTTTTGGCAACGCGACAGTATTCATTTTTTTGGTAATGAACGACAGTATTCATTTTGTCCATAAATGAGAATGAAAATGACATCCATGGGTGTGAAAGCTCTAACAAAAGTCCTTTGCTAAATGAGAAACAATTCAGTTCCCTTGTCACTTACGAACAAGATCGTTCTGTGCCTAGAATTTCTCTCTCTCCTCTCCCTTTTTTTGGGGGTGATTAGGGTGTTTTGAACCAGTTTGTACGCGCGTTGAATTAATTCTTACAGCTTCTTTCACAGTCTTTTCACACGTTTATGCGTTGGAATAAGATGTCTTTAAGAATTATTGACAAAAAAAATCAAACCTAAAAGTAGGTGTGAGCATGCAAACCCCCAAAGTCCAGGCCAATCTCTACATGCTTTCACTTTCCCCTTCTCTCTCTCTCCAAAATATCCATTAAATCCATGGACAATCGAATATTGGCTAATTGGTAAAGATCCTCGAATTGGAAAACGACCCATCAAACTACTTTCACCAGCCACGCAACAAACCACGGTTGCCGACAATAACAATTGTCCAACAACAGCTTCTCCTTGATGTGGAAATATTAGCTCAGGTGATGGGGTGTCGTGTGGGATCTCTCCCATTAAATTATCTTGGGCTCCAACTTGGTGCTAATCCTAGAAAAATTCAAACTTAGCAACCTGTGGTAGATAGGGTGGAGAAAAGATTGGTATTATGGAAGAGGAGATTTATCTCCTCAAGTGGTAAGTGGACACTTATCAATTCAAATACTAATAATCTGCCTATCTATTTCATGTCTATCTTTAAGATGCCAATTTCTGTTGCAAGGGCACTTGAAAATTGCGAAGACAGTTTTTTTTTTTTGGGGGGGGGGGGGGATTTCATTGATAAGAAAAAGATCCACTTGGTTAAATGGGATACTATAACAAAAAGTAAAGAATATGGAGGACTGGGGGTGAAAAGATTGATTAAACAAAATCATGCTCTCTTAGCTAAGTGGTGGTGGAGATTCAGTGGATAAAATGATTCCTTGTGGGCTTAAGTGGTATGCAGGACGTATGGGTTATCACATCAAGATTGGCTCCCCAAATTACCATCTTCAGGCCGAACATCTACAATCTGGAAAGACATCTGTGAAATTGGAAATTTGGCTAATGAGGTGGGAAACATAATCCAAGCAAATTTCAGAATTCAAGTTAACTAAGGTGTTAGTTTAATTGGCATTTTCCGGATTATGTCAAAACCAATGGAGTCTGTATTGTTCTTTTTTCATTTGGGTTTAGGAGGTGGTTCTTTTATTTTATTTTGTTTAGATACTCCACCCGGTGAATGAAGAAATATTGAGAAGCTCTTGCCTTGAAGGATGTTCAGATTGTGTTCAAAAGAGGTATATGCATTCATATGCATTTAGTGTAATATTTTCCATGCATCACTTCTAAGTTTTATGCATAAACTTCAACACTGCAACCTTGCTTTTTAATTCCATGGCATTAGCTCTCTTGGTTTGTTTTATGGGAAGAAGTAGAGAAATTTCTCCAAGGCATGAGAAAATGCTTTGCTGGCCTTGCTTGAAGGAAGAAAATTTTTCTAAGGCAAAAAGTGGACAGAACCTTGTGCTAGCGGAGCGCTCTTGTAGCGCGGTAGCACTCATTAGCGCCCTAAGAGTGCTAGAGCTCTCCGGTGGCGCTATTCAAAGTGTTCTTGATTTTTGATTTAGTTTTAAATACCAGATTTTGAAGGGCGCTCGCGGAGCGCCTTGGCAGCGCGCTAGCGCTAGCTCGCGTGCTAAGAGCGCCGCTGAAGCGCGCTAGCATCCGCCGTGTCGATCCCTTATTGGCTAGCTCTAGGCTTTTGTTCCAACCATATATATATGCCGAATTTCTCTTCTGGTAGGGCAACCCACTGTTGCATCAGCCACCTTAGAGAGAGAAAAACACTTTCACTCATATCCTTGTGTGCTTGTGCATTTGAGATGATCTAAACAGAGCATTTGATCATCCTCTGTCATCCTAGAGAAATACTCTAATATTCAATGTATCCTCTCTAGGTTGATTTGTTTTCCACAAAAACTTCATATATTTTAAAATCCATACATTGTTGCCGATGATACTACTTGGCCGGATGATTCCGAAGCCGTGTTGAGCGGAAATCGAGGTGGTGGACTCGTGGTGGCTATGGGATCAAGAAGGAGTTCGGGGAGCTACATCAAAGTGGTGGAGTTAGGATAAGCCTTTGGGGTAAAATTGTTATTCCTCTCTCAACACTTTGTAAACCTTTTGATCTATAGCAATTTTGGTAGTTAGGCCGTGGTTTTATGCTTAGGGTATGATTGACCCTAAGTAGTTTCCACGTATATCTCGGTGTTTGTGTTCTTTAGATTAATTGCTCTTAACTTATATTATTAATTTGGATAGCCTTGACATGGAGTTTGGATAGTAGCCTAAATTGTTTGTTGCTTTAAATTTAAATTAGTAGTCCTATTCACCCCCCTCTAAGACTTTGTAGCGCATTAGATTATTTTCATAAGGTAGTAATACATTGTTCTGGAAGCACAAATGGCTAGGGGATCAAACGTTGCAAGAGGAATATCTTAGACTTTATCTGGCATCGACGCAAAAAGAGGAGTTGGTTTGTAATATGATCAATATAGAGGGCAGAGGGGATAGGACTTTGTTATTTCGGAGGAGAATATTTAAGAGGGAAAGAGCACAGTACGATGAGTTAGTAATGAGATTACAGAATGTAGTTCTGGAGCCGACAAGAATGGATACAATGCTTTGGATTGGTAATTCTAATAATATGTTTTCTGTGAAGTCAGTGTATGGTCTATGGGAAGCATATGCTTTTACCCGCAATACTGGACTTGGATCTTTGTGGAGAAATCTTAGTCCTCCAAAGATAGAGATTTTTGTTTGGTTGGCGTGTCAAAACAGGATTGCGACTAGATCTTTCTTGAATAGCAGAAACATTTTGTTGGGAATGGATGAGCAAGCTTTCGCATGTCCATTTTGTCTACTGGAAGTGGAAACACCAGAGCACGTCCTGCTAACGTGCCCACTTTCTAGGCAAATCTGGTTGGAAATAGCATAGTGGTGGAATATAGATTGGGTGACTCTTTGGAATCTGCTGAGTTTATCTTCTTGATGGTTTTCTTTTTGGTTCAGAAATTTGAAAATATACTTTTGGAAGTGCTGTTTTTTTGCAACATTGTGATCTATTTGAATTACAATGAATGATGTTGTCTTCAACAACAAAGCTGTTGATCTCAACCAAGTGGTAGAATACTAGAATTAATCAAAATAAGGGCAGCTCTGTGGGTCAAAGTCAGATTTGATGTAAATGTGTATACGGTGGAAGATTTCAAAAGGCACGTTGATGGTGTTAGTAGAAGGCTCATGATTTAGGTGTCTTTTGGGTGTAACTTTTGTTTTTTTTTTTAATTTTCTTTTCCCTAGGGGTTGTGGTAAACTTTTTGGTTCTCCCTTTCATTTTACTCGATGTACCCTCTTCGAGTAATAAAATTTTTACTTCCCCGAGGAAAAAAAAAAACAGCTTCTCCTTCTTTGTTGTTTTGAAGCGAAATTGCCGATTACAATTGGATAATAATTCCTAACACATTAGCACATCTAATTCCACGGTACTCTCTTACAAGTAAACAATCTCACTCTGGGACCGATTTACAGGGGCACGCGGGGTATGTGCCCCCACTTAAACGCGTGCTCTCATTCGAAATTAAAATATTTTTTTAAAAATATTTATGTAAAATTAGCATAATTATGAAAGTGTGCTAATATATAAATACATGCATTTGTATATGTATCGAAAATACACATATAGAATTAGTTTTATACGTGAATTTCATTATATGGTGCATTTATACTAGTTAGTTTACGAGCTGTTTGTCTATTTGAAGCTATTCTTTCTTGATTCTCTTTATTTTTAACCGTCTGAGATAAATATTTTAAAATAAAGTCATTAACAAAGCTAGCTTCATCATTCTAAAATTTGTTGATATTCATTTAAAACGTACTTTAAAAGTTTTGTCTAAGATTTTGTGCTTATTTTTACCTAATTTAACTTAAAGTACGCGTTATAAACTTTTGTAATTAGTAATGCGTGTTTTAATTTTATACGATCTTACTATGGTTGACAAAAAAAAAAAACTTTCGCCATTATGATTAACAGGTGCCCCTACTATGGAATATTCTTGGATCCGTCCCTGATCTCATTGCCCACTTGCAGGGGAGCCCAATTAACCGGCGCAAAGCTTCGACCGTATGTACTGACTCAAGGAGTTGATATCACATAGGAAGTTTCGAACCTAAGACTTTAGGATGGAGCAAACCTCTAAGTTCCAAGCCAAGCCTTGGGGTTGATATGAAGAGTCACAACCGGATCGTTAGATTAGCACATTGAATGAGGAATTGAGCTCCTAATTAATCTCATTCTTTCTAACACCTAAGTGCGCACAACCTATGTCAATCGTCGGGTCAAGGGCATCTTGGCAATTTGTCTACACTACGTTTACGAAATATTTTTGGAGTAGAACCGATTTGGGAAGAGCAAAAACATTTTTGTTTGTTGTTTTTGTTAGGGTGTTGATAGTGGTCGACACTTATATGTATGTAGTGAGATGGAGATCAATTCCTGTTGGAAGAGACCCCTGTTATATATATAATATTAGGAATAATAAACTGCAATATGTCCTTAGAGGAAATTATGTTTGTGGAGTACATCTCTATTGTACAATCAACTTAATTGGTACTACTAATTTCACAGAAAAGCCTCAACAACCCATAGGCAAGGAGATTAGATGGCAAAGAACATGTCCTTTCTCTTTACAAGTCTCTTCTTAATTTCTCTTTGTGCAGTCACAAGCTCGTGGCCTCCCTCGGGTTGCACCAGCCTTGTATGTTTTTGGGGACTCAGTCATGGATCTGGGCAACAACTTTCTAAATACTCTTGTGAAGTAAATTTCACACCTTATGGCATTATTTTTCCTGGTCGGCCGATGGGCAGATTCATCAACGGCTACAGTACTACTGCTGATTTCTGGTTAAGTGTTCGTCTATTTGCACATAATTTCTATACAGAAAAAAGTCATTGCTTTATTTAAGGAAATTTGAATAGCATGCTGGTATATTGACTCCCCAACAAATGAAAGAAAATAGGACATCTAAGAGCATTTATACGTTGATATTGGTTCTATACACAATGGCTGCTGATTTTGCCACTCTCTTTTTTGTTAACGCCACTCATTTACAAGTGCCAAAAATACACTTGCAGAGGAGTGGCGTTAACAAAAAAGGGAGTGGTAAAATCATTTCCCGACACAATTTGTTTATGATTATATGATCTCATGGATTGCATATAAATGGTCCAATAAGCGGTCTCACAAATCCATCCCGTTGCCATACTTGCATCCTCTCAGTAAGCTGAAGTCATATACCAAAACTTTCAACTATGCATCTGAAACAACCGGTATCCTCCGTGATACTAGCCGTATAAGTAAACATTGTCTCGCAAACAAAAATCCTATTTTTCCAAAGAGAAATTGCCAAAAGATATACTGAACTAATGAGACCACGATAGTTTTTAATACAAAATTCTGGGTCTTAAGTTCAAAATGATAAGACTGAAATCTTAAGACGTCTTTCTTAAAAAATTATGTGCGGTTCTCGCGGTTTTTATGCCTAGGCAATTTGCCATTCTCTTATTATGTTCCATTTGCGGGGGGGAGAACTTGCCACTGGGGCAAGAAGTCAAGTTATTTAAAGACTGTTAAATTTCTTGGAGGGTTCCAACCTAAAACAAATTAGCAATACGTGGAGTAACCTCTAAAAGATATTAATCAAGCTTGGGTGGCTTAGATGAGTGATGTGGGATTAAGTTTTTTAACACTCCCCCTCACGTGCAGCCCGGATGCACGTGGAGGTTTGAATTGAAGAAATAAGATATTTGACTCGGGCGACCCCTCACGTGGAGGTATGAATTGATAAGATGAGGCCACCCAAGACCTAGTTTTGATACCATGTTAAATTTCTTGGAGGGTTCCAACCTAAAACTAATTGGCAATAGGTGGAGTAACCTCTAGAATATATTAATCAAGATTGGGTGGCTTAGATGAGTGACGTGGGATTAAGTTTTAACAGACTACGTATACTGAGCAATACCTACCATCTTTGGGAGCATACAATAACAAAACCAGGGGGAGAACTTGCCACTGGGGAAATTTGTGGTGATTGAAGTTGCCCCACTCGGTTGCTTGCCAGATGTTCTTGACAAAATCAAACCGTCAACACTCTGCGACGAGCAAATAAATGGCTTGGTAGTCCCTCCGTCTCGCAATGTTCGGCATTTTTGTGCTTTTCTTTGTCCCATAATATTTGGCTAATTTGAAAAGTCAATAGCAAAATTAGGTGAACTTCTCATTTTACCCATTTCTTTTGCACTCTAAACAACAATCTATTCAAAATTCAAATAAACAAAAGTACACTTTTCAATTTGGGAGCCACAATTAGCGCCAAAACTTTTTGGTATCCGGCCCAACTTTGAAAATTTTCAAATAGTGTTGAAATTACATAAGGGTAAAATTGGAAAGTTAGCTCATCAATTGTACATCAAAATTTTTGTCTTAAAAGTAGGATTTCCCAAAAGTGTCAAATATTACGGAACGGAGGGAGTACCAGTTTTCAATACCAATCTCGGTGTACAACTTAACAAACTTAAGTCCGTGCTTAATGGCTCGACATTCCTCACTGCAAAATCTTACCAACTTATTCACGACGTGGTCCACACTCCCCAAGACATCGCGATAATTTTTTCGTGCCCAGGGTTGTTTTCTCAAACAGATTTTAGTTGACTAGATTATCCGACTTTCAACACCCGTAAGCGGTTTGCATAATGCACGGTCATCGAAATCAAAATAAGGGGGTGTACCCTTTACTACGGTCAAAGTCATTGCTTCGTGAATAGCCTCTACTAGCTCCTCTTCATTACAGAAAGAAGTTTCTGTGTCAATTGCTTTCATTCTCACCCAAGGGCGGAACCAGGAATTTATTTCGCCCTGGGCTAACCAAAATTTATATATGTAAACCAAAAAAAAGGCAAACTCGTATATAAATATATAAATGTTTTAAAATAAACAAAACAAAAGTACAAAAGAGTTTTTCCTCCTTTTTTATTTTGTCGTTCCATTAGAGTACGTACGCTAGAGTAGCAAAAATAAAACATTAGCTATTATACCCACCTAAAACCGAGAAAATCCACCTGCAATAATTAGATAAAAGCTTAGGTAAAATACATTTGCCACAATACTTCAGTATATATACTGAACGATTGTTCATTAACAATTTCTTTTATATTATTTTTCACTTCTCTCTCTTGATTTCTCTTAGAGCATCTCCAATCCAATACTCCATTTTTGCCTTCATTTCTTCATTTGAGAGTATCAAAATAATATATTTTATTGCAAAAGTGATTTTGGAGGAAATCTAACTTCAACCCAATACTCTATTTCTACTTCTATTTCTTTAAAAACTCATCCCAAATCTCAAACTTCCCCACTTTCCCTCCAAAACTCAAATTTTCATTTTTCTAACTTCATTAAAAAAAATACTCAATATGGGTCTTATTTTGAAGATATTGTACATATCTTTTGATTGGTACCAATTTTATAAAGGATTAGTGTATCAAAACTAATTTGATGAACAAAATGGGATTTGGTGAGAGTGAATAGTGAAATGGAGGACATCCTCCATTTTTTTCTCCATCCTTCATATTTGGAGTACCAAACTTGATCCTCTCAAATGGAGGAGAAAATAGAGGATGGGTTGGAATGATATTTACTCCAAAAATGATCCTCTCAAATGGAAAAATAGAGGAATGGAGGGTGCATTGGAGATGCTCTTATATTATTAAACCGTCTCAAAAAAATTAAGTGCTCCAATTTTTCATTCGTTCGAATATGTTTAAGATCTTATTTTTCTGATTATATTATTCTAAATGGTTGTAATTAATTTTAACCATATTTTTAAATATATAAACTATCTAAAAAAATTAAGTACTCCATTTTTCAATCTGTTTGAATCAGTGCGAAGATCTTTTTTTTTTATCATATTGTTCTAAAAAATCATAATTAATATTTTCATCTAGAACTCTCATAATGAAGTATCTACTCTATAGGATCCCAAATAAAGAGTAGAAACTTGATTACAAGAGCCCTAGAGACAAAAATTAATTATGACAATTTATAATAAAATGATCAAACAAATAAGATCTTCACGCCGTTCAAATGGATTGTGGATTGAGCTAGGCTGAATGGGAAGATGGTGAATTGGGCTAAATTCATTTGGACCGAAACTTTACATATAATTTTTTTTTTTAATTCTTAGGAATTGCACCTAGGCTATAGCCTAGTGCAGCCTAAGTGTACTTCCGCCATTGTTCTCACCTTTATATGATGATATGAAGGAGCATAAGCTAGTACTCGATTAGTGTCTTTTAGAAATGCTATTACCTCACATTGCGCAGTAATTGGTAGCCCGTTATTATCCGATCGATGCTTATCACCACAACCTCGCTTTCAAATATAAGGTTGAGAAAACCCCAAGCGTGGGGCTAGATTGTCGGTAGTATAATAAACCGGTAAGACCGGGATCGTACCACAGGGATTCGAAGATAGCTTAATCGGATTGTAGGTTTTATAAGGTGGGTTCCGGCGTTTAAGATGGCTAACTTGGTTTTGCTTGAAAGTGGAAATACTAAGTAAAAAGACTAGAAATGAGTTTTATAAACTAAAAGAGGCAAGTCTAGGGATCGTCTATCCCTTGACAAAGGCCGTTACCGGTTCTCAATTATAACTCAAGCGAGAGTCACAATTGCACACTCACGCTCGAAAGATTTAACTTTAAAGACTACGTTTATCGAAAGATGTGATTAAACAGAACTAAACCAACTTATTTTTGCTAATATGTCAAACACGTAGGAGACCACGAGCCCTCGGTATGTCGCATGCCAAAACCGTTTGACTAATCGATATACTAAGGAGTTAACACCCCTCGCTTGGACCAAAATGGCTAGGTTTATTTAATTCCGAAAACCATGATTTTAAGCCCGA
This sequence comes from Rhododendron ovatum, assembly GCA_019656835.1. NCBI lineage: Eukaryota > Viridiplantae > Streptophyta > Magnoliopsida > Ericales > Ericaceae > Rhododendron > Rhododendron ovatum. Next base: position 20,699,157 of record CM033802.1, read on the forward strand.
AGGTTTGAGAATCAAATAACCACCTAAGTCCTTGGGAAAGAGTATCCCGATACTTATCCAAACGACTACTTACTCATAGCTAAAGCACAAAAGAAAGCATAAAAACGAGACATGATTTTTAACCGATGAAAACGAAAACAAACTTGATATTAAGGAGGATCTAGTCCGTAGCTACAACTTTAATACTTGAAAAATTCACAAACAACTTAAACATACCAAGGTTCTTGAAGAAAATTGCTAGGAAAGCTTGAAAGCCATTAATGGAGCTCTAAAAAGTAAAATACTCAAAGTGATATAATGTGCTAGATACAAAGAAGAGAGAGGGTAGCCCTATTTATATAAAGTGGCCCCTCTCTCTCTGCCAAATATCTGGAAACATACCAAAAGTGGCAAACATTTCATAAGTGGAAAGTCCAAAAAGCAGAAAAGATTTGCAGAAAAACTCCTGTATCGACACAGCAAAAATGCCTGTATCGATACAACATAACTTCAGATTTCTTCCAATTGCTCTGTTTCCTTATGGTATCGATACAACAAAAAAAACGCATTCAATATTGAAGTGGGAGTTATTGAACAAAATATGTTTGATATGCGCCTAAACTACTTGAGCTACTTGACTCAATTACATACAAACAATAATTGTTTGATTCAAGTAAAGCTATAACTACCAATTTCAAAAAAATAACTAAAGCTAGAACGAAAAAAAAAAATTACAGTTAGGCCCTTGCCGCGGTGGGGTGAGCCACTGACTATAGTATGCCACCACATAACTTTGCTCAAAGAGCGTTTTATAACAATTTGGTAGAATACCCTCTCTCCTTCCTGCTCTGAGCATCTCTACCCTCTCTCCTTAATGCCATGAGCATCTCTAATGGGTACCTATATCTCTATTTTGGAGTCCAAATCTATTTATTAATGGAAGATTTTGTAATTTATTCCATATTTTTTTCAACTTTTTATACTTTACCGAGAAAGCTTGAAGGGTCTCATCGTCATTTTTAGAGATTTGGAGCTTTTGAGTCTGCAAATATATAGATCCAAAAAATTTTCAATCAAGCTATAGGAACCGACGGTCCCCATACCGAAACTGTACCGATGGCCACGCTAGGCTATCTCCGGTCACTGGACGGCCAATCCGAGCCGTCCAAAATTCTAAAAAAACAAGAGAGGGGGGTCTGAGCGGGAATCAACGGCATTTGATGTGTGTAGGGTGCTTGATCCAAACACCTTATTTTTCGTGTATATATCATTTTTTTTAGAATTTTTGGACGGCTCAGATCGACAGGAGATAATCTGACGCGGCCGTCAGTACAGTTTCGGTATGCTATCCAATGTATCCATCCGTACGGATACCACTACTCAAAATTTTTAATCCCCCCAAATTTTTTTATAGAGTTCAGAAAATTGAAAAAAAGAAGAAGAGTAAATTACAGAATTACCCTTCAATATATATATAGATTTGATCTCTAAAAGGGCGTCCTAGTGTCATACGGAGTATAACTTTCTCTCTCCTAGAGTCCTAGGGCCACCACCTAAAAAAGCTCTATATATACGCAGCCTACACATTCCTGAAATTCTTCAAGGTGCAAGCAACTTGACTCTCAAGTCTCCACCTCGTCACTCTCTCTCTCTCTCTCTCTCTCTCTCTCTCTTCCATATCATGACCAGAATTTCGAACACAACCGACGAGAACGCAATCAGCACCCAAAAGATCAAGTTCCTCTACAGCTACGGCGGCAAAATCCTCCCTCGTCGCACCGATGGCAAGCTCCGCTACGCCGGGGGCCACACCAGAGTCCTCTCCGCCGATCGCTCCATCACCTTCGCGGAGCTGATGGTGAGATTTGTAGAACTATGCGGTTCCTCGATGACATTGAAGTGCAAATTACCGACCGAAGATCTCGACGTCTTGGTTACGATCACCTGCGACGAGGACCTCGCTACGATCGTTCGCGAATACGATCGGTTCTCGTTGTCTACGCAGAAAGACCTGAAGATTACGGCCGTGCTGTTTCCTCGCGAATCTCTCAAAACAATCTCTCCTCCTCCGTCCACCGTTTCCAGCCTCGATTTCTCCTCCGCCGTACGTATCCCGCAGCCTCTAATTGGTACCGGGAGGAATCCGTCGCCGGCAATTAGATTTCCGGCCGGTGTTGGGAAGGACGGTGGTAGAGTGCGTTGTTATCAACTAGCAAACCCTAGGCATCTCTACTTTGTACCGCATCAGAATTAATTACCGACGAAGAACTAAAAATATCTGAGGACAGTGGCTCGATTGTACATGGCAGTTTGTGTGGTGGTGATACAATTGAATTCTCCTAATACTCCACTCAAAAGCCAATTTTGCCCAATTTTTTGGTTTGTTCACTCCAAATATACAGATACTATTTGCAAATGGTTAATTCCTTCACTCCAATATTTTGGTTCATCTCTGTTGAATTTTGGCGGCCATACCAATCGGATTCGGGACAGAACTTTTTCACGGTTAGGGTTTTGTTATACGCTGTTATCTGTCTCCTTCCGTTCTGCCTCGCTTATCGTGTTGCTTAGCCCTAATTTTTAATTCCATTAGGGTTATTCGGTTATGTACCCCTTTTTGAGTGTTCACTTAGATTCTGCGTGTCATTTTCAATGGTTTATATCTTACAACGTAGGTTGTGTTTTATGTTCTTAAAATTAGTGTCTTATAAAAAATTAAATCTATCAAACAAGATTCATATTATATATTTTTAACAATATACATTGAAGAGAGATAGAAAATCGAAATTGATACGCAGAATCGTAATGGACACTTATGAAAAGACGGAGAGAATAAATTGAAGCCATTGAAAATAATTTGAGAAATAACGGTGAAGCGCACAAACGACTAAAGTTCAGAGTTCAGGTGGCCTGCTTTGTTCTTTTTGGTTTGGCACACGTTTGAGAAGAAATATGCTTTGACAGGTTGGGAATGGGGATCATCTTTGAAGTAGTACTTCCTTAGCTTTTTGGACATCGATGGATTCCTTAGCTTTTTGATGACGAGAGGTTGCTCTTGGGGCAATTGGTCCATAATCGCCATTTGACACAAAAGACAATATGAGTCGTATAGTATTGTTAATCACACACGATTTATGATGCGTTTGGTTGGATAGAATGGAATATAAATTGAAATGGAATTAAGAATGAAATAAGATTGGGGGAATTGAGACTGCAATAATCATTCTCATTCCTATGTTCAGTGTCGGAGCCACCCTATTCCCACTGGGGGCACCTGCCCCCATTGCACCTCTTTTTTCTTTTTCTTTTGAAATTGGTAGTTTGAAGTTACCAAATATTTAAAGTAAGACACATGTTATTAGATTAAATACTTGTTAAAATACGAATGACTTGTTTGAATTGTTGCACAAATAAGCTCCACAAAATCAATGTCTGCAATCATATCAAAGTAAAGATTCGGTGAATTTATTGAAGAGTAATACGCACATGTTCACCTAGTGTTTAAGTGCATGGGTGAACAAAATAGTACTACAAAACTTGAAAACTCTTCGTAACATGATGTAATAACCAACACGAAAATCACGCCTCATCACTAACGATTATCAAGTCATGGGTCAGTGGGATATTGTCAGGAGTTGGCTATCGTCGGAGATTTTATTTTTATAATGCCCCCACTGATGTATATTCCTGGCTACGCCACTGCCTATGTTTGGTTGTGGCTAGGAATCAATAGCAAAAATAGAATTCGCATTCCAATTCATGTGTTTGGTATGTTAGAACCACATCGATCTCAATGCAATGGAATTTTGGGGAATGGCAATAGTAATGTTGGGAGTGACAATAGTAAAATTTGGAGGCAATAACAAATTTTAAGAGTAGCGATACAAAATTTAGAGCGACATTATAGGAATTATGTGAGTGACATGAACAATATTCCATAGAGGGATGATGGAATGAAATTGTTATTCTTTACTTTTTCAAATGGAATAGCTTTTCTTCTATTTGGATGAATAATAATTTCATATAGAATAACTATCTCTTCAATTTTTAATGGACCAAACATCGAAGTAGACATTCCATAGGAATCTATTCCATTCCTCAATATTCCATCAAACAAAACATAGTCTGGGTACGTAATCGTTTTTATTTGGACAAGTGCTGCCTTTTCGTAGGAGGCTTTATTGGCCGCCACCACCAATCTGTCTCAGTATTAATATAAAATTAGATCACTGAGTGAACAGGTGAAGGGACTGGATGATTCACTGAATGAGTTATTGGTTTAATCTCGTAAGGCAAACTCACTACAGGGGTTGTAGTGCACCTCGACATTGCTTTTTGAGATATTAGAGGGATGGCAAACAATGTGTGTTTGCATATTTTTAGGATGTGTGGAGATAGGGAGGAAGTGGTTGTGTAGGTGGTTTTTAATCGATTACCATTTTGCATATAATATAGTTAAAGGCATGTTAAAAAAGAAGTTGTAAATACATACTCCCCCGCCCCTTTTTAAAGTTCAGTATTTTATTTTTATTTTGGACTGTCTCTTAATAAGTATTCATTTTGTAAAGTTAGTAGGTAAAAGATTGTATATTTTTCATTTTGCCCTTAAAAGTAGATTCCATTTTAAAAAGTTAGTAAGTAAAAGTGTAACGATATGTCTCCATAGAGTAAGTAGGAAAAGTGGAGGTAAAAGTTAATGTAAAATGTATAATGATGATATTTTCTTAATCTTAATAAGTTGGAGTTACAGCTGAGCAAAAAAAATAAGTTGGAGTTACAAAGCAGTATACTTAAAAAAGAACGGAGGGAGTAATTTTTTGAAGGAGCAATTACGAAAATCAGTTTTGTGATGGAGCTTCGAAAATTGGTCACACCAAAATCACTTCTCCCTTTGTATATTACAATAGAGAAACATAGGACAAAGGTTTCTTGTATACGGACCATAGACATTTATAAAAACATGATTAAGTGAAATTTGTTTTACAGTTCATTCTCTAGCCAAATCATACTAATCTTCATTTTGAACAACACGTGTAAAAAATTAAATATAATTAAAAAATGGGATAATTGAGAGGTGTGCAGGGGCCGAACCCCGCTTGCATAAGTTTTGTTTTTCCATAAGTTTTGTTTTTCGATGTTTGGTTGTTTTAGTAGAAAGTTTCGTTGTTAAAGTGTACGTTACAGAAATATTTCTTTTAACCATGGCTTTCAAAAAGAAAAAAGAAAAAAAGTGTTACAGAAACTGATGGAAGCAAAATTTGCAGAAGCCAAATATATCAAACCGTGGGGCTATTGAAAGGTTTGTCGAGAAGTCAAGTTCAGAGTTTCAAAATTAGTCGAGAAGCGACCCAGTTGAATCGGACATTCGACTAGTTCGATCCGAGGCCTCGGGACCCCTAATAAGAATGAGAATTCGCAAATCATGATCATCCTGGACCCCTGCCAATAAACACGGAATCAACCAGCCTTTTTAAAATGATGATATCCCTTTTCTTACAGTATAAAGCATGAGCTTAGGGAATTATTTAATTTTTTCGGATTTTTATTTTTGGGCTATGGAGGAACAATCCTATAGCCAAGTCACTAAATGGACTTGATTGCGCAACCCAAACCTCCGGAGGAGCTAGCGCGGTCACACCAGTCACGGCCCCCCCACTTACTTAAAAATACTCACTTGGTTGGAAATCGAATTCCAGACCTTAAGGAGTACTCCCAAAGTCTGGGCATCCGTCTGAAGTACTGTGGCAACCCTGAATGTGTGTCCAACCTAAAATTGATCAGTCATAAAACCATTGTCTCATTTTTTTTTTCCAGAAAAAAAAGGCACATGGCTTGCCCTGGTTGGTTTTCCATACTACGTTTCTTTGTTCCCCCAAGCTGAACACTTCCTCGGCAGGTTGGCCAGCAAAGGTTGGAAAGAGAGTGAAAAAAGATTCAATCGCAATCCCAATTTTTTAAACAAAACCAATTTGGAATCCCACTGAGGTGCATTAATTAATTAAGCATGTTGATCAGAACATCACGTGCGCAAAGGTGTTTGGACAATAATCTTCCCAAGAGGGGAATTATCTAGAGGAGCATATCTATCTTATAAAATAAAAGGGTCTCTGGAAATATTTCGAAAGAATATTCTCTTTTTAACGGTTAGGTTTCTCATTTTATATATTCATACAAACAAATTCAATGGTTTAGATTTTTTTACCCTTCACATACAAGCTAATGACATGTTTTGTAAATAGTGTGCAATTCTGGGGTTTAAAATCTTGGGGCTAACTATTCAATAATGAAAAATAACTATATTGAGCCTATTGATTGAGGCACGAATGGTGGAGATAAAGGAAAACCTTTTTCTTTTTTTTCCAAAATGAAGGAAACCTAATTTGATTTTTATGGTAAAGATGGGTAAATTATTGGGATTAAATTACAAAGAATACAAACTTCAGTTTCTCATTTCCTTAAAGTACATCATATTGATTTACATAGGTTTCCTAGCTTAAGAAAGAAGTTATGTTAGATCGCCTAAGACATGTGATTTTGCATCCTATATTGCAATCAAATTTTAGCACACATGAGTTCGACTTAGTTTATTTATTTTTGGCTGAATGATACAAAAATTATTGAGATTGATTGTGGAGTATTCAACAATGCAAGGGCTGAATAAATTCTTCAGATTGAGATTAATTGATTTCTACATATGTTGTCACTCTTAAATTTTCGTCTCACTAAGAAGAAAATCACATACTACATACTCATGTTTGAGCCATTAGCTAGCAAGTGCTGTAGGCACAGACAATTCCAACCGGAGTGCGTAGTGCCGTAGGCACGGGCAAGCATTAGTACTCCTATATAATTAAGGTGCGGTGGCTCCAAGATTTGCGAGTAGTTTAGTCATTACCTTTATAATAATTTTTAATTCTTCTTCCCGTAAACGAAAGTTTGTATGAAATAGTTGTGGGAAGGAATTCCGCCGGGTGGGCCGATGCCCAAAGCAAAGTGATATATACCTACTTTGGTCCCCATGCACCACTCCTCAAACTAATGGGAGGCGAGGCCCCATAATTTATTCTCTTAATATAGCTAGCTAATCTAATTTAAGACTAAATGACAGTTATACCTCCTAAGAAAAGTCTAGGAAGGTTCAATAAATAGATAGAAGTTCATATGAATAGTTCACTTAACGAGGTGTGTAGATTTTACGTGAGGCTCCGTTCAGTTGTTAAAAAAATTGATCCAGAAAGATTGATGTTCCTTAGAAAACTTGAGTGAAGTGTAGGAAAAGGAAAAGTATTTTCTACATGTATTCATTTGATAAAAGAAATTTGTGGAAAAGTTAAAAAGCAATGGTTTAATTATATGGAAAAATAGCAAAAAAAATTAATAATAATAAGATTCCAGCAAAATCTTGTGTTTTCGCAAGACGAGTTTTAACAGAAAACTGAATATAGTGGAAAAAGTTAGAGATGTGGATCCCACAACTTTTTGCTAACTGAACACTTCAAAAATATAGGAAAGTTAGACATTCTTTTTCCTTTCATTTCCTAGCAACGGAATGGGCGACATAACGCATTTCGTTTGAGAGAATTTGTGCAATTGCATTCATGTGACTTTAACAAAAATATTAAAGTCAGTAGTCAATCCCTTGAAAAATCATATAGACGGCTATAGACCAACGAAAACCGGGTGGAATAATCATCCAGATTCTTTTCTTGCCCAAACGGACCGTCGTCGGCTGTTGACTCATCTGGCCGGCCGGATTGTCAGCATCAAGGTTGTTTTCCCGCATGGTCCGGTTTTTTCGGTTTGACGGGTTTTTATTTCACCCCTAACAATGAGGATAACGAGAACTATATATATGTCAACTAGACCGATTAATTAATTCGGAGAAACAATCCTAATGTCTGACAGCAAGGGCCAAATTAAAACCTAGATAAAATCTCTCACGAATTGGCTTTACACAAGAATTGATAGTATGCACGTAGATGGAGTCAGAACCCAATTGAGGCGAAACGGGTAATTTGGTCAAATAAGTTGAAATAACGGAATGGAACGGAAAAAATTCCAATATGTAGTCGGCTCTTTTGGATGGACCAAGCTCCCGTTTAGTGTCCATGGGGTTGCTCCAGTCCAGTGTGGGATATTGTAGACCCCTCCTAGACCCATATCAATGATCAAAATTGCCCATTTTATAAATCATGTAAGGTAGATCATTGACGTATGGCTTGAATATCGATATATGCATAAACGATACATATTTTTTTAAGGAAAAATAGACAGTTTTCATTCGAAATCATTTTTTCTTTGTCCGTTTTTCTTGCACGATTCTGTTTTGTTTACGCAGTTATCGTTGATCAAGTTGAGGTATCACATCGATGATCTACACACAAAATTCTCTTGATAAAATCCGATGAATTAATAGAATTCGCATTTTTCACAATTCGCACACAAAATGAAGACATATTACCAACTTGTGCCCTTTTTAACCTGTGACATTGGGCTTTTTCTTCTCTCCTAAATAATTACTCAGTACTTCCCAAGTTGATCAAGATTGAGAGGACTGAAAGGAAAAAGACAGTGATATTATTCGAGGTTAATTTGTCTGGTTGTTAATTTAAAAGACTTACAAGTAATTAAGGTACGCGTACGCTTAGCTAGATATACATGCCACTTGCACTGTTGCAGACGAAGCCAACTCCTCCTTTGTTCTTTTTTCTTTTTAGAGATTTTAATGAACTGGGTGATCCTCTAAAATATATTAACCAAGTGTGGGTGGCGTAGATGAGCGATATAAGATAAAGTCTAACACTCTCACTCACGTGCAGCCCGGATGTATGTGAAGGTGCGAATTGAGCTAACTAGGAGATTTGCTTCAGGCGACAGAGACTCTCCCACGAGAGGTGAGGCCATCCAAAATTTGACTCTGATGCCATGTTAGATTTATTGGAGGGTTCCAACCTCAAACCAATTGGCTATAGGTGGAGTAGCCTCTAGATTTTATTAACCAAGTTTGGGTGACTTAGATGAGCGATGTAAGATGAAGTCTAACACTCTTCCTCACGTGCAGCTCGGATGCACATGGATGTACGAAATGAGAAAATTAGGAGATTTGACTCGTGCGACCCCTCACATGCAGTCTGGATGCCCGTGAAGGTATGAATTGATGAGGTCAGGCGATTGACTCGAGCGATAGACACTTGACCACAAAAGGTAAGACTACCCAAGACCTAACTTTAATGTTATGTTAGATTTCTTAGAAGATTCCTACATAAAATCAATAGAACTAGAGAAAAGTTATTAAATTAATCCACAAAAAATTTAAAAACTGTCCATAATCCTGAACTACAAACGTTGCTCGAAACCTGACCTCCACAAGGGAAGCTAGACCCCATTGGCCTTTGGCGTGATGAGATAAGAATGATGCCCCCGAGACATGTAAAAAACACCATGGACCACATCCCACTTCTCCCAACACACTCAAATCCGATGCCATTCTTTCAAGTCTCAACAGAAGTCTCAATACAAGTGGGGTTTGGGGAATAACCATAAAGTAGTATTAAACAAATGCGAAGTCTTAAAAAGTGATGTCAAACTGACCTCCGTCCCCGATTTGTTTTTTTTTTTTTACTTTATTTGGGATCTATTACAAAATAGTCAATATGTTTCAATTTATAATTTTTTTTATTTGTGATATGAATTCTATTTAATAGATTTTAATTAGTTCTATAATATAATATTTTTAAAATTATATAAAGTAACATAGATTATGAGATATAGGCAATATTTTAAAGATATACCGGAATTGGATAAATAAATCGGAACGGAAAGAATATCAACACAACTAATGTGGCAGTGACATAAGCTGAAATCTCTATAAAGAAGAAAAATAGGAGCATTGATAAGTTGTCAAAACTGAGCCACTATTCAACGTCCTATTTAATAAAGTAAGTTGAGGAAATAAAACTCATAAGCTAGAACTGTGCAAAACCCAATTTATCTAAGATATGAATTTGGATTTGATTTCTCTATTTCATTGATGAATTTAACATATATCTCAAGATATTCGAACCATTTATGCACACCTAAGACAATTTCACGATCCACAAGCAGAGGGCTCATGTAGAGCGAAGCTCCGAATGAATTAGCTCATGATAAAAGCTGGGTAGCATAAGGTTTTGGGTTATTTATAAGGACACCCTCTCAATTATCATATTTTGTCAATATGACCCCCTCATGTTTAAAACTCATCAATATCACCCCTCAAATATCAAATCTAAGCAACATCACCCCCTCTGTCCAAATCTGTTACAATTTTGGACGGAAATAAGAGAAAAGACTAAGATACCCTTATCATGTTAAAAATGTTAATTAAAAGTATGTTTTTTCAAAAAAAAAAAAAACAAACAAAATATTAGCAAAAACTCGTCTCTCACTCTCTCATCCCCTCTCCCACCCACCACCACCACCACCACCACCACTCCCACTCTCTCTTCCCCCCATTTTTGCCAAAATCCCACCACTACAACTCTCACCTCCCCTCTTTTCTGCTGAAATCCCGAAGCTGGGAGGCCATTCTCATCCAAAGAATCAAATATGATTTTTTAAGCAAACCCACTGATTAAATCTTTTCTGACAGTTGCTGGAGGCATCGTGGGAGGTGGCCAAGTGGACATAGAACCGATTGGGATGGGTCGACGCGGGGACGGATGCGAACCATCGGTCGAACACGACAAACTCGTTGGCCAACTCGGTGTAGACCGGTACCAGCTCTGGCTTGAACCCGCTCATGACGGTCTTGGCCAGTGCCCTCGACTTCCATGTTGAACGCTTGCTGGACGAAGCCCTTCATCGGCGCTGGGTTAAGAGACGAGTCGTTCAACTCGAATATCAATCTCAACCTCTTTGCCCCATCAAACACGGAACCTCCATTATTTACTGTTCTAGATCTGGTCAAAATCGAAGCTTTTCGAAAATCGATTTTGATCAGTGGGCTAGGTATGCCTCACTAAGATGATCACGTTGGTGGTGACGTGATTGAGTTTAGTCACCGGAGGAGTTCGTACGATCGATTTGAACGGTGGCGGGTGGAGGCGGTAGAGGCTCCAAGGTTGATCAGAGAAAGAGAGATCGTACGAAAGTTTGGAGCATAGGGTCTTGTTCGTCTGGTCGAGACGATTCAAGATTCGGTTGGAACGTCGCCGGAAACCTCAGGAGTAAGCTTCACGCTCCGGTTAAAAGCGGCGCATGGAAGTCGAAAACTGGGTTTGGGGCAGACGATTGTCTTTGATTTTGGGTACATTTGTGTTTGGGTTTGGAGAGGATAAGAGATGAGTGAGGGAGGAGAAGAGAACAGATGGGAGAGGGCATTTTAGGGTTAAATTATTTTTTTCGATCCAAAATACTTCTTTTCCGTCCAAAAAGTTAACATTTCTCAACAGAATTGGACGGAAGGAGTGAAGTTGACGAGTTTGGATAGATAAGGGGGTGAGGTTAATGAATTTTAAACGTGAGGGGATCGTGTTGACAAAACATGATAGTTAAAGGGGTCTTCTTGCAAATAACCCTAAGGTTTTCACACCTAAAATTTTAAAAGGCGACGCTTATGAGCTAAGAAAGGTAGTAGTTGACTCTTGATCTTATCTTGAACTGGATGGGGCCAGATTTTTTAACAATAAATAATTTTTACTCAAACTATTTTTGGACATTTGTTAAAATTGTTTGGAACTTAGGGAAAAGAAAAGATAGAAAAGTTTAAAATTTTCTTCTTCCATGTTTGATTTGAGAGAAAAATGACCAAATAGAGTATTAATGGGCATAGCAAAATTTCTCTCTGATTTTCTCACTCTTTTTTAATAATTTTTTTTCTTTCTCTTGCTTTTTTTGTCACTCAATGGATGTCTACTATACTCCTAAAGAGATTGGAAAGGGATATCGCTAAGCAACGTACAAGTGTGTCAAGTCTAAAGGACATCAACTACTATATAAAGCAGTCGCACTCTTGACGAGAATCAATCCCTTACCTTCCATATGTAAGAGGTGAGAAAATACCATTGTGCTACAAGGCCATTTGTTTTTCCCTCACTTTCCAAGTTTCAAACTGGCCAAATGAAAAGGGAAAGTGAGGGAAAAGAAGGTAAAGTTCAAAATTTTCTTTACCATTATTTGGTTACAAGAGAAAGAGAAGAAAAAAGAATAAATTCTAAGATAATGAATGGTAAGTTTTTCTCCCATTTTTCTTTTGTTTGTTCTCGCTTCCAAACAGAGGATAGATTTCTTGACGTTTATTATTGTTTTCAGGATATCAAATTCCTCGACCAAAAATAAATACTCATGACTGCTTCCGCTGAATTCTTTGAGAAGTAGTACTTAAGATAACCTCGAAAGACTTTTTGCCAAAATCACAATCCACTTTACCAAAGAGCCAATCAGTTGACAAATCAGTTATCTTAATGTAACCGACTGGTTTTCTCTCTCTCTCACCCTCCATAAAGAACTTCCCCCCCTCGTGTCACCTTCCTCTTTCCCCCACGTCTCTCCTCCATGGCTTCACCGAAACCCTTCTCTCTCCTCCCCACACCCCCACCACCACCAAAAGCCATTCTCATCCCCAAACCAACCCTTTTCCCATCACTCACACACTCGCACAAACATGAGGCTGTACGTGTACGTGTACGTGCTGGAGGGCAGAGATTTGGCTTCAAAGCACACGTACGTGAAGCTCCGGATTGGGAAATTCAAGTCCAAGACTAGGGTTTTGAAGGATACCTTAAACCCTGCTTGGAATGAGGAGTTTGCTTTTAGGGTACATGACATGGAAGATGAGCTTGTGGTCTCTGTGTGTCACCATGAAGATGACTCTGGCTTCTTCAATGTGTCAGCAGATTTTATGGGTCGGGTTCGAGTTCCGGTTCGGTCCATTGCTGCTGAGGAAAATCACAACTTGCCCCCAACTTGGTTTTCTCTTGAAAAGCCCAAGGCTTCAAAATTGGTAAACAAAGATTGTGGTTAGTGTCCCTCCTTATTCTTTTTCTTTCTGATTGTGGTTAGTGTCCCTCCTTTTTCTTTTTCTTTCTCTTTTTTCTTTCTTTCTTGTGGGATTCTTTAAAATGTGGGATTTTTTTCTGTAAACTGAGAAGAGTAGTTTTTATTTAGGTAATAACTGATGGGTTCTTTGATGTTTGATCAATTCATGTGTCTGCCTGTCTGGTGTGTGTATAGGAAATTTTAGGACTTTGGCATGAATAATGAGGTTTGAGTAATTGGACAATGGGCATTTAGATGGAATTGAGACACATACAATTCAACGATAATCTGGCTCGGTACCTAGGACTGTCTCATTAGGATAGTTTTCAGGTTTTAAGAGGTGGAGGGAGATTACATTCAGAAGAAAATCAGAAATATTAGATACCCAGAGGGATTTCCTGAAAAAAAAAGAAGAAGATAGATTCAGGCCCACATGTTCTGAATTATATGTATTGTTTGGGTTTACTTTTCTACTAGTGTAGCATTGTTGGCCAATAACTAAGAAGAAACAATGCGTAGCTGCTACAAGATTATTTTTTCAAAGATGGTATAGTTTGAATGGTTTGGGAACTTCGAATGTGCTTGTTGGTAATTGGTTGTCGGGGACTCGGAGTTCCCTGTGTGTATCAGTTGCTTTAATTGGCGAATGCTGGTAGACCTCAGTCGTCCATTGGGCATCCGGAGTCCATGACATCCCACAGAGATGGAGCTCTAGCCCATTTTGTTATACTTATGCGTACACAGCTTTGAGTGGATGTAGTAACTGGCTCTTCAATTACACGACATGTTCCTAATCGTTCATCTTTGCTAATTGTTTGGGATAATGACATTGAAAGAGTTAGAGCTCAACAATAATGTGGATTGTGGAATTGAGTCCATTCAACTAGTTTGTTGTTCTACTTGTTTGGGCGAGGATAGTATTGGATGTCGGCCCTGGATGTTCTAATTCAGAGTCATTTAGAAGGACCAGTTGTATGAGTAACTGTATTGTGAATTTTTCTTTGTAATTGCAGTGGGTCTAAAACAAATGCTTAGCAAACTTTTGATGGGAGATCAAACATGCTCCCCAAGAACTGATAATTATCAACTTATCATTGCTAACTAAATGCTATTTCAAAAGAACACCCAATACTAACAAACTTGCTAGTACTTTTTATACTAGATTAGAGGAACTCAGAAATCAACACCATTTATCAGGAGAGGCTGACTTGAGGGCCTTGGGCATAAAATTGCAGGTGCAATTGCATTATTGCCTTTAAAGATTGGTTAGTTTCCCTTTACAATAAACGTATAATGAGATAGAATTGGGTCTTTAGGCATCCTCTCTGATGCCATTTGGTTTTGATTTGGGGGCATGGTTCTGCAACAAAATAGGTATGGGGGTCACTGTTTCAGTGGTATTCTGAGAGCAGCCACTTTGTGCATATTACCAAAGATTAGGTCTGTCTCCAATCCTCTCCCGTCCATACCCCCAATGATTGGGGACTACATGGATTCTGTTGTTGTTGTGTTGTGTTGTATAATGAGATAGAACAATAATGCATGAATAATTGGAGATTCTATGTCAGTTGTCAAAAATGCTTTTCTTTATGGCTTGTGTTTGGTCTGTTTGGTGCCGTGGGGGTTCTTTTTTTTGATGTCGGGAGTAAATTGAAGTTAATCAACAAAAAAAAGGACAATAATTTAAATAAAATGATTTGGTCCTTTTCATTGATTTCTCATGAGAAGTAAAAAAATGCGGTCTCAAGAGTTGTGATTAATCATATGGTGTACGCAGAAAGAGCTCAGAGCTGTGTGTTCTGCCAATTAAAAATGGTTTTCCCTCATGGATGCAGGGAAAATTCTTCTTGCTCTTTCTCTGCATGGAAGAGGCCAAGATATATGCGCTGACCACCTTTCACATGAACATTCACGTACTAGGAATAGGGATTCTAAAGAATGGAAAAGTCCCCATGTGACGTATCAGGATATTCTTAGCTACACAGGTCCATCTCGGAAGATCCTTTCGGGAAAAATGAAAGATATTGCAGGCCATTTGGAGAAGCTTTTTCATCGAAATGACGTTAACCCTAGAAGTGATGATTCTTCAGAGCAGTCCAGTTCACTTTCTGATTATGAGGATTGCACCGAAGAATCCCAATCTTGCTGTACCTTTGAAGAAGCTATGGAAAAGATGCAGTCAATAAGTAATGACATTGAAATGCCTAAAAATTTGCAAGGGAGCATTCTTCTTGATCAGACATATGCAGTGCCTTCTAAAGATCTCAATACATACCTTTTCGCTCCCAATTCACAGTTCAGGAGAGATCTGGTGGACGTGCAAGGAACAGCTGATTTCCATGAGGGGCCCTGGATGTGGAAATCAGAAGACAGAGACGTGGCATCTTTAATGCGGGTTGTTAGCTATACAAAAGCGCCAACGAAGTTATTTAAGGCTACTAAGGCCACTGAGGAACAATCCTATATCAAGGCAGATGGTAGCGAATTTGCTGTTGATGTAAACGTGAGCACACCCGATGTTCCATATGGTAATGCATTCAAGATTCAAATTCTTTATAGTATAATTCCTGGTCCACGGCAATCTTCCGGAGAAGAATCCTCCTGTCTTGTAGTATCTTGGGGAATTAACTTCATTCAGAATACTATGATGAGGGGCATGATTGAAGGAGGAGCTCGACAAGGACTAAAGGAGAATTTCGATCAGTTTGCCAGCTTGCTGGCTCAGAGTGTTAAAACACTCGATTCGACAAATGTGTTAGACAAGGATCATATGTTGGAAACTTTGAAAATGGAGCACCAGTCAGATTGGGAGCTGGCAACTGCTTATTTTTGGAATTTCTCTGTGGTTTCAGCTTCTCTTGTGACTTTGTATGTATTTGTGCATATTCTACTTTGTAGACCAGGGGAGCCACAAGGATTGGAATTTTATGATCTTGATTTGCCAGACAGTTTTGGAGAGCTCATGACTTGTGGTATTTTGGTCGTTTTACTAGAGCGTGTTTATAACAGGGTATCACATTTTGTACAAGCTAGGTTCCAAAAAGGTGAACAGTTGAACAACATCCCTATTATTATTTGAACTGTTGTATCAACGCTTTTGCGCCTTCTACTCACTCTCGCCAATGTTTTTTTGTCAGTAAATGATAATGGAATCAAAGCTCAAGGTGAAGGATGGATGCTCACTGTAGCTTTGATTGAGGGGACAAACTTAGCGTTGTTGGATCCAACGGGGTTCCCAGATCCCTATGTGGTGTTCACCTGCAATGGTAGAACGAGAACAAGCTCTGTTAAGCTTCAAACTCTTGATCCTCAATGGAATGGTACGATCTTTACTTCTGTTTTTTTTTAAGGTCCCTTTTTATTAATTTATACATACTTCATGCAGAGATACTTGAGTTTGATGCTGCTGAAGAACCCCCCTCAGTGATAGATGTGGAGGTTTATGATTTTGATGGTCCATTTGACCAGGCTGCCTCACTTGGGCATGCAGAGATAAATTTCTTAAAGCACACATCCACAGAACTGGCAGACATCTGGGTTCCCCTTGAGGGAAAACGTGCTCAGTCCTCCCAGTCAAAGTTGCACCTCAGGATATTTTTGGACAATGACAATGGAGTTGAAACAATTAAAGATTACTTAACAAAGATGGAAAAGGAAGTTGGAAAGAAGGTAAAGATTTTTCTCCCCCTTTTGTCATTCATTACTCCTATCACTTACCTTTACCTTGCCTCGACTCGACAGCAATTGATGCAATCAGAGCATCATTTAATTTGTAGTTTCCATAACTTAAGCTTGGAGTCTCATCTGAAGTGTTAATCTGATTTTGCAATGCGTACTTGACAGTTGAACCTTCGGTCACCTCACAGAAATTCAACATTCCAAAAACATTTTGGATTACCACCTGAAGAATTTCTCATCAGTGATTTCTCGTGCTCCTTGAAAAGAAAGATGCCATTGCAGGTAAATATACAGATGAGCACATCTTGCTGAATGTCAAAAGAAATTGCATTTTGGAGGTTCTAAAGTTTTGAACAGTAAAATAAAATACAATACGGTATATTGTAGTAGAAATATTGACCAAGTATACTTATATTGGATACTTGTGAGGCCTTTATCTATCCCATTAAAATTGCTTTGCTACATAGTCTTTAACTGCATTTGATCTAGAAGCTGTAGGGGCAGCAAAGGCAGTCAATGTGCAAGGATATTAGCTCTTACTAATCTCAAATTCCTTCAATCTAACCAAGTGTTAGCAGAACTAAGCAAAAACATCAAAATTCTACTGGAATCATAATGTACTTGTATTATGTTCTGTTTTTTTGATGACGAGAAACCCTTTGTTGGGGGAAAGCCTGGGTCTATGTATACTTCACCATACACATGAAGTGTGAAAAGCCAAGACCCAAGAAGACCATGCTTATCTTGCATAGGTGGCCTCAAGAGTTAAGATGAGTTGGAAAACAGATCATGGATCCCTTCCCTAGTCGTGGTGCCTTGACAACTAATATGCCCTTGTGGTCTACGTAGGACAAACCGTGGGTCCCGTTTGATGGGGTGATACAATAACATGAGTATTTTGCAGTTTGGCTTCGAAGAAAGGAAAAAAAAAAATCGGAAAATATAAGCCATGTAGGATTGCATTTGTGTCCATTCTTCTTAGATGTAACCTTCTTTTGTACAAGCGTATGGATACCGTGAATCTAGACAAAATTGTAAAATGAATTCTTACACGTGCATAGCAATTTAAAAATGTTTGCCAGTTTCTGATAAAACTCTTATGTAGCATTGGACAGTGCATGTAGAAAACTTTATTGCTTTTTGCTTTTCGTTCTTACACTTCCACTGCCTTGTTACTTTTTTCATTTCAACCAAACATAGACTTACAATTTTTAATTGGTTATTGATAGGGATGAAATTCCCTATCTAACCTGCTTGCCTTTTAGTTTCTAGGATTTGGTCTCACGCATCATTTGGGTGCAGGGGCGCCTCTTCCTATCAGCAAGAATTGTTGGGTTTTATGCCAATTTGTTTGGACATAAAACCAAATTTTTCTTTCTTTGGGAGGACATCGACGATATTCAAGTACTTCCCCCATCTCTATCATCCGTGGGCAGCCCTCAGTTGCTTGTAGTTCTGCGTAAAGATCGGGGTCTAGACGCCAGACAAGGTGCAAAGTCTCAAGATGAAGAAGGACGGCTTCGGTTCTATTTTATATCATTCGTCTCATTCAATGTAGCCAGTAGGTATGAATTAAAAGAGTATTAATTGAGCCTCACATTACTAGTCATTGAGAAGAGATAATGCATTTAACATTTATGCATAATTTTTGAGAAAGCAATTGGATTGTTGTGTTGTGTTGTATTGTACTTACAGGACAATCATGGCTTTGTGGAGGACAAGAACTCTGACTCCAGACCAGAAAGCCCAAATTGCAGAAGAGCAGCAGGAAGAAGATGGAAAGTCAGTTTTGCTGGAAGACAATGGGTCCTGTTTGGTTATTGAAGATGCCAACATGTCTAGGGTGTACTCCGTCGAACTTGCTGTAGATGTAAGCAATCACTGCTTTGTTTACCAATGGGTCTAGTCCTTGTTATATATGCCAACTTTAGATGATATCTCTCATTTTGACATTTTTACTGGTATTGGTGTTTGAACTTTGACATCCTCTCTCTGCCTGCACTAGGAAGATTCTGTTTCTTTCCTTGTTGACAGTGTATACATATTTCCTCTTTTTTATCGAATTTAGTTTCAATTAATGTCTACATAGGTGATGAAACTGTGTGGGAACTGTCGTACAGATGAAATCACTGATGGAAATGTTTGAGGGAGCTGACTTGGAGTACAAAGTGATGGGCAAGTGTGGTTGCTTGAGTTATGTCTCGACAGCTTGGGAGCTTGTAAAGCCAGATGTGTTCGAAAGACGTATATGTTACAAATTTAACCGTCAGTTCTCAATCTTTGGTGGGGAAGTTACCTGCACACAGCAGAAAATTCCTCTTCCAAACGGAAAAAGGTGGATTGTAAATGAGGTTATGGCCCTACATGACATCCCATTCAGTGATCACTTCCGTGTAAGTACGCTTTTTGCGAAGTTATCTGGTGTAAAATCTCCATCCCATATCGCTCTGATTGCTCATCAGTTCCATTCTTCTGATGCAGGTTTATTTTAGGTACCAGTTAGAGAGCTCTGTTCTTGCCGCTCGGAATTCATGCAAATGCGACATTTATGTTGGTGTCATGTGGCTGAAAAGTAGCAAATTCGAACAGAGAATCACAAGAAACATAATTGAGAAGTTTACTCATCGGTTGAAGCACATTCTTGAATTGGTGGAAAGAGAGATCTTATTAGCAAATGGTCCGAACTGACGCCACTTGAAGATGTGTTTCTCTTGTGGAGGAATTCATCAAGGTAGAAGAAAGTTATAGGGAAATCGTAGATTACTTTCGCATTGGTTTGTTCTTTTCTTTTTTAACTTCTTCTCCCCTACATAATCATCTCAACAAGTACTTCACAATTGGATAACTTCTTCAATGTGCGAGAGCATATTTCATTGATGTTTCGCGACATTCATCCTGATTAATTTTCCTTCTCGCACAATTCATTGATGTTTCGCGACATTCATCCTGATTAATTTTCCTTAATGGTTTAGTAGTAGTTGAATTCTTACTTGGGTTTTGTGTCGCATAAGCGCCTTACCACCTTTGCTTTTCAGTAGAATATTTGTGCTTAAGGTATGCGTGCATGTTTCCGGTCTCGGCGGTGATGAAACCTGAGATCTAAACTACTTCTATATATTGAGCACAATAGTGTTTTTATCCAAAGGGCTCTCAGAGCCTCCAAGTGGCATGCCTTGATTGGGTACAAGATAGATCAATATAGATCTCACAATTTTTTTGAAATTGTGGTTAAAATAATACTCCTAAGAACCAATCTATAAAATATATAGCAATTGTCTGCAGGATGCATTCTGAAAATTTCCCCCATCGGACTACTTCCTCCGTCTCTTTTTTAGAATCTAGCATTCCATTTCGGGCTGTCCCTTAATAAATGTCTATTTTGTATAGTTAGTAGGTAAAAGTTAGCATATTTTTCATTTTGCCCTTAAAAGTAGATTCCATTTTGAAAAGTTAGTGAGTAAATGTTTAATGATGGTGTTTCCATAAAGGTTAAGTAGAAAGTGGAGATAAAAGTTAATGTGAAAGATATAATGATACGTCTCCTTAATAAGTTGGAGTTACGAAGCTGAACACTTAAAAAGAGACAAAATGAGTATCATAATGCACCCTATTCATCCACTAGACTTGCAATGTGCCACATAAGCTCGGAATGGGAGGGGTTGTAGTGCATCCACCGCACTACACTGTGTAATGCTGCCGATCCGACCGTGTATCTCGGTGCGGACGGTTTGGATTTAATTCGAACTCCTACAAATCCTAGTTGTCCATTGCCGAGATGGACGGCCAGATTGGCCACACGACACGTGTAGTGTGGGGGTGCACTACAGCACCCCCGGGTCCCATAATCTCAATAGAAAGACTCATTATCTTAAGTTATATTTTGAAGGATCATGATTTCTGGGAAATGAATTAAGATGAATGGAGGACAACAATATGTAGTCAAAATAACTTCTTATCAATCAAAAAACAAAAGAAAATGCCTCTATGTTTCTATACTGATTGTTGATCTGCCGGGATTTTAATTTGATCAATGAAGCAGGTTCTGAACTGTCTTGGAATTGTTCAATAAATTGAGTGACATTTTGAAGGAAATGCCAAATCTTCAGGGTTTAATTGCCAGTTCAGATCATTAGGAAACTTTTAACACTACACCTTTAGTGTGTGTAATACCTCGGATTTGGGGATTTGAGAGCGTTTAGTCTCACATTGGTTGGGAGCTAAAGCCTCATGTGGTAGGTATATTAACACCCACCTAGGGTTACATGGTACCTTCTTAGGTACACCTTTTCAGGCCAAGTGTTTGGGCCGAAAGAAGATTCATGGTCAGTCGGGTCGGATCGTTACAAATGGTATCTGAGCCCCGCCCTGGTCTAAGTGATGGGTAGGATGCGCTCTGGCACCTCGGCGGTTTTTGATTTTGATGGTACATTTGACCAGGCTGCCTCACTTGGGCATGCAGAGATAAATTTCTTAAAATCACGGACATCTGAGTTTCCCTCGAGGGAAAACATGCTCTGTCTTCCATGTCAAAGTTGCACCTCAGGATAGTTTTGGGCAATAACAATGGAGTTGAAACACCTAAAAGATTGGAGTACCTAACAAAGATGGAAAAGGAAGTTGGAAAGAAGGTAAAGATTTCTCCCCCATTTGAAACAGTTAAAGAAAGCGATGGACAATCATGGCTTTGTGGAGGACAAGAACTCTGACTCCGGACCAGAAATCCCAAATTGCAGAAGAGCAGCAGCAAGAAGATGGAAAGTCAGTTTTGCTTGAAGATAATCAGTCCTGTTTGGTTATTGAAGGTGCCAAGATGTCTAGAACTTAATTCGCCGAACTGCCTGTAGATATACATACTCATTTTGACATTTACCGGTACTGGCGTTTGATATCCCCTCTCTGCCTGCCCAAGGAAAGAAGAAGATAACGTCATTGATTCTTTTCCTTTTCTCTTGGATTTTTTTAATAATCCGTACTATTTTGCTTAGCTTTAGATTCTCAAGTAATTTACATGGGCGATGGAAATGTTCGAGGCAAGAGACTTAGAGTACGAAGTGATGGGCAACTGTGGTTGTCTGGGACTCTGGGTAGTGTCACCGTGGCTTGGGGGCATATAAAGCCAGATGCGTTTGAAAGGCGTATATGTTATACAAATTTAAGCGCCAGTTCTCAATCTTTGAAGCGGAATTGTTTTTTTTTTTTTTTATCAGCAAAAGATAAAATTTTATTAAAAACGGGGAAAGGGAATTGTTTTTTTTTTTTTTTTTTATCGGCAGAAGATGAAATTTTATTAAAAAAGGGGAAAGGGGAAGGGAATCCAACAAAGAGTTGGAAAATACACCACAAGGGCATAGCCCAAAACACCCAAAGGTCTGCCAGGGTCCACAACAAAATAAGACAATTTTACCTGCATACAGCAGAAAATTCCAGTTCAAAATGGAAAAAGGGTAGATTGTAAATGAGGTTATGGCCCGACATGACATCCCATTCAGCAATCACTTCCGCGTAAGTAATGGTTTTTGCGAGGTTATCTGGTGTAAAATCTCCATCTCTTATCACTGCGATTGCTAATCAGTTCCATGTTTGAGAGTTCTGTTCTTTCGGCTCGAAATTCATGCAAATGGGACATCTATGTTGGTGTCATCTGGCTGAAAAGTACCAAATTTGAACAGAGAATCAGAAGAAACATAGCAACTGAGAAGTTCATTCATCGGTTGAAGCACATTCTTGAATCGGTGGAAAGAGAGATCTTGTTAGCAAATGGTTCAATCTGACGAAATGAACTGCTTCAAGATGTGTTTCTCTCATGGAGGAATTCCTCCAAGGTTGAAGAAAGTTATAGGGAAATCATAGAGAAGAAAATGTAGTGTGTGTTTTTCACTGCATAATTGTCTCAACAAGTTTGCGACTGGAAATCCTATTCAATGTGCGCGAGCAAATTTCAAGTCTGGCTAAACTTAACACTTTACGCGTTCGTCTTCTCGTTTATCGTAACGGAAGGATTTGTGGACGTTGTCCCCTCCTCCTGAGTTAGCTTATGTACTTGGAGGCTTCTTGTTCTCTCAGAAGATGGAAGTATGTAACATGAAGTAGCAAAGCAGCTCTGATACAGTATGAAATTTCTAACCTAGAAAATGAACAAATAGAATATAAGCAGAATTTGCCAAAACTACTATCATTAAAATACAAAATAATATTCAATAACACATTACACACGTGCCTTGAATATTCCAACACCTATCAATATAACACTCGGAAGTAGAAATAGCGATATCTAACGCCATTTTTTAACTTGTGAGAGAGAATGTAAGAAAGAGTGTGTTGTTCAAACTTCAAATAACAAACACCGGATCCAATTCAAATACAACTACTCGCACTAGCACCACCACTACCACCCCATTGATCAGACCAAGCATCAATCACATCACCATCCTCCATTTCCAGATCACCGGCAGTTTGGTTGTCGCCGATCCTAGTGCCATCGTAAGTGAAGCGAACCTCGTCGCAGTCCAAACCTACCCGGTCGCAGTAAGCAAGCTTGAGTTTACGCAGCGGTACTTCAAGTCCCACCCTTAGATAGATGTCTATCATTTTTTCTCTCTGCACTTTCACAGTTACATGTGTTCTTTCTTTCTTTGGTTCTCCTGCTGGCCACTCCATTTTTAGCCTTTTCCCCTGCCACTTCACAATTTTGGAGAAATTACACCAAAGAAAACTTTAGGATTGGTCCTTCATCAATGATATATATACGTAATGAGAGAGAGCAAGAGAGAGAGAGAGAGAGGGAGAGAGAGAGAGGGGCCTTGAATCTGTCAAATCTTTGGGATTCCAAGGACTAAAAGAGGCAATGTTTGTAAGCCTATATATAAAAGAGGCAAACTCTCCGTATTCTTGGCGGCTTGTCTCAAGCTGGCCCATTGACTGCACCCCGTGCTGTTCTTTTTCGTTTTTCCTGGTCACCCCGTGCTGTTCACCAAGTTTAATTTCAACCCTATTTCGGATTCATTTTGATGTTCAAACTCCTTGTAAAGCACGTCCCATAGCAAAAAATCACGTTAAAGTGGTTGGCCGGCGTACGTGCACTTCGACCAATCTTTGGGATCGTACTCTCCCTGTTAAGCAAGGTGCCGATTAATGTCGGGGTCAAAACCTCGTATGGACTTTGTAATAGTACTACTGCACTTTGAGACCCAAACCGACCAAGCGAAATCAAACCGAAGCACTCCCATGCACAATAATTTGGTTCGGTTGATTACGAATATAGGCCAGTCTGATTTACAAATCTGATGAAATTAGTCCCGCGGGAAGTTATCCTGAAAATCGACCAAACCAAACTGTGTCATCCCTAACAACAGGGTCAATTGTGCTCTTCATATGAGCCTCATTTCGGGCCCAAAAGTGATCCGAATTATTCATTTTGTTCGGCTCGCAAAGTAGCTAATGCTTGCAAACAAATTATACTAATCAGATATCGGTATCCATATAATTGGAACACATTTGGCTTAAAATTTAGGGTAATTGACACCTACCTTCCCTGAGGTTTCTGACAAAAATACGCTATGCCCCTAACCTTTCAACTTATTACACCGGCCTCCCTCAAATTGGAATAACTAGGCTCAGTTAGATCCATTTCATTGTTACATTTGTTGCTTCCAAGTTACTGACCTTAAAAATAAACTTTTAAGCTCTCATTTTGCCCTAAGTTTTCCCCAAGAATCCATACCAACAAACTAAGACTTTGCAGGAATAAATTGGATAGAGAGTAAAATTGTATGTTTTTCAAGGTCAGTAACCCAGAATCCACAAATTTAACGGAAGACTAACAGAGTGGATCTAATTGACCTAAGTTTTTCCATTCAAGGGAGGCTAGTGTTATAAGTTGAAAGGTTGGAAGCATAGTATATTTGTCAAAAACCTCAGGGGATACCTTAAATTTTAGGGTCCGGCTCCTCTCTAGTCCAATGGTTTTGAGACAGTCCAGATCGGGACCATCCATTGGTAGATCGAATTTTCTCATACACTTTTACCAGTAAGAGCTTTTACCGTTAAGAATACACTCTTGCCAGTAAAATTGTAAAAATACATCCAAATCGTTGATTACAGCAAATGAACGGTCCAGACCAGGTCTCCTCCGGTCCAAAACATGGATTGGGTTTTGAAATCGAACTAGCTGTTAAATTTTTCAAGACATAGTACAGTTTGATCTGAGCATCTGATCACCCTAATTTTGCACTAACTCATGACAAATTGAGCAAGCCGTACGAAAATAATATGTGGTGTTGTTCTATTGTCATAGCCTAATTAAGTATTAATGACTGCCTTTTGTATTGTGCATAAACTGTACCAGTGATACTTTTTATATTGTACAGACTTGCTAGTTTCCCCTTAAGAGGTTATTCTAGCTTCGTCCTTGCCCAATTGTTCATGGGATCAACTATTTTCAAGTTATCGCTAATTTGACGGTTTTCATCTTCTAATACCTGGCGATACCTTTCTTTTTGAAACAAGAATTAACTTTTGATTCCTCTCTCAGATATATTTCCGAGAAGTGTGAATGATTATTTATATAGATTCCATAGCAATATTTTATAATTCTAAATTCTAGTGAAATAAATAGTTACCCATTTGGATTTCATGCATTCCGATTAGATAGCAGTAAGATAAAAAAAAACCGTTCGAAAATCATTTAAAAAAAATGAGCCATAATATTAAACTACCTCTAAATTTCAGCAATTAACAGTAAAATGTAAATAAAAGAGTTTCGAAAGTGAGAAAAGTATAAAAGATTGGTAAAACAACACCCATTGACCATTCTGTTTGCAGATTAGAAGGAAAAAAAAAAAAAACAGCCAAGGACCAAACCCATTAGAATATCTACGGGGGAACAGATTTGCAAAAGAAGCCAAGAAGCAGACTTGTTTACCAACATTGGCCCATTATTCCAAAATATCAACAATCAGTAATAAATTTCAGCACATTTAGCATCATTTTTCCAAAATAAATGGTCAGCCGAAAAAAGAGATTCAAAAACCCATACTGAAAACGAAATCTTCAAGATGGAAATTCCCAAATAAAACAAAATACCTTTTCAACCTTCGTGAGGATACCCTAGCTTCCGATTCGAACTTCAAATCTACAAAATCGAATTTCTTAAAAACTCACATGCAAAACAAAAACATCACAAAACTGGAAGACATTGTGGAACAAGTTCATGAGGAAAAGGAGGAATACCAGAAAACACATTGAGGAGGGAGACCGACGGTGGTTGAAGACCGGCGTGCAGGATTTCGTCCCCCACGGAGGTGGGTTGCTGCAGACCGTGAGTTAGAGAGAGGAGGGAAGAGTCACGGAGCTTCAAGTGAAAACGATGAAAACGATGTACGTCAACTTTAGGGCTTCTTTTTTGGCGCGCTGGCTACAGTTTTTTTTTTGTTGCCCCCCCACCCTTTTTCGCCGCATTTAGAGGCCCTTACCACTAAGAGTGTTATCGGTTCGGGGTCGGTCGGTTCGGTCCACCGGTATGGAAGACCGATCGGGTTCGGGGAAAAAATTGGTAAGATCGATCCCGACCGAAAATACAATCGGGTCAATTCGGTTCGAGATGAATTCGGTCCGGTCGGAGAATTCGGGGAATTCGGATTGCCCGAATTGGGCCTAGTTGGGCCAAAGGTAAAAAATTCAAAATTGGCCAATTAAAAAAGAAATTAATAGTGGGACAAAAATAAGCCCATTGCTCCTGATTTTTTGATAAAGCTATTTTTTTGTTTGTGGGCCAATTTCACCTGTTTTTTTGAAAATGGCAAAAGAAGAGTTTTTGCTCACATGGCCCAATCTACCACAAACAAATAAAAGCCTCATGTTAGTGGCCTATTGGCCCAATCTCTTTGTTTTTTTTGATCCCAATCAGCCAATTTTTTTTGTTCACAACTTTTTCTTCTTTTTTTTTTGAAATGACAAACAAAGAAACAGAAAATAAAATAAAATAAAAACTAAGGGGGTTTTTCTCTAGCAATGAGATCCTCAATTCCTATCAAAACTTGAAGAAACAAGCTTGTGAGCTACACGATTTTGTTCTCTGTAGACCCATGAGAACTTTCAATTTCTCCCTTTAGCCCAACATTTGACATCAGCAACCAGAGAGGAAATTTCCCATTGGCAGTGGTGGCCTTCCTTCAAAATTTGAAAGAACAGAAGCAGTCATCCCAAAATTTGAAAGTTTGAAACCAACTACTTAACTTTCGCAATACAATAGCAGTAGCATACTTGCATCAAAAATAAAAAATTACACCCAGAATCCTAACTCTGCGATCCTTAGCACCACTGTTATATGAGTTTTTACAACATCAGAAGCAGCCATCCCAAATTTCAAAAAACAGAAATAGCCATCACAAAAACACAAAATACCAACAATCTAGCAGAATACAGTTAAAGTGTTCGTCAGAAAACAACACCACCATACTTCCAAGTTCAAGTTAAAATCTACCAAATTCAAAACACTAATGTCAACAAAATCCCATGAAATCCCAGTCATTATCATCACAAAATGCTACGAGATGCAGAACCAGCAGAATATAGAACCATCCCCAGCTTGAAAACTGCACCACCATACTTCAAAATACGCCAAGTTGCCAACAATCTAGCCCTCATTTTGAACATAAAAAACAGTAAACACTAAGAAAAAAAAAGTAGTAAAAAAAATTACAACAAACAAAAAAAGATGTATATGTGATTAGGATTTACCTCAACCATAAAAAAAACAATTGCAGCATGCAACGGTTGCCACCAACTCCTTAATCGTTATCAATTGATTCCAAGACAACTACAAATATAAGAAGAAAAAAATAAACAAAAACAAACAACTAAGACATTTAACGTAAAAGATATTTAAGAACCACATAACATAAAGAAATCAAGAACTAAAAAGAGTAGTACCCGAATTTAATTGCTCCAACTCATCAAGTTGTTCTTTTATATTGATTTTAGTTGGTTTCCTTATCCATTGTTGCGTACAAATAAGAGCTTCTACGATCTTCGGAGAGAGAGAACTTCGATAAGGATCAATCACACGTCCGCCCGTGCTAAAAGCGGATTCGGAAGCAACCGTGGACACAGGGATAGTTAGCACATCTCGTGCCATTTGAGAAACAATTGGATACTTAGAGGAGTTTAACTTCCACCAACGCAATACATAAAATTTGTCACTATCATCCTCACTTGCTTCCGCAAGATACTTTTCCAATTCAGATTTGCATGCCATGTTAGTTTCCTTTTGCATGTGCATCTTAAATTGAGATTTCAAAGATTTATGACTACTAATCTCCATTTCAACTCCATCCAAATCTCCTTTGTCCGATGATCCCCCAACCTCTTGACTACGCACATTCGAATTTGCATTATTCTTCACATACCATTCAAATAAACGGGTAATTCCATTTGTTATATTATCCGTCAACTCACCAACCACCGTCTTATTATATCCCAAAGTATTTCGAAAGCAATATTCAAAAAATTCAATTTTGCATCGAGGGTCAAGAACAACCGCAAATATCAACATTTGATTAATCTTATCAAAATCTCCCCAATACTTATCAGACTTCTCACGCATACCAAGTGCCATATCACGCAATTCACTATCATCGGTTTCGCACAACTTCACAATATCTTGTTGAATCAACACCATTTTATCAAAAAAAACATTGCAAGTGGCATACAAAGAACCCGAAAATTTCAAAGTTGCAAGGTAAAACACTCGAAGAAACTTTACATACAACTTGACTTTTCCCCAATCACTTGAAGTTGGAGCCCCAACATTTTCCTTCCGCCCTCTCCCTCTCTTTTTCTTTCTTTTCTCAATTTCAATTATTCTACCCATACCCTCAAAACCATCAACATCATCAAACGCCTCATCAATCTCTTCCTCTCTTACATTTAATTTGAAGGACGGGTCATCACATAAACGATCAAAAGCCTTTTGATAAGTTAAAGCCCTCTCCAACATAAAATATGTATAGTTCCAACGAGTAGACACATCCAAATAAGATTTAAGTCTACATGTAATGCCCTCCTTTTCAACACAAGACCAAAACTCTGCCATTCTAGAAGGGGAAGACCTCACATATCTCACAATATTTCGCACCCTTCCAATTGGGTCATCAATCTCTTGCAATCCCTCACGTACGATTAGATTCAA
The DNA here is from genome assembly GCA_019656835.1 of Rhododendron ovatum. Classification (NCBI taxonomy): domain Eukaryota; kingdom Viridiplantae; phylum Streptophyta; class Magnoliopsida; order Ericales; family Ericaceae; genus Rhododendron; species Rhododendron ovatum. Next base: position 20,728,018 of record CM033802.1, read on the forward strand.
GATATGTGCCGAACATCTCACACGCAAGAACTCGTGATTTAAAATGGTGGTTTTCCTATGTTTGGTCTTTCTCTCCAAGTAAGCAATCAAAAGACTATTCGATGATGCATTATCAACCGTAACAGTTAAAAATTTATCAATCCCCCAATCCAACAAGCATTGTTCAACCATCCTACCAAGAGTATCACCCTTGTGATTAGGAACTACGCAAAAATTCAGAATTTTCTTTTGATATTTCCAATTGTCATCAATAAAATGTCCCGTAAGACACATGTAATTCAAATTTTGGACTGAAATCCAAGTGTCCGTTGTAAGACACAACCTTTGATGCTTAACTATTTGTTTCAATGCCATTTTCTCCTCCTCATAAATAAGCATGCAGTTCTTGGCCATCACAAGCCTACCAGGAGGCTTTCACATTGGTTGAACAACTTCAATAAACTGTTTGAATCATTCACCCTCAACAAATGAAAATGGCAATTCATCAATTATTATCATCTTCGCTAGTGCTCTTTTACATGCGTCAACACTGAAGGTCATAGGCACAAGGTCTGCACTTGTTTCGCCATTGTGTTCCTTTTTTTGAAAACTAAGTTGTTTTTGCCTACTACCCGTGAATTTCTTGCTCATGGGATAATTCAAACACTGAAACTTTAGATGATGAGTAAGTGATTTTGTACCATTGAGTTTCGAATGACATGCATAATCCTTCTGACACCATTTGCATGCAGCCCTAGGTTTCGGATGATTTTCTGGGGTAATAAAGTAAAAATGTTTCCAACAAGCAGTCCTCTTATTACTAATACTACCAACAACCTTTTTCGACTCAACCTTAGTTTCAATTTCAGGCACTTGATGTAACATCCGTTGATTTTAGTATTTATAGCCCTTTTTGCCGTTTGGAACAAAATGGAAAAAAAAGAAAAGAGATGGTCCCACATTACCAAGTCTTGGACGTGTGGCTGGAGAGGAGGTGACCAAGTAATTGCCTTGGCCTTCATTTTGACACCTAATACCCACTATTGACACATCATGCTTTAGGAAGCCAATATAACCTAAGAGGCAAGAGTCTTCTTGTTCTATTTTGCTGTGTTGTTCCGAGATAATCGAGAGAGTTGTTAGTAAATATATTCATCTAATGGGTGTGTGAGGTGGAAGAAAATAGTGGACTCTTAGAGTTGGAAATTAAAAAGTTCAGATCGTTTGGGCTCCATAAGGATCTGATGGTAAGATGGACTATGGTGACAATGGAATTTCAGTATATAGTTCGCAATCCCAAGATTGTGTATTCAACAGCCACGATCGTAATTTGAGGTACCGGATAGTGTGCAATACATTCCTAGCTAAATCTCTTTGCAAAGAGTGTTCTTTGATTCTCTCATATTTGTACTCATTTGATGTCTCAGTTTATTGACTCGATTATTGTTACTTCTTGAATCGTGACACAGAAAGTATTTGGCTGAAAGTCATGGAACAGATTGGTACATGTTTAAGCCCATCGGGTCACAGAGTTATGAAAGATGTACGATGGACTACCCCACGGGGAGTCCAGAATGTTTATGGGGCCCATGTGCCCAATACAGAATTTGACCTGGGTGGTGCTTGGCATGTTATCGAGATGAGCTGGGTATAAGGCTACAAATGAAAAGCGTTCCGAATGATCCTACTTGATTTGTTATCCTCATTTATTTAGCATATTCTTATTGCTAGCCATGTTATTGTCCTCGTATTGCATATACTACCCGGTCGTTTTATATTTTTCAGGTGCAGAGCAAATTAGTGAGGACCCGAGTTGGAGTATTTGAAAGATTTAGCTTTGAAAATCTGTAACGTTTTGGAGGTCTTTAGGCCCACCATGTAATTTATCTCGAGGACTTATAATTATTGGAGATGTATTAATTTTGAGGTAATGTAAAAATTCGGGTCGTCACACTTGATCATCGTTTAATTCAGCATTTTGAGGAATATCAAACTCAGCAGCATCATCCATAACATCATCATCATCATCAATATCATCCATCTAAAACAAATTACAATGAACATAATCACACTCTAATTTTCAGGCAGTAATCTGATGAAATTGTATATGAACTTATAAACTGTGTTCTCATGCTCCAAACTCTAAAGTTCATGCACTAATCTTATTTTCAGTCCATCACCTCATGCTCATACGAAAAGTATATTGCAAATACTAATAAACTAGGATTTTGAGATTGAATACCTCAAGCTCATAGTCAAGCTCATGGTCAGACATTTTGTTGGCGTCGTCGATGTTGAAATTCCACGTGAGCCTAAAGCTTGGGCTCAGCCAATGCCAGTGTGCCCCTACACCTTTAAAAAATCTCTCTCAATAGCTGCAGACAGAAAACGAAAAATCAGGTGATTCGTAGCTCCACGGAACTTAGCCCAGTATTATCTAAAAATCAAAAAAAAAAATCTGTTGGTTCGAGATGATCAGGAAAGAATAAAAAATCTGCTGGTTCGAGCTCAGGAAAAAATTTACTGATTTTTCTTGCTGGTTCGAGATCTGGAAAAAAAATGATTCTTTACAATTTACATAATACTAAAATCAAGAAAAAAAAAGGTATGAGAGATCGAATTAAAAAAAAACAGTGTAAAATGATTCAAAAAAAAAAACGATAGAGATCGGATAAAAAAAAACAGTGTAAAATCAGGAAAAAAAAAAGAAAGAAACGATTGAGATCGGATCAAAATTGGTCTCACCGATTTTCAATTCGGTTTTTCTGTATGAGTTTTCTAGAAATGTTATAAAAAAAAGAAGATGGTTTTGAGAGAGAAAAAAAAAATCACTTCTTGTTTACATATTTCACTCCCGTAAATGATCTCCGATTTTCAGTTTTGGTCTTCACCCTCGAATCTTGCACACCAACAGGCAACATCGTTTCTTCTTCTTTTTCTTTTTTTCTGATTTTACACCGTTACACAGAGAGACAAAGAGAGAGCACTACTACAATAATAGATATGCGCCACACTAAGGAGATTCACAAAGATCACAGTTTTCAGTGAAAGCATGATAAAAAGTGATTCTTAAATTTTTTTATCTCAGTTTAAGTTCAAAGCTGAGATAAAAAGTGTGTTTTAGTGCGAAATAAAAGACCTCGCTCTTATGGCGAGATAAAAGAAAAACAACCACACCCTTGTGGTGTGATAAAAGATTTTAGGGCCAAAAAAAATAAGATAAAAGATCTCGCTTTTGTGGCAAGATAAAATAGAAAAGACCTCACCCATGTGGCGTGATAAAAAAGAGAAAAGATCTCACCCTTGTGGCGTGATAAAAGATTTTAGGGCGGAAAAAAATAAGATATAAGATCTCACTCTTATAGCAAGATAAAAGAGAAAAGATCTCACTCTTGTAGAGTAATAAAAAATGTTAGCGAGGAAAAAAGTGAGATAAATGATCTCACTCTTGCGGCGAGATAAAAAGTCCACCCATTTATGCGTGCAGTCTGAATTTTTGCGTGGGCGGGCTGGTACTCATTTAGACAGACTTTGAAAAGTTATGTGAGAAAAAACGATGTCGTTTAAGAACTTTGAAAAGTTCTTTTTTTCTTTTTTACAAAAGGTAAGAAGATAAGCCCTAATTACACTTATCCCAAATTTTTTTTACGTTTCATCTTCATCTTCACGCCCAAAAAGATCGATCGATCGAGAGAGAGAGAGAGAGAGGGCAAATCCCACAACTGGATTCCACCAGTGCCTAGTTATTTTTTCGACGACAGGCGGACTGTTCCACTAGTACCCGATTTTCACATGGGGGAGCTGTGATTTTTATGGTTTATTGTAGTAGTGTAGTTATTTCGGATGTCTTCCAAGTATTTGTTTGACACATTAAGTAAAAAAATAATTATATTATTATGACTTAACCTTGTCTGAAAAGGATTAAAATCTAACTAGCCGGGAAGCCACCATTGAAATTAAAATTCAATATAAACACAAAATCCATGTGAAATGGTTAGTTTATAAAAAAAAAATCTAAAGTTTGTCTATAATGTTATAATCTGCAGGTTGTGATAATTTTCATAAAAGTACAAAGCTCACATTACAACAAAAATACTATTGTCTACTAAATTTACTATCTAAGATTAAATTTTTCGTCCAAGAAAATCCTTTGGTGACCAATAACTAATTTTGATTGGCAAAAGATCTGTTGTCATATTTTTTAAAAAATTTTAAACTATGTTTGTATATATATTTTTATGTATTTCAATATCATGTTAGTTGTATTTCAAAAAAATAAGCAAATTTTAAGGGGGAAAAAAAGTTTTTTCACTTTAGGAAGTAAGTATAAATATTTTTGTTTTCCTAATATAACAGAAGTTCTTGGCTAGCTTAGTGGTAAGGGTTTGGGAAATCAACTAAGAGTGCGTGGGTTCGAAACTTGGCAATGACAAAAAAAGATGGTTTAGTAGATATAAAGAAAAGATCACACACAATGATTTTTTATCTCAGTTTATGGTGTGATCATTTTGAACTTTCAATCACGGTTATAGACCGTGATCTAAAGTAATATACAATCACACCCAGAAAAGAGAAACAATCACACCCAAGAGAAACAATCACAGCTTATAACCGTGATAAAAGAGAAACGATCACGCTTTTTGGCCGTGATTGTTTCTCTCTTTCAATCACGGTTTATAACTGTGATAAAAAAAAGTGACTTACAATCACACCCATATCCATCACGGTAGCAGGAGCGTGATGAAAAACTTACAATCACGGTCAATAGCTGTGATCTTTATGGTTTATTGTAGTAGTGGAGAGAGAGACAGAGAGAGAACAGATCTGCTTACCGAAGTGGTGGCGGATGGAGATTGATTGCGGTGCCGATGTTGATAATCGGGGATGGTGGACAAGGCAGCGTACGTGATGGGGGCGGTGGAGGCGAGGACGGCGCTGGTGGAGCACGGTGGTGCAAATCGTGGAGGTTTAACGTTAGAGAGAAGGGAGAGAACTGAGGGAGTGAGGGGAAAATGGAAATGGAGTGGCTGCGGGGACTGGTCTGATTTTGGAGGAGTGGAAGGACTGAAGGAGTATAACAGAGTAGGGTTTGGGAGGAATGGATGGTCACGATTAAAACTCTAATAGATTGACGGTCAAGATTAAAAGGATTTAATAATTATATATAATATATATTATTCGGTCGGTTCGGTCCAATATAGGTTCGGTCGGTTCGGTCCGTAGTCGGTTCGGTTCGGTTCGATGTGTATAAATTTTCAGAAAACCGAGACCGACCTCGGTCCACCCCGAACCCCCAAAAAATGGCCTTGGACCGACCGAAGACCGAACCGAATGTTCGGTTTTTTCGGTCTTTTTCGGTCCGGTCGGGTTCGTAACACCCCTACTTACCACTATCCCTTTTTTTTTTTTTTAACGTCACTTTCCGTATATTTTCACAAAAAATACACTTGCAGAGGAGTGAAGTTAACAAAAAAGAGAGTGGCAAAATCAACGGCCTTTCCAAAAGGGAAATAAGTATTTTTAATAAGGCAATTTTAAGCTCAAAAATTATGTGCTTACGCAAATAATTTTTCTATCAATATGGATCTTGTTTGATAGATCTCATCGAAATCTTTTATACGGTGCAAAAAAAAATTGAAAAATTATTTTTCATTTACATTATTTTTAAGTTTGAAAATGTGAAATAAATATTTATTTTTTGAAAAAAGTATTCTGGAATGGGGCCTTAGAGAAGGAAAACGAACTCTGCACAGGTAGCATTAGACCGCAGCCAACCACTTGCGTTGGCTACAGGTTACCCAAATGTTTTCGGTGACAAACAATTAAAATTTCTAGTCGTTATATTCCGCAACAAGTTAAATTTGTTGACACCGAAGAGTGTCGCCGTTGGTGTTTTTTCTTGTAGCATCGTACTCTCTTTTTATCTGCATGCATTGTTTTTCGTCTTTATTTATATAATAATATTAGTACAAAATTACCCTTACATTGTAATTAGCTCTTCACTTATGAACAACAATCTTGTAATTTCTTGTGAATGAAAAAGAAAAAAAGAAGTGCGTGTAGATGAAAGGGGAGTGCAAATATGAGTTCCCATTGGCTTATGAAGTTTAGAGGTATTAAAGAGCAGGAAGTAGATTGCATATTTGCATTTAGAGAAATGAAAACTGAGAATTCAAAACTCGATCTCCACAAAATTTTCCATCACAGAAATATTCTTTTAAAATTTTTTTGATTGTTTCGTCAACTGTGTTTTTTTGTTTTTAGTGTTTTTTTATCAAAAGTTCTACCTTATTTTTTACTTTTTTATGTATATAGCGTACTTCTATTCGAAAAGTAAATTATTTTTGTTATAATGTCAAAAAAATGGACTAAAGACAAAAAAATGCAAAAACCCATAAAGTATGTTTTTTATCTCAAAACTGACAATGAAACAAATAATTTAAAGCTACTCTTTTCTGACGCATTTAGTGTGCCATAGTTCCCCCCTGCCCCTCTGTCTCTCTTATGCGTATCTTTACATACATTTGTTATCGAAGGTTCTTGTTAAGATAATACTAGCATGTCTTTCTCACTTCAAAAAGGGAAAAATGATTTGACAATGAAATTACAAAGTATTGTCCAATTAACATTAATTGTATTTAAAGGTGATCCTACTCACCAAGTTTTATGGATGATTAGTTCAAATTATACTGTTGAGTTTAAGTTCGGCTAAATAAGCCACTTTGGTTTATTTTTTGTCCTTATTCAAATTTTTTTCGTATTTCTTGGCTTATCATCAATTTTTTGGAAATTATTGCATCCTTACGACAAGAGAAATCTAAAAACTAAAATTTTTTGATCGAAATCCAATTTTTTTTGAATAAAGACGAAAAAATTGGCTTATTGGCTTATTTTCGCCTTTATTTAAAAAAAAATTGGATTTTGGTCAAAATTTTTTACTTTTTAGATTTCTCTTGTCGTGAGGATGTAATAATCTCCAAAAAAATTGAAGATAAGCCAAGCGATACGAAAAGAATTTAAATAAGAACAAAAAATAAACCAAAGTGGCTTATTTAGCCAAACGGCCAAGAACATTTCCGAACCACAATAGGCTATTGTGCTGTGCTTTTGTAGTACAACAAAAAAACATCTTCACCATTACTAATTGAGATTAAATTCAACCATGGGTTTTCTAATACCTGCATTACGTGCCCACCATGCGTTTATTGGTGATATGAACTGTTCAACTTGTAAGACATGCAGCATCAATATGTGTATCAAAAAATAAGCTTTATCAAACATAGATATGTGTGTAAATTTGGTTTATAAAATGGACGGTAATTAATAGTTAAAACGTGCTAGAATTAGACCTTCCATTTAATAACTGAAAAATCAACTTTCGATATATCTATCAATGTCCGATAAAGTTTTTTTTTTTGGGTGAATATACTACTTTGTGAGCCCTACAAAATGAAAGGTTGAGATTATAATAATGAACATATTGTGAGGCTCACAAGTCACAACGGCGGTGATGGAAAATCAATTAGCTATTTAGCTAGACTGACAATGAGTTGAGAGAACCAATATGGTTGGAGAGGACCGATATTGAGTATCATGAAATATTTCCAGACTTATTTTTAAAAGTTGTTAAAAACAAAAAGTTTATTCTACCCGCAACCAATTAAGGGGGAGAAAACGAGTGTGTGTGTTTTTTTTAAATCTGAAATGATGAAAAACAATTTAAAGAGAATTGTTCTTTTCAACACTAAACTCTAAAAGTTGCAATTTCCCTACAATCGACAACTGATAATGAACAAATAAAATAGGAGATTGATTTACACACTTTCTTTTTTGTTCTTTAGTACGTAAATTTATCAAATCATCCCTGCAATTTATGAAAAGTGTATTGTTTCAAAGACTGTTCGGTGAATTCAGGTGCTAAACAAAAAAAAAAAAAAGAGTGTTTGTAAAAAAAATGAGGTGTGTAAATCAATTTCCAAAGAATATAAGCAGAATGTGCCAAACTTACTACTATCATTAAAGTACGAAATGATAATCAATAACACCTTAGACATACGTGCCTTCAATCCAACACCTATCAATATAACACTTAATTAGAACTAGAAATATCGATATCTAAAGCTATTTTTTAACTTGTGAGGTGAGGGAGAATGTAAGAACGAGTGTGTTGTTCAAACTTCAAATAACAAACACCGCATTGAATAATTCAAATACGACAACTAGCTAGCACTAGGCACTCGCACCACCACCACCACCCGTTTGATCAGACCAAGCATCAATCACATCATCGTCCTCCATTTTCAGATCCCCGGGGGTTTGATGGTCGCGGATCTTAGTGCCATCGTAAGTGAAGCGAACTTCGTCGCAGTCCAAACCTACCCGGTCGCAGTAAGCAAGCTTGAGCAGACGCAGCGGTGCTTCAAGTCTCACCCTTACATAGATGTCAAACTCTTTTTCTCTCTGCACCTTCACAGTTACATGTGTTTTATCTTTCTTTGGTACTCCTGCTGCCATTTTTTTGGCCAATTCCCCTGCTACTTCACAACTTTGGAGAAGTTACACCAAAGAAAACTAAACGATAAGTCCTTCATCGAGGATATATATATATATACACACAAAATGAGAGAGAGAGAGAGAGAGAGAGAGAGAGAGAGAGAGAGAGAGAGAGAGAGAGAGAGAGAGAGAGAGAGAGAGGCGAATGACGCCTTGAGTCTGTCAATTCTTCGGGATTCCAAGGACTAAGGGAACTGCAACGGCCACTTTTCATTAGTGGAAGTACAATGTTTGTAAGCCTATATAAAAGCGGCAAACTTTTCGTATTCTTGGCGGTTTGTCTCAAGTTGGCCGGCCTGTGCAGTCCAGAAAGTTTCCGACCCTATTTCGTGTTCACTTTGATGTTCGAATTCATTGTAGAGTACATGCAATAGTGAAAAATTACGTTAAAGTGGTTCGGGTAAACTTAGACACATTTCTACAAATCTTGGGATCTCACTAGCTAGCTCTCACCATCAATTAATAGGGTGCCTGTTTATTGTCGGGTCAAAGCCTCGTATGGACTTTGTACGTAAGAGTATAGCATTTAGAGACCCACAACGATCACGCAAAATCGAACCGAAGCACTTCCATGCACAATGATTTTGGTTGAGTTGATTACAATTATAGGCCAGCTTTGGCTTACAGAACTAAGATATGTTGATGAAATTAGTCATGTGCGAAGTCATACTAAAAATCAACCAAACTGAACTGTTCCATCCCTAACAACAGGGTCCATTGCGCTCTTCTATCGTATGGGCCTCATTTCAGGCCCCAAAAGGGAGATCTAAATTATTCATTTTGTTCGGCTCTCAAAATAGCTGATGCTTGCAAACAAATTTTTTTGATCAAATATAGGTAGCGATATGATTGAAACACTTTTGTCTTAAGATATATTTTGAAATCATTCTACCATTAAAAAAAAATCATCACATATGTACACTGTAGTTGCAATGCAGTATTCGATCACTCTAATTTTGTACAAATCGACAAACTCAGCCAGCTGTACAAAATGAATAGTTCAAACAAATCACGTTGTCAGTTCAACGTAGTGAGCCGTGAGAAATAATTGGCTTTCAATCACCCCAGTATAACTTAACTTAGCTTGTTTCCTTTAAAAAAATAATAAATGGTATTTGATAATTATTATGAGTAATCACCTATTTAGCATATTTAACTGAAAAGTGAGATTATTTAAACCAATTTATGTCTTTTTTGTTCTTAATTATTTAGAATCGTCAAAACACGCATGGACAAAAGAGCACTCAATTTTACAAGTACATCTACCCAAAATTAGTGTAAGAGCTTAAGCACAATATGGACATTCATTTGATAATAAGTTATTATAAAATTAAATGGTAAAGGAACCACTTGCGCATTGAACATTTTGAAAAATTATGCGATTAATGTAAGGGACCTATGGTAACGTGTGTTAGGCCCAATTTACTACACATTCGTGTGCCCCGCCGACGTCAGACCGGAGCAAAATGGACCTGGGGTCCAAGGTCTGGGCTGAGTTTGGCTAGGGCCTTGTGCTTTGAGCTCATAAGTAGTTTTCTACTCAAAGAACATTGGGCTCGCTTGGACTTGGGCTTTCTAGGATTTGGATTTGTATACCAGCTTGTAGCTTTGTTTTGCTTTTGATCGGGTCCCCTTTGATCAAGAAAGTCACAAACAAATCATCTAGCCCATGCAGCGGCCAGCGGGAACAAGCTTACCACTGGATTCTATGGACTCTCCACCTTTCTCCTGGTTTCGACACTACCGTTGTATTTTTTTTTATTTTTTTATTTTTTGCTGTTTTCCTTATTTTTTGGACCGATGGAGTTTCGGTCCTTTGTACGTACTTTGTTTTTTATATACTATATAAATGAAATTTTTTATACTATGTAAATGGGATAATCTTGTTCATAAAAAAAAAATAAAAATGCTAGGATACAATCAAAGATGGAATCAAGCACCTGTGTGGCATTGAATAAATTTTCCCACCATCTCCTATTGTCCTATACAAAACTAGACCTCCACTACTACACATCCATTACCACTCAAATGTGAACCTAATAAATTAATACCCTGGCCTATTCTACCCTATCTCCTCTACCCACATTTATCCATTATTATACCGAAGAATCACCATCGACAATAAAAAAAATCCTCTGTTTGCATTACTTTTTGAAAAAAAAAAAAATTTCATTACATTTACTTTCAATCATTACTCATCCATATCTTCCATCATTATTCTCACTTCTCTCTCTATTTTTGTCCAATCATTACTCTCATTTCTGTCTCCACTAATAATCCTACGTACAAAATCTCTCAAAAACTCATCCAAACACAGCATTCATCTTTCTATCACTTACCTGGAAAAAAAAAAAACATTTTTCCATGAAGTTGAGATTTTTAAATGTGAGGCCACTGACACAATTTTATTTTATTTTTTTGGATAAGCACGTTTGCGGACCAACTTGCACCTACCTCGATACGTCCCACACAATTCTTTTATGTCCCTTCCCCAATTGTTTTCCTATAAGTACCAAGTGGAACCTTCAAAGCCCAGAGTCAGAAACAAAAGTGAGAAAAGAAAGCATATATGGCAGCTAAAGGAGTAATCCTTGTTTTCTTGCTCCTAGCTTCAGGTATGCAATTCTATGCTTCTCTTCAATTCCCCCTTTTCTACTCCTAGAAATTCAAGCAATTTCTACTTTCAACGTAATCAACAGGCCAGGTGTGTTCTCGGTCTGAGGTGTGTTTAAATATATGTGTAAGGGAGTAAAGCAACGAACACATATATATCGAATACTAATCCGAACATAGATGTGTAAGTAGCTAACCGTTAGATGCATGTAAGCCCTCACACACAATACACGAGAGACTAGAAGCATCGGATGGCAACTAAAACATCTATGTCCGAATATCAGTGTTTTCATAATTTCTATACATGTGATATACTTACATATATACACGTATGTACTATATGTATACACCAACGAAACATATACCTTCTGCTCTCTTTAACTAATTAAACTCTAGTGTGTATGTTCTTTATAACCTGTTAATATAGATAGTCTTAGGGTATCCACAATGCTATAATCAAAAATTGATAACCAAAAGTTGCCACATCAGCTTTTGATTATTCATTTAAGAGATTCTTAAGGTTAACAATGTAGATGTCTACAACGGTGTAATCAAAATTGGATAACCAAAACTTGTCATATCATCTTTTCAAACTACAAAAAACTAAAAATTGTGAATAGTAGAAAATAGTCTTTCTAAAAATAGTTTTGAAATTAATAAAAACTATTCACTAGAAATAGAAAATAGTTTTTAAAACTTTTTTTTGGAAAAAAAAACTATTTTTAAAAAACTGTTTTCTAAAAAATAATACAGTAATTTTTTAGTAAAGTATTTTTTTTTTCAAAAGTATTGTTCGAAAAGAAAGAGAGATAGAACATTTTTGTATGATGATTGGTGTATTTGATTGGGGATTTGTTGGGTCTATTAAATTTAATTATTGTCAAAAGGTTGCTAGTTTTGGTTATCCAAAGCAAAAAAATTGATTATTTCTAAGGAGGTTGTTAAGTTTGATTATAGCATTGTGAGCCATATTTTGTACCAATATTGTTAACTTTAAAAATCTTTTTACTTTTGATTATAGCATTGTAGATACTTATGGGAGCATTGTGATACATATAGTGCTGATGTTTTATTCTTTTGGTGACCAAATTCTCGAGATTGGGGTGGGACAAAAAACCTGATCAGATCACCTGTATCGAAAAAGTGTTAGTACTTCTGTAGCAATTTCCTATACTTTTGTATCATTGTACTTAATTTGTTGAAAATAAAGTGCAGTTTGACTAATGAATTTTTTTACATTCAATAAAAATAAAAAATAAAGTGTGTTTCAGCCAGAATGCCAAAGGTTGCCCTCAATATTGCTTGGAAGTGGAGTACATGACATGCAAATCATCTGGGAATGAGAAGCTTTATCCTGGATGCACCAACTGTTGCTTCCTAGCCGGAAAGGGCTGCACCCTTTATTTTTCGAGTGGGAACCCTCAAACCTGTCCAACATAGCTTTTTAGCAATGGACAATGGAGATCCATCCATATATATGCAGCATAATATACAATAAACGTGCAGTTCCTAATTGTTGGTCCTTTTTTCGATAGCCCTACTTGTAATATGATTTAAAAGAAACATTTTCCCAAATAACTTACTGAATTGTTTTACGATGTTCAAAAGTTCTTCAATTTTCGAACAGCGTAAAAAAAAATTCACAAAGTTGTTTACGAAATACTGGTACTATTATCGAATATGAATCAACAATTAGGAATGAAGGATGAGCTAAATCCTTTTCTAAGCAGTCTTTGGTGTAATAGATGAAATACAATCAATTAATAAAGCGATGATCTCATTGTATCTGTAAGAATTAAGGGCATGCGACTTTTTTCGTTTTGGTGTCTTAAAATTCTTGGACAAGGTGTTCAATAAACACTCTCTCTCTCTCAAGAACTTTCCTCAAAAGTAAAAACCCAGGTTTGGCTGCATGTTCGATCCAACAGAAATTCGTTGGGGGATGATCACATGCACTCTCAAAGTCAGAAATTCTAGAATCGTTCATTGACTGAATGACACTGTAATATTTTTCTTAGATTGTCTTCTTTCCCTTGTTGGGGTTTTAGCGCAAGCCATTGAAGGCCGGGATTCAGAAATGCTCTCTCCGTCCGAATTTAATTGTCCATAGTTCTATTTTAACCGGTTAAAAAATGAGTTATATCTTTGAATCCGTAATGAATTTCAAATCGAATATAGATTTTGTTTGATAGATCTCGATTAGTTCTATAGTACAATGTTTTTGAAATCACGTAAACAATATAAATTGAAAGATATAATCGATTGAAAAATGGCATGAACTCCAAGAAATGACTATTACATCTGGACGGAGGGAGTAGTAATTTACAATAGCAGCAAATAAATGAGGGTAGAAAAAGAAACTCGGAAGAGGAATACACAAGAATTTACGTGGTTCGGCTAAAGTAACCTACATCCGCATGAGTGATTTGTTATTTAGTATGCGAGAATAATAACAAGAACATGTACAGAACTTGGGCTAAATTACACACTCTAATTGCCGGATTGGGCTGGGGGGAGAAGCATTTATTTGTGCTCGATTTTACTATCTATCTTGACAATCAATAGTCGGGATTTAAAAAAAACTCTTCTGGAGAATCGTTCTTTTAAAATCCAGATTTTGGACGATTAGATTTAGCAAAGTCCCCAAGTCCCTAATTGCCACCCAAAGAACAACTCACAATATAGGATTTAAAAAAAAAATAATAGCCTACTTTCTCTCATCACAAGAATGCAAAACTTTCCCCGCCTAACACCCCTCGAGAATGCTAGGAACACAATTTTAATACACAATTTTAATACACAATTTCAGACATAATTGCATACAAAATCATTCTATGCACATAGTACTCTCACGTACATCAAACGTCTCCAAACACATTTACATATGGAGTTGTGTCCGAAAATTGTGTCCCTAAACCTTTTGGAACCCATCTGCACAGCTATTAATTTTACGGATAAAACACGAGCAGAGCATTAAAACGTGGAAAACTCATGCTGAAAGTCGTCCGAGACATCAATATCCAATCCCTTTTTTTTTTTGAACAGCATCAATATCCAATCTTTGATTGATATCTTTCAACTTGCGCTGTATCTTTGACAATGACTGATCATGAGCCAAGATTCAACACCCCAGCTAGAGCATGTGCACCAGTTCTATTCTAAGCTAAAAAAGTCAGTGAACAAAACATATATGTGTTGTTATCCATGCTTGCTGGCTGGCCTAGAGGAGGATTGGCACTTTTAGGAAATGTAAGCCACCAAAGAAGTGTTCTTCCCAAAACACCCTCTTGTGTCTTCCTTTAGTGGCCAAGTTGGATAGGTTTGATGGTTGGCTGTTGGAGGACTTTTGGATAAGTTACATGGGTTGTCAATCGTTTTTTTCCATTTTACTTTAATAGTAGATTTTTCTAACTTTTCAAGTTTGCCCTCCATATCCATTTTTTTTTTCATTGTTTCGTTTGGTTTTGTCTTTTGCAAGGGGGTCTTTTGGTAAAGTCATACTTAGATTCATTGGAGATTCAGAATATCGCAAACTAGGAGAATAAACCTCCTGTATTGGACAGGGCTACAACGCCTAGCTATATATCCCCAAGCTGCTGGCACATTGAATAAGAAGATCTTCCCAAAATCTTCTGCAACTAATCTTCCTATCTTTCCAAATCTTGGGGTTCCATCAAGATTAAGTGTTGTTCTCTTGCTTGTCCCAAGAGAAAATTCTATCTAAAATCACTCATCCTATCTATATGCTTATATGTAATATGCACCAGTCAAGAGTGAATAGACCCCGTACAAGAAAAAATAAAACAAAAAAACAAATATGCAATACACTTTTCGACAGTTTTTATGCCTATATGTAATATCAGATGAAACTACAAAGTCGTTAAACCATTAAAAGATAATTGTTCAATTCCCTGCTTTAAATAAATACGCATGTTATTCTAGAAGGAACGTTGACCTAGTTTGGTCATATAAGCGACAAAGCCATTTTGGCTTGAGGGGTCCAAAATATCATTGCCTTTGAACCATGATGGTGCCTTTGATTATGTGCATTGGCATCATTTCGTAGGTTCTGGCCCTACTTTCCATGCACTGTGCAAGTTTTTTTTTAATGCTTTGTTTGCTTTACAACTCAAAAAGAATTTTTCAAAAAATTCCCCCTAAATTCCTCCTACTTCTAACATTGCTCTCTCTATCTCTCTCCACTTATTACCCCTATTATTTTTCAAAAAAAAAATTCAAAAACCAATACAAACAAGGCTAATTACTTCAATGGGTTTTCCGATTTTTCACTATTTCTCTCTATGTTCTTTCTTCTTTCTTTGTTTCTCGCTTTTTTTATCCTTTTGTGCAAGATTATTCTGGTAAATTCATGTTGGGAAATCTTCAAAAATTAAAGCAAAATCTCTTCAAGATTTTGCTAGGATTCTCATTAATGAGAGAGAGAGAGAGAGAGAGAAAGAGAGAGTCACTGGGTGTTTCTAGATTTTGCTAGGATCTCATTAATGAGAGAGAGAGAGAGAGAGAGAGAGAGAGAGAGAGAGTCACTCCCTTGATTTTTAAACATAAATAATAATCATTTACAATAAACAGAATCTCTACTGAAGTACCGATAATACCCAAATTACATTTCTTCCCTTGTTTGCGAATTTAAATTTTAAAAGATATGCGCTTGGCTCGAAGCCCCAAGTTATTAATACCAAAATAATATTACAGTTTTTTTTTTTTTACATTTGTCATTCTTTCAAATACTACTTTCAAAACAAATGCCAATTGTCACTTCTTTTATACCTTTGAAATTCATGATCGTTAAGCACGCAATGCACACTATACCAACTTCGTTGATTGGTACCTAAAAATGATAGGTTGAGCTACACTAGCCTAGTAGGAAATTCTAAACTCAAACTCTATGCAAATGCGACGAAACATACAACTAGAGTGAATGAATTTCAACAAAAGAACATGAGGTACAAGGGCTACCACTACGAACAGATGAACTAAGACTGGAGAATCCTGGATGTCCTACAGATGTCCCTAACCATTCATATGTCAATTAGAAGCAACATTTAAACTCATACCATTCACCATAGAATCCCATTTCATAAAATTTTATTTTTTTTATTTTCAAAACAATTTAGAGAAAACTCAAGACCATTACAGGTCAAATTCCGTTGATTCGAGTTTGAATACCAGAGTTCGTTGATTTGTGCCCAAATACCAAATCCGTTGATTCGCTCAAGAATACCGAAGGATTTTTGATAAAAATCCTCTTTTCAAAATCTAAATTTTTTTCTTTAAGAAAACCTTGATAAAACCAACCTTTCATTCTCTTTTTTGACAACCACAATCCCAAGCAACAAACAATCTAAACATCAACATAGACTTCTGAAGTCAATCAAATTCTTTTCATCATGCGAGACATTCAACTGTGTTACCATTCCTTGTGTCACATTGAATTCTCTCCACCACACCTTGCATTGCAGGCCCTCTAGAGTCTCCGCATTACCACACCTTGCGTTGCAGGACCCTCAATTCAGAATTTACAACTCACGTAAACATAAAAGCATTATTAATCCGTATATAAGCTGACATCATTTTCCAAGTTCGCATTCATTCATACATCATCAATAATGTATTACAAACTCATAAGTATACCCCATTGCACATTGATAAATACTTTAAATCCACGTTATTCCTCTAAGTCTGTCACGATGCCCTACCTCACTTACCGAACCCACGACTCCACGACACATCACCGGCTAGGTTCTAAACAAGAATCTTATAGAACGAGTGCCAAAGGAACCTAGGGAGCTCAACAAGACGAGGTACGAGGATACAAGTCATAATACTACTCATCGAATCACTAGACAAGCTCATGTTCACCCATAACACTCACCACATAATCCCTTATCGTCTATGGTACTCCCATCAACCTTATGATACATTCTCTTCCCAATGACACTAATATTATTTTCTAGCGAGTGCCAAGAGACAAGATCAAACAACGAGCCATTAGGACACAAGCAATCATAGTCGAGAGTGACTTAAGCATATTCTAATCATATAGGGAGTCATAGCACGGATCGAAAACAACCATAGGAGTAGCTACAGATATCGGCATATTGACACGCCTCTATTCAAATGGTCATAACTTTTTGTGTACTAAGAGTTTTAAGGTGATTCTGGTGGCAAATGAAAGCTGACTTCAAGACCTTCGAATCAATATAAAGTTTGCATGAAACGAACATTGGACGAAGAAGTTATGGCCGTTTGAAGTTGGCTGAAACCCAGAAAATCGGCAGAATTTTCAGATTCAACCGAAATACAAAACTCAACCTCAAGCACGAAACAAAGCACAATTTAAGTGCATAAACATCACATAAACCCATAACAAGAGTAAGAAATTCCTACCCAAATGGGTTTTGAGCAAAACCCTAAGTACACCGAGCAAAGGTCCACCAAGAACAAGCTTTCCCAAAGCAATACCACAAGATCTACAACATCCAATAATGAAAAAAATTCGATACCCTGTTGATATTTGAAGGATTAACACATAGATCTTGAAGATTTGTTGGAGTTTGAGGTGTAAATCTAAGGATTTGGATGAGAGATTGAAGAGAGAAAGGAGAGAGGCGATTTTAGGGCTTGGTTCGAGGTCATAAGGGGTCTATTTATAATGCCTGAATCGCGTGCTGAATTTTTTGAAAATATACAGCGGGTACCGGTACTGGAAATGTACTGGGCGATTCCCAGTACCGGTATTGGAACCCTAAAAATATCGAACTAACCAACTTCTGGACACTGGGTACCGGTACTAGGCAAAAGGCAGTATCGGTACCGATTGGAGAGAAATTTAAAATTTCACCAACGGATACCGAATCGAACCCCACTTGATACCAACACCTTCAAACATCATTACCACATCAAAATACGATCTTCCACATATTTAAACGATTTTAGAAAACATAATAATACGAGTCTCTACACAGAGAGAGAGAGAGAGAGAGAGAGAGAACCACTGGGTGATTCTCTGATAGAGAATCCTTGGAAAATCTACAAAATATTCCCAAGATTTTGCAAGAATTCTAATTCTCAGAGGGGGAGATTTCGAGAGGATGACGCCAGCCATGTGAGACAAAATGATCCGGGGGGGTGGGAGGTGATAGTGTTCCCTAGAATGGAGAAACTCAAGTAAAGCCATTGTCATTTCAAAATTCGCCCACCAGAAAAGCCTGCATGTTCACAAGCCTCTATATTTGAATTTTTGAAGTATTTAGTCACCCAAATATTTTGTTACTAGAAGAGTATGAGATTTACCAAACAAGGAATAAAGTGAATGTTATAGATGAAAGCATTCTAAAACTCACCTAAAGTTTCACTCCATTCCAAGTTTTACAAACTACTTTATTTCTTTTCTTGACAATAGATCGAATAAAGAGATGAATTCATACAAAAGACTTGATTGCTTCCACCAAAAGTTCTAACTTATGTTTCCAAGTTTCTCATCATCTAGAACATGTGACTGTCATTTAAATAATGTGCGGAAAATCTTATTGCACATGACATTTGAAAGGGATACAACAAAAGACATAACAATAGGCAGAGAGACAACTGTGCGATGTTCTTTCAAAATAGAATCAAAAAATATAATAAATCTAATACAGTCGTGCGAGTTTAGATAGAAAGAGAGTAGTAAGCATTAAAGAGAGAGATAGAGGCAGAAAAAATGAATCAACCAAGGATTTAATTTTGATTATGAGGATTTGATTCTTATTCTTATTCTGCATTCAATGGTGGGAGAGAATGTGAGAGCTTGAACTAGTTGAAAGTAGGTTTGAAGACTTTGGATTGGTGTTGTGCAGTGAGGTGCATACTATAGTGCTGCGCACCCGAGCCGTTGGATCGTGCATCTAACGGCTTGGATTTCATCTCAGCAATCAATGGTTGAGAGCCGTTTATTGCCGAGATAAGATCCGAACTGTCAAATGCACTATTCGATGATTTGGAGGTGCGCAGTACGGTGCTGTGCACACCACTGCACAGCACCATGAGCACATAACAGCCTAGTACCACGTATAAGAAGATAAGATGTACTCCCTCCGTCCCAATTTGTTACGCTCATAATGACTTTCACGTAATTTAAGAAAACTTCATGATTACATTGACTTTTCATCAATTTTACTATTTTACCCCTTGACAGAATATTTAAATTAGGCAAAAAGTGAAATACTAATTTTTTTTGAAGGAGGCGGGAAGTTTCCCTGTCATGCTCAGAACAGATTTGTCCATCATAATTACTCTTTTTTGTTTCTTGAAAACATAGCCTCTTTTAAATGGAAGTTTCCCTGTCATGCTCAGAACAGATTTGTCCATCATAATTGCTCTTTTTGGTTTCTTGAAAATATAGCCTCTTTTAAATGTATAAAAGAAAAGGAGGGGCAAAATGGTAATTTAGATATCTAAAAATGGAAAGTTTTGAAATCTAAAAATCATTTTGGGACATCTCAAAAAGGAATAAGGGCTCAACAAATTGGGACTGAGGGAGTAACTTTTTTTTTATCCACTGTTTATCTCTATCTTCCTTTTCAAAGAATCCTTATCCACCCATTGACGAATATATTTAATCACATTCCCACATACTTCACATCTTAGGGATGTTTCCACTAACCTAAAAATTATGGACTAAAACTTTTTTGTTTTTTCCTTATTCAATTTTTTTTTTGCGTTTATTAGTTTTTTACCAAACTTCTATATATTATTTATACGAGAGGAATTAGAAAAATCAACAAAAAAAAAAGACTGAAAATGGCTTGATCTAAGCAGTTTTTAGTTCAGATTTGATGAACGGTTCAATTAAAAACTGTTCAAAACAAGCACTTTTCGGTAATTTTTTTTTCCTATTTCTTGCGGGTACCGTTAAAATCATGTTCTGCACACATTGAGTGGCTCTAATCATCAAAAATCACGTTTAAATTTTCAATCCGTTTGAACAGATGCGAAGATCTTATTTTTCTGATCATTTTATTTTAAATGGTCATAATGGATTTTTGACTCTAAAACATTTCAATTAGCACCCTAAGAGAGCCCTGAAACTAAATAAGGAGTATTCGGATGCTTATTGAAAGACCTTAGAGCCAAAAATTCATTACGATCATTTAGGATAAAATGATCAAAAAATAAGATTTTCGCACCGGTTCAACGAGATTAAAAATTGGAGCACTTAATTTTTTAATCATATTTTTCCGTTAATTTCATTAATAGTGTTAACAATTTTACCAATTTGAAACGTAAACCAAACTATAGGGTTTATTTGGTAGCAATTGAAACTAGAGGGATGAAATTGAGACAACCGTAAAATTGGAGGAACGACTACGAAAATTTGCCCATAAATTTATGGAAAAAAATTTCAATTGTGTACCATTCAATTGTGTACTAGGAGCGAGTCAGTAATTCTATGAGACTTCATGTAATGTCCCGATTTTTGGGAACATTAATTTAATAAAAATTTTAACATTTATTAAATAAAAAGAAACATAAAATTATTACAAACCAAATTATCCTCAAATTTGTGTTACACATTTTTAAATAGATAAGGGAGCGATACTAGGGTAACTTCTACTCCTTTGGACTCCATCATCTTCTGCATTATTCTGCTCAGTACTGAACTCTTCCAAATTATAAAATCCCCCATGTTCGTCTCTAAACTCTAACATAAGATGCCAGAGTCACAAAAAGTAACATCGTGAACAATTAAGCCCAATAGCTAACTTCTCCACCTATATCTCATACACTAACAAAAATAATATATAACAATTTATCATTTCTATAAAAAAAAATTAGCATCACAAAAATAATCAAAGGTGTTGGTATCTTTTAGAGTTATCGTAACGTATCAAAACTATCATCATTTTTTAAGAATCGATTTCACTTTCCATTTTACTTCCTCGAGCACTGGTTACCATCTTTCAGGGCCTTCCAGGCTCCCAAACTAAGTTCAGATTTTGCCACCTAAAAACACTGATTCTGCTGACCTTCTCTTTCAGGACCTACCAGGCTCTCAGACTTTAATCATTTCATAACGCAGACACGACACTAGTTCCGCTGACCATCCTTTCAGGACCTACCGGGCTCCTAGGCCACACACGCACGCCGTCCCGAGCCATAATTCCGTCGACCATTCTCTCAGGACCTACTGGGTTCTCATGCACACTTAAGCCATGATTCTGCTAACCCTCTTCAATGAACCTACCAGGCTCTCATACTCACACAATCATTAATCTATTACATATTTTATTTCTCGTTTCTCGTGTTTTGTAGACATGCATCATTTCCTCGCATTCACATTATTCTTTCAAAACTTGTTAAAATCATGTGGATAAAATAAATCCTAATTTTATGCTTTTTTATATCACCAAATCTAAAATTATATCAGCAAGTAGTCACAACATTCCTAATATGTTTTTTGTAACACACGCACTTGGCATCTTATCACTAAATTTTTGTCACGTAAAAACAGTTGCATTTCGATTTTCCATTTACTAAACTCTAAGTCATGTTTTTCTTACTAAGGAAAAAATAATAGTAATAATAATAAATAGCAGTGAACCAAAGATTTAGTAAAATTCCTTCATTCCAACCATGATACCATTTCCAAGGTCCAGTTAACCATTAGTATTATTTTTTTTATAGTTAACATAACCCAATTTTCGATAATCATAAAACTCAATTTTTTTTGTCGATCAATACTTTTTAAAATTAAGCAAAAAATAGCACTACTATATTTAGGAGAGTAGATAAGAGGTTTTTACCATTCTTCTTGGCGGTAGAGTGGCTACGGAGTACCTCGAGTGAAGATGCAAGCAGAGTAACGTCGTTTCAGCTTGATCGAAGAATAAAAAGAAGGTAGTTTTCTTTTTCTAAAAACACAAATATTTCTAAAAATTTTGAAATTCGGGATCAAAGGGTGATTTGAGTGGTGGAATTGAACTAATTTCCTCCTCTTTTTCTTTTTCTAGCCCAAACCTCTCTCTCTTTTGCTCTCCAAACTCATACTAATGAAGCATGTAAGAAGTGGATGATTGGTGATATGTGTGTGCTTATGAATGTTGATAAGCACCCAATAATGCATATTCTTGGTGCTTAAGTCCTCTAGTCTGTTGTGTTTGCACATATATATTATCATTTTTATGCGATATTGCACGTAAGGTACGTTTTTGTGTATTTCAGGTAAAACGTGCTAATAAGGCGATTTTGTATGCCAATAAACGTTCCGGGATGAACCAAGTGTCCGGATGCCCGCCAGTACTCATTTCATTGTCACCAAAGCCTAACGGTGCCACAAGAAGTCTAGGAGATTGACCGGAGGTCAAAGTTGGCGAGGAGTGAGCCAAAGTATATCAAATGAGCCAAATGCTTCGAAGATAGCCCTCGAGGGTATCCGAGACTCCAAGGCCACATGGCATACCTCCGTCAAGTCCCGTTAATCATGTAATGAAGCATTGGAAGGCCGTCGGGGCACGACAAGGCATGATAGCCCAAGCTGACCCTGTTCTGCAGTTTTCACACAGAGGTACCAGAGGTACCAATACCTCATTTTTTAGGTATTGGTACCATCATGCCGAATTATAAGACAGTTGGATTGGTACCAATACCTCATTTTTTAGGTATTGGTACCAATGCCCTTCGGCCAGCACACTTTTTGCTGAATATTTCAACCTTCCATTTATGAAAAGTTTCTACTTCTAGTATGTTTTTGGGATATTTTGGGGACCTTTTGGTCTATTGTAAGGCTGATTTTATAAGCTCTATAAATAGGCTTGTATGCCATTTATAGAAGATATAGATAGAGGCCATTAGTTAGTTTTAGGCCTAGTTTTCTAGTTATTGCTTTAGGATTTCCATTGTTAGTGTTTCAAGCTTTTCAAGTTATTTTCTTCAAGAACTCAAGTAAGTTTAAGTGTTTTGATATTTTCTCATGTATTAATGTTGTAGCTACTTGTTAGATCTTCTTATAAATCAAGTTTATTTTCGTTTTCATCGGTGAATCATGTTTTCCATGCTTAACTCTTTTTCTAGTCTTTTTTATTATGAGTGAGTAGTTAATCGGTTCGGTCATGAGGTGAGGTTCACCCTATGGATTAGTCGATTAAATGGTTTCTCTTAACTTTAGCTTAATCTCAAGGTTTTGAATGAATTAAACCCATGATTTCTAGCTTTGATTATAGGGTTGGTGACTTTTTTGATCAATGAAGTTTATCGCCTTGTGATACGAGCTTGATAATCCTACGCGTGCGAACGATCTTTTTTCGTCTCTCACTTGCATTAAATGAGTTCAATTTGAATTAGAGTTTTGAATTAAGTTATAAGTAGTCTTCAGCTTTTAATTCTTCTAGTGGAATCCGGACGGTTTCGGTTCACTCATGAGTTAGATGAAGGAACCGTTTGACGGCTAAGTCGTAGGTAAATCAATCCCTTTGACTCGACCATCTTAACCTAGTTTATTTCCAAGTTTAATTTCGTCAATCGAATCAAAACTCCAAAGTTGGCAGTTTGAACGCCGCAATCTCTACACAACATCTAATCCAAATTCGCTAAAGAAGATTTCTCTATGGGAACGATTCCGGTCTTACCGGTTATTATGCTTTCAACGGCCTAGCCCTATGCTTGGGTGTGAACCTTTCTAAGAGGTTAGGTTGCGACGAAGCATTTTTGGCGCCGTTGCCGGGGAATTCTTAATATAGCTTATTTGGAGGTTCGACAAACCACTCTAAGTACTCCGTTTATTTTTCCTTTGCGTAATTTGAACTCGACTTAGCGGATACCTCTAACCGAGCCACCAATTCAACTTGAGGTGTAACGAAGCTAGATTGAGCATCAATTGCCTTTTCTTTTGTTGTGTATATATGTGGCGGCGGCATAACCCCACGGAACTGTTTTGAGAAAGAGGTGGCGGCATGGCTCCTCTAGCCTGTTTACTTTATGTCTTATCTATCTAATAGAATGGCGGCAGCAAATTGGGAAACACCCCACAAGACTTTGCAGGAGTACCTTTGTCCCAATCAAACTTTCCCACCCCACAAGACATTACGGGAGTATCTCTGTCCCAACTTCAATGTTTTTAAAAGTCATATGACCATCACTAATTGGTTAGATCTCAATAACCAAATTCAAACTTTTACTGAAAGAGTGAATGAGTCATTTTATGTATGTTGGGGAAGATACAAAGATTTGCTCATTGCAGTCTCGAATCATGGCATTGAAAATTTTCAAATTGCTAATTATTTTTATAATGGACTTTCTCAAAAGAGTTAACGATTCTTAGACATGATATGCGATGGCAAACTTTTTGAAAAAGAACCCGTTCAAGCCTTGGATTTCTTTGATCATTTGGCTCAAACTGTGCAATCACGGGTTTTTGTTAAACATTGTCAAGTGTCTAACTCCAATGCCATAGAAGAGGAAATCGAGCCACAAAGTTTTGTTGAAAATGTTAATTTAGATCGTGACAACTTCTCAGAGTCTGCTTGGAGTGACGCGCCTATTGATGAAACTGAGGTCCAGAGTTCTCTTTTTACGGATCCCCCTCTTTGTGATGATCCGGGGGATAAATGTCTCACTGCTAAGGTTGTTTCTTCCGATCTCTCGTATTTTGATCCTTCTCCGGAGGACTTACTCCTTGCTCACGAGATGAACATGCTTGACACATCTAGCATCTACTATGAAGATTCGTTGGCAAAACCTCTCACCGCTAAGGAAATGAATGCCGAAGTGGATTACTTGTATTCTTTGTTGGCTAAACATGATGCTTATGAACCAATCTTTAAAGAGTTGGAGCCCATGAAAGTTGCAATTGTCCCTTCGAATTCTCTGTGCCATGATCTTCTCACCGCTAAGGAAATGGATGGCGAGGTAGATTGCTTACACTCTTTGTTAGAAAAACAAGATGCATGTGAGCCTAATCGTGAGAAGTTACCAATCATAGAACTAATTGATTTTCTTGGTGTTGAGGATGTTGATTTGGTTTACAATCCTCCTATGGTGGAATTTCTCAACACTTTGAAAATTGATTTATTCTGCCATATGCACTTGGTGGAACTCAAGTTTATGAAACGAATTCGACAATTGCTATATTCAAAGTATCTATTCTTGTGGCATGGTCGAATTCAATTCTTGACAAAGAGTTTAGAGTTAGGTGGTATGTTCATTGTGATAATTTTTGATGATGTGATTTATGTTCGAAGCCCACGTGTGGCTGAACACTCTTTCTTTCTATCCCTCTCTCTGTCTCTTTTCTTTTGCTCTTTTGATGGTCCGGTATAGCCACCCGTCTCTAGCTCCAAGTTGTTGCATTACTTGCTCTACGATGCTTTGAGTGAGAAATGGGGAGAAAAGTAGTACCCGTGTAATCACGTGACGATTTGGTGGATTTAATTTTACTTGTCAGTTGTTAGGGTTGGATAACACGAGCCGGGCGTTACTAATGTCATTTGCTTCTTAGTAGGTAGTTGGTTCTTAAGTCTTTTGTAGGGTAAGCATGCTACCACACCAGCCTTGGTGGTTTAGGTCTAAAAGCTATGGTGAGTGAGGCATTCAGGAGCCCTAAGCATGGGTGCGATTACGTGTCGCGGTTGTAAGACCAAGGAAGCCCCAGCGATGACCTTGTGTGACTAGCTGTGGTTCCGATGGAGGAGCCGAAAGAGTGAGCCTTGGAAGCAGTTCCAATGACAAAGGGAAGCAATGACAAGAAAGCCTCCAACTTGGTCGAGGTATACGGGGGTTGACATTCCCTCCAGAGGTACAATCTTTTGTTCTTTCCCTCTCAATACTGTTGTTCTCCATGCTTTGAGGACATAGCATCGTTTAAGTTGGGGGGAGGGATATATATGTGTTATATATATGTTCATGAGACTTGTCTCATTTTTCTGCTTTTGGTAAAATTTTCAAATTTTTTGTGCAATCCTCCATTGTTAGTAGTAATTTCTCTTGATAGATACTTTAATTATGCTCAATTATGTCAATATGGCAAGAGTCGTGTATCTCATCAAATTTGGTTATATGTTTGAATTCATGTCATATGCATATACATGAACATTGATGAACAAGTTGAGCCTAAAAGTCAAGTCAAGTATTGTGCATCGCTAGAGTAGAGATTCGTTTCATAAGCATCCCATGCTTTTTGCTTTCATTTCCCGCACTTGCGTAAATAACACATTTTGTTCATGCTTAAGTAGTGTTTATATCTTTCATGCATCTTGTTGGAGTTACTAGCATACTTAGGAAATGATTCAAGGCATTTTTGTTTGATTAAACCACTTAAGAGTCTCATCGTCCTTGTTTTGAACCACAGTCCGTGTCTCTTCCATTGTTCAAACCTAGGCAACCGGATGCTTGGAGGGTTGTGTGTCAATGGTTTTCAAAGATTCAAGGAAGTTTGGAGTGGGGTGATGATGATAAAAGTGGTTGGGATACAAAAAGGCAATGAATTGATATGTGATTCCCTATCTCTCCTCTCCCACTACAAAAGGTAAAATCCCAAATTTTCGTCTCCCTCTCCCCAAGCCCTCAAAATTGGGCCCTCAATCTCTCTCACTACAAATCTCAATTCAAATGTCCCTATTCCTCAAAGAAAAGAAAAATCAAAGAAATGCTATGAAAGAACAAAATCATATTCGAAAGAGGGTTGACTATTATGATGAGAGGATTGGTGTGACCTCCGGGCTATCTTACATTCCGAATGAGGAAGAGTCCGATGGAAAGTGGGAGCTCGAGGCTCAATGCCTTAGGGTCGGATGAGGATGACGACTATGTGTTGTTGAGTCGGTGGTAGTAGTTTTTCTTTGTTTCTTTTTCATAACTTTGTTTGGTGTTTGGCCGATATATGGCCATGCATTGGGTAGTTAGGATTAGTAGTGGCCAAGGGTAGATGAACCGTGCAAGTATATGGCCACTATATTTTTGTAGTCCCTTTCCCTTTGTATCCAAGGTCGTTATAAGCTAATAAAGTCCTCCGTTGATCTTTTGTACGCTAATTAACTCCGTTTGATGCATGGTCGATATCTATTATTACTTAAGTTGTGATATTCCTAGTCTTTCCATACTTGTCAATAATTAGCTTTCCTTTCTTTCTTAGCGCTCTTTTGATAGCATGCGTAGCTTTTTGTCTCTGGCTATTGCATTTACTCGCTAGCGCTTGTCATGGGATGCATCTTGTATCTCATTGTGTGAAAAGTCGAATAAGAGCGTATCCTAGTGAGTTTTGGAGTTAAAACTCATTGTGAGGCATATACATGCTTGACTACTCTAATATGGCATAGCTTGTTCGTCCTAGTTCATGGCATGTTTCTGCGTGGATTGCATAAGGTCAGATTTGAAGGGGTGTTTTGGACTCTTGCCTAGTTGTAGTTATTGAGCATAGCTTTCATATCTTCGTTTTGGGAAGATTGCATAGTTTAGTTAAATACATTTTGTTTTAGTTTGCTAGGGACTAGCAAAGTTCAAGTTGGGGGGTGTGATAAGCACCCAGTAATACATATTCTTGATACTTAAGTCCTCTAGTATGTTGTGTTTGTACATATATATTATCGTTTTTATGCGATATTGCACGTAAGGTACGTTTTTGTGTATTTCAGGTAAAACGTGCTAATAAGGCGATTTTGTATGCCAATAAACGTTCCGGGATGAACCAAGTGTCCAGATGCCCGCCGGTACTCATTTCATTGTCACCAAAGCCTAACGGTGCCACAAGTAGCCTCGGAGATTGGCCGGAGGTCAAAGTTGGCGAGGAGTGAGCCAAAGTATATCAAATGAGCCAAATGCTTCGAAGATAGCCCTCGAGGGTATCCGAGACTCCAAGGCCACATGGCATACCTCCGTCAAGTCCCGTTAATCATGTAATGAAGCATTGGAAGGCCGTCGGGGCACGACAAGGCATGATAGCCCAAGCTGACCCTGTTCTGCAGTTTTCACACAGAGGTACCAGAGGTACCAATACCTCATTTTTTAGGTATTGGTACCATCATGCCGAATTATAAGACAGTTGGATTGGTACCAATACCTCATTTTTTAGGTATTGGTACCAATGCCCTTCGGCCAGCACACTTTTTGCTGAATATTTCAACCTTCCATTTATGAAAAGTTTCTACTTCTAGTATGTTTTTGGGATATTTTGGGGACCTTTTGGTCTATTGTAAGGCTGATTTTATAAGC
The DNA here is from genome assembly GCA_019656835.1 of Rhododendron ovatum. Taxonomy (NCBI): domain Eukaryota; kingdom Viridiplantae; phylum Streptophyta; class Magnoliopsida; order Ericales; family Ericaceae; genus Rhododendron; species Rhododendron ovatum. The sequence continues at coordinate 20,756,365 of CM033802.1, forward strand.
TCTATAAATAGGCTTGTATGCCATTTATAGAAGATATAGATAGAGGCCATTAGTTAGTTTTAGGCCTAGTTTTCTAGTTATTGCTTTAGGATTTCCATTGTTAGTGTTTCAAGCTTTTCAAGTTATTTTCTTCAAGAACTCAAGTAAGTTTAAGTGTTTTGATATTTTCTCATGTATTAATGTTGTAGCTACTTGTTAGATCTTCTTATAAATCAAGTTTATTTTCGTTTTCATCGGTGAATCATGTTTTCCATGCTTAACTCTTTTTCTAGTCTTTTTTATTATGAGTGAGTAGTTAATCGGTTCGGTCATGAGGTGAGGTTCACCCTATGGATTAGTCGATTAAATGGTTTCTCTTAACTTTAGCTTAATCTCAAGGTTTTGAATGAATTAAACCCATGATTTCTAGCTTTGATCATGGGGTTGGTGGCTTCTTTGATTAATGAAGTTTATCGCCTTGTGATACGAGCTTGATAATCCTACGCGTGCGAACGATCTTTTTTCGTCTCTCACTTGCGTTAAATGAGTTCAATTTGAATTAGAGTTTTGAATTAAGTTATAAGTAGTCTTCAGCTTTTAATTCTTCTAGTGGAATCCGGACGGTTTCGGTTCACTCATGAGTTAGATGAAGGAACCGTTTGACGGCTAAGTCGTAGGTAAATATTAGTATTTTCTTTTAAATAATAATATAAAAAGAAAAATGATATTGACACTCTAAAAATTGATGCAGACACTCCAAAAAACAAATAAAAGTGGCTTTGGTGTTACATTGATTTTGGAGTATCTGCATCAATTTTTGGAGTGTCAATATCATTTCCTTATAAAAAAAAATCGAGTCATTTATTAAAAGAATACTAAATTAATATATAAAAGAAGAATTTCAATTAAAACATTTAATTTTATTATAAAAGTTAGGGTTGTTACACTCCAACTAACAATACCTAAACAAAAAATAAAATAAAAAAGAAGACTCGAACGTTTGGAAAAAATCGAAGGAGAAATCCGGGTCTAGTTTCCCTTCCCATTTCCCCTCCCCCAGATAAAAATAGTAGCACAGTAGAGCAGTTAGGGGGCTGGAACTGAACTCCGCACCGATTTCGCAATCTTTTCCTTCCACCGCAGCAGCATAATTGGCTCCAAAAACCCACTACGTCCTACTCCAGACTTTGGAGGACAGGTGGTCGTAACAATTACGTATACAACTTTCATTGCGCGCACATACAAACAAGACCCTGGGGATCATGACGACAAGTGAATATAATAATGTAGATGACCACTTTAGTGGTTTGTTCCCAATACCGGCGATACCGAAGTAGAAGAAACCCTACCTTTGTTGTTCTCTTCCTCTTCAGCGCGTGGGTACTAATAGGAATGGGAATTGGAGGAATTGAAATTAGAACGGTGGGTGGGATTTGAGGTTTAGGGATTTTTTCAAACGAGGCATAATAGTCTTTTTAGGTGACCCTCTCCATGTATTGGGAAATATTTTTCTCCTTTCCATATTTAGATGAATTTCCTAAAAACTAGTCCATGACCTGGACATTTTTTGCCCATCTGTCCACTGTTCTGCAATTTTTCCAACACAAAAAATGTTTGCTAACTGTTTTTTGTCAGTAATTTCTGACCCTAATAATGGGTTAATATCACCCACTAGAGATGTTCACTGGATTCCATGGACTCTCCATCCTCCTTCTGGGTTTCGTCACTGCCATTGTATTTTTTATTTGGGTCCTGCTATTGAGCGCATGCATGCGTCGGTTAAGTGTAATACTTTATTCTTATATTTCTATTCCAAGTGACAGGTCTTTAGTCTGCCGTTGATTGCTTTTCGAACAAGGTTTATAGTTGTCCTATCCTACCTTTATTTTTTGGAAATGACAAAACTAACCTCCATCCATCTGTTCTTAAAGTTCATATATATACAAGTTACTAATACATCCTTGCACAAGAAAAATGCATACGCGCAGTGCTCCACCCCGAATATTTAGGTTTTTTTTTTTAAAAGAAAAAACCTAATTTCAGTTCTCTTAGGCTGAGTTCTTTTGAACTTAACTTAATTTACTTTTCTAATTCCTTTTATTGAAACAAATTAATAACCTACAAAAATTTTACGTAAAATTAATAAATGCAAAAAAAATCAAATAAGGACAAAATTATCAAATTTAAGTCAAATTCAAAAGAACTCAACCTTACTAAGCAACTATCATTGGCAAGATTATCGGCAAAATGTGAGCTTCATGTATGTGAAGGTCTCACTACAAATGAGACAGCGTTACAATTAATAGTTACACTGAAAATTTTCTCGTTAGCACATTAAATGGAAAAAATATTGGGTGGTGTTGGGGTACCGCAACTTAGTGTCTCAACACCCTGATTGTTTCCAAAAAGTAACAATTGGCCTAGGAACAGCGAGTAGTGCAGTTCTAGGCTTGATGCGGGCGTGCCAGGGCAAGATTGCTGCCCAAATTCGTATCAAGGCTTGGAAGCCTTAATCTGACTTCTAACTGGACGAAAGTGCACGGCCTAAGGGTGGAGACCATGAGGAGGTTCGTGATTTGCCTTTGCGGGCTAAGGACTTAAAATTTCTTAATCGTGTGAAAAATGGAAAGAAAGGTAGAGCAAGGCCTAAAACAGAAATAAATGGACTTTATTAACGGTTTAACAAAGTCTGATTACAAGGAAATGAAATAAAATCTAGGCTTGGCTAAATTGAGTACAAACTATTCTAGAAAGTAAAGGTAATTGAACGATAAGCCGTGGGCTTGTTTGGTCGGGAACCGAAAGATAAAAATAGTTAAAAGATAATTGAAATATAATTTGGATAAGCCATGGGCTTTGATGGTCGTGGACCGAAAGATAGAAGATAATTAAAACATAAATTTGCATAAGCCAGGGGCTTGATGGTCGGGGACCCTTGCCAAGGCCTTCAACTTTGGTATTTATAGGCAGATGTTCCAAGTCTTGAGCTGTTCAAGCTGCTTCCACAGGCCTTCATGCATGGCTGCCAAGTGTCCCTTTTGAGCTGCTTCAAAATACTCCAATGAGAGGCTATTCTTTGATAAAAACGTGCTCTTTACTCCAAGGAAATGGTAAAGGCCTGAAAAGCCCTTTTTTTCTGCATAAAACTTTGTAAAAGAGTAAAAGGAACTTCAGCATCCAGGCCTTTGAGCTGCTTGTGAGCAGCTACTGCTTGACTGGACATCTTTTGGGCCCACCAATGCTGAAGACCAAGGCTTCTTCAAGCCTTCCCACCATTTTATTGGTCTTTGCATCCCTTGTGAGCCCTTAAATCCTCTAATCTTGACCCCTTATGGAAGAAGAATCGAGAAACAAAGGCTCAGCCAGATCTGGGTGAGCTGCTTGTGAGCAGCTTGCTTAGGTCTGCATGAATCAGTTACCAACAGCTCCAAGGGGCTGCATGTGCGCCACCTGTCTCTGGCCTTGCATCATGCTGAAGAATGGGTTCCCACCAGTTCAGACCTTGAGCTGCTTGTAAGCAACTTATCAAGATCTGCCAAACAAGAACATTCTAGGCCTTTGAGCTGCTTGTGAGCAGCTTGAGGCCTTTAAGCTGCTTGTGAGCATGGATGTTTATAAAAAAGGGATATTTGGGCCCACCAAGGCCAAAAAACGCAGGCCTGGTTGAGCTGCTTGAGCAGCTTGCTAGGGAGAAGCCTCAAGGCCTTTAAGCTACTTGTGAGCAGTTTAAGGCCTTTGAGCTCCTTGTGAGCTGCTTGTGAGCAGTTTAAGGCCTTTGAGCTACTTGTGCGCAGCTTAAGGCCCCCTCATTGCTCATTAAAGGCTTTAATGATGCTCTTAAAGCAGTGGGCCTTTCATCAATTGGGCTTGAACTTGTTGGTAAATCATGGGCCTTTGCCTAATGTAAGCCTTCTGAGCCCAAGCCTGGTGAGGAAACCAAGACTTCTACCGATTTGGGCCCATTTCTTAGGCCTTTGTTACTTATAGGAATTTGGGTTAGGCCTGGAAGAAATACTCAGGCCTGGTGGATTGATTCAAACCTTAGGCCTTTGACTGATTTAGGCCTATATGGAAGGCCCATCATTTTTTAAGAACCGGCCCTAATTCGTGGACAACTGGTCGTAAGGTCTTTCAAGGTTAGGGCCTCGACCCTCGAGGCTACCTTTTAACCCGTAAATTCATTTCCTGATTTTTGGCCAAAAATGGGTGTAAACACACCCTTATCATCATACATTTCTCTGAGGTCCAAGACCACCCAGTAACTTTAGGCTCTCCATTCTTGTAAGAAGTGATGAAGTATTTGAAATAGAGTGTGAATATAGAAATATAGAGGATTGTGATTAGAGTTTATACGGATAATAAAATCCTCTATAATCACTTTTTTATTAAACAATATTAATTTAATTCTCTAAAATGAAGAAATAAAAGGATGTTCGATTGAAGATGATCTAACAGTGAAATGCTATGTGTAAAGAAAATAGGCAAAGAAAATATCCTTAAAGTGTACATGAACTGTTCAGATGTACTGCACAGTAAATTTGAGCTGTTTATATATACTTTAAAGATATTTTTTTATCAATTTTTTTTGTCCCTAACACTCATCACTCTAAATCTAGACCCTTGAAAGAGTAAAACAGCTTTTTTGGGGATTATACGGGAGGGAACTGTTCTGGTAGCAAGAGGAAATAAAAAGGGTTAAAAATGTCATTCAATTACCCAAGATAAAGTAGTTCTGCCATTCCTGACTTTGATAGGACACTTGCAATTTAAAAATTAGACCGGCAGCACGTGAATCACACAAACGGGCGCACGATGCGGTGTGTAGCTTTTCCCTTTTTATTTTGTTATTTTTTTGATTTTTTTGTTGTTTTCCTTGTTTTTTCAGACCGATGAAGTTTCGGTCTTTTGTACTTTGTTTTTTTATATACTATATAAATGAGATTTTTTATATTATATAAATGGAATAATCTTGTTCATAAAAAAAAAAAATACTAAGATACAGTCAAAAATAGAATCAAGCACTTGTGAGGTATTGAATAAATTTTCCCATCATCTCTTATACAAAACTAGACCTCCACTACTACACATCCATTACCACACATGAACCTAATAAATTACTAATACCCTGTCCTATTCTACCTCATCTCCTCTACTCATATCTATCCATTATTATACCGAAGAATCTCCATCGATAAAAAAAACACATCTTTCCATCACTTACCTTAAAAAAAACATTTTTCCATCAAGTTGCGATTTTGAAACGTGAGGCCACTGACACAAATTTTTATTTTATTTTTTTGGATAATCACGTTTGTAGACCAACTTACACGCACCTTGACACGTCACACGCAATTCTTTTATGTCCCTTCCACAATTGTTTTCCTATAAGTACTAAGTGGAACCTTCAAAGCCCAGAGTCAGAAACAAAAGTGAGAAAAGAAAGCATATATGGCAGCTAAAGGAGTAATCCTTGTTTTCTTGCTCCTAGCTTCAGGTATGCAATTCTATGCTACTCTTCAATTCCCCCTTTTCTAGGCCTAGACTAGAAATTCAAGCAATTTCTACTTTCAACGTAATCAACAGGCCAGGTGTGTTCTCGGTCTGAGGTGTGTTTAAATATATGTGTAATGGAGTAAGCAACAAACACATATATATCGAATACTAATCCGAACACAGATGTGTAAGTAGCCGTTAGATGCATGTAAGCCCTCACACACAATACACGCAAGACTAGAAGCATAGGATGCCTACTAAAACATCTATGTCCGGATATCAGCGTTTTCGTAATTTCCATACATGTGATATACTTACATATATACACGTATGTACTATATGTATATACCAACGCTACATATACCTTCTGCTCTCTTTAACTAATTAAACTCTAGTGTGTATGTTCTTTTAGTACCCGTTAATATAGATAGTCTTAGGGTATCCACAATGCTACAATCAAAACTTGATAACTAAAAATTGTCACATCGACTTTTGATTATTCATTTAAGAGATTGCTAAGGTTAACATTATAGATGTTTTTTTTTTTGAAGATGTTTACAATGGCATAATCAAAATTAGATAACCAAAATTTGTCACATCATCTTTTCAAACTACAAAAAACTAAAAACTGTGAACAGTAGAAAATAGTTTTTCTAAAAATAGTTTTGAAATTAATAAAAACTATTTACTAGAAATAGAAAATAGTTTTTCAATCTTTTTTTTGGAAAAAAACTACTCCTTTCGTCCCTTTTTTATAGTCCAGTATTCCATTTTGGATTGTCCCTCAATAAGTGTCCATTTTGTAAAGTGAGTGGGTAAAAGTTTGTGAATTTTTCATTTTGCCCATAAAAGTAAATTCCATTTTGAAAAGTTAGTAAGTAAAAATGTAATGATGATGTCTTCATGGAGGGTAAAGAGGTAAAGTGGAGGTAAAAGTTGATGTAAAAGGTGTAATGATGATGTCTTTTTAATAAGTTGGAGTTACGAAGTGGGACACTTAAAAAGGGACGGAGGGAGTATTTTTAAAAAACTGTTTTCTAAAAAATTATTAATTTTTTAGTAAAGTATTTTTTTTTCAAAAATATTGTTCGAAAAGAAAGAGAGGAAAAAGGAAGAGAGATAGAACATTTTTGTATGATGATTGGTGTATTTGATTGAGAATATATTGGGTCTATTAAATTTGATTATTGTCAAAAGGTTGCTAGTTTTTGTTATCAAAAGCACAAAATTTGATTATTCTAAGGAGTTTGTTAAGTTTGATTATAGCATTGTGAGCCATATTTTGCACCAATATTAATTATTAACTTTAAAACCTTTTACTTTTGATTATAGCATTGTGGATACTTATGGGAGCATTGTGATACATATAGTGCCGATGTTTTATTCTTTTGGTGACCAAATTCTCAAGATTGGGGTGGGGCAAAAACCTGATCAAATCACATGTATCGAAAAAGTGTCAGTACTTCTGCACCCGTGCACAGGGTCGAGGTATATGGAGGGTGGGGGCGGCACGTGCCATCCCCGGTTCTGCATAAAAATTAATTTTACACTAGAGGTAGTTGATTAGGTACTTGTTAGTAACTGAATAATTTGATTTTTAACTAGAAAATAACGAAATAAATAGCAACAAAAGAAATAAATGGCTCTGATCATAAAAGTAATATTTCAATGATTTTCATTTAAAGACCACAAGATAGTTGGATCAAACCTTTATTCATTTTAACAGAAACAAAAATCCAAGACAAAGTCCAGTTTTACGTCTAACTTTTCTCTTTGTATTGTTACTAACAACATGTAACGTATACTAGCTAGTGAAACCACAAGAGGTTGGCCAAGTAGCTTGGCATGGGTCTTTTGAGTTTGCTCCTTCGTAAGGTCTTAGGTTTGATTCTCCTGGCCAGTAATTCTTGGGATCACCTCACTTTCACGAAACGTGTAAAACGGTTCTAGGGAGGAGCTGCAGGGAACTCCAATTAAATAGTGCCACCCCTTAGTTCAATCTTAGCTCCGCCACTGCTCGTGCAATTTTATTAGCAAAATTGCATGAAAAGTATCTTTCCCTATTCCCGTATCATTTATGCGATTGAAATTACACGAGAACAAAGAATGAACACCTTTTGGTATAGGTGATCTGGTGAGCCTGTCAAGAGGGGAGATTCGGCGCTCCAAAATTCCCTAGTCTGGATAAAGGGAAGATGATATTCGCCCTTGACCTGATCCAACGCCTATTATCCTAATTCCTAACCAATCTTTAGATTGTCTGAATTGTTAATAGACATGCATACTTGGACGTGTCCGGGCGCGCAGCATGCACTCTTTTGAACCGCTTTGAATTCACAACCTTTTCTATGGAGACTTGCGCGTACCAAGTTGAATGAAATTCACAGCATTGATTAAAGATTCATAGCATTTGCATAGAGATTCGTGACAATTGCTTAAAATGCATAATGCTTATCATACCTATCTTATGAATTCAAAGGCGTTTCGAGGGCTGCATATCATACATATCCAAATAAGAGTGGGTGGTTGGTTTTTTGGACTTTTTTAGTTGGTTTCTCGCCAACTTCTCCTTCCTTTGGTATCGGGTGGCATATGATTGTCCTCTACCTAAGTGCCAACATAGTTGGGATGTAGGTCACTGATTGTGATGCCTTTTATCCTGTTTCCTTTTAATCTTCGTTATTTCGGTTAGTTGATTAATAAAATTTTATTTTCTGATAAAAAAAATGTATATTGTAGCAATTTCCTAGTCTTTTTGTATCATTGTACTTAATTTGTTGAAAATAAAGTGCAGTTTGACTAATGAAATTTTTTACATACAATAAAAAAAATTAAAAAAAAAAGTGTGTTTCAGCCAGGATCCTTGCCTTCATTTTTGCTTGAAAGCGGAGTACATGACCTGCAAATCATGTGGGGATGAGAAGCTTTACCCTGGATGCACCAACTGTTGCTTCCAAGCCGGAAAGGGCTGCACCTTTTATTTTTATAATGGGAAAAATCAAACCAGTCCAACATAGCTTTTTAGCAATGGACAATGGAGATCCATCCATATATATGCAGCATAATATACAATAAACATGCCGTCCCTAATTGTTGGTCCTTTTTCCAATAGCTGTACTTGTAATATGATTAAAAAGAAACATTTTCGTAAATAACTTATTGAATTGTTTTACGATGTTCAAAAGTTCTTCAATCTCTCTTGAACAGCGTAAAAAAAATTCACAAAGCTGTTTACGAAATACTCTATTTTTTTTAATCAATTACTGGTACTATTATTATCGAAAATGAATCAACAATTAGGAATGAAGGATGAGCTAAATCTTTTTTTAGCAGTCTTTGGTGTAATAGATGAAATGCAATCAATTAATAAAGAGATGATCTCGTTGTATTTGTAAGAATTAAGGGCATGCGACTTTGTTCGTTTTGGGGCCTTAAAATTCTTAGGCGCGGTGTTTAATAAATAAAGTCAAAATCCAAACCGAACAGGTTTGGTTGCATGTTGGATCCAACAGAAATTCGTTGGGGGATGATCACATGCACTCTCGAAGTCAGAAATATTTCTAGATATGTTCATTGACTGAATGACACTGTAATATTTTTCTTAGATTGTCTTCTTTCCCTTGTTGGGGTTTTAGCGGAAGCCATTGAAGGCCGAGATTCAGAAATACTAGTAATTTACAACGGCAGCTAATAAATGAGGATAGAAATAGAAACTCGAAAGAGGAATACACAAGAATTTATGTGGTTCGGCTAAAGTAACCTACATCTGCATAAGTGATTTGTTATTTAGTATGCGAGAACAATAACAAGCACACGTACAGAACTCGGACTAAATTACACACTCTAATTGCCGGATGGGGGGGAGCAGCATTCATCGGCGCTCGATTTCACTATCTGTCTTGACAATCAATGGTTCGGATTTTAAAATAATTTTTCTGGAGAATAGTTCTTTTAAAGTTCTTTTAAAATCCAGATTTTGGACGGTTAGATTTAGCAAAGCCCCCATGTCCCTAATTGCCACCCAAAGAACTACTCACAATAGGATAAAAAAAAATAGCCTACTTTCTCTCACCACAAGAATGCAAGACTTGTATTCTCTCCCTTGTTCTGCCTAACGTCCATCGAGAATGATAGGAATGCAATTTTAAAACACAATTTCGAACATAATTGAATACAAAATCGTTCGATGCACATAGTACTCTCACGTACATCAAACGTCTTTGAACACATCTACATATGGAGTTGTGTCCAAAAATTGTGTCCCTAAACTTTTTGGAACCCATCTGCACAGCTATTAATTTGATGGATAAAACGTACGAGCAGAGCATTAAATGGCTCTCAATCTTGTGTATGTAAAAGCAAGGATGGATTTTCAAAACGTGGAAAACCCATGCTAGCCAACTCGAAAGTCCGAGACATCAATATCCAATCTTTGATTGATACTCTATCTTTCAACTTGCATGCGCTGTATCTTTGACAATGATTACTGATCATGAGCCAAGATTCAACACCCCTAGCTAGAGCATGTGAACCAGTTCTATTCTAAGCTAAAAAAGTCAGTGAACAAACCATATGTTATCCATGCTTGCTTGCTTGCTTGCTGGCCTGGAGGAGGATTGGCTCTTTTAGGAAATGTAAGCCACCAAAGAAGTGTTCTTCCCAAAACACCCTCTTGTGTCTTCCTTTAGTGGCCAAGTTGGAAAGGTTTGATGGTTGGCGGTGGGGAGGACTTTTGGATAAGTTACATGGGTTGTCAATCGTTTTTTTTTTTTTTTCTTATATTGGACAGGGCTACAGCGCCTAGCTATATCCCCAAGCTGCTGGCACATTGAATAAGAAGATCTTCCCAAAATCTTCTGCAACTAATCTTCCTATCTTTCCAAATCTTGGGGTTCCATCAAGATTAAGTGTTGTTCGATCTCTTGCTTCTTCTCCTAAGAGAAAATTCTGTCAAAAATCACTCATCCTAGATAGCTATATGACTATATGTAATATGCAACTGTCAAGAGTGAACCGGCCCGTACAAGAAAAACCAAAACGAAAAAACAAACATGCAATACACTTTCGATAGTTTTCGTGCCTAGATATAATATCGGACGAAACTACAGAGTTGTTGAACCATTAAAAGATAATTGATCAATTCCATGCTTTAAAAAAATACGCATGTTATTCTAAAAGGAACGTTGGCCTTGTTTGGTCATATAAGCGACGAAGTATTTTGGCTTGAGGGGACTAAAATATCCTTGCCTTTGAACCATGAAGATGCCTTTGATTATGAGCATTGGCATCATTTCGTAGGTTCTGGCCCTACTTTCCATGCACTGTGCAAGTTTTTTTCGAAATTACTTTAATGGGTTTTCTGATTTGTCACTATTTCCCTCTATGTTCTTCCTTCCTTCTTAGTTTCTCGCTTTTTTATCCTTTTGCGCGAGGTTACTCTGGTAAATTCATGTTGGAAAATCTTCAAAAATTAAAGCAAAATCTCCTCAAGATTTTGCTAGGATTCTCATTAATTAATGTGTGTGTGTGTGTGTGTGTGAGAGAGAGAGAGAGAGAGAGAGAGAGAACCACTGGGTGATTCTCTAATTCTCCTTGGAAAATCTTCAAAATATTCCTAAGATTTTGCAAGAATTCTGATTCTCAGAGGGGGAGATTTCGGGAGGATGACGCCAGCCATGTGAGACAAAATGATCAGGGGAGGGGCGAGGTGATAGTGCTCCATAGAATGGAGAAACTCAAGTAAAGCCATTGTCATTTCAAAATTCGCCCACCAGAAAAGCCTGCTTGTTCACAAGCCTCTATATTTGAATTTTCAGAGTATTTAGTCTCCCAAATATTTTGTTACTAGAAGAGTATGGGATTTACCAAACAAGTAATAAAGTGAATGTTATAGATGAAAGCATTCTAAAACTCACCTAAAGCTTCATTCCATTCCAAGTTTTACAAACTACTTCATTTCTTTTCTTGACAATAGAATAAAGAGATGAATTCATACAAAAGACTTGATTGCTTCCACCAAAAGTTCTAACTTATGCTTTCAAGTTTCTCATCCTCTAGAACATGTGATTGTCATTTAAACAATGTGCAGAAAATCTTATTGCACATGACATTTGAAAGGGATACAACAAGAGACATAACAACAGGCAGAGAGACGATTGTGCGATGCTTTTTCAAAATAGAATCAGAAAATATAATAAATCTCACACAGCTGCACGAGTCTAGATAAAAAGAGAGTAGTAAGCATTAAAAAGAGAGATAGAGGCAGAAAAAATGAATCTACCAATTGTAAAAACTAGGGTTGTTACACTCCAACTAACAATACCTAAACAAAAAATAAAATAATGAAGAAGACTCAAACGTTTAGAAAAAATCAAAGGAGAAATCCGGGTCCAATTTCCCTTCCCATTTCCCCTCCCCCAGATAAAAATAGTAGCATAGTAGAGCGGCTAGGGGGCTAGAACTGAACTCTGCACCGACTTCGTAATTAATTTTTTCCTTCCACCGCAACAGCATAATCGGCTCCGAAAACCCACTACGTCCTACTCCAGACTTTGGAGGACAGGTGGTTGTAACAATTATGTATACAACTTTCGTTGCACGCACATACAAACAAGACCCTGGGGATCATGACGACAAGTGAATATAATAATGTAGATGACCACTTTGGTGGTTTGTTCCCAAGACCAGCGATACTGAAGTAGAAGAAACCCTACCTCTATTGTTCTCTTCCTGTTCAGCGCCGTGGGTACGAATGGGAATGGGAATGGGAATTGGGAGAATTGAAATGAGAACGGTGGGTGGGATTTGAGGTTTACGGTTTTTTTCATAAGGGGCATAATAGTCATTTTAGGTGTGTATTGAGAAATATTTTTCTCCTTCCCATATTTAGATGAATTTCCTAAAAACTAGTCCATGACCTGGGCATTTTTTGCCCATCTGTCCACTCTTCTACAATTTCCCCAGACAAAAAATTGTTTGCTAACTGTTTTTGTCAGTAATTTTTGACCCTTATAATGGGTTAATATCACCCACTAGGGATGCCCATTGGATTCTATGGACTCTTCATCCTCCTCCTGGGTTTCGACACTGCCGTTGTATTTTTTATTTTATTATTTTTTTTTGGTTTTTTGTTGTTTTCCTTTTTTTTTTGGACCGATAAAGTTTCGGTCCTTTGTACTTTATTTTTTTATATACTATATATATGAGATTTTTATACTACAGAAATGGAATAATCTTGTTCATAAAAAAAAAAAAATTGCTAGGATACAATCAAAGATGGAATCAAACACCTGTGGGGCATTGAATAAATTTTCCCACCATCTTCTATACAAAACTAGACCTCCACTACTACACATCCATTACCACATGTGAACCTAATAAATTACTAATACCCTGCCCCATTCTACCTTATCTCCTCTACCCATATCTATCCATTATTATACCGAAGAATCTCCATCGATAAAAAAAAATAAAAAAATTCATCTTTCCAGCACTTACCTTAAAAAAAGAAAAACCATTTTTCCATCAAGTTGAACAACAGACAGAGAGACGACTGTGCGATGCTCTTTCAAAATAGAATTAGAAAATATAATAAATCTAACACAGTTGTGTGAGTCTAGATGGAAAGAGAGTAGTAAGCGTTAAAGAGAGTGATAGAGGCCAAAAAAAATGAATCAACTAAGGATTTGATTCTTATTCTTATTCTGCATCCAATGGTGGGAGAGAATGTGAGAGCTTGAACTAGTTGAAAGTAGGTTTTAGGACTTCGGATTGGTGCTATGCAGTGAGGTGCACAGCACCGTGCTGCGTACCTCCGAGCCGTCAGATCGAACTCATCTCAACAATCCGTTCATTGCCGAGATGAGATCCGAGCTGTCAGATTGCACGATCCGACGATTCGAATGTGCGCAATACGATGTTGCACACACCACTGCACAGCACCATGAGCACATAACAACAGCCTAGTACCACATATAAGAAGATAAGATGTAACCTTTTTTTTATCCACTGTTTATCTCTATCTTCTTTTTCAAAGAATCCTTATCCACCCACTGACGGATATATTTAATCCCATTCCCACATACTTCACATCTTAGGGATGTTTCCACTAACCTATAGATTGTACACTAAATTTTTTTTATTTTGTTCTTATTCAATTTTTTTTCGCGTTTGTTAGATTTGTGCCGTAAAGAGCTAAAAACTGATACGAGAGGAATCGGAAAAAATCAGCAAAAAAAAAAAGACCGTGAAGAGCTTGATATGAGTAATTTTTAGCTCAGATTTGATAAACGGTTCAATTAAAAACTACTCAAAACAAGCACTTCTAGGTAACTTTTTTTGCCGATTTCTCGTAGGTACCCTTAAAATCATGTTATGCACACATTGAGCGACTCAAATCATCAAAAATTGATCGAGAACTATGAGATTGAGATTTGGGGTATTTTTTTAGATGTTTTTTAAGATGTCCCTGAAACCGCCCCATTTTTCATAATATCCAAGAAATGTTTTTAAAAAAAATTACTTTTAGGCTTTTTTCTTGGATATTTTCCAAAAAATTTAGGTAAAAGTAAAAAAAAAACTACTTTTTCGATTTCTCTCGTCAATATGAACCAATGATACATAAAACTGATGCAAAACTAATAAGTGTGAAAAAAATTGGATGAAGAAAAAATAAAAAAGTTATAGTCTACAACTTATAAATTAGCAGAAACGGGGTGTTAGTTGATGAACACTTATATCATACATAAAACAACAACAACAACAACAATAACAATAACCGAACCCATCTAGTTCCAAAAAAAAAAACTTAACTATGTAATAAGACCCAAACTGAACCCTAAACTCAATACATATTAGTACTAACCAATTCATGATTAAACACAATTACACAAGCAAATAACTATAAACCTAGACAGAACCCAACAATGTGCAGTTTAAAAATTACATAGCTCATGTTCATATAAAAAGACAGATAAGCACAGCTTTAATATTTTCATGTAAATACCAAGTAAAAATGGGGACTAAATCTGACCTTCGGATGGAGTGACCCAGTTTTGGTAATCCAAACTCCCAAACAAGAAAGAGAGAAAAAGAAAGAAACCCTTCACCCACAGTGAAACAACTTTCTTTTTCCGCAAAAGACTGCTAAAGGTCCAAAAACAATTCCACAGTTCTTAAAACAAAGGTAGGATCCAAATGGTGACAAAAATAACAAAGAAACCAAGCAGCAAAGTGAATAAGGCAAAGAAATACATAAAAACCTTTGTCCAAGCAACCATAATTAACTTATTAAACCACAAGCAGCAATTCCATGTCCCATTGTAATAAACTTTGACCAACAGTACATGACCGACCATTCTGTTAGGCTGAGTTTGGATCATCGATTTGTGGAGATGTTTACCGAGGGAAAGAAAATGATTGTGAAACCGAAGACATAATTTAGTTTCGTAAAATTAATGTCTTCTTCAACACGTACCTTTCCTTTCCCTCCCTAAATATCTCTTTCATTCAACAATCCCAACACAGACTAAAGAAAAACAAAACGGAAATGAAAATGACAAAAAAATCTCGCAGATGCACAAAAACACATAAAACTGCTAGCAGGTCACTTCAAGCTGGTGCAGTTCAAAGCAGAGGTAATATTCTGGATAGTTGAGCTCACGAGAGCATTGAGACCAGTCACCAACTGCATGTCACCACCTGTTAAAATCTGGAAAGCCACTGTGAGAAGTGAACCACTGGACATGGGGTTTGCAGTAGAAGTGCTGCTTGAAGCTCCATTAGCCCCAGTGTGAGGATGGCCATCACTGGAGATTATGAACCCTGATGGAAGAATAGGTATGCCGGAGGAGTCTGCATCACTTACTGCCATTTGTACAGATTGTATGTCGATGGGAGCGTAGACAATCATTGCTCCCAGGGGATCGACACAGCTCTCCTGAAGCACCAGCATATTGCCCTCACAAGGAAAGAAAGGCTGCTTGGCAGATGAAATTTAAGTGAACCTTAGTAACTGTTCCATCGCACAAGGAAACAACAGTGCGATATACTATTTCAACAAGTAAAATGACTTTTAAGTTCAGTATGTTTTGTTAACTGATAAAGAAAATGAAGGCCGTGGTCACGGGTAGGTGACGTTAGGCTTTTTTTCTTGTTAATTGGTTAGTTGCCAACGATAGCTGAGCTGGCAAATGTAGTTTCATTTGAGTAGAATCTGACATATATTTACATTGTATTTTAGCTGCTTATATACGTGTAATACTCTTGTTGCTCTCTTGTAATTAGAACTCAAATTACAATCTAATGAGATCAAGTTTAGGGTTTCTTCAAGTTCTGTAAAAGTTTTTATGGTATCAGAGCGGGACCCATTCCACCTCACATTTTAAAAATTCATAATCCACACTCCACGATGACAGACCAACAAAAAGGTTGCACGATGATAGGACCCAAAAGTGGTTACACGTGACAGACCTCAAACGCGACTGCACGTGAGAGACCATCCCTAGTTGAACACATTCATATGGATGTTTGGGGACCATCCCCAGTTGCATCTTTTTCTGGATATAGATACTATTTGTTACTTGTAGATGATTTTACAAGATATTGTTGGTTGTTCCCTTTACATGCTAAGAGTGATGTCTCCTCTCATGTCAAAGCATTTCAAGCGTTTGTTTCTAATTACTTTAATCATTCTATTAAGACCTTTCGAACAGATTGTGGGGGAGAATTCCTTAACAAAGTTGTGACCTATTTTTTCTCTCAATTTGGTATCTTTCATCAAACAACTTGTCCTTACACTCCTCAACAAAATGGTCTTGTGGAAAGAAAACACGCTCATATCATAGAAACAGCTATTACCCTCCTTCAACATGCTCACCTTCCCATTACATTATGGTTTGAAGCTATAAATACAGCTCTATCTATCAATCGCTTACCTCATTCTTCACTGCACTTTGATGTCCCTTTTCAAAAACTCTACAATACTGCACCTGATTACATGCTCCTTAAACCTTTTGGTTGTTGTTGTTTTCCTTGGCTTCAACCTTATGCCTCCAATAAACTTGAACTTAGATCCACACCGTGTGTATTCTTAGGCTATTGTGCTGGTACCAAGGGTTATAGGTGCTTCGATCCCACAACTCACAAGGTCTATGTTTCCAGACATGTCAAGTTTCTTGAGCATGATTTTCCTTATCCGACTCTTATTTCTGCTCCTAAGCCTTCTACCTCTGCTCATTCGACTGTCATTCCTCATTTTATTCTTCCTCCTTCTATTGTAACTCCTCAATCTCCTGCACCTTCTAACTCTTCTCTTGTTCACTCTTTTTCCCCTACTCCTCAAGGTTCCATCTCCTCTACTCCAGCTACCCCTGTTTCCTCTAGCCTTCCTTCCCCAATTCCTAGTCCTACTCCTACCTCCTCTACCCCTTTTCTTATCTCTTCTATCCCTAGTCATTGTCTTCCAATTCCAGCTCATCCCATGTAAACTAGGTCAAAAAATGGTATTTCTGTTCCTAAGATTCCATTTTCTTTATTAGTACAAACTCCTCCCTCTACTGAACCAAGTACTTTTAAGGAAGTAATGCATTTTCCTGAATGGAAACAGGCCATGTCTGAAGAATACAAGGCCTTAATGTCCCAAGGAACATGGTCTCTTGTTTCTCCTCCTCCTGGTGCTCCTGTTATTGGTTGCAAATGGATTTTCAAGATCAAACAAAATCCAAATGGCTCCATTGCTAGATATAAAGCACGATTGGTGGCCCAAGGGTTTCAACAAACTGAGGGAGTGGATTATACTGAAACCTTTAGCCCAGTTATTAAGCAACCAACTGTTAGGGTTGTTCTATCTTTAGCACTGCACTTTGCTTGGCCTATTAAACAGTTAGATATCTCAAAGGCTTTCCTTCACGGTTCTCTTCAAGAAAAGGTTTATATCAGGCAACCATAAGGCTTTGTTGATGACCAGTTTTCTTCTCATGTATGTCAGTTGCATAAAGCCCTATATGGCCTTAAACAGGCCCCAAGAGCATGGTATGATATGCTGTCTCTACCTTTGAGTTCTCTTGGCTTCCAAAACAGTCTTGCTGATTCTTTGTTGTTTGTTTTACACAAAGGCTCAGATTTGGTTTATGTGGATGATGTTTTAATTACTGGTTCAAGTTCTGAGTTAGTTGCTGCTATAGTTGCTCAGCTTTGTTCTTCCTTTGCTCTTAAGGATTTGGGACTGTTACATTATTTTTTGGGCATTGAAGCTATTCCCACTGCCAATGGTTTCATTCTCTCTCAAGCCAAGTATGCCTTGAATTTACTTACCAAAGCTGGTATGATTGAGTGTAGGCCTTGTCACTCACATTCTTCTCTCAAACCTGTTACTCCAGGAAACCTCACTCCTCTTGCCAATCCTGATAAGCACCCAATATTGTAGATATCTGGTGCGACTAGTCCCGTTTTATGTGGTTTTAACTTGCGTTATTTAGCTTTTATAGCGATATTGCACGTAAGGTAAGTTTTTGTATGTTTCAGGTAATTCGTATAAATAAGGCGCGTTTGAATGCCAAGGAATGCTCCGGGTGTAACCAAGTACTCAAGGCCATGTGCCACCACGTTGTGGTGCCCGAAGAGTCATGAAGAGATGGTTTGGAGGTTACTCGGGTCACCCAAGGGTCAAGGGAATTGAAGGAGAAGTGAGGATTTTACCAAAGCTACTCATCTTCCGACCAGCTGAGGGTAGAATTGTCATAACTTTTTATGTATAAATTACTTTTGAACCAAACTACTTGGGTTAGAAAATAGACTCGACAAGCTTTCTAACGGTCCAAAGAACACCTAAATCCGAGTTCGGGAGTGTCCGGAGCGTGCCATGGGCCGTCGGGTGTCAAATCGGGGCACAAGGGACTTGATCTGCCAGGAAGCAGAACCGTATCGATACGGATTTTGGAGTATCGATACTTCATTGAAACAGAGGGTTTTGAAGGCTTTAGCGTATCGATACGGTTTCCAGAGTATCGATACGGTTCCTCTATGGGGAATCCTGGGTTTCAGAGCAAAACAACTCAGTATCGATACAGATTTGGAGTATCGATACGGGAGGCTTACCGACTTACTTTTTGACAGCTTTTAACTTTCCATAAGTGGCAACTTTCTACTTTTGGTGTGTTTCTGGATATTTTGGAGGAGAGAGAGAGTCTTTTTGTATAAATACTCCTCTCTCTCTCACTTGTAAAGAAGTAGTTAGCTTAGGGTAGTCTTTTTCCATTGTTGTTGCTCAAGTTTTCAAGCTTATTTTCCTTAGAACTCAAGTAAGTATTTGGTTTCGTTTAATTTGTCGTGTATTAATGTTGTAGCTACGAACTAGATTCTTCTTTAAATTAAGTTTATTTTCGGTTCTATCGGTTAAACATATTTTCCAATTCTAGCATGCTTTTTAGTCTTTTCCTTATGTATGAGTAGTCAATAAGGCTTGGTCATGGATGAATAACCCCTTGTGACTTTGGTTAATCTTGCCTTTCTCAACTTAAGACTTGAGGTTTGGTTTGGAAATGTGCGTGGTTCGCCTTTTATGTAACAAAACTTGTCGATGTTAATCTCCGGTGATCATATGCTCGCTCATATGGTTCCGTGAGCTATGTCTCGCCTTGTGTTTGCCAAAAGAACCAAAGAACTTGCTCGCTTTCCAAACTATGCTTCTAGTTCTTGACCTTGATATTTAGTTTGAATGCAAGTCTTGGCGTTGTTAATCTCCGGTGATCATGTGCTCGCTCATATGGTTCCGGGAGCGATGTCACGCCTTGTGTTTAGCTTGTTATTCAAACTCTATATCAAGTCTAACCATTTTCATAGCTAAATCTTCCGGTTGATAGCCTATGCCGTGCGTTTCAACTGTGTTTTCATTGAGAATTGTTAGATGGCTTAAGTTACGGGCGTTAGTATCTCCATTGCCTTGCCGCCTTTAATTCTTAGTCCAAACTCATTTTCTAGTCTTTTTCATAAGGGTATTTCTTACCTTTCAAAGGAAAACTAAAAGTTGGCCACCTTAACGCCACAAACCCTTACATCTACAATCTGAACAAGCTATATTCGAATTCCCTGTGGATCGACTCGGACTTTCTCGCTATACTAAGCAAATCTTTAGTTGTAGTCCGGTTAATAAATAATTGAATTTGACGGCCGTTTGGTAAAGTTCAACGACTACCGAATGGGCTCGACCAAATCCAGAGCACTATAGATCTCTTGTTGGTTCTTTACAATACCTTACTCTTACGTGCCCAGAAATCTCTTTTGCTGTTAGTACCGTCTGCCAACATATGCATGCACCATTAGAGTGTAATCTCACTGCTGTGAAATGAATTTTACGCTACATCAAGGGTACTTTGGCTTGTGGGCTTGCCTTTTCCAAGAGCTCTCTCACTCTTTTAGCATTTTTTGATGCTGACTGGGCAGGGAATGCTCTTGATAGACGTTCCACTGGTGGTTATTCTGTTTTTATCGGTTCTAATCTCATATCTTGGTTAGCTAAGAAACAAATGACTATGGCACGATCATCTACTGAGGCTGATTATAAAGCTCTAGCTAATGCTGCTGCTGATGTGATTTGGTTGCATTAATTGTTCAAAGATTTAGGTGTTCAATTGACTGCTCCTCCTATTCTTTGGTGTGATAACAATTCTACTCTTTCTTTAGCCACAAATCCAGTCTTCCATGCTCGCACAAAGCACGTTGAAGTTGATTTTCATTTTGTCCGAGAAAAGATAGCTCTCAAGCAGTTCAACATTCGATATGTTCCTTCTGTGTTCCAAATTGCAGACATTCTTACTAAACCTCTCACTGTGGCTAGATTTCTTCTTCTACGTGACAAACTGAAGCTGTCTCAAGTACCAGCATCAGTTTGTGGGGGGCTATTAACTGATAAAGAAAATGAAGACCGTGGTCACGGCTAGGTGACGTTAGGCTTTTTCTCTTGTTAATTGGTTAGTTGCCAAAGATAGCTGAGCTGGCAAATGTAGTTTCATTTGAGTAGAATTTGAGATACATTTACGTTGTATTTGAGCTGCTTATATACGTGTAATACTCTCGCTGCTCTCTTGTAATTAGAACTCAAATTACAATCTAATGAGATCAAGTTTAGGGTTTCTTCAAGTTCTGTAAAAGTTTTCATGTTTCTGCGACAAAGCCTTCCAAAACGAAGTGGCACTGGCTCCGGCTTTTCATGAATTATGAGCCACAATAAGTGTAAAGCACTTACAGAATTATCTAGAAAATGACTTTTTTAAAGCACTTCCTATATTTTGTCTTACAAGTGATTATGATGTCTTAATATTTTGTATTTTCTGCATTAACAGTACAGAAATTTTCATGTATAAAAATGATCACAATATATACGTCTCATCCAAAATGACATTAAAGACATTTTTTGAAATTAAGAGCTTTAGCAATAAATGTTGATTCTGGAAAAGTGGAATCACAATGAGCCAAGTCAACAAACCCATTCAAGCGAGAGTATTACACGTAATGTTGACAAAAGAGTATTACCTGGATGATGGATATGTGGTTTCCTGGATGATCTCCATAGGAGATTCTTGCACTCTCTTGGAACAGGTTTCCATTAGACATTGCATCCCACTTGTTGACAAAAAGAAATAAACCCCCAAAGTTAATTCTCATGGTTTGTCACATTTTAACAAGAGATAGATGTAATGTTCAAATGAGGACAAATAATTCAAGTGTCGCAAACCTGGGATCGCGTCTCTGTATTACTAAGGAAATCAAACAAAGCTTGATATGGCAGTGGGAGCCAAAGGGAGGTAGCAGCACTGACAATCAAGCCACTGGATTGACCTAGTCCTGTGCTCTTGCGACTGGAGAATCGAATTCCACCACTATTCAGTTCGGCTAGCTGAGGGATTTCCAGTTTGCGTTTCATGGTTAAATTTGCACACAAGTACTTGACCATCCTATGTGTAAGGTTCATTATGCTTCTCCTACCTTCAGGTGTGCTTGTCCATTTAGCTCTCTTTCTTCCTGTTTTATTCATTTTTTGTGAGTCTACGACACTTGGTTATGAGATTTCTTCTCTACAAAGTCAAATATTTCTAATATGTAGTATCAGGGGTGAGTCCAGCATTTTTCAAGCAGACAGACTGATGAAATAACACAAGTCCATGTCTAGTGTCGCAAAGAGAGTATCATTTTTTTGGAAAAAATTCTGTATCAACTATTGCATGTTTGTATTATTGTTGATGGGGAATCACATTTCCTTACTGCAATTCAACATCATTTATAATGTTCTATTCCAGAAAGACACTCCCTATTAATTATTCTCATGTATCAACAACTAGTGGACTAATCCGAGTGAAGTTTGGTAGTTTCATGTATGGGCAATGTGGTTCGGTACTAGGGTATGGGTTATTTTGTCTCTTAATTTGTGGTTTCAGTTACCAATATTGATGTTATGGAGAACAATGATTCTTTTCTATGATATAGCGAAGGGAATTCGAGTGTAATTCATTTGCTTTTCTGTGATCAAGCACAATGTAGGTTGTCAAACCCTTATAATCTATCAAAATAATCTTGGGTTGGGTGCTGCTAATTTCTCCTCCATCATAGGAAGAATTCATACAAAACATTCTCTAATTGCTCTGTCATTGATCGCTCTAATGATTTCAAGTGCTCCTATCACGAGGCTATGGTATTCCTGTAATGAGTTGGTTTTTACTAGCATTTTGGACGAGACTATCTTTGTTTGGAACCCATCTACTGGAACCCAACAACTTGAGCGTTGTATTTCTGATTTCCCTTACCGTCAATCAGTACTTTCTTTTAGGGCTTGGTTTTGATAGAATGTCCAATGAGTACAAGGTGAGTGGGGCATACCAGAAATTTAGCAGCGGCGATGACTGTTTGATGCTTTGCTCGTCATTGTTAGGCACAAGCAATAATAGACCGATGATAACAAAAATTGATTTCTCTTATCAAGTTGCGGAAGGATAAACTAGGGACTGATGTGATGGAGATCTGTAAATGATGGTTAATCGCCAGTCGAACGTTGTTCCTGTGATTGTTTAGTTCAATTTTGCAATAGAGGTGATTGTTGAAAAGACACAACCAAGTCATTATTGGGAATCTGGTATTTTGCCGTACTGTTTGGAGGTTTTGAGTGGATCCCTTTGTGTTTTTTCCCATAGAAAAGACAATGTTGAGGTTTTGGGGTTGAAGAAGGCATGATAGAATCGCGGTCTAGAATGTTTGTCATTCCTTATGACATAAGGAGTGTTCAGTTTAAGAGGTTGATGCCTTTGTGTTCTGCAAAGGATGGTGAAGTGATGATGGAGATAGATAGAAATAGATTCGTGGTGTGAAGAAAAAAACACATGGGTTGCTGTCCCATCTTCCTCAGGAGGACAAAGAAGATTGTCGGGAGCCACCGCAAGGTAAGCGGGGTTTAAAGTTGAATGGAACTGGGTTCAAAGTGGTGGTGTATGTTGAGAGAGTCTAGCCTCCCCTAATAGTACCTCTAAGTCAATCGTGAATCCTTGGTCAACGGGTAAGTGAGAGCATGTTATGTCATCTCCCCCTACTGTTTTAGTCATTTGTCGATGCATATGCTAGGTTTTTTGGGCTTAACTGATGCATTTGGTTGGTTTTACTTCCATGTATTGACTCACACTTATTTTGAGATAAAAATAGAAGCAGAATCTGTGGTGTTATTCTAATTCTCAAAATGTTAATTTGATTTGGATGATAAGTGAATAACCAATTCGGCAGCTTATATGTTAAGCTGAGCGTCAAGACAAGTGAGCCCTGGCCTTATATCTTGTAGAGTTTATTGTATCCTTACAGCCCACAGAAAGTGGATTGATGGACAAAAGACTTTAATTTAGGTTATATGTTGGCACATAATCTGGTCTCAGCCTTCCTATTCTCTATAGCTACATAGTGGAATCAAAAATATTTTATAGCTCTATCTAGGTATCCAAAGAAAAGGCTTATCCCCAAGACACACTGTCCCAAAGGATAAACCTTTAGGAGAGTATCCCTTGGTTTTGCTGCACGCAGTGGCCCCACATACTGTGCAGCGGTTAAATCTAAAGTATGCAGCTACAAGGAATCGAACCGTAGCTCCCAGCCTTGGTATGTTTCAACATCAACTGAGCAGCCCCATCCTTGACCAACTGCACTACACCCCTGGGGGCAATCTATCTAGGTATACAAGTACACAATATTTGGAGGAAACATAGTCAGTTTCAAGATATGTACATTGGTTCTCTCTTTCCCTGTTATGTTTGATTTATGCGAGTCTGTGACACTTAGTTATGGTAATCGTATCCCATATGACAAGATGATTTCTGATACATAGTATCACGGCAAGTCCAGAAATGTTCGATTAGATGGACTAATAAGATAACAGCTCCCATGTTTGGTGTGGCAAAGCATTTACTTCCTCTTTTGGTTGCAAGTGGAAAAAAGGTTGTTGGTACGAACATTGTACTTGGCTTGTTGAATTAAAGGCGAGGGTATCATGTTTCTTCATTTCAGAAATGAGACTTTATTTTGTCCGATTGGAAATATTGTATTCCTTACCAACTACCCTATTGTATCCACAAGTACCATGGACTAGGTGATTTGAAGGTTGGTAGTTGGCTGGCAGGGCTATGATTAGAGAAGTTTTACTACAGGTTGCGATGTGTGTGTCGTTTTCTCTGTTTGTTTTTCCGTTTCTTTGTCATGTGTTCTATTGTTATCCAGCACATTGTTAATCATCAAACCCATCCAATCTATCAAAGTTAATCTTGGTTGGTGCCTGCTTGCTCTCCTCCAGTATAAAAAGACCACCCCAAAAAAGCTAGTACAATATAATCTTTCATTGGGCTCGGTGATAAGATACTTGAGCGACTTGCATCGTTCTTAGACTATTTATGCTTTCTTTACATTGCTTGCTTCTTTTATTGCCTTCCAAATTTTTCTCTGATGACTTGTGTTCCATTGTTCGTTGTCGCATGGTAAATGCCCACTGCAGCGTTGTCTTATCTGTTTTTCCGATTTTAAGTGTAAGTGAAGTTTTAGCCTTAAGTTAGAACTTACTCTGACTTGGTTGTGATCTTGTAGTCCAGAAGCAGTTTAGATTGAGATGAATTCATCGGCAAAAAGGAATCCCAATCTCGATTTGTCGGCCATCCGTGGATGACAGCAATATACATTCATGGCATCTGTTGGATCCTACAAAGAAATGGGAGATTTCTAAGGCAGCAAAAAGAAGAGAGGAAGATCATCTAGATTAGGCGAACTTTGACACAGTATTTTCTTTTCTAATTTCTAATGCCCGTAACTCCGGTCTATTGGCATCTTTGAATTGCTCTTGAACCTACTTATCGCAATGAAAAATGGGAATCTTTCTCATAATAGTGTTTGCCAGACCGATTCGGGTCGTTTCTAGCCCTTAATTTTGATATATTACTGCAGATTAGCCATGTTGTTCCCAGTGTTCTTTTCCTGCAGGAAATAGTAAATTGCTATGAACGGTAAATTTTGCTACAAAATGCGACGCCAATGTTTCTTTGCATGAGGTTTGATATAATTGTTCTGTATAAACGGTTAACTTGATGGGTAGTCCTATGGTACACATCCCTTATTAGGGGGTGTACCATATGCACCATGATTTTAAATCATTGGATTTAAAAGTGAATAATCCGAATCACTCATTTATTAAATCAATTAATAAAATGAAAAAATGGCTTAGCAGGTAATAGGTTATTCTCTCTTCCTTGACTCTCTCTCCCTCTCCCTCATTTGTAAAATACTGCAAATTATATAACATAACCATAATTGTTATGACAACACAAAAAATTGACATTTTCTTACCACAATGTGTCGTATCAAAAGAACATTTAGAATTGTGCATTCAATATACTTGATATAAAACCAATTTCTCTGTTATAACTGAATGTACGGTTGACTTGCAACCGCGACACAATAATGACGATCAAAACCATTGATTTTGTTATATTTGTTGATTAAATAATCCATATAATTTTTTGCTCGATAGGGTTTAGAAAGCCCTTTCATTGGCACCCGAATTCAATAGTAAAAGGTTTTTTTGTTTGATTAAGGGTCTAATGATAAGCGATTAACTTCATTCTTGTATCCGGACACATTAAATTTTTTCGATTACGCAATTGTCGATATCTAATTTTGGTGACAATGCTGAATATCGTATGACTTGATATTCTAACAATTACGATCGGTCATTCTAAAATTATACTCGCTAATGACGTTTAGTATGGTATTTTGCCGATTATAATTATCGTTAACTGAATATTTTGATTGAATTTTTTTATATGACACGTTGTGGGTATGAAAACGTTAATTTATATTGTTGTCATAACAAATTTGGTTATATTACTGAATTTATGGTTTGGTATTTTGTTGATTATAACTATCGTTAACTGAACATTCCGATTGAATTTTTTTTATACGACACATTGTGGGTATGAAAACGTCAATTTGTGGTGTTGTCATAACAAATTTGGTTATATTACTGAATTTGTGGTTTGGTATTTTGCTAATTATAACTATCGTTAATTGAACATTCCGATTGAATTTTTTTATACGACACATTGTAGGTATGAAAACGTCAATTTATGGTGTTGTCATATCAAATTTGGTTATATTACTGAATTTGTGGTATTTTGGTTTTGTTACGAAATATTTTAATTAATTTCCTTTGCTATGACAGTTGTGCGCATGAAAATGCCAAATTATGGTATTGTCATAACAATTATGGTTTGTTATATAATTTGTAGTATTTAAATATATTTTCTTTTGATATGACACGTTGTGGTAAGAAAATGACAATTTTAGGTGTTGTCATAATAAATTTGGTTATTTTATTGAATTTTTGGTATTTTACACATGTATTTTGTTTGAGTATAACAATTGTTGATTCTGGTACGACATATTTTGATTTTGTTACGGAATATCATATGTGTCAAAGAATTTTTGGTACATCTCATTGTGGTAAGATAATGTCAATTTATGGTGTTGTCATAACATTTATGGGTAGCATTATTTAATTTATGATATTATATACATATATTTGGTTGGGGTACAAGTATTATGGTTTCTAGTACGAATAATTATGGTTATATAATAACAATATTTTTTAACTATAAGTAACCTACTAATGACCTATTCAACAGGTAAATTTTAAAGTAGAAGTCGTAACTAGCATAAAAAATATGCATTAGAAAACCAAAAATCGTTATAATAAAAATCACAAATTGTCATAATTTAGACATACAATATACCCTGTGTACCATAGCTTTGTCCTAATTTGATTCCCATCTTTCTTTGTTCTTTCTACATGGTCTAGGCGCATCTCCAACATTGACTTCAAATTTGAGGATGTCAAATTTACGTGACAATTTGATGTGTTAGAGTTGGACAACTTCAATGTACTCACTCCCAATGAACATATCAAATTTATTATTCTAGGAAGTTTTCAAATAAAGTAATTGAAGAAATTTGTTGACATCACATGTCAAATTTGACATGGAAGAGGGAATGTCAAATGACACATAGGCAGTTGACATTTGGGTTGGAATTACTTTACATGTCAATTCTTTCACTTAGCATGCCATGTCAGATTTGACATCTTTGGTTGGAGATGTTGTGAGATGGTGTTGTGCGGGAGCCGTCCATTCGACGATCCAACGATCCAGATCTTATCTCGGCACCGAAAACCATTTGAGCTGTTCATTGCTGAAATGAAATTTGAACCGTTTGATCGTTGAACGCATTTTAACCGCTCTCAAGATGTTCTTTACTGTTGTTCAAGTCAAGGCAAGCTAATGTCGTACAAATGGTCATGCCAAGTGATCTGAGACTACGGATCAGCTGCCAAGTAATAAAAAACACACACAGGCGTCACTCATTTGTTTTCTTTTTTCTTTTTTAGTGGACGGTGAGATTAATTCTCAAAAAATTAATTGAAGTGCACATAAAATGATTCAGACACTACCATAAACTATTAGCATGTTCTTGCATTAGTATTTAGTAAGACATAATAGTATCGATTATGGGAGATTAAGTACGTGATGTTGAGAAGTCGGCCAAACTAACAAACACACAATATGTGAAAAACAATCAAGAAAAGAATCAGTAAATGCATGACAAAAGAAAAAAGGCATTCACAATGCGTGAAGAACAATTAATTAGTGTGATCCGTACATATTTTTCGGGTAACATTTTGAATTTTCCGTTAAAAAACTCAAAATGAACATGAAAGGAGTACTAAAAAATTACTAATAGTAAGGAACTCATGTATTACTCCGGAAGAGATAAAAGAAAATCGTAATTATTTCTTACAAATTATTTTTTATGGGACTGTCTCCTAAAAACAATAAAAAAAGTAGTAAAAAAAAACATACTAGTATGATATGTACTGTCCGGAATTCATCTGGTGCTGACATAAACGAGTCTGGAGTTCTGACCAATATTTGAACCAGAACAAAACTAGAGGAGTAAGATGCCGATTTTATGATAAAGGTCGTACTAGTGATCCGTACAAAACAGTATTCACAGCCTTGATTTGACTAGCCTACACCATGTACCTACACCATGTACTTACTAAATAGGAGTACTAATTTTTCCATAATCAATACTTTTTATGTCTTATTAAATACTCCTTCCGTCTTTTTTTAAGTGTCTTATTTCGTAATTCTAACTTATTAAAATGATATGATCATTACACCTTTTACATCAACTTTTATCGCCACTTTCTCTCCCTACTCTCTATGAAAATATCATCATTATATTTTTACTCACTAACTTTTTAAAATGGAATCTACTTTTAAGGGCAAAATGAAAAATTCTTCAACTTTTATTCACTAACTTTACAAAATGGACACTTATTAAGGGACAACCAAAAATAAAATACTAGACTCTAAAAAAAGGACAGATGGAGTACTAATTTTTCACATACTAATGAGAAAATGGTACCGTTGTCCATCACACCTTTTTGTTTTTGCATTAATTACTTGTTGCCCCCTTTATCTATACACGTTTTTCACTTTACCCCCTCTTAGTATATAACGCTACAACCTACCCCTTTATCTTCTAATTCCTAACACATAAGGCCTGCCATTAGTCTAGGATCCCAAACTTAGTTAACCATTTTGTTTTAAGTATGGATGAATGTAAGGGCAGTGGCTCTGCCATATTTTGCTGGAAACTTGACAAGTTGGACATAGTTGACAAAAGTTTTTGGCCTTATCTTTTGCTAAATTCTGAATTCTTAATTAACGGCAGGCCTTATGTGTTAAGAATTGGAAGATAAATGGGGTAAGTTGTAGCATTTTATAGTAAGAGGAGATAAAGTGAAAAACATGTATAGATAAAGGGGGTAACAAGTAATTAACCCTTTGTTTTTTGTCATATAATTAGCGGGTGAGTCGAAAGTTAGTTAACGGGACTCAAAAGCTATTCATAGCTTTGCCTTGAAATTCTAAACTCCGCCGAACTCCAATGTTAATTTGAAAGTTAGTTAATAGTGCTCAAAAGCTATTCATAACTTTGCCTTGAAATCCTAAACTCCGCCGAACTCCAACGTTAATTTTCACGGAGGAAACATGAGCAAACCATCTAACCATGGTTATTGGTTTCTCACACTTTTATGTTACGGTGTCCAAAGATCACAATTCTTCTTCATTAGGACTCTAATCTACTCTGGTCGAGCGGACAATCTCTCTCTCTCTCTCTCTCTCTCTCTCTCTCTCTCTGAACTGACTGGAAATGGAACGGGGTTTGCCCCATCTTCCCCTTGAGCTTATCTCCAACATACTCTCAAGGCTGCCTGTCAAGTCTCTGTGCCATTTAAAATCGGTTTCCAAGCCGTGGCTCGCTCAAATCACCGACCCCCACTTCATCAAATCTCACCTCCATCAATCCGTGCAATACAACATGAGCCAGAAGCTAATACTGGCCTATCAATCTTCTCGCAGTGTCTACTCGCTTGATTACCATGCACCTGACCCCGCCATAGCCAAGCTGGCATTACCCTATGACCGCTATCAGCGTGATATTGAAATTCTAGGTTCACTTTATGGTATTTTACTCATTAGCACTGGTAAAACCTTATGCCTATGGAACCCATCAATTAGCATGTCCTAGACATTTTCACCACCTAAAACCCCAAGTGGGTATACATTCTATGGGCTTGGTTATGATTCTGTTAGTGATAATTTCAAGGTGGTTATGGCTCTTTGGCCTTCAAGAAAAAATGGTTGTTCAGCTGTTCATGTGTTTTCTTCTACACTTGGTTCGTGGAAAAGGATTGAAGACATGATTACAAGATTTACTTTTGGACATCAATTACTGTTTTGAATGGGGCACTACATTCGGTTGTAGGTCGATTGGGTTTTGGGACAGGTCAAGTGATCGTGTATTTTCATGCTGTTGTACGAAAGCCTTAACAAACTCAGAAACGGACGTGATTAATTGCTTTGTAATTGAACAAACCACATAAAAGAGAGAGAGAAAGAGCAATCACAGAGAACATAGAGATATACGTGGTTCGGTAATGAATACCTACTCTACGGGCAGTCAGACGATCGAGGGTTTCACTATACGGAAATAATCGGATGCCCAAAGGGCTACAGATGAGGTCTCTCAGAGTTTCTCTCTTTGTCTCTCATAGAAAAGCTACTATGAATGCAATACAATAAGCAAAAAATCATAAAATATGCTTATATAGTAATATGTCCCGTCCACGCTGGTCCAGACTAAGTGTGCACTGATCCGGACCAAAAAATCAGCAAGCACCAGAAACGTAAAACACGTGCTAGTCCGGACCACCAAGGCCTTGGTCCAGACCATGGATGCCAAGAAGTTCAAAACGAGCCAAAAAACTACAAATTTCCACATTGGTAAGACATTGGACTATGAACCAGAAAACCAGACATGCAGCAACCAGAAAACCAGATAACCAAAATACCCAAACGAATCGTGCTCTGACTGCCATCAGAGCGCCAACAGCGCATGCACCCGAAGGTGCTCAGATTTGCTGCATATGGATCAAGTCCATGCAACGCTGGAACTTGACCCCAGTGACAACCTTAGTCATCATATCATTCGGATTGTCCGCAGTACCAATCTTCTCCAATAGAATATCC
Source organism: Rhododendron ovatum (assembly GCA_019656835.1). Classification (NCBI taxonomy): domain Eukaryota; kingdom Viridiplantae; phylum Streptophyta; class Magnoliopsida; order Ericales; family Ericaceae; genus Rhododendron; species Rhododendron ovatum. Next base: position 20,787,000 of record CM033802.1, read on the forward strand.
CCCTCGTCAATGATCTCACGAACAAAGTGAAAGCAAACATCAATATGTTTGGTCCAAGCATGATGCACTTGATTCTTCGCAAGATGAATTGCACTCTGATTGTCACAATGAACGACGGTGTAGGGAGGTATTCCCGAACAAGTACAAAACGAGCCCGAGCGCGGTCAAAGAAAAGGTCAACGCATTATGGACCAGTGATATGAGAAGTCAATGGTCCAGAGAGATTGTACGATTCTCGGTGCAATAACACGAGACGTTATTGGACCAAATACAAGGAAAATTACAAGAGAGGCCACTGTTCAAGAAACTTGTTCGGCAAGAGAGAGCCGAACAGGAGGAGAGCTCCTTAGAAAGGATATGGTCCAAATTGTTTCCTTAGGACCAGTTACATGAGAAGTAACTGGTCCAGGCCGTCTGTTCGGCCATGAGATGGCCGAACAAAGAAAGAAGTCCTATTAGAGGGAACATTCTAGAAGTGTCCAGAAATCACTGGTATTCCGTTACGGGATGAGATCCCAAGAATATAGGATCTAAGAAAGATACCCAACGAGTATGGGATGTTCGGCTTGTTATGAAAAGAGTCCTACAAGGATTAAGGAAATAAACTGATAAGGGAACGAGAATCCAAGATATCCTGGTTTTCCTCTACGAGGTAGGAAACCTAGGGCAATATGGATACTTGGGCAGCAAGCATCCATAAATCTATAAATATGAGGTAAACCTAGAGGTAAAAGGTAGGCAATACACTGCATTCTTATTGCTTTTTCCTACTGATAATTAGGGTTTGACCGCTAGTACGAAATACTAACAAAGGCATCGGAGGGCCTTTGCCACGAGAGGCAAAGGTGCACTCACTCCTTGTCTGTTTTGCAGGACAAGGGTTACGTTAACAAATTAGGGTTACGTTCAAGAGGCACGTGAAGCCGCTGCATTCCAGTGCTGTTCAGAGCACAACTTGAATTTGACCACCAACAGACGGCGTGATCTTGCCCAACGCCCAAATCAGCCATCAACCCATGCAACCAGATCGCCTCCTTTATGGCTTCAGTCACAGCCATATATTCGGCCTCGGTAGTGGATAGTGCAACCGTCGACTGCAAAGTACATCGCCAACTCACCGGCCCACCAGCCATGGTAAACACATACCCAGTTGTTGAACGATGCTTTTCCAAATTACCTGCATAATCCGAGTCCACAAAACCAGAAACCAGATCACAAACTGATACACACCTCTCAAACTTCAAACCCAAATTCACGATCCCCAGAACATACCGTCAAATCCACTTAGCCACTTGCCAATGCACCTTACCAGGATGGTGCGTATAATGACTAACCATATTGACTGCCTGTTCCAAATCAGGACTCGTGCATACCATGGCATACATCAGACTTCCAACCAAGCTTGCATAAGGAACGGTCACCATGTATTTTCGTTCCTCATCTGTAGTGCGAGATAGCGAAGCAGTAAGCTTAAAATGGGGAGCCAGTGGTACGCTCATCGATTTTGAGCTACCACCTACACCGAACCGCTCAAGCACCTTCTTCAAATATTGCTGCTGAGTTAGGTGAATGGTGCCCTTCTCCCTATCCTGAGTAATCTCCATCCCCAAAATCTTACGTGCCTCCCCAAGGTCCTTCATCTCGAATTCCTGACTTAGTTGAATTTTCAACCTGTCTATCTCCATCTGACTTTTACATGCGATCAGCATATCATCGACATATAAAAGCAAATAAATAAAGGACTTATTCATAAGCTTTCTGAAATATACACAATGATCAAATTGGCTCCGAGTGTATTTCTGACTCAACATGAAGCTATCAAAACGTTTATACCACTGACGCGGCGACTGTTTTAACTCGTAGAGAGACTTATGTAATCAACAAACCAACTTCTCCTTACCAGCAACATGAAAACCATCAGGTTGAAACATATAAATCTCTTCCTCTAAATCACCATGTAGGAATGCAGTTTTAACATCTAACTGAGCCAACTCCAAATCAAATTGAGCTACCAAATCTAGCAAAATGCGAATTGAAGCATGTTTCACAACAGGAGAAAATACCTCATTGTAGTCGATTCCCTCCTTTTGTGCGTAGCCCTTGGCTACCAGCCTAGCTTTGAAGCAAATACCACCCTTCCTTGTTGACTCTTCCTTCTTGGTGTAGACCCATTTGCAACCAATCTCTTTCTTGCCTTTCGGAAGCGGAACCAAATCTCATGTCTGATTCTTGTGAAGAGAAGTCATCTCCTCACCCATTGCTTTCTTCCACTCCATAGTTTCTGGACTACCCATAGCTTCTTTGAAAGTGGACGGGATATCAGCATCTATAACCGACAATGCATAGGCAACCATATCAACATACCTTGCGGGTACACAAATGACCCTTTTGGGTCGAGATGTTGCAATGGAATCTTTCTGCTGCTGTTGTTGCGAAGTACCGTCTACTGGAACTTCACCCTCAACCATATCACTATCATTTGATTCAACCCCACTATCTTCTTCGACTAACTGAATCGAATCTTGAGGAACCACCGAGATCTCTAACTCCACCTGTTTTTGAGCAACTTTATTACCCACAACCTGCATAGGCGGTTTGATCATCTCAGATTCATTGAAGGTCACATCGCGGCTAATGATCGTCTTCTTTGAATTGAGACACCACAACTTGTATCCCTTAAACCTTCCATAAAGCCCAAGAACAATGCCTTCTTGGCTCTAGGATCCAGCTTTGATTCCCTAACACAATAATAAGTAGGGCAACCAAAAATATGTAAGGAATCATAATCTGATGCAGGTTTACCTGACCATACCTCCAATGGTGTTTTCCCCTCAAGTGCAACGAATGGCAAACGGTTGATCAAATGACATACATATGTCACTACTTCAACCCAGTACTGTCTACCCAAACCAGAAGTCGGTAGCATACACCACACCTTGTCAAGTAAAGTATGATTCATTCTCTCTGCCACACCATTTTGCTGTGGTGTGCCTCTCACCGTAAAGTGCTGCGCTATACCAAATTTTTCACAAATATCAAAGAGAGGATCAGATCGATACTCTCCCCCATTGTCTGATCTAAGGCGCTTGACCTATCTACTTGTCTGGGTTTTAATCCACTTTTTCCACTTAAGGAAAATATCACGCACCTCATCTTTATGTTTCATGATATAAATCCAAACACGGCGAGAGAAATTGTCAACGAATGAAACAAAATAATACTTACCACTCAAAGAAGCAACCCTAGTTGGCCCCCAGACATCCGAATGAATGTAGTCAAGTGTACCCTTCGTTTGGTAAATAGCAGTGCCGAACTTGACTCTAGTCTGCTTCCCCAGAACACAATGTTCACAGAAATCCATCTTGCAGGTCTTGGCACCTTTCAACAAATTCTGCTTCAGCAGGCCTTGCATGGCCTTTTCGCCAGCATGACCCAAACGCATGTGCCACAGTCTAATAATGTTCGAATCATCCTCCCCAACGTTGCTAAGGACAACGGCTGACCCACCTACAACTGCACTACCTTGCAGATAATACAAATTGTTCTGTCGAATGCCCTTTCATCACAACCATAGCACCTTTCGAAACCTTTAGAGCTCCACCTTCAATGGTAATCCGGTAACCTATGGAGTCTAAAGTACCCAGCGATATCAGATTCTTCTTTAAGTCCGGTACATACCGAACATTAGATAAAATACGGACGGACCCATCATGTAGCTTCAACTTGATCTTCCCTACCCCGATTGTCTTACAAGCATGATCATTACCCATAAATATTGCTCCACCATCAACAATGTCAATGCTGGAAAACCAATCCTTGTTAGGACACATATGGTAGGTACAACCGGAATCCATAATCCACTGGACTGACAAACTAGCGACGAACCCAACAAAGCTAAATTAGAATCATCATCTTCATTAGAATGTACTATGTTGACCTTGGAACTTTCCTTGCCCTTTTTCTTGGGACAATCTTTTTTCCAATGGCCCTTGTCACGATAATAGGCGCATTCATCCTTAGTAACTCTACCAGAAGTTGAGGTCCCTGTCCCCTTAGAGTTGGAGCGACCCCGATTACCACTATTCTTTCTATTTTCAGACCTGCCCCTGACAGACAAGGCTTCTCCAGAATCTCCATGTGCTTGCATATCCCTCTTGCAATACTCATTGTTCACAAGAGCATTAGAGACATCATCAAATTTAATGGTATCCTTCCCATACATTAAAGTGGTAGACAAATGGTCATAATCTTTCGACAAGGAATTTAACAAAAGCAGTGCTTTATCCTTATCTAGAATCTCAACATCTAGATTCAACAAATCAGCAAGTATTTTATTATAATTATTCAAGTGCTCAATCATTGATATACCTGAACGATACTGAAACCTGAAGAGTTTCTTCTTTAGATAAAAGCGATTCTCCACGCTCTTGGTCATGTACTTGTCCTCGAGCTTTTTCCACAGGACCTCGTTTCCCACATAACAAAATATTTATGATCTTTGGCAAGACACATCCTGATAAAACCGCATGCCTGACGGTTGATCCAATCCCAATCCCTTGCGTCAAGGTCCTCAAGCTTGTCTTCCAAAGTAAAATCCAACTCATGTTAGATCAGAACATCCATAACTTCACACTGCCACATACCGAAGTTATTTTTGCCATCAAATTTGTCCACGTCAAATTTCGCACTTGACATAATCGGCCTCGAAGCCCCAGGCCGATAACTCGATTCAGTTTTGGTGGATTCCTCATCTTTTGGAGTTTTACCAAATTTACCGGATTCTTTAGACATCGTTCTTCAATAACAAAGCAAAAATCACCAGAGACAAACCCTAGATTGAAAACCTAGAGCTTTGATACCAGTTTGTTGTGCGGAAGCGTTAACAAACTCAGAAACGGACGTGATTAATTGCTTTGTAATTGAACAAACCACAGAAAAGAGAGAGAGAAAGAGCAATCACAAAGAACACAGAGATATACGTGGTTCGGTAATGAATACCTACTCCACGGGCAGTCAGACGATCGAGGGTTTCACTATACAGAAGTAATTGGATACCCAAAGGGTTACAGATTAGATCTCTCAGAGTTCCTCTCTTTACCTCTCACAGAAAAGCTGCTGTGAATGCAATACAATAAGCAAAAAATCCTAAAATATGCTTATATAGTAATCTGTCCCATCCACGCTGGTTCGGACCAAGTGTGCACTGGTCCGGACCAAAAAAATCAGCAAGCACTAGAAACGTAGAACACGTGCTGGTCCGGACCACCAAGGCCTTGGTCCAGACCATGGATGCCGAGAAGTCCAAAACGAGCCAAAAAACTACAGATGCTACTGACGAGAAATTCAAGGAGGTTCCCTCACCTGATTGTGAAGGTGAGGATGTACTTGATGACGATTGGAGCGTTTTTCGTTTGGGGGTTTTGGGTGGATCGCTTTGTGTGGTTAAGAAGTTTTTGGAGAGTCATGCCGATGTTTGGGTGATGAAAGAATATGGGGTGAAGGAATTTTGGACCAAGTTATTTGTTGTCCCAACTAAATCCGGAGAGTTCTATACCCGCGACTATATGCCGTTGTGTTATGCAAATGGAGAGGTTGTAATGGTGTTGGATTGGCAGAAGTTAGTGAGGTACAATCTGAAAGAAAATAGTTATAAGACGATTGAGATTGCCCAGTTTTACCCTTACTTTAATGTGGCTTTATTTGTTGAGAGTCTTGTGGGAAGTGAAAGAGGTAAGTCAAATGATTCTAAGTGATAGTTTCCTTAGTCTTTCTCTTTGCATATGTAGTTTGATGCTTTTGTACATGTGTTCATGTCCTCCTCTTTATATTCAATTATCAATCAATCACGTGGTTAAAACATTTGATCACTGAAGGAACAACAGTTTGACTTTTCATTGTAAGTATTTGTTTTGACTTTAGAGCAAAGGTGTTTGTTGATATGACAACCAACTTAAGTTTCTGAATCGCGTATGTCAAAATATGGTTTGGGGGTTTTGAGTGGATCACTTCATGTTGTTTATCATAGAGAATACAATGTTGAGGCATTGGGATTGAGAAGGAGTGGCGCGATAGAATTGTCCGTTCCTTATGACACAGGGAGCCTGCCGCTTAAGAACTTGACGTCTTTGTGTTTTACAAAGAATGGTGAAGTGATAAAGGAGATAGACAGGAAGAGACTAGTGGCCTATAATCTTGAAGGGAAAAAATGCGTAGGTTGTTCTCCCATCTTCCTTGGGAATTCACAGAAACTTGGTGGGAAAAACTGCGAATTAGGCAGGGTTTGAAGTTAAATGACAATGGGTTTAAAGTGGTCGTGTATTTTGAGAGTCAAGTTTCCTCTCATAGTGCCTTTAAGGGGTACGGGTCAGTCAATCGTGAATCTTTCATCGAGAGGTAAGTGAGAGCGTCTTAACTTTCTCTTTCAGTATTTTGCTGTTTTATATGCTAGGTTCGTTGGCTTATGTGATGGATTTTAGTTTTACCTCCATGGATTGACAATGACTTATTTAGTGTCGTTCTGATATTGAAATGACTATTATGCTATGGTTGTAAGTGGTTTACCAATTCATCGGCCTATGTATTATCTTAACTAAGTCACTAATTTTTCATCTCCCAATGAGTTATAGCGTCAAGACTAGTGACTTAATTTGCTGCAATATCTTGTAGTGCTCATCCCATTTCTTCTTCTTCTTTTTTGTTTTTGGCTCGGTTCTCATCTGCTCATCTTAAACTTACAGCCCATATAAGTTTGACTAATTGGCGAAAGGTGTTTTTGGTTCTATAATCTGGTCTTAGGCTTCCTATTGGCAAGTAGATGGAAATTAGGTGTACTCTTTCATGCATTGTAGTTGTAAAACTGTATTTCTATGCTTATATCTATCTACACAAGTACAGAGCACTTGGAGGAAACTAATAGATATTGGTGTTCAGTTTCTAATCTAGCTCTTTTTTTCATTTTTTATTCAATTTTTGCGAGTCTATGACACTTGGTTGTGAGATTATCCTCTATGACGACAGAGATTTCCAATGGGTAGTATCATGGGTGACTCCAGCTTTTTTCAAGCAGACAAGCGGATAAAATATCAAGTGTCCTTGTTTAGTGTTGCACAGAGTGTATCCCCTTTTCAGAAAAATTTTGTACTGGCCTATTGCATGTTTGTAATATGGATGAGGGGTTATCACATTTCACCATAGGTATTCAAACATCAGTTATAATTTTCCTCCTGTATCCACACCTTATATGGAGTCATTTGTTTTTCAGTTACCATTTTCAATGTCATAGGAGAACAATGATCCTTATCCATGTCAGGGAAAGATACCATAGTGCTACTTCATAACGTAGGTTGTTAACCCCTTCCAATCTATCAAAAGTAATCGTGGGTTGGTGGCTGCTAATTTCTCTTCCGTTGTAGAAAAAATTCAACCAGCCCCACCCCCAACCCAAAAGTACTACGACATAACATTAAAGAAGTAATCTTGGGTTGGTGGCTGCTAAATTCTCTTCCGTTCTATGTTTCTCACGGAACTCCATGAACAAAATCTTGAGCTACTTTCATGTGTTTTAGACAGTTTATGCTTTGTTCACACTGCTTGGTATTTTAGTTGCTTTATTTTCTCTTCAGCTTGATAGCATTCCTTCATTTAGTGTTGTATGAAGTATGCAATATAATCTCTCTCTCTCTCTCTCTCTCTCTCTCTCTCTCTCTCTCTCTCTCTCTCTCCCCTGTGAGCAAGCTCAATGTAGGTTGTCAAACCCTTCTCATCTATCACAATAGTTGTGGATTGGTTGCTAATTTCTCGTCCATCATAGGAAGAATTTACACAAAACATTCTCTGGTTGCTCTGTCATTGATCGCTCTAATGATTTCAAGTACTCCTATCACAAGGCTATGGTATTCCTGTTATGGGTTGGTTTTTATTAGCATTTTGGATAAGACTATCTTTGTTTAGAACTCATCTACTGGAACCCATCAATTTACGCGTTGTATATATGGTTTCCCTTACCGTCAACTCAGTGCTTTCTTTTAGGGCTTGGTTTCGATAGAATGTCTGATGAGTACAAGGTGATTGGGGCATACCAGAAATTTAGCAGCAGCGATAACTGTTTGATGCTTTGCTCGTTATTGTTAGGCACAAGCAATAACAGACCAAGGATAACAAAAATTGATTTCTCAAACAAGAAATCAAACATTCTGTAAATATATGTGGTCAATTCAAAAGGAGTATTAGTAAAACCAACCCATTACAGGAATACCATACCCGCACTCATAATGCGGTCCTCCTCGTAAGAGATTCACTTTCCTGTGATGGGTTCCAATATTTTCTGATTTTCTCTCTCTCCACATCATTGCAATTATGGATTATGTATTTTTCATGCTTCTGTCGCTGGCTCGCAATGGCAACCATGTATCATCGACTTAAAAAAGTTTCGTTTGCTGACAAATAAAAAAAGAAAACATTTGGAGAGGTGCAATGAAATTAGGATCTCCATTTCAACCTTGAAATCTATGGAGCATGCAGATCACTCAATAGAAAACAACCAAGAAGGTGACTCTAATCTTTTTATTTTTTGAATCATCTGAAACTGCTAAAAGGCTCACATGGAAAAATGAGACAAAGGTGGAACAGCCACCCAGTTTTGGGGAGAGAGAGAGCCTCTCATTCCCATGGTTGCTTCTGAGTGGAGCAGCTTTGTTCGCTGATCCATTCTTCAGACTCACCAACATGAATACCAAGCTTCTAATTTGAATACCTAGCTATTTTAAGGCGAATTATTCTGTTTTGCCCAATGAATTCTGAGAAAGTCCTTACCGATATCCGTTAGAGCTGATTTTTTTCAGGTACCCTCAAAAAAATATTTTAAAAAAGATGAACGATTCGAATCATTTTATGAGACCCCGATATGAGCCCCATAAAAATATATGTGCAAGTAGCACGTTTGGTTCTTATTCTAAGGGGAAGGAAAAGGAAATACTACATTTGTTTCAAAATGAGTAACCTTTTTTGAAAAGCGTATCATTTTCAATTACTTATATCTTTCAATATAAGTGTTAAAAAATATACAATATGGATCTTATTTGATAGATTTTAATTAGTTCTATTAAACAAAACTTTTAAAATCACATAAAACTTTATAAATCGAAAGATATAAGCATTTTAAAATGATACGGAATCCCAAAATAGCCACTCATTTTGGAACGGAGGGAGTACCAGTTTGCACAGATTGGTACTGGGTGAGTACGGACGGTACCTATCATACCATTTTTTTTTATAGTGGTAATGTCAAAACTGTTTTTATTAGTATCAAAACTCCAATGCATAAAAATCTTGTACTCTGCATATGGTACAACCTTTTGTGCACTAGAGTTTTGGCACCAACAAAAACAATTTTGACATTTTTTTTTTAATTTTTTCTTGTACCTATCAGTTTTTTTTTAAAAATTTTCTCTTGTTTTCAGGAGGCAGTTCCATAAATAATTCTTTGGTACGGAGTATTACTATTTTTAGCATATTTTGTGAATGGTCCAGTATTACATAGTACTAGAATATTCAACGAAGAGCAAATGAGACCAAATAAAGCTTTAGAAATCGAACAGTTGGGGATATGTCGAAAAAAGGGAGGTGCCATTAGAATTTTAAACCGACTCTGGTCGAATGGACAACAAACCCAGGTACTCTGCAGGCATTTCTGTCTCTCTCTGTGGAAATGGAACGGCCCGAACGGGGTTTGCCCCATCTCCCCCATGAGCTCGTCTTCAACATATTCTGAAGGCTACCCGTCAAGTCTCTGTGCCGTTTCAAGTCGGTTTCCAAGCCATGGCTCGCTCTAATCACCGACCCCCACTTCATCAAGTCTCACCTCAATCATCAATCTACAAAAGACAGCAAAACCCAGAAGCTAATACTGGCCCGTCAATCTTCTCGCAATGTTTACTCCCTTGATTACCAGGCACCTGACCCCGCCATAACCGAGCTCCAATTACCCTATAAGCCTATCGTTACAATTCTGGGTTCACTTAATGGTATCTTACTTATACGCACTGGTGGAACCTTACGGCTGTGGAACCCATCAATTAGAGTGTTCCAGAAATTTTCGCCACCTGATTTCCCAAGTGGGTCTACAATCTATGGGCTTGGTTATGACTCTGCTAGTCATGATTTCAAGGTGGTTATGGCTATTAGGCCTTCAAGAAAAAATGCCACTTCAGCTGTTCATGTGTTTTCTTCTAGACTCAGTTCATGGAAAAGGATTGAAGACTTTGGTTACCAGATCCATGGTTGGACGTCGGGTACTGTTTTGAATGGGGCACCACATTCAGTTGTAGAACGACTGGGTGCGGGGATGGGTGCTGTGATTGTTTATTTTGATGCTACTGAGGAGAAATTCAAGGAGGTTCCCTCACCTGATTGTGAAGGTGCGAATATACTCGTTAGTTCGTGTGGTGTTGGTTTGCGGGTTTTGGGTGGATCGCTTTGTGTGGTTAAGAGGCATTACGAGAGTCATGCCGATGTTTGGGTGATGAAGGAATACGGGGTGAAGGAATCTTGGACCAAGTTGTTTGTTGTACCCAATAAATCGCAAAAGTTCTATTACCACAACATTATGCCGTTGTGTTATGCAAATGATGGAGAGGTTGTAATGGTGTTGGATTCAAAGATGTTAGTCAGCTACAATCCGAAAGAAAATCATTGTAAGACGATTCGATTCCTCAGGTTCACCCTGCGTTTGATGTGGCTTTATATGTGGAGAGTCTTGCTTCACCTCATGGTGGGAATGGGACAAAAGGGCATCCCTAATCATGTGGAAATGGAAGTGAAAGAGGTAATTCAAATGGTTCAATCTGATGTTTTCCTTGTTCTTTCTCTTTGCATGTGTTTTGGTACTTTTGTATATGTGTCTAAGTCCAGTACTTGATATTCAATTAACAATAAATGTCGTAGTTCTTACATTTGAGTACTGAACAAAAATTAGATTAATTGTCTTAATTTGATTTTGATTTGGAGTAGAAGTGTTTGTTGAAATGATACAACCAACTATCCTAATGGGGTATATCAAAGTAAGGTTTGGGGGTTTTGAGTGGAAGTGATGGGATTGGAAATATGTGGCATGATAGAATTGTGGGCTAGATTGTTCGCCGTCCGTTATGATGCAGGGAGTCTGCAGTTTAAGACATGGACGCGTTTGTGTTCTACAAATCATAATGGAGTGATGATGGAGATAGATAAGAAAAGACTAGTGTATAATCTTCAAGGAAAAACCTGTAGGTTGCTTTCCCATCTTCCTCAGGAGGTAAGAAAGTTGGTGGGAGACATTGCAAAGTAGGCAGGGTTTTAAGTTCAATTAGAATTGGATTATGTGGTGGTGTATGTCTAGAGTCTAGTCTCCCCTAATATTTGCTTCAAAGGTTGCAGGTTAGTCCTGATGGATTTGCTCATTTTACATGGAGGATAGAAAACAATTATTTGAGCTAGAAAGTAAACAAACACTTTTGTGCTATTCTAATATTGGAATGTCTATTGGACTTTGAGTATAGTCAGCCTATGTATTAAGTTCAGTCAGTCAGCGATATCTCATCTTTCCTATCGAATGAGTTCATTGCAGTATCTTGTAGTGCTCAGCATATCTGTACAGCCCATATAACTTGGACTAATTGGAAAAAGGAGTTAATTAAGGTTCTAAACTTCACATAATCTGGTCTCAGGCTGCCGATTGACAAGCAATTGTAAATTTGTCGATCTTTTCATGCAATATTGTTGTAAAACAGTATCTCTTAGCTTATATTCTATCTGCACAAGTACAGAACACTTAGAGGAAATACATAAATATTGGTGTTCAGTTCCTCGTTTTGTTCATTTAGCTGACTTTTTCCCTGTTTTATTTAATTTCTGTGAATCTAACACTTGGTTGTGAGATTTCTCCTCTATAAAGGCAAATATTTCTAACATGTAGTATCAAATGGTGAGTCCAGCATTTTTCAGGTAGACAGACTGATGAAATAACACGAGTCCATGTTTAGCGTTGCAAAGAGAGTTATCCTCTTTTTGGACAAATGCTGTATTGGCTATTGCACGTTTGTTTTATAGTTGATGGGGAATCACATTTCCTTATTGCAAATTTGCAATTCAACATCATTTATAATGTTCTGTTCTAGAAAGACATTCCCTACAAATTATTCTCATGTATCAAGAACTATTGTGGAGTCATGGACTAATCGGAGTGAAGTTTGGTAGTTTCATGGATGGGCAATGTGGTTGGGTACTGGGGTATGTGTTTTTTTGTCTCTTAATTTGTGGTTTCAGTTGGTAATATTGATGTTATAGGAGAATGATGATCCTTGTCTATGTTAGTAAAAGGTGTCCGAGTGCTAATTCATTTGTTTTTCTGTGATCAAGCACATTGTAGGTTGTCAAACCATTCTAATCTATCAAAATAATCTTGGATTGGTTGCTGCTAATTTCTCCTCCATCATAGGTAGAATTCAAACAAAACATTCTCTGATTGCTCTTTCACTGATCGCTCTAATGATTTCAAGTGCTCCATCACGACGCTAGGGTATTCCTCTAATGAGTTGGTTTTTATTAGCATTTGGATAAGACTATCTTTGTTTGGAACCCACCAACTTGCGCGTTTTATTTCTGATTTCCCTTACCGTCAACTAAGTACTTTCTTTTAGGGCTTGGTTTTGATAGAATGTCCAATGAGTACAAGGTGATTGGGGCATACCAAAAATTTAGCAGTGGTGATAACTGTTTGATGCTTTGTTCATCATTGTTAGGCACGAGCAATAACAGACCGAGGATAACAAAAATTGATTTCTCTTATAAAGTTGTGGAAGATAAACCAGGGACTGATGTGGATGGAGATCTGTAATGGATGGTTAATCACCAGTCGAACGTTCTTCCCGTGATTGTTTAATTCGATTTTGCAGTAGAGGTGATTGTTGAAAAGACACAACCAAGTCATGATTGAGAATCTGGTTTTTTGCCGTACTGTTTGGAGATTTTGAGTGGTTCCCTTTGTGTTTTTTGCCATAGAGAAGACAATGTTGAGGTGTTAGGGTTGAAGAAATGTGTCGTGATGGAATCGTGGGCTAGATTGTTTGGCATTCCTTATGACACGGGGAATGTGCAGTTTAAGAGGTTGACGCCTTTGTGTTCTCTGCAGAATGGTGAAGTGATGATGGAGATAGACAGAAATAGATATGTTGTGTGAAGAAAAAAACACATAGGTTGTTGTCCCATCTTCCTCAGGAGGACAAAGAAGATTGTCAGGAGACACCGCGAAGTAAGCAGGGTTTACAGTTGAATGGAAGTGGGTTCAAAGTGGTGGTGTATGTCGAGAGTCCAGCCTCCCCTAATAGCGCCTCTAAGTCAATCGTGAATGTTTGGTCAACATGTAAATGAGAGCATGTTATGTCATTTCCCCCTTCTTTTCAGTCATTTGTCGATGCATATGCTAGGTTTTTTGGGCTTAAGTTCCATGTATTGACTCACAGAACTTATTTTGAGATAAAAATAAGAAGCTAAATCGTTGGTGTTATTCTGATCCTCAAAATGTTAATTTGATTTGGATAATAAGTGTTAAAGGGTTCAACTTAGCTACGTGAGTAATCTGTCATCTTTCCTACTAGTTAGAGCATCAAGACAAGTGAGCCCTGGCATTATATCTTGAAGGGTTTATTAATGTATCCTTACAGCCCACAGAAATTGGATTGATGGACAAAAGACTTTCATTTGTGTTCTATAGCTACATAGTGGAATCAAAAATATTTTATGGCTCTATCTAGGTATACAAGTACACAATACTTGGAGGAAACACAGTCGGTTTCAAGATATATACATTGGCTAACTCTTTCCCTGTTATGTTTGATTTATGCAAGTCTGTGACACTTGGTTACGGTGATCGTATCCCTTATGAAGGGGAAGATTTCCGATACAGAGTATCGCGATGGGTCCAGAAATGTTCGATTAGATGGACTGATAAGATAACAGCTTCCTCTTTTGGTTGCAAGTGGAAAAATGGTTGTTGGTACGAACATTGTACTCGACTTGTTGAATTAAAGGCGAGAGGTATCATGTTTCTTAATTTCAGAAACGAGACTTTATTTTGGATGGTCTGATTGGAAAGATTGCATTCCCTACCAATTACCCTCTTGTACCCACAAGTACCATGGACCAAGTGATTTGAAGTTCGGTAGTTGCCTAGGAGGGCTATGATTAGAGAATTTATTTTTATTTTTTTAATTAGCAAAAATAAATTTTATTAACTCATAACACAAAGTACATAGATAATAGAGGCTTGGGTACACTAGTCTGACCACCCAAGACCCTCTTCTCCTAACCAAATGGAAGAAACTGATGTAGGCCCAACAGGTTGAGCCCAAACCAAGAGGATAAAACCCTAACAAAAACCTAAAGGTTGGTAAGGAACCAACCCAAACAAATGGAACCCAGCCCAAGCAAATGGGCTAGGCCCAAAACACCTGATAGCCCAAACCGAAACACCTAAACCCTAGACATATGCCGCCAGCTTACCATCGCCGCCTCCGCTCTCCCGCCGTCCAAGGCCCACAACCACAACTACCACCAACAGCAGCCACCAAAGCCACAATAAAACGGCAATGCACGGTCGCGCCCTCCACCAAACAACCAGAGCACACCGGACACCTTAGAAATAGAGACGCCGATGGTCAAGAGGGGCCGAACCACCCACCACCACCTCAAGCCGCTGCCAAATCAAACCCCTCATCCAAGAAAAGCTCTCAGAGCCGCAACAAAATTCCACCTGTAAGAAAGAAAACCTAACCCTAACCACAAGCTCACCACTCCAAACCAACAGCCACCTCCTCGGTGAACACTCAATAACCCACCAACGCCGACCACCAAACATCCACACCAGAACCAGACCGAAACTCGAGCAACCACCACCCGCCACCACCTGCAGCGCCACCAAAGCTGAAAACAGTTGTGCGCACTCGCTCCAGACCACTAAACAAACAAGGCAAACGGAAAGGCACACGGAAAGAAGACAGCCAGAGAAGGAGATCGCTAGGGATGCGAATCGCCGCCAAGCCGTTAGGCATACCAAGACAAGTCTCAAGAACCAAGCCGAAGGGGGATCACGCATCAAACGCCACCCACAGCCGCCGTCGCGTCTGCCCGTTAACAACTGGTTACCCCAAGGAGGAAACCGGCGGCGAACGGCAAAACGGGAGGATCGAAGCAAGGAAGGCCGGAGAAGACAAAGCTCTGGTAGGAAAAGGGGAAAACAAAGATGGAAAACGAAGGAGGCCCGGGGGGAGGAGGGAGGGAGGCGCCTGCCCCCCTCCCGGCGGCGGCTAACGGGAAAGAAAACCCTAGAGAAGTTAGAGAGAGAGAGAGAGAGAGAGAGAGAGTTTCTTACATTAATCTTAGCTCTTGATGATAACCAAAACACATTTTTGGGGTTGGACCAGATTTGTAACCGTTCTACTACAAATTGCGATGTGTGTGTGTGTATTGTTTTCTCTGTTTGTTTTTCCGTTTCTTTGTCATGTGTTCTAGTGTTATCCAGCACATTGTGAATCATCAAACCCATCCAATCTATCAAAGTTAATCTTGGTTGGTGCCAGCTTGCTCTCCTCCAGTATAAAAAGACCATCCGAAAAAAGCTACAATATAATCTCTGTCTTTCGTGGCGCTCGGTGATAAGATACTTGAGCGACTTGCATCGGTCTTAGACTATTTATGCTTTCATTACACTGCGTGGTTCTTTTACTGCCTTCCAAATTTTCCTCTGATGAGTTGTGTTCCATTGTTCATTGTCACATGATAAATGCCCACTGCAGCATTGTCTTGTCTGTTTTTCCGGTTTGAAGTGTAGGTGATGTTTTAGCCTGAAGTTAGAACTTACTCTAAGTTGGTTGTGATCTTGTAGTACAGAAGCAATTTAGATTGGGGTGAATTCATCGGCACAAAGGAATCACAATCCAAATGACAGCAATATACATTCATGGCATCTGTTGGGGAGTTATTTTCTGCAAAAAGAAAAAAAAAGAAAAAAAGAAGGGAGATTTCTAAGGCAGCAAAAAGAAGAGAGGAAGATCATCTAGATTAGGCGAACTAAGATAGTATTTTCTTTTCTAATTTCTAATGCCCGTAATTCTGGTCTATTGGTATCTTCGAATTGCTTTTGAATCTACTTACCGTGTTAGCGAAAAATTTTGTATCTTTTTGTTGAATTGCTCTTGAATCTACTTATCGTGTCATGTGAATGGTCATATTGCTTTCTATGAGACTCCGGATCAGTCAGTCCAATAGCCCCGATTCGAGTTATCAAAAAAACCAACAAACAGGTCTATATGACGACATTGTCCCACCTTTTTTCCCAGTAATTGATGTGCAAAAGCTATCTCGTGAACTTCTCTAGTTCTCAAATACTTCAAATAATCTTGACATTAGGTAGGCTGGGGAGTGGTATCTTGTGAACTTCTCGAGTTCTCAAATACTTCAAAGAATCTTGACATTAGGTAGGCTGGGGAGTGGAGAGGTTGCACAAATGTAGCCCTATGAAAGTCTACTAAAAAATAAGAACCTTAGCAAAACGGGATTTTGAAGGGAGTTGAATCACAAAAATTGTCACTCAAATTGTTTAGTTCAAGTTAAGGAGATGTTTTCCTCCCTTGCACATTTGTTGAGCTCATGCTGAGAAAAAGAATGTGCCTTCTTCATCTGAATTGTTGTAACATAGGAGGGGTGGTGCATTGACTATGTTTATTTGTTCCGATTCTGTGTTGCTGGTTCTAGTGATTGCCTCCTTGAAAAATGTGGCGAAAAGCTCCCTTACTGTCATATTTTGGTATAATATCGGTTTCACACTTGGGAGTAACCTAAATTGTATTATGATATTCTAAACTATTGGGATGTTAATGAAAGGTGGGATTGATTCTATGAAGTTACTTGAAGTGCGTAAAAATTAGTCCAAATATCTTATTCATATTTAGTATCGGGATGTTCTTACATTAGCATTCAGTCAGTACGTTGCCATAAAAGTATTGATTGTGGAAAATTAAGTAGGTAGTGTGGAAAATTCGGTCAAAGCAACAAATACACAACGGGTGAAGAACCATAAAAAAAGAAACAGAAAACGCATGACACAAAGCTATTTATATGGTTCCTAAATTGTGTAGTTACATTCACACAGCTAAAACACTGCATATATCAAGTATTTGTGATGAGTATAAGTTGTTTCTACCTAAGGTGGAAACCACCACCCATTGTAAACATAATTTAGTAAACTCATTTATGTTATAGAGTTTACATCGTCACTCATCAATTGTTGTAATTCTCTATCCTCGATTTCAGAGAAGCTTGCTCCTAAATTCCTACTATCTGACCTGTTAGGTAGAATTCCAAGTCAAGATTGTGAATACCGTTCAATCATAAAATCGGCATTTTACATTTCTAATTTCGTTTCGATTCGAATCAGTCTGTACCGATAATTATATCAAGAAATATATGAAGAAATACCAGCTCGCACAGATCTACCAGGTGAGTACTAGACGGTACCTATCATACCATTTTTTTATAAAAAAAAATTCCTTGATTTCACTTTTCACGAGGCAGTTCCATTAATAATTCTTTGGTACAATACTAGATAATTACTACGAGAATTAAAATTCTCTCCGCCAGTGGGGGAAAAATGGGCTTTTCCTCCGAATCAATACCCTTCTGCCATGTCAGCCAATGGTACAAAACCAAAGCATATGGTACAACAATAAAGATTGCGGTACAGCAGTGTGTACAGATGGGTTTTGCCCCCGTCTCGGATCCTGCAAAGATGATCAGAGCCGCTCATTTTGTTCAAAACATATTGTTTACGGTCCCTATAAAAAATCATCTCAATCTGATATCAATAAAGACATTTACGAATCATCTAACTTTACTTCAAAATTTAGGTGATTTTTTGAAGCAAAGTTAAATGATTCGTAAATGCCTTTACCGATATCGGATTGAGATGATTTTTTACAGGGACCGTAAACAATATGTTTTGAACAAAATGATCGGCTCCAATCATTTTTACGAAACCCGAGACGGACGGAAAACCCATCTATACACGCTGCAGTACAGCATTTTGCTGTACCATTAGCACTAAACCAAGGGGAAAATCACCTGCTGTGCTGTTCTGTGCTTGGACTCTAACTTAGGTTAAAATTAATCCGAAAAATAAATTCTTTTTGCCGATTTAAATAGATTAAAAATTGAAACACTTAATTTTTAATCATATTTTTTAATATATAA
This sequence comes from Rhododendron ovatum, assembly GCA_019656835.1. Classification (NCBI taxonomy): domain Eukaryota; kingdom Viridiplantae; phylum Streptophyta; class Magnoliopsida; order Ericales; family Ericaceae; genus Rhododendron; species Rhododendron ovatum. Next base: position 20,805,279 of record CM033802.1, read on the forward strand.
AGAGTCTAAAAAAATTAACATTATAATAATATAAAGTAGGTAAAATAGAGAGTATTAGTAGGTAGGGGTGTTCAAGAAAACCGCCCGAACCGTAAAACCGGTCCGATCTGGACCGAACCGTCCAATTTGGTCCGGTTCTGTGGTTCTATGGTCAGGTTATGGTTTCAAAAAAATAAGAACTGTTAATTTTGGTTCGGTTACTGGTTCTCAATTAATGAACCGTGGTTAGAACCGAACCTCATCATTTAAAACTAAGATAAATATAGATATACTTATGTGTGTGTAATTAAATATGTACTCGAATTTGGTAGGTTAATCTTTTTTTTGCTAAACTTAATTTATTTAAAGATGAAATTTCATTTATTAGGAAAGCTTTTATTTTCTTCCTTCCTTTTCTGTTCCACGAAATTATCTTTTTATTTCTTTAATTTTATGAGTTCATATTTTGTAAATAAGTGTTTGATGCTTATTGGATAGAATCAGAACCAAACCAAAACCGAACCGGTCTTGCGGTTTGGTTCTGGTTAGGTTCTATGCATATATTGATTAGGTTCTAGTTTCTAATTTTCTAGAACCGTTTGAAATGGTTCGGTTACTGGTTTTCTAGAGAACTGGACCAATCCGGACCGTGTACACCCCTATTAGTACGAGGTTAAAGCAGGTAAAAAGTTGAAAACGTGTATTGTTGATCAATAGCAATTTTGGCTCAAAATGTTGCTAACATGCTCCGAGCCCTGCTATTCGTACGGAACCACGCAAGGAAAAAAGAGATTTGTCCCATTTTGCGTTCCACAAAAATTTAGAAAAATATCTATAAATTTTTGAATACGAGTATTATTTTATGGGATTCTAACAAAAATCAACTTCAACGGACGTCAGTAAATATTACTTTTGGATTCATAGAGGCTGAGTAGTTTCGCCCTACGAATCCAAAAGTAATACTTACCGATGTCCATTGGAGCTGGTTTTTTTACAAAACCCTATAAAATAATATTTAAATTTTATAAATATTTTTCTAGATTTTAGTGGGACCTGGAATGAGCTCAAACGTGTTTTTCCTTGCGTGGTTCCCTAAAAATCTTCCTTGCGATTAGAATTTCCGCCAGCTGTAACAGAGAAATGGTAGAGGTGCATGTAAATTGATCCGGACATTCACATATGTGACCATGTAAAAAAAAGAGGGTTTTGTACGAGAAATTATTCATTGCCCTTGGGGCAACACATCATATTTGACAATTGGTGCTTTTCACCAATCAAGATTTGTCCTCCTGACTTTGTGTCAGATTTTTGCCACATAAGCAATCCCTCTTTGACCCCTACCTTGACGGAGAAAAGAGGTCACAGACATGCAACAGGCGTTAGTCTATCTATCTCTTGGCTTTACTTTTTTCTCTCATTTTTTTTTCGAGAGTTTATTCATGACTTTGCTCAATCTTACTTATTCATTTGCGCAATTAATGACTAAAATGTGTTTTCAAATTTGACCAATTTTTTAATCTGGACCGTCCCGAACACTTTTTTCAATTTTGACTAATTTTTAATGTGGATCGTCCCAAACACTTTTGAACGCGCATGATTTAGCATTGTAAATCTTCTTTACGGGACTCCTTTAAAGAAGTTTTTCTCTTTTTTTCTTGCCGTTTTGCCTTCAATTACTCCTATATCTCTCCCTGAGCTCAAAAGACAACTTTGTTTTGTTTTCCTCTGAAAATTAATTTTCCCAAATTTTTTGATTGTTTTATCATTCCTATTTTTTTGGCTTGTGATGATATACCCATTCTCTGAAAATTTTGGTATTTTTTATTTTTCATATTTTTATTCATCATGTTACAATTTTTTTGAATTAAACATCTGTCTCTCATTTCTACAAAGCAAATATATGACCCAAAGTAAAAACAAAGTTAACTAGATACAAAAAAATACAAAACTTGCTATCGTAGTAGCATATACTGAACTTTTTTGAATTTTGGTACATATATTTATACTTTTCTAAATCATCTCGTCGAGACTAATTATCAATCCCAAACGTTGATACGAAGTATATAACATTGATGTCATCAAGAATATCATTCATGAAAAAATTATTTTGATCGAACATCAATAGGTACAAAAAAAAATTTGAATTTTTTTTTGTTCAGATACCTACGAATTATGAAATGTCTATACGGAGTATATTATAAGTTTTGTATTTTTTTCGTATCTAGTTAACTTTGTTTTTACTTTGTAGACATGAGAGACAGATGTTTAATTTAAAAAAATTGTAACACGATGAATAAAAATATGAAAAATAAAAAATACCAAAATTTTCAAAGAATGGGTATATCATCACAAGCCAAAAAAATAGGAATGATAAAACATTCAAAAAATTTGGGAAAAATAATTTTCATAGGAGAACAAAACAAAGTTGTCTTTTGAGCTCATGGAGAAATATAGGAGTAATTGAAGGGAAAACGGCAAAACATGGAGGAAAAAAAGAGGAAAACTTCTTTAAAGGAGTCCCATAAAGAAGATTTACGATGCTAAATCATGCGCGTTCAAAAGTGTTTGAGACGATCCAGATTAAAAATTAGTCAAAATTGAAAAAAGTGTTTGGGACGGTCCAGATTAAAAAATTGGTCAAATTTGAAAACACATTTTAGTCATTAATTGCGCAAATAAATAAGTGAGATTGAACGAAACCGTGAATAAACTCTCGAAAAAAAATGAGAGAAAAAAATAAAGCATGAGAGAGAAAAGGTAGAAATTAAAATTGAAAAGACAAAAGATAGATAGACTAACGCCTGTTGCATTTCCGTGACCTCTTTTCTCCGTCAAGGAGGGATTGCTTATGTGGCAAAAATCTGACACAAAGTCAGTAGGACAAATCTTGGTTGATGAAAGGCACCAACTATAAAATATGATGTGTTAGACCTTGGAGCAACGAATAATTTCTCGTTTTGTACAGTTGTATTGTATTATGACGTGGAGGAGGAGTTGGTTTAATTTTAACCTAAGTTAGAGTCCAGGCACAGCACATCTCGTGACTTTCCCGTTGGTTTTGCACTATATGCTTTGGTTTTGGAGCAATGCTACGCTTACAACATTCTATTACAATATGTATACAACATGCTGACGTGGCACTGGATGGAATGTTGTAAGTTGGTGGGAACCAATGCCACATCAACATGTTGTATACATGTTGTAATGGAATGTTGTAAGCGTAGCATTCCTATTGGTTTTGTACCATTGGCTGACGTGGCAGAAGGGTATTGCTTTGAAGGAAAAGCCCATTTTACCTCCACTGGCGGAGAGAATTTATTCTCAATGCTTTATAGGACTCGGAGAATTGCACCACTCAAAGCCAATTAATAGCTCCACCGAACCATCCACACTTCCTACGCAAATCCATGCCATTAAACAAACAACTAACCAGCATTTTCTTTCTTTTCTTTTTCCAACAGCTTTTTATATTTTCCCACTTAGCCAAAAAAAAAAAAAAAACCAACAACTCACGCCAATTTCTACTTGTGTCTAATGAAGAATGAAGTACAAGTTACATCGATTGAGTATAACAAGCATTTACAACCAAGGAAGGATGTAAATGCAGACACATGAAAACTAAAACAATCATTAATAATTTAGCATACATACTTATTTATTTATATACATATATATATATATATCAAAAATAAAATGTAAAATTAATTCTATGCTTCAACTTTCATACATTTTTTTATATTATTACAGATTTATAAATTGTTTTTTATTTGAAACTTGTATCTCTTGATTCTCTTTGTTTTTAAGCGTCGTGAAGAAATATCTTAAAAGAAAATAGTTAATAAAATCTTCTCGATCATCTTAAAGACTTATATATGGTTGTCAATGTAAAAAGAAAAATTCTAAAATCAACCCAATAGACTAACAATAATAAGTATGTGAATGTGTATTAAAGAGTGTAAAAGTACACAAAAATATTTTTCTTATCTTTTAGTATGATTATCGTCAACCCAATAAGCTGATAAATAGCAAGACCGATAATTAATTAATAAGATGCCTACACTAGGCTAAATTTATGGACTCATCCATACTAGATCAAGGTTTACACCATCGATTATCATAATATCTCAATCTAAATTTCAAGGGTGTTTTTCCGACCTCCGCAGCTTTACTAGGCATGTCGCAAATTAAATCCAATCAAGCTTTACAAATTGAATTAGCGGATATAAACAATAAAAAAAAAAAGCTTTACAAATTGAACCGGTTGCGATATGGGGACCGTCCATTGTTTTCTTTTCTTTTTCTAGACACTTTCATGAAAATGTTTCATGTATCCTATGAATCCTCTGCGAAATAAATAAGGTTGCCATTAGAATTCCCCGTTTTAAACATGCTCGGAAGGACATAGACAAACCCACGTCCTCTACAATTTTCCCTCCTCCTCCTCCTCCTCCTCTCTCTCTCTCATCTCTGACTGGAAATGGAATGGGTTTTACCCCATCTTCCTCATGAGCTCATCTTCAACACACTCTCAAGGCTACCCGTCAAGTCTCTATGCCGTTTCTAAAGGGTTTCCAAGCCATGGCTCGCTCTAATCACCGACCCCCACTTCATCAAATCTCAACTCAATCATCAATCCACGAAAGACAACAAAACCCAGAAGCTAATACTCGCCGTGGAGTGGACTCTTTTCTCTCCCCGTGTCTACTCTGTTGATTACCAAGCACCGGACCCCACCGTATTCGAGCTCGAACTACCCAATAGGCGGCCCGTGGTTAAAATTCTGGGTTCACTTAATGGTATCTTACTCATACTCACCGGTAAACACTTACGCCTATGGAACCCACCAATTAAAATGTTCCGGAAATTTTCACCACCTATGGAACCAGAAGGGGATGAGCTGTATGGGCTTGGTTATGACTCTGTTAGTGATGATTTCAAGGTTGTGACGGTTTTCCCTTTTGGTTATGCCGATGGTGCAAAGAAAAGTTTGGCAATAGACTCCCCTAGTTTTGTTCATGTGTTTAGTTCTAAGCTAAGTTCATGGAAGAGTATTGGGTTTTTCGATTACTGTATCGGGCACGATCCCTCCGAGCGCTCGGGGATTGCTGTGAATGGGGCGCCGCATTGGATTGCAAATCGCTTGGGTTTGGGGATGGGTTATGTGATTGTTTATTTTGATGCTACAGAGGAGGAATTCAAGGAAATGCCCTCACCTTGTTGTGAAGGTGAGGATATGCGAAATTATGAGAGGGTTCATCATTTGGGGGTTTTGGGTGGATGGCTTTGTATGGTTACGTACCATCGAACGAATCATGCCAATGTTTGGGTGATGAAGAAATACGGCGTGAAGGAATCTTGGACCAAGTTGTTTGTTCTACCAAATGAACCGGGGAAGTTTATGCCGTTGTGTTATGCAAGCGATGGAGAGGTTGTAATGGTGTTGGATCCGGAGAAGTTAGAGCCCGTTCCAGAAACTTCTTATTTTATAAGTACTTATTTGGGTGCTTTATTTCAAAAAACTCAAATAAGCAGCTTATTTTCACATTTTCAAACTTAAAAATAATGTAAATAAAAAATAATTTTTCAATTTTTTTTGTACCGTATTAAAGATCTCAATGAGATCTATCAAACAAGATCCATAGTGATAGGAAAATTATTTGCGTAAGTACATGATTTTTGAGGCTTGAAATTACCTTTTTAAAAAATAAGTACTTATTCACCTTTTTGTAGAACACACCTTATTATTAGACAAAAAATAAGTTCTTATTTCAGTTCTGGAACGGGCTATAGTCTCTTACGATCTGAAAGAATGTAGTTATAAGACGATTGATATTGCTCTATATGAACCATATCACATGACGTTTGATGTGGCTTTGTACGTGGAGAGTCTTTATTCACCTCATGATGGGATGGGACACCCTAATCAGATGTGGAAATTGGAAAAGGAAGTGAGGTAATTCAAATGGTTCAATCTGATATTTTCCTTATTCTTTCTCTTTGTATATGTACGTAGTTTGAAACTTTTGTATGTGTCTATGTGAGGTACTTTAGTATTTATATCCAATTAAAAATAAATCTCGTAGTTAGAACATTTGATTACTCAGGGAAGAATAGGTTGGTTGTTTATTATAAATGTTATTTTGATTTTGGAGAAGAGGTGTTTGTCAAATTGACTCAACCAGCTTACAACTCTGAGTCGGGTATTTCAAACTTTGGGTTTTGAGTGGATCCCTTTGCGTTGTTTGTGATATAGAATACAATACAATGTTGGTTTTGAAAGGTACGGCGCGATAGAATCATGAGCTAGATCGTTCACGGTTCCTTATGACGAGGGGAGCCTACAGTTTAAGTCCTTGACGCCTTTGACAATTAAGTGATGACGGAGATACACAGGAATAGATTAGTTGCGTAAAATCTTACAGGGAAAACCGCGTGGATAGTTGTCCCATCTTCCTCAGGAGGTCAAAGAAACTTGGTGGAGATAGTGCAAAGTAGGCAGCGTTTGACATTGAATGACAAAGGGTTTACTGTTGTGGTGTATGTTGAGAGTCCAGTGTTCCCTGACAGTGACTCTATGGGTACAGGCAATTGTGAATCTTTCATCTAGGGGTAAGTGAGAGCATTTCTCTTCTCTCTTGCAGTCTTTTGCCGATTTATATGCAAGATTTGTTGGATTAAGTGATGGATGTGCTTATTTCACCTACATGGATTGACTATGACTTACTTAAGCAAGAAAAGTTATAAGCTAACATTTAGTGCTTTTTTGATATGAAAATGAGCATTTGAGTTTGAGTATAAGTGAATGACCAATTCATCAGGTTATGTGTTATCTTGACTAAGTCACTGATATTTCCTCTTCCTATTAAGTTATAGTCATGACAAGTGACATCGTTGCAGTATTTTTAGTGCTCGTTGTATCATATAAGTTCAACTAATTGGCAAAAGGAGTTAAAATTAGGTTCTATAATCTGGTCTCCAGCTTCCTATTTACAAGTAACTGGAAATCAAGGATGTCCTTCAATGCAAAAGTTGTAAAACTGCATCTCTATTCTTGTATCTATCTGCAGTGCACAAGTACAGAGCACTCGGAGGAAACACATAAATACTGGTGTTCAGTCTCTCGATTCGTTCGACTAGCTCGCTTTTTTCATGTTTTATTCAATGTCTGCGAGTCTAGGACACTTGGTTGTGAGATTGTCTCCTCTATGAAGACGACGATTTACAATACATATATAGCATCAGGGGTGAGTCCCACATTTTGTTCAAGCAGACAGACCGATTTTGTTGCGTAGAGTGTATTCTCTTTTTAGACAAATTTTGTATTGGGCTATTGCATGTTTGAATTATAGATGAGGGATAATCACATTTCACATTGGTATTCAGTCATCAGTTATAAGTTCTGATCCAGAAAGACAGATTCCCTACTAATTGTCCTCCTATCTCAACAACTCATATGGAGTCATGGACTAATAGGAGTGAAGTTTGGTAGTTTCATTGCATGTATGGGGGGGCTATGATAAGAGATGTTTTAGCTCAGGTAACATTGTTGCACGTGGGTATTTGTCTCTTTGTTTTTCAAGTACCATTTTTAATGTCATAGGAGAACTATGATCCTTGTCTGTGTCAGGGAAGGATACCATAGAGCTACTTCATTTGGTTTTCCGTGATCAACCATGACGTAGTTGTCAAACCCTTCAAATCTATCAAATGTAACCTTGGGCCGGTGCTGCTAATTTCCCTTACATTTTAGAAAGAAAGCCCCCCCAAAAGTAGTACAATATATTCTATGTTTCTCACGGAACTCGGTGAGGTGATAAGAATCTTGAGTAACATTCATCCTTTTTAGATGATTTATGTTGTGCTACCACTGCTTGGTATTTTAGTTGCTTTATTTTCTCTTCAGCTTGATATTATTCCTTCATTTAGTGTTGTATGAAGTATGCAATATAATTCCTCTCTCTCTCTCTCTCTCTCTCTCTCTCTCTCTCTCTCTCTCTCTCTCTCTCTCTCTCTCTCTCTCTCTCTTTCTCTCTCTCTCTCTCTCTCCGTTTAATTTGTTTTTTGCGTTTTAACTTTCAGGGATTGTTTTCGCCTTTTGTTTGATCTCATTTTTATATGCTTTTGATATTTTACTCCAGCAGCAACTTAAATTTGGGTGAATCATCCACACGAAGGAATCCCAAACCATAATTCGTGATCACAGCAATGGGTGATAACAATCTGGTTTCATTTCCTCACTTGGACGATTTCTGCAAAAAGATACGGAGTGAGAGATTTTGGCTTGGCGGTAACTAGAAAAGTGGGAGGGGTAGATCATCTAGAATAGGCTAACTTGGACATGTGCTACTTTTGTTTTGTAACATTTCTGCCCATAATTCTGGTCTGTTGGTATCTTTGAAGTACTCTTGTATCTTGATGAATTGTGCCCTTAATGGAGGGTGTTGAATTATTGTCATTTTAGTGGTTGGCACATATTCTGGTAATCATGGCACATATTCCGATAATCATTTGGCAAGGAAGTTAGCCATGTTGATCCTGTATATTTCTTCCGAACTGTATGCAGAGCTTAAGGGAAATGGTAAATAGCAATAAACAGGAAATTTTGCTACAAATGTTTGAGCAAAATTAAATTAGTGTGTCGTGAAATTCTGAAATAGACATTTCCTTCTTTGCAATGATCAGTAAATGATGAGCAAACGCGGTCTAATAGGACACGTTTTATAGTCATTTGGAATTTGGAAGGAGAGAGTACGTGAAACGAGGTGTAAGAAAGTTCTCCTCTCAAAACCACTTGCAGCCCAATCACTAGGGCTTGTGATGTTGATTCTGCTTCGTGTGTGATCCGAACGTCTAGCCTTCAATCTGGGAAGAGACTCACTTCTTGGTGATCATGATCATTTGCTTCTTTTTCTGTAGCCAGAAATTGTACTTTCTCTTCCAAATCTCTACTTCTTTTAGTAAGCTCGTCAACTTGTGCTTTTAGAGACGCTAAGTAGTCCGTTGTGGTAGCAAGCACAGATGCCTTATCTTTCTAGACAAATCGAAAACAAAAATTTCATTAGTGTTTGTGTTTCGATAAAATATAACATGACTACTCAGAAAGAAAGTTTATACATAGTGTGATATGAGCCACATGCGATAACAGTTTTAGTATGATATCGAGCACAAAATGCCACATTATTTGGTATATTATCTCGGTTGAGTACTAGACACGTGGATTGTGGAAGGATCATGCAAGGACGGACCCAGAAATCTAGCTTAGTGGGACACCTTATTAATCATAATTGTGAAAATATTATTTTTAGTCCACAACAATATGATCATGCTTAATTTAGATAAGCATTAAAATTCACAATGCTTATTTTTTATGAAAAGATCCGAAAATGAGCGACACAATCTTAGACAAAACTTTCAAAGTTTGTTTTACATTAATGTCATCGACAAGCTTTTAAAATGATCGAAATGGTTTTATTACTGACTTTATTTTAAAATATTTTTCCACGACGGTTAAAAATAAAGAAAACCAAGAAATAAGGCACCAACTAGACAAACAATTTATGAACAAATAAATATAAATCAACTAAACAACGAAAATTGAAGCTTAAACTCAATTCTACTACATTATTATTTGTGAGGTATATATAAGTTGTGTATGCTAAATGTACGGTTTCACAGTACGGGTAGGGGTTGCGGTAAGAGGAGGAGGGATTGGGAGATGCTGCCCGTGCTTGGCAACGGTGCCAAGCAGCCATCCAGTCATTCATCTCGATAATAGACGGTTCAGATCTGTGTGCGCTCATATTCAATCTGAGCCGCCCGTGCAGATATGAACGGCTGGATGCTGCTCGGCACCCACTTGACACGGGTGCTTGGCAAGGAGGAGGAGACGGTTGCTGGGTGTGGAGGGGAGGAAGAGTGGTAGGCCCTTGTTTTTTGCCCTCTTTCTCTCTCCAGTAGACCCAAAATGAGAGGTGCTACAGTTCCCAAGGGAGGGATCCCGACCGGATTCCCGACGGCGCACCGGGTCCACTCCGGCTAGCAGACGGCTGATCCGAGCCGTCCAAAAATTTAAAAAAAAAAAAAATCAAGTGGGCCCGCGCGAGAATCAACAGCAACCGATGTGTGTAGGTGGCCGATCCAAACACTCTATTTTTGTGTGTATATCTACTAGTTTTTTTTTTTAGAATTTTTGAACGGCTCGAATCAACTGTCCGGTGGCCAGAGTGAGCCCGGCGCGCCGTCGGAAATCCGGTCAGGATCCCTCCGTCGGGGACCTTAGATTTTCTGGACCCAAAATACCCCTCGAATATGCTTGCGTCACGTGGACTGCACAGTGCACATGTGCAGCAGATGTTTGACATTGGAACGCATCAACAACTAGGAGTATAAGGTTAGCATTGTCCAAAGAGTCCTACTATAGGGACCCACGGGTCCCGTTGGGAAATCGTTCCGACGGTTGCGTCGGGCCGTTTTCGGCCACCGGACGGCCGATCTGAGTCGTTAAAAAATTCTTTAAAAAAAATAAGAGGTCCTACGTGGGAATCAATACTTTATTTTCATATATACACATATAAACATATATACATAAAAAATGTAAGGTGCTTGATGCAAACACTTTATTTTCGTATATACACATATAAACATATATACATAAAAAATAGGATGTTTGGATCAAGACTATAGTGGAATTCGCTTCGAACCCGAAGGGAAATATGAAAATTTCCGGCCACCGGACGACCAATCCGAGCAGTTAAAAAATTCTAAAAAAAAAAACGAGGGGGCCTACGTGGGAATCAACGGCATCTGATGTATGTAGGGTGTTTGATCCAAATACCTTATTTTTCGTATATACACATACGAACATAAATACATAAAAAATAGGGTGTTTGGATCAAGACTATAGTGAAATTCTCTTTGAACCCAAAGGGAAATATGAAAATTTTACCCTTAAAGATGAAACAATTTTTTCTCAATATTTCGTCGGCATAGACTATTTTGTTGCATTAATTCCATGAAAAAAATTTGTAGTGATGACAACAATTTTTAGTGCAAGTCTTAAAAATAAAAATTTGTAGTAGTAGAAAGTTGATATAGTTATACTATGTGCAGAGAAAAACTTATTATTTACGGAGCCTCCGTAAATAAGATTTATGACGCTCAATCTAGTGCTTCCAAAAGTGTTTGTGACGGTCCGGATTAAAAACAAACTATTACCGGTCAAAGTTTAAAAACGTATCTCAACTATTGATTGCCAAAACGGATGACTGTAATTGCGCAGAGTCGTGAATAAGTTGAAATAAGTTTCTCTCCTATGTGTTATACCTTTGTTCCCAGAGGAAGAAGTGATTGCAGTGCTTGAAAGCTCTCAATAAGCTTCTCTCTCCTGTTTCTCTCAGATACCATGTGGTGTGCAACTGAGTGCTTGACATGGGCTGGCTTCGTTGCGCTGGTTCTTGAACCGTCACCAAATTCAAGGTCTCGTTTGATAATTGTGATAGATGGGTGAGATTCGTAAAAAGTGGGATTATGATTGAGATTAATAATGAGAAGGAATTGATAATTTACATGTTTGTTTGACACGGAATTAGATGATGAAATTATTAATATTGTGTTTGTTTGCGCAAGTAGGATAGGATTAAAACATTGAATTTTCAACATTGCCCTTGCGTTCATTGTTGGACTCTTGAACAAATCAAGGTCGTTCATCTAAAAACCCTAAACACAAACGGGGAATTCTCACCTCCCTACTTCTCACGCCCCTCTCTCTCTCTCTCTCTCTCTCTCTCTCTCTCGCCAGAAATTCAAGTGCCCAAATTCGAGCGCGAAGGCAAAAAGCATACCAGTACGCGATTGGAAATTGGTACTCTGTACCCTTCTCTCTCTCTCTCTCTCTCTCTCTCTCTCTCCAATGCTCAAGAACAAAGTCTCCATTGTTGTTTTTTGTCCTATCAGTCAAACCATCTAATGAACTTGAACCACCATTTTCTGTTATTTCTGGAAATTTTCATCCTCAAGCACGAAGCCAGAAGCTTCAAACTCGTCTTTGATTTTTAAGAGTTTTCCTGTTTGGTTCAGTGACTTCGATCTTTGCGTGCCAATATAAGCCGGAAATAGGTTGAGATCTAAGGGCAGTCTTGACAATAAATTTAAAGATCATGGGCAATATAGTCAATCAATTTTAATGAGGTGGGATAGAATTCCCAATACCGTGTCCTAGGCGGGATGAGTAATCCTCCCATTTTTGAGGGATTGATAATACCATCGGATTGTTGGCTCCGGATCCCCTGTCCTGATGTCCCTGTCTCTCTTCTCTGTCCCACACCTAAAATGATGACACGTGTCTTAACTAGCAAAACCTAAAAGGACACGCTACACCCAATCACTCCCTTTGTCTTCTCCCTGCTTCCTTTGCCTCAAAAATCACGAACCACGCTGCGGCTTTCTCGCCGGTGCAACTGCCACCACCACCACCACTTTCCCGCTTTCACTTTGCTCCAAGCTTCTCTTTAACCGCCTCCGACCGTCATAAGCGGCTCAATCCTCTTAAGTGGTCGGCGATGAGCTTGATCCACCTCCCTCCTCTCACCTCCCGAACAACCTTTACTCGTTCCTTTCCATTTTCACCACTAGTGGTGGTACTATTAGTTCTGGCATGGGCCGAAGCCAACTGGAATTGGCCAAAGCAACACAACACAACACAACACAAAGCGGAAAAAAAATAACAACTGTTTTTCTAGAGAATTAAATGGTTCATCCTCACGAGAAAAAGCACGAGAGAAGAGGAAGAGAAAAACGCCGGTACGCTCGTTTCGCCACCACTCACTGGTACTATGGTCCGTGATTTTTGGGGCAAAGGAAGCAGGGGGAGAAGACAAAGGGTCGGATTGGGTGTGATGTGTTTTTTAGGTTTTGCTAGTTAGGACACGTGTCATCGTTTTAGTCCCACCCAATGAGAGAACAGTAAACATGATATTAATGGCCCCAGAGGATTAATAATCCCATTCGGGCCATCACAGGTCCTTGTACACAATCAAACAGGGCCCCAAGTTTCTGGAGAGAGAAATGCTAGGTGCAAAAAAAATAGATAAAAAAAATATCTTAAAAGTGTATATGAACGGCTCAGATGCATTACACATCGAATCTGAGCCATTTATGTACACTTTAAATGTATTTTCTTTGTCAATTTTCTTTATTCCTAGCACTCCTCAGAAAAAATACGTGATCGCTGTTTGTTGGTTATTCGGTTTTCTAACCAAATTCATGGTTGAAGGGGGTGAAATACTTACGTAATTCTCGCGATTCGAGGTATTGCCAGCTGAAATCATTTGGATGATGGATTGGTCTAAAATTACTTAGATTCAATTTTCCAAATCGAAAAAGATATACATTCCGACCGTGGGTGTAGGGAAATCGTAGGGACAGCCGTGCCGAGCCGTCTCCGGCCACCGAATGGCCGATCCAAGCCGTCCAAAATTTTAAAATAAAAAAATGAGGGGCCTATTGCGAGAATCAACGGCATCCGAGATGTGTAGGGTGCTTGATCCGAGCAACCTCTTTTCGTGTTTATATGTATATACCTCAGATGCCGTTGATTTTCGCCTACAACCCCTCGTTTTTCTTTTAAAAAAAATTTAGACGACTTAGATCAGCCATCCGGTGACCGAAAGCGTCCTGGCGCAGCCGTCCCTTCGATTTCAGTACCGACTGGGTATGTACCAATAGTACTATTATTTCCAAACAGAGTAATCATTTTTTTTTCTGGTTTTCGTGGTAGTGACATGGGCGGGTAGCCTATGAACAGTTCCGCCCTTGGGGATCAACTACTGATGAGGTTGATAAGGACCCCAATGCTTGCTCAAAGAAGGGACGGAATTAGGATTTCATAAGCGCGGGGCCGAATTATGAACAAGAAAATTTTGAAATTTTAAGGTTTAAAAATCTAACAGTTTGTTTAGTTTAGGTTTTGAATGAGGTTTTTTGAGTAATGAGTGGAGAAAAATAAAAAGAGAAATGAGATTAATAATTAAAAGAAAACTTATGGCAGACTGTGTGCAAAGAAAGAAATTAAGTTTTGAAACCCAAATGAACACATTTTTAAAGCATTTAAATGTCTAAATAATATTCAACACAAAATACAATAGGTGTTCTTAACCCAAAAAAAAACAAAAACTAACATTAATATTGAAATTTGAAAAAAAAAAAAAAAACCCGAAACAACGCGGGGGCGTGCCCCCTATATGTTCCGTCTCAGGCTCAAAGCGAGGCGGCTTGAGTTCGTTGCGGAAGAAGTCCAACGTGGATTCGCTCATTTTGGAAGCGCTGGGATGGATCCCCGGGGACTCGGGGATAAATTGGTTTGACCCGACGGAAGTGTTAGAGTCGGACCCGTTTGGACTTGGAGGCCGTTTGGCTAGTGTTTGGTCATCCTCCTGATCCCAACAATCGGGAAGATATCCGGGCTCGTTCATTTCGTCGAACGAGACGAAGGAGGAGAGGTTGTCTTTGAACGGCAACACTTCGGAGGCTTCGGTTTCGTCGCCACAATCAATCTTTGGGCGCTTGTTGAGGATTGTGGTGTTATTGTCGTGACGGTCTGGGTCTAGGAATAAGGTGGAGAAATTGGGGAAGGAGTTGGTCTCGCGGTTGAGATTTGGACAAGAGGAGGCTTTCATTTTTGTGTTGCTTTTTGAAAATGTTTTTGATCGGAAGATGGAGTTTTAAATTGGAGCGTGAAACTAGGTGCAAAATGAAATGGAGTACGAGAGAGAGTAAAGTTTCGTTGATTAAGGATCGGGACTGGATAAGATACATGACATAAAAAATATGAAAGAAAGAGAGAATAAAGTTTCGTTAATTAAGGATCGAGACTTGATAAGATACATGACATAAAAAATATGAAAGAAAGGGAGAGTAAAGTTTCGTTCATTAGGGGGTCTAATAAAAAATATGAAAGAAAGGAAGAGTAAAGTTTCTTTGATTAGGGGACCTAATCAAACAGGACCACCTTTGATCGCGTGGAAATCGAAACAACCATGCTACAAACAGGACCACCTTTGGTCCTCCTCTCCAACGGCGTTTGCCTCTTCCGTCAAAAGGGGGGCATGAATTGTATTTCACTCATGCACACGTTTTCTTCTCATGGAGAGCTTTTTTCTGCTAAATATCATCTCCCACCTCTTATATAGATTGTAACACTCAAAAGAAAATAGAAAGAGAGAGAGAGAGAGAGAGAGAGAGAGAGAGAGAGAGAGAGATTTTGTTTACACCGGATTATTTTGTCGACTTATTTATTTTATCTTTGTTAAAAAAAAAACACACATTTGTTAGTTTTTCGTCAAATTTTTGAGAATTATTGCTTTTTCATGACAAAAGAAATTTGAAAAGTAAAAAAAATTACAATCAAACCCAATCTTTTTTTAATAAAGAGACAATAAAAAGCCGATAAGCCCATTTTTTCTTCTTTATTAAAAAAAATAGATTTCAATCGTAATTTTTTACTTTTTAGATTATTCTCGTCACGAAGAAGCAATATTCTCAAAAAATAGACGAAAACTAACAAATGCAATTTTTTTTGTCCAAAAAAATAAGCCATTTGGCTTAGAATGCCAAACTAGGCATAAGTTACGTGTAAAGGGGGTGAAATACCATTTATGCTCCCTCCCCTTTTGACGGAAGAGGCAAATGCCGTTGGGAAGGAGGATCATTTTGGCACACATTTTAAACATTAAGGACTAAATTGGCTAAATTCGCACATTGGGGACCAAATTGGCAATTTGCTAATACTTTGGGGACCAAAAAGGCAAAAAAGCCCCTAGCTTGCTCCAACGAAACCCAAGGTCGAGAGCCTGAGAAGATGATGATTTGGTGAAGGATCTTGGTGGGTTTTGAACTTGGAGTGAGATTTTTTTTTTTTTTTTTAGTGAGAATGTGAGAAAGAGAAAAGAGAGCCGATGGAGAGAGACAGGTGGTGTGCGTGTGTGTTTGGGAAAATTTATTTCTCTACACCACACACTCATATATATATATATACAAACACACACTTTATATTCAATGAGGGATCCCGTATGGGCTTACCGTGCGGGACTCTCTTTTCCCGATCGAATTGTGATAATCCAAGCCACTCAATGTGTTCAGAACGTGATTTTAAGGATACTCGTGAGAAGTAATCAAAAATAATAATCGGGAAGGGCTTGATCCGAGTAGTTTTTTACTGAACCGTTCAATAAAAAACTGTTCGGATCTAGCCCTTTCCGATTATTTTTTTTACTGATTTCTCGCGGGTATCCTTAAAATCACGTTCTGATCACTTTGAACAGCTCGGATAGTCACAATTTGATCGGAAAATGGGAGTCCCGCACGTTAAGCCCGTGCGGGATCCCTTAGGGGAACCGGACTCTATCTATATATATACACATACATACATACATACATACATACATACATACCCATACATATACACCTTACACTAGCACCCCTTCCACTTATAATTCTATCACATTGATCTCAAATCAATTAAACTCCACAAATTCCTTATTATAAAACCTTTAAACGATTTTTTAAAAATACAGAGCTCTACAGGCCTAAACTAGAAACAAAATAATAAAACTTATTATATTGCAACATAATATTTCCTAATATTATGTTAACATCTCCCCTCAAACTCAAGTAGGTCTACCAACTTGAGTTTGAAAAAACCAAGAGAAATCAAAAGCAGCCATGCCAAGACAAGAGAAACCAAAAGAATCTAGAAAAGAGAACAACAGGGAGAGCCAAAAACAACCATGAGCGAGAGAAGCCACGATAGTAGAGATTTGAGGTGAAATCCGAGTGTACGAGCCAGTTACATATTACTATAAGTGCCCAGTGGACGGCGACGAAGTTTAGGCTGCCCGCTGAAAGCAAAAATTTCACAAGGCCTAGATCTTATAGCTCTGATACCATGTTAAGAAAAGAGAAAGATGTATTATTGATTGTATTCAAACCATAATCTAGCACGTCTTTATATAGGCTACACAACTCATAACAAGAAAATACGCATAACAAGAAAATCTAAACTAACTAAAAAACGTAGATAATAATCTGCTTAAACTAGAAACAAAATAATAAAACTTAAAAAATATGGCAACATAATTTTTTTTAATATTATGTTAACAACAACAACTAGCACTAGGCACTCGCATCACCACCTCCACATTCACCTCTACCTCTACCTCTACCCGTTTGATCAGACCAAGCATCAATCACATCACCGTCCTCCATTTCCAGATCACCGGCAGTTTGGTTGTCACCGATTTTAGTGCCATCGTATGTGAAAGAACCTCATCGCAGAGCAAACCTACCCGATCGCAGTAAGCAAGCTTGAGGAGACGCAGCGGTGCTTCAAGTCTCACACTTAGATAGATGTCAAACTCTTTTTCTCTCTGCGCCTTCACGGTTACATGTGTTTTATCTTTGTTTGGTACTCCTAGACATGGCCACTCCATTTTTTTTTTTGCCTTTTCCCCTGCCACTTCACAACTTTTGGAGAAGCTACACCAAAGAAAACTAAACGATAGGTCCTTCATCGAGTGTGTATATATATATATATATATATATATATATATATATATAGTCCTTTTCAGGTCCGGACCTCTTACGGTCCGGACCGTCCGGACCTCCCATTTTCCGATTGAATTTTGATGATCCGAGCCGCTCAAAGTGATCAGAACATAATTTTAAGGGTACTCGCGAGAAATCAGCAAAAAAAATGATCAGGAAGGGCTTGATCCGAATAGTTTTTTATTGAACGGTTCAGTAAAAAACTGCTTGGATCAAATCCTTCCTGATCATTTTTTTTGCTGATTTATTGAGGGTACCTTTAAAATCACGTTCTGAACACATTGAGCGGCTCGGATCATCGCAAATCGATCGGAAAAGGGAAAATCCAGACCGTAAGAAAATCCGGATGAGTGGACCTGAAAATTACTATATATATATATACACATAATGTGAGAGAGAGAGAGAGAGAGAGAGAGAGAGGCGGAATGCATTCCTGGAAGGGCTGGAAGAGATTTTTCAAAATTTGTATGGACGATTTTAAGTAATCCTAGAAAACAGGCTCGTAATATCAATTCGAAGCACAGGAAATCAGAGGCCATTGCCCATTGTAGAGAAACGGTCCAAAAAAAAGGGTATAGTATTCTTTCACCTTCCATGGGGTCGTTGACTGTATTCAAGTATGCATAAATACGTACCTATCCAATTGATCGGTGGGGGAGCGACACCGCTAAAATGAAAAAAAAATAGACTTTATTTTATTTAAATGTGATTATTTCTCAAAATATTTGTATAAAAATAAAAAAAATTTACTTTTTCGATATGTCTCGTCGAGACGAATCAAATAGTCAAAAAAATTAGCACAATCACGAAAAAAATTGAATAAAGACAAAAAGTACTAAAAGAGAAAGTTGTTAGCGGAACGGGGTCTAATGACTTTTGATTTGTCCGGAAAATGCATTTTGAGAACTTTTGTCAATTAGTTAATTAGTAGGCGGTGATTCTTTTTTAATTATTTGCATTTCTATTTCCATTATTGAACAATGAATTAGCAGCAATTAACTTTGAAATTTAAATCCTTTGAAATCACGGCTATTTTTCTAAGGGATTTCACTGCTTTTGAAATGGGTTTGTTTTATGGAGAGAGAGAGAGAGAACCTCAGAAGAGAGAAAGAGAAATTGCTTCAGGAAATTTTTTTTTATGCGAGAGAGGTACGGAGTCATTCCACTGTTTTTTGTTAATGGGGTTATATGTATGTTTTGTTAGGTTATTTAAGTTGAACCAATTGATACCCAATTGAGACTCATTAATTGATGGATTAAATGGATTGAGACCCATTCTAACCCAACTTATTGTTGGGTTCCCTTCTTTAGTGGAAGCCCAATATTTTTGTTAGCCCAATAATAATTTGTTTGGCCCAAAAGAGTATTAATTTGTGTGGGCTAATTTTTTGTGGAACATTCTACATTTTGGAGCACATGACTTGCACATGGGTTTTTACTTAGCTTCTCTTGGAAGCCTTATCTTTTGGTTATCTGGAAAAAGAAAAGGCAATGGGTTTTGTTGTTGCTGTCTGGAAAGAAAAAGAAATACGGCTGTGCTCTGTGTGCGTTTTGTGAGCTTGGTGGAAAAGGTCAAGGCCAAAGTCCACTTTGTTCTCTCAATATTCGGCAGCTTCTTCGTCAACTTTTGGGCTGTTTTGTAATCAGTTTGGAGCTCTCCATTCCAGCTCTGTTTTGGAGGGTTTTGTCCATCTAATTTGGTGAGGTCTTCTCCTCTTGGTTATTTGTATTTGTTGGATAGACCTTAAGGTGTTGTTTGTGAGATCTTTGAATCTCTTGTAAACCTATTTGTAAGAACCTTTATTGATAGTGGAATCGGATTTCGGTCCCGTGGACGTACCTCACACTTTGGGGGAACCACGTAAAAATTCCTTGTGTTCGTTTGGTTTGTCGTTTGTGCATTTTGGTTACGTCGCTGCATTTATTATATTTCCTTCGTGATTTACTTGTGGAAAATTTCGCATATTTTTCCCAACACTTATAAATAGATTGGATTGGACCTATTTTTTAGTTGATGAGATTGGATTTGTTAATAAATTTGAATCTAATTTGTCACCCTTACAAATACATCAGTATTTATGAAGAGTTCCTGGAAGAAAACTTTCAAGAGCATTCAATGCTTCTCCATGTGTGAGATATCCAATATCTCCAAAAGTCATCAGTGGCTGCCAAGCCTATCCAATTCTTGACTTTGGCCAGCCATTACCATCACCCACATGGGTCAATTCCAACAATAACCACGTCTGCGGATCAATTTACGCGCATTTCAACACGCAATTCTTTTATATCCCTTCCTTAATTGTTTTCCTGTAAGTACTAATTGAAACCTTCAAAGCCCAGAGTCAGAAACAAAAGTGAGAAAAGAAAGCATATATATATATGGCAGCTAAAGGAGTTGGAGTAATCCTCGTTTTCTGGCTCCTAGCTTCAGGTATGCTATTCTATGCTTCTCTTCCCCCGGCCTTTTCTACTCCTAGAAATTCAAGAAATTTCTACTTTCAACGTAATACCCAAGAAATTTCTACTTTCAACGTAATCAACAGGCCAGGTGTGTTCTCGGTCTGAGGTGTGATATGTGCATGGGAGTAAAGCAACGAACACACATATCTGATACTGATCCGAACATAGATGTGTAAGTAGCCGTGAGATGCATGTAAGCCCTCACACACAATACACGCGAGACTAGAAGCATCGGATGGCTACTAGCTAAAACATCTATGTCCGGATATCAGCGTTTTCGTAATTTTTATACATGTGATATACTTACATATATACACGTATGTACCAACGGTACATATACCCTCTGCTCTCTTTAACTAATTAAACTCCAGTGTATATATGTTCTTAGTACCTGTTAATATATATATATATATATATATATATATATATATATATACAGTGAGCTTCCTGTGAGGACCTTAAATAGGCTCCTTAAGTGCGGACCTCCTCATTTCTCTCATTTCCCGATTGAATTTCGATGATCCGAGCCGCTCAATGTGATCAGAACATGATTTTAAGGGTATCCGCGAGAAATCGGCAAAAAAAATGACCGGAAAGGGCTTGATTTGAGCAGTTTTTGTTTGAACCGTTCAATAAAAAACTGTTCGGATGAAGCCCTTCCTGACCATTTTTTTTGACAATTTCTCACTGTAACCCATAAAATCACGTTCTGATTACATTGAGCTGCTCGGATCATCGAAATTCGATTGGGATCTATGAGGTCCGCACTTAAGCTTAGTAGGGGATCCCTCATAAGAAGGGGACTCATATATATATATATATATATATAGAGAGAGAGAGAGAGAGAGAGAGAGTCTTATGGGAGTATAGTGATACATATAGTGCCGATGTTTTATTCTTTTGGTGACCAAATTCTCGAGATTGGGGTGGGAAAAAAACCCGATCAAATCACCTGTATCAAAAAAGTGTCAGTACCTTTGACCCGTGCACAAGAGTGAAGGTATATGGGGGGTGGGGGTGGCACGTGCCACCCCTGATTTTGCATAAAAATTAATTTTACACTAGAGGAAGTTGATTAGGTATTTATTACGAACTAAATAATTTGATTTTTCACTAGAATAATGAAAAAATAGCAACAAAAGATATAAATGGCTCGGATCTAAAAGTAATATGTCAATTATTTTAATTTAAAGATCACAAGATAGCTGGATCAACCCTTTATTCATTTTAACAAAAATAAAAACCCAAGACAAAGTCTAGTTTACGTTTAACCTTTCTCTTCGTATTGCTACTAATAACATGTAAGGTATACTAGTGAAGCACCAAGAGGTTGGCCAATTAGCTTGGTGTGGGACTTAGGAGTTTGCTTCTTCATAAGGTCTCAAATTAGATTCTTCTGGCCAGTAACTCTTGAGACCACCTCACTTTCATGAAGCGTATAACACAGTTATGGGAGGGGCTACAGGGAACTCCAATTAAACAGTGTCACCCCCTTAGTTCCATCCTAACTCTGCCATTGCCCTTGCAATTTCAGTTGCAGAATTGCACAAAAAATATCCTTTCATATTCTCATACCATTCATGCGATTGAAATTGCATGAGAACAGGGGAACAAACACCTTTTTGTATAGGTGACCTGGTGAGCCCGTTAAGAGGGGAGATTCGGCGCCCAAAAATTCCCCAAGTTCGGATAAGGGAAAACGATATTCGCCCTTGACCTGACCCAATGCCTATTATCCTAATTCCTAACCAATCTTCAGATTTTCTGAAGTGTTAATAGATATGCATACTTGGATGCGTCCGTGCGCGCAACAGGCACTCTCTTGGACCGCTTTGAAATCACAACCTTTTTTACGGGGATTCGTACCCAGTTGAATGAAATTCACAGCATTGATTAAAAGATTCATAGCATTTGCATAGAGATTCGTGACAATTGCTTAAAATCCACAATGCTTAACATACCTATCTTATGAATTCAAAGGCTGTCACGGCCCAAAATTGAAGGGTAAAATCCGTGACATGGTCAGTGATTTAAAAATCACCACAGGCTTTGATATCAACAACCATAAAATTTTATTCTAAAAATTCTCAGATCTATAAATTAAGATATATTACAACAGAGCTTGCTAGCGTCCGAACCCAGTACAAACTTTGAACTACAATAAGTAAAATACATAAATGTGGCAAACACACACGTGCCACTTATCATCACACCGTTTTATTATGTAGCCATAACTACTGGAATCTTCCACATATAGTAACAACCTTCTTTTAACCCTGAATACCTGAAAAGGTTTTATGAAAACACAAAATCATTCAGTAAGTTACGATATACTGGGGTTACATAAGAAAACATGAGATAATTTGAATAAAACATGCAGAGCATAATCTCAATTACCAAAAAAAAACATGGCATCAACACAAATCCTAGCATAATCAAAATAAAACATCCCATAGACTTAAAATCAACAATATTTTTTAACAACTTCCAGGCTTGAATCCGTAATTGGTGTAATTCCGGCGGTAGCATGGGGAGCAACCCCAGCAAAACAAGGGAAATGATATCAATTCCCAAAGGATACCCGGCAATATACATCGATAGGCGCTAAGAGCAACTCACTACCCACGTATAACTCGCTGCCTAGATATTGCCACAAAACTTTTCATTTTCTTTTTAAAATTAATCCCATGTTTCTTTAAAATTCCTTTTCGCAATAAGTCATGCTTAATATTCACTGTGTACAAAACGTCTATTTTTAATATATTCGAACATAATATCTTATAAAAACTAACAAACAATTCGAAAGAATTATGTAGCCAGAGTATATTCGTAACTCACCTTGCTTTTGAAGTACAAATTACCGTACCAACAACCACTGATTAGTTAACGAAACCTGTTAACAATTTACACTCACGTTAATTCTTTGATTATCAATTAGTTCTTTATTATTTTAATACTACCTTTCATTACTATCCCTACATCTATTTTATTAATACTATTATTATCATTATCTACCGCTGCTGCCGTGCATGGCTTAGCCACGATGCGGCGACGGCGGTTTCTTGGCGGCTTAAACATGGACCCGTGAAGTGGTGGTTTACGGTATGGGTGATTGTGGTAGTATGAGGGAGAAGGAGTGTGAGAGTGAGTGAGCCGAGAGCTATGGGAGACAACAATGGTAGCTCTCTCGTGCAAGTGCCGCAGTGTGGCGGCATCAACTTTGTTGTTTGGCCGAAAGGAATTGAAGAAGAAGAATTGGGGAAGAAATAGAAAGAACAACATGGCTGCTTATATATGTATACATATATTTTAATTTACTTCCATTTCCATTTCCCTATTTTAATATACTGTTTCTTCTTCTTCTTCTTCTTATTCTTTTTTTTCTTTTTAAATCCGTGAGAGGGAGAGAGGCATGAGAGGGCTTTGTGTTGGTAGTGTGAGCCGTGTGTGTGGTGTGAGTAAACAAGAGAAAAAGAGGTGAAAACTCACCGAGTTTTTTTTTACCTTTCTCCTCCTCTCTCTCTCTTTTCTTTCTTCCTCCTTTAATGGTTGCTAGTGGTGTGCCTAGTGTATGTGACGTGGAATGGAATGCAAAGGTCATACCATGTGCTATTTATAGTTGAGCTAGGTAATAAGATAAGAGTTCTAGAATTATCCTAGAGTATCTAACATAATCTAGCAAATCTTATCTAATCTTATCCAAACAAATCTTTCAATATCTAATAATATCTAATAAAATCTAAACAAATCTTTCAATATCTAGGAATATCCAACAATATCTAGAAAAATCCAACTATATCTATTGAGTCTCTTATCCGATTATTTCCGGATTATTCCTTACGCCTTGCAAGAGCATGTACCACATTGTTTGTTAATAGGGTTGAGGCGATATATGAAAATACTCTAATTTTTATAAATTTTGAGCCAAGACTTAGTATACTCTAAATCGTAATGGTAAGCGGCTTGCTAAATGTTAGCTCTTATTATTATTATTATTATTCTTTTCTTCTAACTCTTTTTAGCGTCTTATTTGTTTATAAAAAAAAATTGGGGTGGTACAAAGGCTTTCCGAGGGTTGCATCCCATACATATCCAAATAAGAGTGGGTGGTTGTTTTGATGGACTTTCGGGGGGCATATGATTGTCATCGGCCTAGGTGCCAACATAGTTGGGATGTAATAGGTTGTTGATTGTGATGTCTTTTATCCCATTTCCTTTTAATCTTAATTTGTAATTTTGGTTCGTTGATTACTAAAATTTTCTTTGTTGATAAAAAAAAAAAGAAGAGAGAGTGTACATTGTAGCAATTTCCTAGACTTCTGTATCATTGCACTTAACTTGTTGAAATAAAGTGCAGTTTGACTAATGAAATTTTTTACATTCAATTAAAAAAAAAAAAAGTGTGTTTCAGCCAGAATGCCAAAGCTTGCCCTCAATATTGCTTGGAAGTGGAGTACATGACCTGCAAATCATCTGGGAATGAGAAGCTTTATCCTGGATGCACCAACTGTTGCTTCCTAGCCGGAAAGGGCTGCACCCTTTATTTTTCAAGTGGGAACCCTCAAACCTGTCCAAAATAGCTTTTGAGCAATGGACAATGGAGATCCATCCATAATTATGCAGCATAATGTACAATAAAAGTGTCGTCCCTAATTGTTGGTCCTTTTTCTGATAGCCATACTTGTAATATGATTAAAAAGAAACATTTTTGTATATAACTTATTGAATTGTTTTACGATGTTCAAAAGTTCTTCAATCTCTTTTGAACAGTGTAAAAAAAATTCACGAAGTTGTTTACGAAATACTCTCTCTCTTTTTTAATCAATTACTGGTACTATTATCAAAAATGAATCAACAATTAGGAATGAAGGATGAGCTAAATCCTTTTTTAGCAGTCTTTAGTGTAATAGACGAAATACAATCAATTAATAAAGAGATGATCTCATTGTATCTGTAAATTAAAATTAAGGGCATACGACTTTGTTTGTTTTCGTGTCGTAAAATTCTTGGGCACGGTGCTCAATAATTTTTTTTTCTCTCTTTCTCTCTCTCCACTCATTACTCTCAAAAACTTTCCTTAAAAGTCAAAACCCAAATCAAACAGGATTGGCTGCATGTTGGATCCAACAGAAATTCGTTGGGGGATGATCGCATGCACTCTCAAAGTTAGAAATTCTAGATGTTCATTGACTGAATGACACTGTAATATTTTTCTTAGATCGATTGTCTTCTTTCCCTTGTTGGGGTTTTAGCGGAAGCCATTGAAGGCCGAGATTCAGAAATAAAGTAATTTACAACGGCAGCAAATATATGAGGATAGAAAAAGAAACTCGAAAGAGGTATACACAAGAATTTACGTGGTTCAGCTAAAGTAACCTACATCCGCATGAGTGATTTGTTATTTAGTATGCGAGAATAATAACAAGCACATGTACAGAACTCGGGCTAAATTACGCACTCTAATTGCCGGATTGGGCTAGGGGGCAATAGCATTCATCAGCACTCGATTTTACTATCCGTCTTGAAAATTAATGGTCCGGATTTTAAAAGAACTCTTCTAGAGAATGGTTGTTTTAAAATCCGGATTTTGGACGGTTAGATTTAGCAAAGCCCCCAAGTCCCTAATTGCCACCCAAAGAAGAACTCACAATAGGATTAAAAAAAAAAAATTAGCCTACTCTCTCACCACAAGAATGCAAAACTTGTATTCTCTCCCTTGTTCCGCCTAACTCCCATCAAAAATCCTAGGAACACAATTTTAAAACACAATTTCGGACATAATTGCATACAAAATTGTTTGATGCACATAGTCTCACGTACATCAAACGTCTCCGAACACATCTAAAAAAAGAGTTGTGTCCAAAAATTGTATCCCTGAACTTTTTGGAACCCATCTGCACAGCTATTAATTTTATGGATGAAACACTAGCAGGGCATTAAATGGCTCTCAATCTTGTGTATGTAAAAGCAAGGATGGATTTTCAAAACGTGGAAAACCCATGCTAGCCAACTCGAAAGTCCGAGACATCAATATCCAATCTTTGATTGATACTCTATCTTTCAACTTGCATGCGCTGTATCTTTGACAATGATTACTGATCATGAGCCAAGATTCAACACCCCTAGCTAGAGCATGTGAACCAGTTCTATTCTAAGCTAAAAAAGTCAGTGAACAAACCATATGTTATCCATGCTTGCTTGCTTGCTGGCCTGGAGGAGGATTGGCTCTTTTAGGAAATGTAAGCCACCAAAGAAGTGTTCTTCCCAAAACACCGTCTTGTGTCTTCCTTTAGTGGCCAAGTTGGAAAGGTTTGATGGTTGGCTGTGGGGAGGACTTTTGGATAAGTTACATGGGTTGTCAATCGTTTTTTTTTTTTTTTTTTCATTTTACTTTAATAGTAGTAGGTTTTTCTAACTTTTCAAGTTTTCCCTCCATATACTTTTTTTCTTTCATTGTTTCGTTTGGTTTTGTCTTTTGCAAGGGGGTCTTTTGGTAAAGTCATACTTAGATTCATTGGAGAATCAGAAAATCGCAAACTAGGAGAATAAAACCTCTTATATTGGACAGGGCTACAGCGCCTAGCTATATCTCCAAGCTGCTGGCACATTGAATAAGAAGATCTTCCCAAAATCTTCTCCAACTAATCTTCCCATATTTCCAAATCTTGGGGTTCCATCAAGATTAAGTGTTGTTCGATCTCTTGCTTCTTCTCCCAAGAGAAAATTCTGTCTAAAATCACTCATCCTGGCTAGCTAGCTATATACCTATATGTAATATGCAACTGTCAAGAGTGAACCGGCCGTACAAGAAAAACCAAAACGAAAAAACAAATTAACATGCAATACACTTTCGACAGTTTTCATGTCGATCTATATGTAATATTGGACGAAACTACAAAGTTGTTGAACCATTAAAAGATAATTAATTGATCAATTCCCTGCTTTCAAAAAATACGCATGTTATATTCTAAAAGGAAAGGCCTTGTTTGGTCATGTAAGCGACGAAGCCATTTTGGCTTGAGGGGACCAAAATATCCTTGCCTTTGGACCATGAAGCTGCTTTTGATTATGGGCATTGGCGTCATTTTGTAGGTTCTGGCCCTACTTTCCATGCATTGTGCAAGTTTTTTTCCAAAGTACTTTAATGGGTTTTCTGACTTTTCACAATTTCCCTCTATGTCCTTTTTTCCTTCTTAGTTTCTCGCTTTTTTGTCCTTTTGCGCGAGGTTATTCTGGTAAATTCATGTTGGGAAATCTTCAAAAATTAAAGCAAAATCTCCTCAAGATTTTGCTAGGATTCTCAATAATGAGAGTGAGAGAGTCACCGGGTGTTTCTCCCAAGATTTTGCTAGGATTCTCATTAATGAGAGAGAGAGAGAGAGAGAGAGAGAGAGAGAGAGAGAGAGAGAGAGAGAACCACTGGGTGATTCTTTGACAGAGAGAGAGAGAGAGAGAGAGAGAGAGAACCACTGGGTGATTCTTTGACAGAGAAACCTTGGAAAATCTTCAAAATATTCCCAAGGTTTTGCAAGAATTCTAATCCTAAGAGGGGGAGATTTCGGGAGGATGACGTCAGACATGTGGGGACAAAATGATCAGGGGAGGTGGGGGAGGTGATAGTGTTCTATAGAATGGAGAAACTCAAGTAAAACCATTGTCATTTCAAAATTTGCCCACCAGAAGCATGTTTACAGGCCTCTGTGTTTGAACTTTTGGAGTATTTAGTCTCCCAAATATTTTGTTACTAGAAGAGTATGGGATTTACCAAACAAGGAATAAAGTGAATGTTATAGATGACAGTATTCTAAAACTCACCTAAAGCTTCATTCCATTCCAAGATTTACAAACTACTTCATTTCTTTTCTTGACAATAGAATAAAGAGATGAATTTATACACAAGACTTGATTGCTTCCACCAAAAGTTCTAACTTATGCTTCCAAGTTTCTCATCATCTAGAACATGTGGTTGTAATTTAAACAATGTGCAGAAAATCTTATTGCACATGATATTTGAAAGGGACACAATAAGAGACATAACAACAGACAGAGAGACGACTGTGCGATGCTCTTTCAAAATAGAATCAGAAAATATAATAAATCTAACACAGTTGCGCGAGTCTAGATGGAAAGAGAGTAGTAAGCATTAAAGAGAGTGATAGGGGCAGAAAAAATGAATCAACTAAGGGTTTGATTCTGATTCTGATTCTGCATCCAATGGTAGGAGAGAATGTGAGAGCTTGAACTAGTTGAAAGTAGGTTTTAGGACTTCGGATTGGTGCTGTGCAGTGAGGTGCATAGCACTGTGCTGCACCTCTCCGAGCCGTCGGATCAGACTCATCTCAGCAATCAACGATCGAGAGCCATTTATTGCCGAGATGAGATCCGAGCTATTAGATTGCACGATCCGACGATTCGGATGTGCGCAGTACAATGTTGCGCACACCACTGCACAGCACTATAAGCACATAACAACAGCCTAGTACCATGTATAAGAAGATAAGATGTAACCTTTTTCTATCCACTGTTTATTTCTATCTTCTTTTTCAGAGAATCCTTATCCACCCACTGACGGATATATATAATCCCATTCCCACATACTTCACATCTTAGGAATGTTTCCACTGACCTATAAATTATAGACTAAAATTTTTTTATTTTATTCTTATTCAATTTTTTTTCACGTTTGTTAGATTTGTGCCGTGAAGAGCTAAAAACTGATACAAGAGGAATCGGAAAAAATCAGCCAAAAAAAATGACCGTGAAGAACTTGATCTGAGCAGTTTTTAGCTCAAATTTGATAAACGATTCAATTAAAAACTGCTCAAAACAA
Source organism: Rhododendron ovatum (assembly GCA_019656835.1). Lineage (NCBI taxonomy): Eukaryota > Viridiplantae > Streptophyta > Magnoliopsida > Ericales > Ericaceae > Rhododendron > Rhododendron ovatum. The sequence goes on from CM033802.1 coordinate 20,834,146, forward strand.
GCACTTCCAAGTAATTTTTTTTTTTTTTTTGCCGATTTCTCGTAGGTACCCTTAAAATCATGTTATACACACATTGAGCGACTTAGATCATCAAAAATTGATCGGAAACTATGAGATTGAGATTTAGGGTATTTTTTTAAATGTTTTTTAAGATATCCCTGGAACCGCCCCATGTTTTCATAATATCCAAGAAAAAAATTTTAAAAAAAATAGCTTTTAGGCTTTTTTCTTGGATGTTTTCCAAAAAATTTAGGTAAAAGTCAAAAAAAATTACTTTTTCGATTTTTCTCATCAATACAAACCAATGATACATAAAACTGACGCAAAACTAATAATTGTGAAAAAAAATTGGATGAAGAAAAAATAAAAGTTATATTCTACAACTTATAGATTAGCAGAAACGGGGTGTTAGTTGATGAGCACTTATATCATACATAAAACAACAACAACAACAACAACAATAACAATAACCGAACCCATCTAGTTCCAAAAAAAAACCTTAACCATGTAATAAGACCCAAACTGAACCCTAAACTCAATACATATTAGTACTAACCAATCCATGATTAAACACAATTACACAAGCAAATAACTATAAACCTAGACAGAACCCAACAATGTGCAGTTTAAAAATTACATAGCTCATGTTCATATAAAAAGACAGATAAGCACAGCTTTAATATTTCATGTAAATACCAAGTAAAAATGGGGACTAAATCTGACCTTCGGATGGAGTGACCCAGTTTTGGTAAACAAGAAAGAGAGAAAAAGAAATAAACCCTTCACCCACAGTGAAACAACTTTCTTTTTCTGCAAAAGACTGCTAAAGGTCCAAAAACAATTCCACAGTTCTTAAAATAAAGGTAGGATCCAAATGGTGACAAAAATAACTAAGGAACCAAGCAGCAAAGGGAACAAGACAAAGAAATACATAAAAACCTTTGTCCAAGCAACCATAATTAACTTATTAAACCACAAGAAGCAATTCCATGTCCCATTGTAATAAACTTTGACCAACAGTACACGACCGACCATTCTGTTAGGCTGAGTTTGGATCATCGATTTGTGGAGATATTTACCGAGGGAAAGGAAAATGATTGTGAAACCGAAGACATAATTTAGTTTCGTAAAATTAATGTCTTATTCAACACGTACCTTTCCTTTCCATCCCTAAATACCTCTTTCATTCAACAATCCCAACACAGACTAATGAAAAACAAAACGGAAAAGAAAACGACAAGAAAATCTCGCAGATGCACAAAAACACATAAAACTGCTAGCAGGTCACTTCAAGCTCGTGCAGTTCAAAGCAGAGGTAATATTCTGGATAGTTGAGCTCACGAGAGCATTGAGACCAGTCACCAACTGCATATCACCACCTGTTAAAATCTGGAAAGCCACTGTGATAAGTGAACCACTGGACATGGGGTTTGCAGTAGAAGTGCTGCTTGAAGCTCCATTAGCCCCAGTGTGAGGATGGCCATCACTGGAGATTATGAACCCTGATGGAAGAATAGGTATGCCGGAGGAGTCTGCACCACTTACTGCCATTTGTACAGATTGTATGTCGATGGGAGCGTAGACAATCATTGCTCCCAGGGGATCGACACAGCTCTCCTGAAGCACCAGCATATTGCCCTCACAAGGAAAGAAAGGCTGCTTGGCAGATGAAATTTAAGTGAACCTTAGTAACTGTTCCATCGCACAAGGAAACAACAGTACGATATACTATTTCAACAAGTACAATGACTTTTAAGTTCAGTGTGTTTCTGCGGCAAAACCTTCCAAAACGAAGTGGCACTGGCTCTGGCATTTCATGAATTATGAGCCACAACAAGTGTAAAGCACTTACAGAATTATCTAGAAAACGACTTTTTTAAAGCACTTCCTATATTTTGTCTTACAAGTGATTACGATGTCTTAATATCTTGTATTTTCGGCATTAACAGTACAGAAATTTTCATGTATAAAAATGATCACAATATATACGTCTCATCCAAAATGACATTAGTGACATTTCTTGAAATTAAGAGCTTTAGGCAATAAATGTTGATTCTGAAAAAGTGGAATCACAACGAGCCAAGTCAACAAACCCTTTCAAGCCAAGTGACTTCTGAATGCTCAATGCAGTAAAAAATGGAAATCAAAAGAGTATTACCTGGATGATGGATATGTGGTTTCCTGGATGATCTCCATAGGAGATTCTTGCACTCTCTTGGAATGGGTCTCCATTAGACATTGCATCCCACTGGTTGACAAAAGGAAATAAACCCCCAAAGTTAATTCTCATGGTTCGTCACATTTTAACAAGAGATAGATGTAACATTCAAATGAGGAGAAATAATTCAAGTGTCGCAAACCTGGGATCGCGTCTCTGTATTACTAAGGAAATCAAACAAAGCTTGATATGGTAGTGGGAGCCAAAGGGAGGTAGCAGCACTGACAATCAAGCCACTGGGTTGACCTAGTCCTGTGCTCTTGCGACTGGAGAATTGAATTCCACCACTATTCAGTTCGGCTAGCTGAGGGATTTCCAGTTTGCGTTTCATGGTTAAATTTGCACACAAGTACTTGACCATCCTATGTGTAAGGTTCATTATGCTTCTCCTACCTTCAGGTGTACTTACCCCTGGGACAAATAGCATTAAAAAGGTACCAAAAGACTGTTAATATGGACATACATATATCATAAACATATAAAGAACGGGAAAAAAGAAAGAAATAATCTGTTATGGGAGTTGAAGTTGTCAGCGAGACTACCCTCACCAGTTTCTTGACTGACAGCAGTTCTGCCCATCCCAAATGCAAATCTTTCACACATTCTCTGAAGAGTGAGAAGCCATCGCTCTGCTCCATATGCTAAACCATGGAAAATCAAATCCCTATAAAGAGGATGAGTCAGGGCCTTGTCGTCAACTTGAACATGTTCCACCCAAGTAACCTACCAAAAAGAAACAGCAGCAGAAATTTATGGCAAGTGAAAAATAGAAAGAAAATCATGGAAGTGCATGGTTGGTTTGAAACGAGGTACGTAACAATATCAGTAACACTAAAATGGTATACTGCTCTAACTGCAGCACAATGACAACGGGAAGTTCTGAGAACTAACACTCAGAAGTTACTAGAAACTACAAGTACTGCACAGCTGCTGCGAGAGGCAAACAACAGGAGAATGAAATTGTGTTTCTGTTGTTGAAACTATACGTTACAACATCGAAAAATCTATCTTGGCTAAAGGCCGTCCCGCAATAGAAAGACCTGATTACTCTAGTGCCAACACCTATAAATATGCTGGACGATGTCGATATCAAGGGGACCGGGAAAGAATTCTAGATAGTTATTACCATAAAATTAGTCTTCTGCAGTACCATATTTTCCAATAATAGTCATGTGCCAATGTCCATCCCATCTAAAGGGTACTATCATGAACTCGAGAAATAATGTTAGCCAGTCATTCTTCTCTTTAAAAGAACCATAATGACATTGTTAGACTCTGGCCTGGAGTGAAACCATGTTTTTTTTTCTTTTCGTTACCAAAGAAAACATTTGGTGTGCTTCTAACACCACTAAAGGGTCCTCCACATCCATATTCTACAATTTCTCCAAAATAATCAAAGTTGTAAATCTTCAGATCTAACCCAGAAACTTAAGATACTGGGTAAAGAGGTCACAAATTATATTAAGTGGTCACTCATTCCATATCCAACCAATGTGGGGTTATATTACCCAGCATCCCTCTCAGTGCAGCCAATTTTGAGGTGAGTCACACTTAGTGTCTTTTTGGGAGCTGGGTATATCATCATGGAGGTGGATTTTCCATCTTGTGAAATGCAAATGAAAATGAGCTGCGCTATGGTACTATGTTGAAACTTTTGGGTTTGGAACGAAAGGTTCTACAATAATTCCAAATCCCATAATACCCTCTATTTCTTTCTAACACAAATCCATTAACCTAGTTGCACCTTCCACCACCACCTCAAACTATAGCAACTCACCCAACCCCTCGCTCGCTGTCGGAACCCCTTTGCCATCCTCCCTTTACCTTTCCTGCCCACCGCCAGCCTCCCCCAGTCCCTCCTTGACCACCACATATCCACGCAACCCTAGTTTGCCCTCTTCGCCCTATACAAACAAATACGTAACAACAGAAAATATTATAGTTTGTACTGCGTTCAACTGCAAGTATTGTTTAGCAAGCATTTTTAAATACCATGTTTATACTAAAAGCTTGAGCAAATTTGAGTAAGTATTCTTCTGTTTTTGTTTCTTTTGTAATTTATATGCTTTAAATGTTCTATATGGTTCCTTTCGCGATAGGAACTGAGGTTTAGTGGCGGGGGGAAGCAATGGCCACTGGGGGCATTATATTTAGATGTTGCCCCCACTAACTTTAATCTCTAGCTCTGCCACTAACATGGTTCCTAGGAGAGTTTCACTTGGAGCACATGAGCGAGGTCTTAGTTGCAGGAACCTCCTACGTGGGTGTGAATCCACCTCGGAACCTCACTCCCCCGCTCTTTCCTTGGGACCTTGCTCCCATTGAGAAAGGAACCCGTTCCCAACTAGGATAGAACCTCTTAGTCATATAAATCCCAAAAGAAACAAAAATAAAAGACACCAAGCAAGAGAAAAGACAAAGTAATGATAAGATATTATAAAGATATTAACTTAAATTTGCTCATTTTACTTAATATAACCATTATATTTACAGTCACTAAGACAATCTTTGCAATTGACATGAATGATGCATAATAATATTTACTTGCATTACTTATTTTCATGTATTACTCCTGAACGCTCCCTATCCTGAAATAGGAGCTCCTATAATCCTCCTCCACCGATCCAGCTCCCGCCCCCGCTTCGTGCCACTAAGATATGGAGAACAGCTAGAGTCACATATGCAATTTAAGTCGTAGAATAATAATTTCTTTTTGACATTTAACTATAGTAAAATACATAAAAAAAATATATTTGTAACTTTAATAATTTTTCCTAAAGTTGGGAGCTCTCACACTTCTATGATCATACGCTCCCCTGCTCCCGTTCCCGTCCCCGCTCCCGCTTCGTGCAACTAAGAGCAAGGTTCTTAGGTGAATTTGCCACCCCAAGAAGATATTCTTATAACTAAGCACCCGATCGAGGCGTTCAATAAACCAGATATGAACAAAATTTAAGGTTGTTCGGTTTGGTATCTCCCAACAAGTGAACTCCGTTCACATATAATCCTCCAAACAACTCCTTGGAATTCATATCTATACTTTTTCATCCTTCATGCAGCTCCAAATTTTCGAATAAAATGCCTTTTTCCAGGAGTTTCACACTGGATTTTTCCCGATCGGAGTGCTTCTATTGGTGACAGCTCATGTCAGCTGTATGATGACATGTGTTTGGATCTCACAGGGCGAATAGAATGGGCGAGGAGGATGTTTGCTCAGAAGGGGGGATGGAAAGGTAAAGGATTATTGGTCTAATGATTTTGGGTGGCCGTTGTGGCACGGCTGAGGGTTGTGAGAGAAGGGGCGGTGCCCGTGGCCAGATAAGTCTGGGATGTTGGGAAAGGAGGGGTATTGAGGTGGGTTGCCAGAGTTAGAGTGGTGTCGGAAGGTGGGAACTAGGGTTAAGGTTGTCGTTGTGGAGGAACAAGACATTTGGAATAAAAAACTTCAATGTTGAAGAAACAGAAAAAACTACAATTATAGGGTGTACTAAGGCCCTTACTATATGCATTGATAAACTCCTAAAACCAAGTTGTTTTAGAAAAATTACACCATGCTCCATATTTTTCTCCCTTTATCACAATTGGGTCTTCACAATGACCAACTACCACAATTGAGATTGGTTTATGGAGCTAGCTGATTTCCACCAAAGATTTGGGTAGGACATTCCGAAAATTGCGGTTCCGCTTACCCAGTTGTCTCAGAAGAACACACCTTCTATTGGAAATAAGGACCAGGAGGAGTTTCCAAGAATTTAAGGAAAGATTGGTGACAGCTCCAATTTTGACGTTACCAACGAGCAGCGAGGCATTTGTCACACATAGCTACACTTCACACCGGGGATAGGATTGCATATTTTTGCAAAAAGGGAAGATCAACCCATGTTTTCATCCTTACGACAAGAAATATCTTACTCCTGATATGGGGTAGGTTTGGGTTTAATGAAGATTTGGCGTCATTCAGAGAGCAATATGAGCATAAAAGGTTTTAATCCCTCTTTAAAAAGAAGTTGAACATGGGGCAAAGAATATGGCTCAAGTTAATGAATAACTACAACTCCAATACCATATGGGTAAAGCAAATTGGTGCCTACCATTGATGCAGTCTATGAGCTCAAAAGAAATTTATTTAAGAACCAGTAACATATGGAAATTGACATAATTTTGAGATGGAACCTAAAGAAAGCATGCAAATTCAAGCAAATAGGCATAGTAGGTCCTTATCTATGTCACTATAAAATCAATATGTTGCTTGTCAAATTAAAAGTTCCTGGGGTACTTTTGTACTTCTGGACATGAGCTGAAGGGGTCGCTCCTGGGTCGACATATGGATCAAGTTACATGTTTCTTCATTCACTATAGCCAGAAGATTTTGTAGTTTCCTTTTTCAAAATCCTAGTCCTAGTTGACTAAGGTGCCGGACATGTCTAAGACCTAGTCACATAATTTGAGAGGGTATTGGGTAGTGAACTCACACTCAAACAGTGAATGAGGGAATTATCTAAAAATCATTAAAGCGAAGCACTAACTGACGCAAGTGCAACACTCACCTGGTGCAGTGAAGTTTGATTTATTGTCATTTATCTGTTATGTCAAGGGTAATGTAGTCTTTTTATTGTGTTACGATTTGCTTAGGGTTGTCCTATATGGGTTATCTCTTAGTCTTGTAGCAAGAGAAGGGTTTTGTAATACAATTGTTCTATGTGGTTTCTCTCCATTGTAACATGGTATTGGATCCGCCACCGGAATGAATCGAACCGGATGTTGCTAGAATAGTTTGTTTGCACTGGATGTTTCCGGAATAGCTCATTGGCATCTAGTATGCTTCGAAGATACATTCGCCGTGTCTTTAATGTGTCCATGTTCCTGCCCTAATTTTGGGAGAAACTAAGTATTCATGTTGTATCATGTTCTGTATGTACTTCTTGGCCAGTTGATAAGCCTTCAAAGGCCATATAAAGCATTGCAACGCTTCTAAATGAGTACACTCTAGAGGCATAATTTAGGTACAGATTTCAAACTTGAATTTGATGGATTGTAAGGTGTGATGGCTATTGGCTACAAGCATCTTCAGCAAACCCTTAAAAGTTTAACACCCAAAGTGTACTTAACTATCTTTATACAAACTATTTTGAATGATGAAATTTTGTGAACCCTTCAAACTCTACTTCGTCAATAGAAATTAGTAACACTACGAAGCACAAAAAGTTAAAGCACAAAAGATAAGAAAACTAAGAGGAGAAAAAATACGTATGTAATATTAGTTTGGTATGATGCTCTACTTACCCTTCAAATTACAAGGGTGAGAACCAAATTTTGAAGTTTGAGATAGTGTTTGCCATCTGCTAGAGCATATAAAAATTATCAACCTCTTCAAATACTTTGCCAGTTTTGGTATTTAATGGAATTCCTAGACCTATCTTCTCCTTTCAGCTCTTTTGGAAAAGCATCAAACTAAAAAACAATTGACAATACAGGGTAATCTAGGCTAATTTATTAGTTTAGGAGGTATATTAACCGATATGGAGGCTATACAAAAAAAAAAAACCGATACGGGGGCTCTGACATTCTCCCACAAGTGTGATCCAATTAGAATGTGGAGAGGTAAACAAAACATGTAGAACATACAAATAAAGACCTTCTAATTTGAGGATCCCTCGTGTAATTCCTCATGTGATGCAAATTGGGGCCCATTGCGGTCCTTTTTTATGACCCTGAGCGTTTCTTTTATGTAGGCCTCGATGTGTAAGTTATGGCATGGTCACATCGAGAGAACTTGGTGACGAGAACTCTAAACGTCCATTTCTCTTTAGACCATTTCGATGCATACCGATCCAATCGACCTGATTTTTTTGAACGAATGACACATACAAGGAGGCCTACAAAATGAATGACTTGGATCATAAAGAAAAGGACCGTGGTAAAGTCCATTTTGCATTACATGAGGGATCTTCACATTGGAGTAGCTTGATTCAGAACAAAGCACACTCGTTACCAAATTAATACATGTGCACAAATGAAGGCAAAATTGATGCACTTGAAACTACAGAGACCAAATTGACATAAAAGGCAACTGCAGGACTGTAGTGAAACAAATTTTGTTCTTGACCATAAGGGGAAAAATATTTTCCTAGTGATGGAAACCACTTTATTCTGTCTAAAGAAAGGAAAGAAACATTGCTGGAAAAGATGACTGATGGGAGATATGTGAAATTATCTCCTGGATTCTTATTTTCAGTATAACATATATGAACTATCAGAAAACAAAATTAATAGATTACAAAATCCACACCTTGGAACACCCATTTGACAAATCTTTGATAAAGCATCCGGAAGGCAGCCTCCAAGAGCGGAAAGGGGAAGATTGTTGGCTCTCATTGAAGAAGTCATGCGATACATTTACTATTATCCATTCACCTTCATTGAATTGCTCGCAGTAACGAAGCAAGTAGAATTCTCGAGGTGCCACCAGAGGTGAGAGTACATGCAGTTGTTCATGTACCTGCAACAGCAACCCCTTGTGGTCCCGTTAACAAATTTTCCAAAAACGTACTTCAAGAAAAAGAGAGAATTATAAACCCTTTGGACTACTTACCAGTTGTAATGAACCATTCAGGCTTCCTGATTGAGCGTCAAGTTCTCGAATTGTCTTTCCTTTTGTGATGATTGTAGGGAAAAAATTCACTCTTTTAGCCTGCAAAATTTGATCAGTGGTTTGGTATACAAAGAACAGGGACTTGGGTATGGAATATGAGATATATTAACAATGAGATATTGGAGCTAACCGAGTCCATTAATATGCCAACCAATTGTGATCCATGCATTCTTACAATGCCCTCATCCTTTGATGACTCGAATTGAGGACGTGAACCTTTTAGGTGATTAATCCTTGGAAAGGACTTTCCATAGTTGTCACGGTGAATCACATATCTTCCATCAGTAGGGTCCTTAATCCATAGAGGCTCAATGGACAAAAGGCTAACCACTTCATTAACAGCATTGACAACAGTTTGAAACATTCCTAATTTGTCAGATTCTTTCATCTCCTGCAAGTCGCACAAAAAGTTGGGATCTCTAACGTTTCTGGAGCAAATATTGTGATCAAGTGAAAGCATTCCCATCCTTGGTCCCGGGAAACCTCCTATCGATGCATCCCGTGAAGGTCCGGTGGCAGGTGAGTGGACTTTTGAACCCGAAATGCCCATATTGACAACAAGTTTGCTGAGTTTTTCATACTGCAAATATGGGGAGCCTAATAAATCAGAATGAAGAAGACATAAGTTCAAAAGAGGGGGGGAAAATCAACCTTTTTGTTTAGTATGGCATTTTCCGTCTGTAGGTCCTCCAGAATTGAATGATTCTTTTCTTTGCTAAAGGGCAAACCCTTGCACGGTGTGCATAAGGACTTCACCTTCAGTGCATCTCCAAAGGCAAGGTTCTCACACTTGAGCCTATTGTTCTCTGCCCGAAGAGCATTGCCTTCAAGCCTCTCATATTGTGCCTGAAATCATCCACATGAAGATACACATTCAATAATCAAGGGCAATAGTGAAATCAAAGGACAAAAAAAAAAATTGAATCCTCCACAAACAGAAATAAGAATTTCATAGAGCACCTTCACTAGAGTTCTCTTATTCTGAAACCAGAACTTGATCTGTGTAGGTGTGAGTCCCAGTTCCCTTCCCAGTTGAAGTCGTTGCCTTTCATTTGGATGTTGGCATTCCTCAAAATACCTTCATCAGCAAGAAGAAAAAACCATTAGCAGACAACACAAAGAGATATTAGGTAATCTATATATGACCACAAGAAAGTCCTTTCACATTCAAAGACTGATCCAAGTAATTGGACCAAGGTGTAGCAGATAATAGCCTAAACACAACCAGGAAGCAAGAAACATAGGCACAGAGAGGTTCATGGACAAAGTCACAGAGAAAAAGGATGAAGTCATTCTAAGAAAACATTGAAGAAAAGGTAAGATATCAGCATTCAACGTAATCAAGCCAACCATTTTTTTCCCAAATATGTGAAAGATGCAATGAACATAACAAGGTAACAACCTTCCCAATAGCATATACAGAGCCCAAAAAATGCTTCACAAAAAAAGATGACGAAAATTCAAGCCTTACGCTTCAAGCCTTAGAGTCTGGGAAGTTGCAAGTCGCCGCCTTCTTCTCAGAGAATTTGAGATTTCATTCTCATCAGCAGACATGAATCCACCCCTTTCAGCCATCCAGCAGATTCTTTTTGGAGTCTATAAAATCTGGCTACAAAATGGTTGATTAGCAGAGATGACTAGAAAACCTTGTTTCCTTGAGAGGAGTAGCACACAATGAGGTTATGTATACAAACATATGCAGATATGTACTTAATAGGGGGAGAGAGAGAGAGAGAGAGAGAGAGAGAGAGAGAGAGAGATTAGCACAACTGTTGGAGAAACAGAGAGAGAACCTGGATTTCTGATCTAAAAAGCAAGAACCTGTGGTTGCGGGCCAAAGTTTTCCTATGCTCTGGTTTAGTACATGTCCCCCTAGTCCCAAGCGAATTATAAGTATCTTGAAGGGGAACTTGTGGCCCTGTGAAGATTGACAAATAGATAGACCTTCGCTGGCATTACTAATCTTTCGACATTGGTGGACCTTGAAGATATTTGAAAATTGATTCTTGGAAATTTCCATCGTAGCATAGGAAATGACCTGTAGGGTGTCAGAACAATCATTGTCATTTGTGAATGTCTTCTTTGCTCATCCGTTTGAAATGTGAATGCGTCCAACTCTTAATGAAAACAATAATGACATTCTAAGCAAATATGGGAACTCAATATCTTTTGATGTACTACCAACATTCGTACAATTCGTGAAAGGTGGGGCCCTTAAAATGATGCATGAGTGAGGTATTCGATGGAACTCAATCCCAGTAACGAAGTTTAATTGCCTTACCATTACTGGCAACAAGTGACACACATTATTCATTTTGGACATAGAAGGTAAGATATAAATCAGGTCTACAAACACAAACTATCTTAACTTTTTTCTTTTCTTATTTGGGTGCATTACATAGTCTCCCTGGACTTTCGGGTTTATTACAACCAGTCCAATTAGTTTGGAACTTTCGCCTTCCTTTTAGTAACAATAGGGTAAGAAGAGTAAACCAACAATATGGAATTAAGTTTTGCCCCTGGATTTATTTACATATATTCAGTGTCAAAACTAACTCTAACATCAAATATAATTCTTCACCAATAATGATTTTGCTAAGTTGCCGTCACAATTATCTTTACCTGCTCTTCCCCTCTCTCATTTCCTCAACCACCCCACTTCCATGATCAACCACCTCTCTTCATCGACACAACACAAGGCCCTGAGGACCGATAGCAACATGGCCGTCTTGGACCCAGAGTTTTTCCCCCCAACAAAAAAGAAAAGAATATTACGGCTCCCACCTAACATCCTTCATGGTACAAAACCAAACGTTGGGCATCAATATTTTGACCTTTTCTTTTATACCGAAACCCCACTGGGTTTGTTTGGTTTGGATTTTGAGGGTAGTTTTTTGGGGTAATAAGTAGAGAGAGAGAGAGAGAGAGAGAGAGAGAGAGAGAGAGAGAGAGAGAGAGAGAAATGAGAGTAATAATTAGAGAAACTTATCGGGGACTGTGCACAAAAAGAGGGGTTGGTTTTAGAGATCCAAAGTGAACACAGTCAATAGGTCTTTGGTTAAGCTTTGCACTCCAAGCCCAAACACGCAAGTACACTGCATATATAGTACTAAAGGGCCAAAATAATTTATTAACTTCAACAAAGACCCAACCATGTGCCAACAAAAGAAAAATTGTAAAACATGTCGAGAGAGATTGATGGATTAGTTTATTCAAATATTTTTCACAAATGATACCTATGTAGCATGGACACTTCGTTGGAGGCCAAGTATCGGTGTCATACACTGGTCGGACACCGACACTCTCCAAACATGTGTCTAACATTCAAATTCAAAGTGTCTTATTTTTTCTCGTTAATTTTCGTTTGGACAATCCTGGGACACTTCAAAAAATGCTCCAGACACTTGGGAAACAAGTTGGGGGTGATAAACGACATAGTAGAAAGTCTTATTTCTTGTGTGACAGATGTTGTTTTATTGGTTAGAAAGACGTACAAATGATAAAAAACTAGTGGTTAAAAATTAAAATACTTTGGTGAAGGATATAATGATGGATATATTTAAGGTATATGTGGTGTTGCATATTTACAATTAGAGCCTTCATGTTTTTAGTTTCTACTCAGAGAATAGTATATGTATATATTTTTAAAATGTGTCCACTAATGTGTCATGCCCTCCAATTTTTAAAATTTACGTGTCGGAGTGTCGGTGTCATGTCCATGTCTGTGTCCCGTGTCTCTGTCAGTGCTACATAGAATGATACTTTACTGTAACTAGTTTTTATAAACTTTTTCATCTTATAGCTTCTAATTTGTCGGAGGTTTTCTTTTTGTAAATTGAATTTGGGGAAAAAGTATCAGCCAAAGGAAGAATCATTAATATAAACATGGAAAACACAAAAGGGAAGGACAAGAAGTCGACTAAAAAGAAAACTAAACAATCCCTGCGCTCTACAAATAACTCTCCACTCATTACCAATCAAGAACCCTGGTTACCTTTGAAATGAGGAGATATTAGAACTAAAAGAGAAGCTAGATAACAAATCTTCTCACATCATTGCTCTTCTCTTAAAAAACTTGCATTCCTTTAAAGCAAAAGAACCAATAGGACCACACTCATCATAGTCTTCAAAGAGTTCGCTCTCTGTAGTCAGACCCAAAGCCCCAAAAATCAGAGTACATCATATATCACAATTCACAACAATGTGGCATTACCAAACAAACTCTCGAATTGGAACACTCCATTAAGATATTCCCAACGGACATTGTGGTGATCCATACTGGCATCACACCCCACCCCACACCCCCGACACTTAAAAAACAGTTGAGGATGTAAAGAATAACTGGGACAATTTCATTAGTATTACATTAATATCGTGAGTATATCATCACTTAAGGTTGACATCTGAAACAACAAGTTCATATTTTCCTCTTCTGAAATTCTTTTAACAATATCTCGTTGAAGTTAGTTTCCTCTTCTGAACATGTCTACATAGAGACCTTGAAAACCAACATAAGAGCCAATGAACCATCATTATCAACAAACGTCATCTCAACAAGTCACTGACACCTTTGCCGCCACCCATCAATACTTTAACTATCCAATCACTAACTTGCCTCTCTACTTGCTTTCCCAAAAATCATACAACGAACCACTCTTTGTTGCTCACACCTCCAAACAATGGCAGCTCTAGGATTTTTCATGAGGGTGGTCATTAAATAACTTAAGTTCTACAAATCCTATAAAACAGTCTTACATAATGTGTTGACATTGAAATTTTCACCATATAATGTATAAACACATAGGATTTCAGCCTATCAAAAGAAAAAAAACACATAGGATTTCATTTGTTTTCGACTATTATTTTATACTTTGGAAAATTGTGATTTGATAGGGCAATAGTTTAGCTAGATGAACAGTTGAACACAAAAAATAGGTAGCTAGTTTCGATATTGGTAACAAATTATGAATACAAGTTAAAAGGAAAAATTCGTTTAGACAGATGGAATTTCAGCATCTATAAAATAAGAGAGAAAGAGAGAGAGAGAGAGAGAGAGAGAGAGGCCATTTGTCCAGTGAACCAATTGCATTGGTAGTGTTCGGTTACCATTTTACTTTAGTTTTAGTTTAGTTTTTTAATCATTACCCTATTTCTCCAATTGTTACTTTCTCATCTTTCTCTATCTCTCTCCAATCGTTAGCCATCGCTTCAATCATTACCTTATTTCTCTCTCCACCTACTACCAAAACTAAATTAAACTAAACTCACAATCAAACAAAGTGATTATGTTTCCTTCTGCAGAATTTTCCCTTCTATCTTAAAGAGATGTGGGTGTTCATAATGTTTTTGGATAAGGAGTTCAATTAAGTAGGTAGCTCTAAATAAATCATCCACAATACAATCTTTATGCTTGAGGGTGTTCAAATGACCATCCCATTTAATGAGTATAGCTGTCAGTGCCTCAAAATACAAAAATATATGTACAATCAAATCACTAAATTATGTTCTCGCTTTTGCTAAGATGGTAGGGAGGGAATAAATATGTTAACACGGTCTTGGGTAGAACAACTAGAACTCAACCCCAAAAGCTAGCTATTGAAGTGAGGGTGCTCTCATGCTTATATTCTTCATATTACTTTGGTACCCAAGCGATGTGAGACTTCGTTTCACACCCTCCCTCATGCCCAACGTACTCACTCCACAACACCTATCGCGTGCAAGCCAAGGACATGAACCCTACCCATCCTTGGCATACCCGGCTTTGATACCATGTTACACGGTCTTGGGTAGAACTCAACCCCAAATTCTAGCTATTGAAGTGAGGGTGCCCTTACGCATATATCCGTCCGTGTTTGTTAGTCCATTTTGGGGATTCCAACTTTTTTTTTTGGAAACATCATGTTTGCTTTGGATAATTTTATCCTTCCAATTTTACCCTTCAACCAATGAAAGTCATTTTTCTTTTGAATTTGCTGCCATTCTCCTAAAAATTGAGCATTCCAATTTTGAAACTCCTATAACATGCCACCAAAAATTCAGATTTCAGGAAGTGGGGAACTCAAATCAATTTGAAATTTCATTCTCCACCCACAATTCATTTAAAACAATTTCCAAGGGTAAAAGAGTAAAAGTTACACAATTATTCTTTGACTTTCAAACCTGGACAAACATTGAGGGGCAGAGAAAAGTACGTTTGTGGACCAACAAACACGGACTGAGGGAGTATATAATTTCGCATTCTACTAGTGAATCATGTCTTACGATTTGGAAGAACATTTCTCTAAAAAAAAGAAGAACGATCTAGCAAAGCTATATTTTTGTCTCTCACGTTTCTATATGAGGACGTAGATTAGAAAGTTTCAACTTCATAGCCCGTACGTGCACACAAGCCCACTCCACACATTGTTATATACTCATACTACATCTAATTCTCTATGCCAGCAGTTCATCAACTCGAACAACCAACTCCGTACATGTCAAAGACCGTGGCCATGGCTCACCCGGAGAGAGAGAGATCACTTTCTAGAAAATCCCACAACCTACTAGGGTCATGGCTGTCCGTTTCTTTGATTTTATGCTGAACGTGTTGATTTTAATAGCCAAGTATGGTAATTAGGAAAGGACGTTTTGTGCTAACCCCTTCTGTGTAATTGGAATCCTTGTGCCTTACAATGATTTCAAAGTTGGAAAAACAACTATCGTACCACAACTTAAATGATTTTTAGGTAACTCATAAATTAGGTTTGCAAGTAAGGCATTATCTGGCAATTTGAAAGACTTGGTAGAGCCCTTAGAGCAATTTTGTTCCTCATTGGCCCAGATTTATACTGTTTGCTTCCTCTTTGTTAGTCGTTGCTATTAGTAATTGGGTTATTCCTCCCTTGAAAACCTGGAGTCCCCAAAAAAAAGGCAGTATCCAACAGGACTAATTTGGAGAGTAATTCTGTTCACCTAACCAAGGGCAGGGTAACCTTACCCACATTTTGTGAAGTATAGTGCAGGTCTCGCTGAAATGATCAGAATAATTCATTTTGCAAGAGCTCATCCATTAGGAGACCATGCATAAATTCAGTTCGATAGGATATCGGTAATTATTTGTTCCAAAAATCCAATTGTACTCAATTTAGTTCTAAACTAAAGAATAGATTTTCGATCAAGTAATTATCGTCGATATCCAATTGAGCAGAATTTTTGCATAATGCATGGTCTCTCCTAACAAATCAATTCTTAAAAATTAATGGTTGTGATCATTGAAGAAAGGCACTATTGGAAAATTAATTGTTACCTCACCAATTTTGTGTATGGTTAACCTCGCCTTAGGTGAGGATGAACAGAAAAGCTCTCGCAAAATTTGTAGTATGCACTATGCAGTACTTATGTGTTCCAAACATGGTGGTGTTGTGCTGGAAAATTAAAGGAGTTAAACGTCATTACAAGATAGTCAACAAACTGACAATAGGACAACGCAGGATCAATCGAAACAAAGGTTGTGGCAAGTATGGAACTCCAACATGACCTCACAAAATTTATTGGAGAAAACCTAATCTGGGTGAACCTATGAAAATTCTTGAATTGCCCAATTGGCAGGCCAAACCTGTGATATATGATAAGTATAGTATTTTACTAATGTGGGCACTTCAACAAATTCGCAATTTGGTTACCCTTAATATGCCCTCTCCAATGCCTTCCGGCTTGGATTCAGGGCATGCTTCCATGGTGTAACGTCTCTTTAGTTCCTCGATTTTGAAGTATAGGGGGCACATGTTAATGATAAAACTATCTAATAACATCCAACTCAAAACCCATTGGCCAGTGAGTGCATAGGCCGCCCAGGCTCTAATACTAGTTTTGGAGTTAATAATTAACCAATGTGGGACAAGCTCTAGCATAATTGAACACACAGCAAAAAAAAAAAACGACTGTTAGATACACGAGTGATCGTGGGGTGCATTGTCAAAAGGGACTAAAGTTAAACTACCCATTCATTTCTACCATAGTGATAACATTTTGTGTTTCATATTCACACCGAATCAACTTCGTGATGCAACCGTCATGCATTACGATTTAACATGTTCAAATGAAGATTACAGTATCATCACGTTTAGGTACAATTCCTTTTGCTTACCTCTCCGCCTCGAAATCCTCCGCCCCTGGACCTTCTCTGGCTCGCGAGAATGCGATTCGCTCTCATAACTACTAGACGGCATCGCAATGGGAACCGAGCCACGCGGTAGCCGGCCTCGCCTCTCGAGGATTCGCGGCGCCATGCCTTGGTAGGGGCGGCGGTGGCCGCAGCGAAACGACGTTTTCTCCTCCGACGTTCGGTTGTGGAGTTTGGGGGTTGGGCAAGGAGTTACCGGATACATTTGGATTGGGGGCGAAAGTAAAATTGGGGGATAGGATGTGGTTTGAAGGACGGAGAGAGAGAGAGAGAGAGAGAGAGAGAGGACGCCATTGGAGAAGTAGGGAAGGAGGGGTTTCGGTGGGGAGTTTATAAATTAAAGCGCGAATTTACTGCACGTAACATTTTACTAACTTAAACCACAAATCTTATAAAAATTGTTATCATACAATCCCAAAATAGGTATGAACTTCCAAAATTATCCCTCCCCAATCCATCGGCCAATTTTTTTTGAAAACCCTCCATTCCCCTCTCGGCCTCCCCTGTTTTCTGAAAAACCCAATTGAAAACCCTTGCTCCAATTCTGAAACCCACCCAAAACACCACCACTTCCCTTCCCCCTTCTCCCCGTTCTTCTCCTTCTCCTTCACTACCTATGTTGTCTCCATTGTCGAATCACCACCGGCACACATCAGCAAGCACCACCACGGTGGCATCACTTCCGTCGTCCAACCCAACTCCTTGAAAAGGTAATTTTTGAATCCCTAACTGATACAATCAGATATTAGAACTTGATTTTAGGTTCTCTGTTCAATTATTAGAGTCCGAAAATTTGGTGCCATATTCAGACATATAAACTTGAAATTTTCAATTTATTTCAGATACTTGAAATTGATTTCTATGACAGATTTCGAACTTAAGAATCTGATTTTTTACATTTATTTGAGATGTTTGAATCTGAAACAGATTGAAAATTATAGTGGTTCCTCTATGTTCGTTTTATATGTTTCTAATCAACTGTAAATAACTTTGAACACCATGTGTTCGCTGAAATTCCTAAGAGAAAAACCAATGTAGAAAAGAGGACTAGTTGATCCGATTATTTTCTATCAAAGAGTTTCGCTAAAGGACGGAGTGCATTTATCAAAGAAGGGATTGGAGATCACTACCTTTGTTTGTTTTTCTTAATAACTTTATTGAATAGGCGTAGGTTCTATAGCAATTGTAATTCAGCCGCTCATTGTTCCGAACTTTAGGAGTTAGTTTCTCATTAATGGATAATTTAGCTGCGATTAAAAATGTAGTAATGATGATCGGTACTTTAGTTGTATAATCATCCGTAGTTATATGTGAAAACCTTTAGGCGGGAAAAAACCCAATTCTCATGTTAATCTTTAGTCCACTGCTCTCCAGTTCAAACATTCAATCTCTAAAAGTTGTACATGGAGCAAATTTGGAATATAAAGGTTCTCTCACACTAAGACACATTGTGGAAGTTTACATTTCTTACGTTGGGTCGTTTGACTCATTTGTGTTTGGTCTTGGAAGTACTTATTTGACAACTTTGTTGCTATTTGAGCAATACCTAAATCTTATGGAATGTTGTTAATTTAGGCAATTATTGTCTTTTCTTTTTTCAAATTTTTGTTAGCATGTTGAAGAGCCTAGTTACTATGGTGCTTGGGAGAGTGATAGAATGAATAACCATTTTGGTAATTGTTGCTTGTGAGTCATGCATGGGACTTATGATGGAGAGCATAAAAATAAACATGTTGCAATCTAGTCATCCACATCATTCAGTTCCTAAGATGGATTAGATAGAAAGAATTACAGCTACGAAGTGGATAGATAAAACACTATGGAAACAGGTTACGTGACTGTCCAACTTTTCATGGGTTTCAGCCTAAGCCTAGAACACATCCTAGGTTGGGAAAACACAAAGAAGGCAAACGAATCCACCAACGTCATGCAATCTACAAATGCATTGTGCGTAAGATAGATTCACAGACGATATCCACATTCGGAAATTCAAAGAATAATGAAAGTAAACAATAACGCAGTAAGATACGAAGTCTAATGGTATGAAGGCAATAATATTGCTTGTGAGTTTCATATTATTTATTTTTTCCTTTTCATGGTATAACACTTATATGCGCAAATTATTATTTTTTGGCAATAAATAAAGGTCTTTTCCACTTGGGTACTGGTTTTTCTATGTTTCTTTCTTATAATATTTTTTCAAGAATGAGTCTTATTTGCTTATATTGTGTGAGATGTTCTATCATTTTAGATATTTAAAATTTTTTTGACAGAAAATGTAGAGGAATCCATGTGCTAAAGGTTGATTGCTCTGAATTGGTGAATACAGGAAAATGAAGAGGACTCGTCCTACTATTTCAGCAAGAAAGAGGAAGGCTGACCAAACTTTAACTTCAGAAGTTGGAGAAGTTGGAGGGAGAGGACGACGACAGAGGC
This sequence comes from Rhododendron ovatum, assembly GCA_019656835.1. Taxonomy (NCBI): domain Eukaryota; kingdom Viridiplantae; phylum Streptophyta; class Magnoliopsida; order Ericales; family Ericaceae; genus Rhododendron; species Rhododendron ovatum. The sequence goes on from CM033802.1 coordinate 20,853,613, forward strand.
AGAGGAAGGTTGTCAGAGAGGTTGGGGAGGAGGGCAACAGGCCTGAGGCAAAGCAACAAGTGAAGGAGAATGCTATAGAGGCGGAGGAGGAGGCTAGGCCCAATGCACAAGCGGAGGAGGTCCAGGATGAGGCCAGGCCGGATGCACAGGCGGAAGAGGATAAGGCCAGGCAAGGCTTGATGGATAGGCGAAGGAGGAGGCTAGGCCCGATGCACATGAGGACGATGCACACATTGAGGCTTCGGTTGTACGCAAAGGGCGAGGGAGAGGGCGACAACAGAGGCAGAGGCATAATGAGGTTCCGGTTGGTCCAAAAGATCCGAGCTTGTTAAAGAATTTCAGGAATCATGTTGCAGCTGATATTTGGAATGGTAGGGAGCGACAGTTGTTGAAAATATATAACCACTCGCGTTATTTAAAAATTTGGGAGCTACCGACAACCAATCGTAGGTTCATGGATATGGTTAAAGTTTCAGGGTTGTTTCCACTCACTCAAATTACTTACAGGTATTGCAACAAGGTGTTAGTGTCTGCGTTTGTGGAGAGGTGGCACCCAGAGACAAACAACTTCCACTTTGGGTTTGGGGAGATGACCATTACACTTGAAGACGTGCTCTATCTTGTTGGGCTCCCAGTCGAGGGGTTAGCTGTGCATGCAGAGGTTCATAATAAGGAGGATTGTGTTGCTATTGTGCATAGATGTCTTGGTGTGACAATGGCTGAAGCGAGTGACACTGTTTCTTGTGGTGGTGTTAAATTGCACTGGTTGAAAAATAGTTTCATGAATGTGGGAGATGATGCCACAGATGAGAGGGTGGATTATTGTGCATGGGCTTTCTTGTTGTACCTTCTCGGGACCACACTATTTGTGGACAAGACTGGAATTAGGGTGAATGTTTCCTACCTCGCTCTTTTGTCTGACTTGGGACAGGTTAGGAGGTATGCTTGGGGTGTAGGAGCATTGGGGTTCCTGTATAGGCAGCTTGGACAAGCAAGTAGAAGTCATGTTATGCAGATGGGTGGCTACATGACCTTGTTGGAGGTAGTTAGTTATTTTCAAAAATATTGCTACACGAACAATGATTTAGATATGTCTCGCACATTAATTGCATGTACTTATTCATCAAATACGTGAAAAAATTATATATCTCTTGCACATTATACACGGACAATTTACTGAAAACATTGAAATGAGAGACAGAGAGTTATAGAGAACATAGAGAGACATGTTCAAACTTAAAGCGATTTGCTAGAGAGAGAGAGAGAGAGAGAGAGGATACGGATACATACACGTTGATGGACTTTGTACTTTTATAATTAGGACATGAATTTTATAGATTTGGGACATTAATTTGGACATGGATACGGACACGGATACAGACACGTTAAATTTGCAATGTACACATGGATTCTGGATTACTAAATATATGAATTATGTGTACTAAAATGCAGGCATGGATTCAAGAGCATTTTCCAATGTTCCAACACGCCATGAATGCAAACTACACGGAGGACCTACCACGAGCAGCACGCTGGCAAAGTCATAAGGAGGCTAAGTCAGCCACAACAGTCCGCTACGTGACATGTTGGACGATGTCCAAGCTAGTCAGGTAACTAGAACACATACTTGTAAATTTTATTGAAATAATCTTTTGACTTATGCAAAATTTGTTGGGCAGGTGGTTTTTGACCCGTACAGAGAACGTAGGCAAGTTGTGGCAGATATAGCTTTATACACTGGCTGCATCTGTTGCATGATCGTCGTTGAGCCCTATCTACCGGACAGAGTTTTGAGGCAGTTCGGCCTTGTGCAGTTAGTCCCTGGGCCTCCGTTAGCCCCGTTGCGGGGTACTAGAGGATCTACGTCTGCTACCTACAGTGTGGTGTACCAGTATACAGATGGTCTTTGGCAAAATTGGCGTGACCATATGCTACATGAGGACAAGCGAGTTCCGGTTACACCTGGAATCCCTTGGGAGTCACACCGGGACTACCTTCCATGGTTTAGGAGGGTCTCACACTTGAAGGTGGCACGTGGTCGTGGAGACGGCCATAATACTGAGAGTGCAAAGGAGAGGACTGCAGCGGCTTTGGTCCTTTTAGACAATTGCTTGAGTGAAACACATATTTCCCCATTTGACATGAAAAATACCCTTCGTGAAGTGCATAGGATTTTGAGGGGCCAAGACGCTGCGCACACTAGAACACCAGGCCCTAGCTCGGGTATTATTTTCACTAGGCACTCTCAGCGCAACCAATTCACTTGACACATGGACTGTGGTGGAAAAACTTCTGTTTTCTTATGGATGAGTAGTACCATATTTTGTACATGAGGGGCATATTTTGGACTAGTTGGCCATGATAGTTCTCGATGGATGTTATTTATTTTGTGTATTATCTAATGATGTGGTATGGCAATTGGCGAATACTATGTTCAATTTCTGGGTGCCATGTTTTTTGAAAATATGAAAATCATAGGTTGATAACAAATATGTTGCTGATATATGTTTGCTTATTCATATATTTGACAAACACTTGCAGGTACAAGTTAGCATAACATTAAATAAATAGACAGCTGCGAAATTTTTTTCCCAACATTTGGATGTTAGAAATTGAAACGTCATGTAAATCTCAAACACTAGAGTATGAAAATGTACCAACATTTCATATTCTAGAAATTGAACCCAACCCAAGTCTTTACCAATACACTTTCAATTTGTAAAACTCGAAACATGACATCAACTTCATATATTAGAATGTGATAATCCTTGAAATTTCAAACTCTAGAGTATGAAGTTGTGACAAAGTTTCAGATTCTACAAATTGAACCCCACCCAGTCTTTACCGACACACTTTCAATTTGTAGAACTCGAAACATGACATCAACTTCATATATTAGAATGTGATAATCCTTGAAATTTCAAACTCTAGAGTATGAAGTTGTGACAAAGTTTCAGATTCTACAAATTGAACCCCACCCAGTCTTTACCGACACACTTTCAATTTGTAGAACTCGAAACATGACATCAACTTCATATATTAGAATGTGATAATCCTTGAAATTTCAAACTCTAGAGTATGAAGTTGTGACAAAATTTCAGATTCTACAAATCGAACCCCACCCAGTCTTTACCGACACAATTTCAATTTCTATAACTTGAAATATTACATAAATTTCATAATGTAGAGTATGAATGAATACGAACATTTCAGATTCCAGAAATTGAACTACATAATCTGAAATATATAAATTTTACCAATCTAGTCTATTTTGAATATCTCCAACTTTCCTTTGACGGAATATATGAATATGAAATTTTGCACTAATTTCAATCTCATGAGATTGAAATATTTCCCAAATTTCATGTACTAAAGTATGATTGTAAGTGATTTTTTCAAACTCCACAATCTGAAAGTTCTTTGTCCGACTGCCAACAATCATTCATAAGTATCAGACTACCAACATTCATCCATAAGTATCAGACTGCCAACATTCATCCATAAGTACCAAAATACGTACAACTACAATTTGTCAAATATTAAGATCCAAAGTCCAATCACCATTGTAAAACAAAATAGCAGCACAAAGTCCAAGATACATTTGACAAATAAAAATGCCTAATCCACATCGATGACCTCCTTTGTTGCAACGTCATTGCCAATGATCTCCTTGAACTTTTGAATGGCCTTGACATATGGTACATCCCAATTTTTTGCTTTAGAGTCGCAATAGATTGTCCAATTGCAAGCTATTGGCGGCATGGGGGAACCCTTTTTAAGGAACGCCTGCCATAGTAGGTTTTAAAAAAAATTAATTTTAATTAGACTTTAAGAGGTTCATGATGTACAAATGAGAGGGTATGTATAACAATTACATTAACTTGGACTTCAAGAGCAACATTCGTTATATAGAAATGTGCAAATAATAAACTAATAACTTGAGTACCTGTACAAATTGTCCGCCATCAACGAATCCAATAGCAATAACCTTTCACTTCATGGAGGGTAAGGGTTTAGATCGAAGGGGAAGGAATGTAAGGCATTGTAGTTTTGATAAGTGGATGAGGACACAGTTATAAGTAGAGGCTATGAGGTGATCCATGTCCGGCATTGTCATCCATTTAGCCTGTGGTGCAGGACTTTCATGCCAATTTAAAATGCAATGTAATTCCCAAGCCCTTCCGCTCCTCAATGCCACTCTTTCGTACAGGTCAAAATTTGCATCCAACTCTCTTAGCAAATCAATTCTTACCTGTTTCCACTCATGCTCATTGCAATCTTCATTGATGAAGGCCGATATTGCCCGGAACCCACAATTCCCATCAGATTCAACATCCTTAACCGATTCGATGTAAGGTCTTATTGGTTTCGGAAATTGATCGATGAAGTGGCATGTTGAAACTTGTGCTGTAACTTTTTCTTTGGCTTTCGGATTGCGCTGTGGTTTCTCTTTGACTGCCTTGGGGGTTTCAAGGGAGGGTTGAAGGGAGGTCAAAACGTGCTCAAACTCCGAAGGATTCCTACATGTCGATTTTTTTACTTTAGTTGCATTTTTCAATTTGGCTGCATTTTTTTCTTTTGTTGACATGCGATCGCGTGGCTTTGCCTTCTCTTGGGGTTCAACAAGGGTAGTGCAATCCGGATTGATAGCCTCATCGAACTTTTTGAACTTATGGCGCTGGACATCAGGCTTTTCACTAACAAATCTATCGTAGAAAATCTGAAACTTAGCCTTCATTGTCTCCCCCAACGAAGCATCATTCTGGGCTGGAACCAAAGACAGCCTCTTCCAATGGTCGTGTATTAACTCAAGTGGTAGGGGGATATTTTTCGTCTTGTAAGGAGCAATCTCATGAGCGCAAGGTAAACCATGGGTGTACCTCAAAGCACACTCGCACACATGGTTCGATTCCACAATCCATTCCACTTGACGGGACGCAGCCAGAACATGTGTCATGCCATTCTTCGAAACAACTCCCCTCAATATCTCAAATAGAGGACTCCTAAATTCATGTGGGATAGAAGTAAGACTCTTCTCCAAAGAAATTTTGACTTCAGTTTCTTATAACAAAATAAGTCGGTGCATTTTCTCCCATATATTGTCAAAGTTACATTGGGAGTGCTTTAGCTGATGTTTTAGCGCGGCATGTGCACTCTCTACCCTACGAAAAAATAAATATATCTAGACGTTAGCCATATCAAATAACATATATGAATTTTACTTGAAATGCAAAAAGAAAGTGCTTAAATTGCGAATAAAACATTTACCTATTACTTGTTAGGTTACCAAAATGCATGATTTTATCCGTCCAAGCTCCAACAAACCTCTCCTTATAAGGTATTAACCAATTTTTCTCCACATAATCAAGTGCTGCAGGAAACATTTGAAAATCACGCTTCAAAGCACGAAGGCACTCCTCATACTGTGTAACACTCGCTGAAAGGACAACTAGGCCCCAGCTACAACTAAACTCCTCCCACGTCTTGTCATCAAACATCTTCCTACACTTAGCTAAGACGTTCTTTGAGATATGAAACCTACATAGGAGATTGGTAGCATGAGGGAAAACACTTCTGATGGCATTCATAAGCGCCAACTCTCTATCCGTAACGATAACAACCGGAAGCGCATTAGCATCCATCATTCCCTTTAACTTCTCCAACACCCAAGTGTAGTTTTCCTCCTTTTCACACTCAATGAAAGCAAAGGCTACGTTAAAAGTCAACTCCGTACATGTTACGCCAACAATTTGCAGCAATGGAAACCTGTACCTATTTGTCTTGTACATGCAATCCATCATTAACACTCGAGGGAAAGCACGTAACATCTCGCCAGCGCAAGGGGGAGCCCAAAACAAGTCTGTGACATTCCCATCCTTGTTCGAACGATCCCAATTCACATAGCTAAAATGTTGTAGCCGAGCCATTAGATGTTGCATTTGAGTTCTCCTGGCTTTCTCTATCACTCGGTACTTCTGTCGTGCATTGTACACATGTCTGATTGTCGTGACGTTCGAAGGATCATTGCCCTTTAACTGACTTAGAATTTGTTTGGGTTTAACCATAGCGACTGACAAATCCACCAACGTGGCAGTTTGCTCCGCCGACAACCTTCCAGGATACGAATGCCCCTCCAAGTACACCGCTGGGGGATGATTGTGAGTGCCATTATGGACAGAGACAGTCCAACCATCATTGCCCTTTACACCTTTCAATAGAAATGGGCATTCAATTTTCTTTGTGCCCGTGGAACGCGTCGCCCTTTTCTTCACAGCCACCTCCTCCCCCAAATACTTCTTCACAAACTTCCTATACTTCCCGCTCCTTTCGCATGAAAACCTCATCCTCGGTTTGCGATTCTTAATAAACTTCTCCGAGGCCTTAATGATAATGACAAAGCCGTATCGTTTACCCGTAGATCTTGTCCACTCTACCAATTCTTTCTCGGACAAAAATACCTGTACAAAAGTAAAACAAAAATAATCATAACCTGCATCATAAGGTTGAACATGAAAAAAACTCTATGGTTTGAAACACTCACCTTGTCCGTTGTGAAATACTCCGTATAATCATATATTGTAGGAGTGGGAGTAGGATTAGTTGCGGGTCCTACATGACTACCAAATGTTGAAGTGTCACCCTAGAACATCAAAAGAAAAATCAATTAAACACACTCTGCACAATATTCGAACTCTAAAGTTTAAAAGTTTGGCAACATTTCAAGTTTTAGAATATGATATTATCAGCAAGTCTCGAACTCTAGTGTTTGAAATTTTGTGATAAGTTCAAGATTTAGAATATGATATAAGTTTCAAACTTTAGAGTTTACAAATTTAGCATAATTTTGAATTTTAGAATCTGAACACATTGGGACAAAACCAACTTAAAATTGGGAGAGTGATTATTGTCTACAAATTCAAACTCTAGAGTTCGAAATTTTGGCAACATTTCGAGTTTTAGAATATGATATATCTGCAATTTTCAAACTCTAGAGTTTGAAATGTTGGCCTAATTTCAAGTTTTATAATCTGATAATGTCGTGCCAGAACCAGATTTAAAATGGAGGAGTGATAATTGTCGACAAGTTTCGAACTCTAGAATTTGAAATTTTGGCATAATTTCGAGTTTTAGAATATGATATTGTTTCCAATTTTCAAACTCTAGAGTTTGAAATTGTGGCGTAATTTCAATTTTTAGAATATGATAATGTCGGGACAGAACCAGGCTTAGGAGTGATGAGTTACCTCGTGCTGTGATTTTGGCTCTGAAACTGCAAAATCCATGGCTCCCTCTTCCTTGTCAACTTCCATTTCCATTGCACAATCTTCCAATCCCCAATCAAAATGCACATTGCTCTCATATGTTGGGTTCAAGACTTCTTCTTTACCAATGGAGGGAGAGGAAGCAATGGAGGTTTCCATTGAGAGTTAGAAGGTGTGAAGCGAGAGTTCGAAGGCAGATGTCGACTGGATTTATGATGGGAGCTCAACAATGGTGGGAGCTCAACAATGGTGGTTTGGAATGGAACCAGAGAACCAGATGGTTTCCCCTGGAAGGAGATGGAAAAAAATGCAGGGAAACGTGGATGGGTTATGGACTTACGGGGTGCATGTTTTTTTGACGTGGTTGTATGTTTGTGGTTGTATGTAATAAAAGTAGGGGTATTTTTGTCCATTTTTATAAGGACATTTTTGTCCGAATATTATTTACTTAAAAACACGTTACATGCAGTAAATTCGCAGTTGTATTTATAAACTCCCGTTTCGGTGGGAATTGGTCTGTTGAACCGTGGAGATTGGTCTTTTCCTTGGACCAAGCAACGTCGTTTTGGGTGTCATTTGAGTGTTAAGATAATCTCCAACCATGACTTCAAATTAAAGAATTTAGCTTTTACTTCCATTACTATATATCTATTGTCTATTATCTATTACAAGCCCAGTATCGTCTGGTACAAACTGGTACGTCCAGTATTGCCCGGTATAGGTTGATACACTTGGTATTGTCCAATATAGGCTGGTACGTCGGGTATCAACCGATACAAACTGGTATTTAGGGTGGCACAGAATTTGTACTTATATGTACCATTCTGTGTCTGGTATGGAACGGAATTGACAACATTGGTTGTACCTAAAATCAGTAAAAACAATGACAAATTATCTTTTTTCAACTTTTTTTTTTAAACTTTTTAAAGTTTTTTATCGTAACTTTATAAAATTTAGATTCCAATTGTCAACACGAGTAATGAATTCTTAAAATTTTTAACAAAAAATTTACAAGGAAAATGACCAAAATAAAGTGATACAGTAATAATGTGGAAAACTTTTATTCAAACACACTCTTAAGTTAAATGTGCAAAAGTTTGCGGCCATGACGCAAAAGCTCGTAACTATAGTGTAAAAGTTTGCAGTCAGTATACAGAAGTTTACAATCATGACGCAAAAGTATGCAACAAACCCTTAGATCGATCACGAGGTCGATCCCAATTGTCATTGTAACACTTTTTATTAACCAGTAAACCACTTTACATTCTTGTTAGTCACTTATTTGTTGGAGTACAATAATTAGTAAAATTCTAATAACACAATATTTTAAGGCCACCGCTATTCGCAGCCTGCTTCTTGCTACTTGCAGTCGATTGCTACTTACAACAAACCACCTTATAAGAATTTGCTACCTACAACCAACAAAATATCCCTGATCTTCCCATTTTACCCTTCTATACCTACAACCCACAAAATATACACCCCACAACCCTTCTATACCCACAAACCCTCCCTCTCCCTCGTTTTTTCTACCTTAGGCCTTCTCTCTCTCTACCCCAGGCCTTCTCTCTGCCCCCCACCGCCAGCCACCAGTCCGCCATTACCGCCACACCCAGCACACGAAACCCATCCCCTCTCACCAGTTACCACTTCCAGCACCAAACCCACCTCGTCTCTCTCTCTCTTTCCTCATGTTTCTTCTTTTCCCCAGTCACCACCACAACACCACTCCCACCACACCACAACAACAACACATGTTTGAGGCGAAGGAGATGTGAGAGAAGAGCACAACACGCTAGCAACATCGACAATTTCAAAGTTCAAACATTGGTAAAAATTTTACTGTTGGTATTACGTGCCTATGCGGTTTTCTCATTCGAATTTTACTGTTTGATTTTTTTCTTCAAAAACCCACGAGCGTACTGCTATTTTGTGTATCTATTTCATGTATTTCGAATATAATCGAACATTAGAGTCCGATTGTTTGACACAATTTTGGATATTAAAGTTTGATTGTTTGCCTCCTATTCGGATTTTAAGAGCTGAAATTTATTGGCTTATTCGGATTTTAGTATCTAATTGACCGATTGGCCCTTATGTATTACAGTAGCAGTTGAATTTGTTAGCATAGCTCATTCGGAATGTAATATCTGAAATTTTCTGCCTCATTCGGATTTTAATATCTGAAATATTTGACTCTATTCAGACATCAAATTTTACCCCGAGACGTGTATGTATTTTACCCCAATTCTATAATGGGTCTCTATAAGTTTTCCATTCTAAACGTTTTCATCATATAATGTGAACTGATTAGACAATGACACAAACCATTGACATTGTCCAGGAATAATTGACAAAGTTTTCGAATATTAAAGTCTGATTATTTCCCCCTCTTCAAATGTTAATATCTTAAATTTATTGTCTCATTTGGATTTTAATATGTAGCTGAATTTGTAAAGTCACTCGGAATTTAATATCTGAAATGTTTTGCCTCATTTGGATTTTAATATCCAAAGTATTTTACCCCATTCAGACATTAGAGTCCGATTTGTCCCCTCTATTTTAGCCATTAGAATCCGATTGTGAGTGAGAACCCATAAACATTCATAACATTACCCCATTTAGAGTTCTTTCTTCTTCATTGAAAAAGAATAGGAAAACCTTAGTTTGGCTTAAAAACTTGAAGTAATCTCTTGGAGTTTGACATGTAATCTGAAAATTTCTCTTCTTATGGTAAGAAATCTTCCTTAAACTATGAGTATTAATGCATGTTAGTTGGTATATAGATGGATTATGAGCATGAATTTGTAGAATTTTGAAGTTGCTTACTGCTATTGATGTTGAGAAATTTTGAAAAATCTGGGTAGCAACCAAAGCTGCGTTTTTCATCAAATTTGTTATACTTAGACAGGTTTATTGGTTATGGGTCCTTTCAAGTCTTAAAGATTGTTAAGTTGGTGTTGTTTTGGCGATGGAATCATCAAAAAAATATGAAGTACACGATTTTTAATGAATATTCGATCATAGATTGCTCTGCTGAAAAACTGTGTTTCCTACACAGAATTACCAAGAGTGCGGAAGAGCGCAATGCAGCGGCTTTGGCCATTTTGGACAGTGTTTTGGGTGGGACTAGGGCTACGACTTCAACTTGCCCGTATGATATATGACAAGCACTTGTTGAAGTGCGAAGGACTTTGAGGGGACCGAAGGCTGTTGAAACGAGCATAGCAGGCCCTAATTCGGATCGTTACTCGAGTTGTTACACTAGGTGCCGACGCCATGACCATACTTGAGACTTGTCTTTTCCATGACTTGTTTTTTATGGACTTTATGGCCTTGTATTTATTTTGGACACTTTATGGCCATGGTTTACATACTAATTTCCATGGTGGAATGACTTTTGTTTTATTGCGGATAACTATTAGCATATTTGTGATAATTGGATACCGTGAAAATATGAATGCTAAGTAGGGAACCAAAATGTAAATTTTATGATTTGAATCATTCTTGATACTTTCCTAGGCACAAATAATTCACTAGACAATACTCGTATGTGAAAATTTAGATTTAAATGAGGAGTGCCGTACAAATGGACAATGCTCTAGACAAACATAAAACACTACCAAAAAAAATGGTTTGCCTAAATTTCATATTTTATAATAAGATTCTACGAACTCAAATTTTACATAAAAGTCCTTCGAGCCAACCTAGTCTTGTTCAATTATGTCCGTCGTTGCCACATCGTTCCCCATTATGTTTTTAAACTCTTTGATCTTATCACAAGATTGTGTATCTCATACATTCGTGAATGAGTAGTGATGTATATACTAATTCCTTGCAATAGGCGGGATGGGGGAATTTGGTCACAAATGTACCATTACAAAGTGATCGCCGTTAACGCTTCATCGGATGGAAAAACCTACACACATAACAAAAAATTATAGCCCGTAATATAAGATTGCACAAGATAAATACTCTATCAAAAAAACACTCATCGTTTCCGTTGTAAAATGCTCTGTATAATGGTATGGAGGACAAGTCGAAGTAGGTATAGTCGATAGCCCTACATAACTACCAAGTGTTGAAGTGTCATCCTGTAACACCCAAAGACAAACCAGGTAAGTGCATGATTCTCTGCAGTTTCATTCACATATTAATATCTGAAAACTGGCACTAAATTCGGATATAAGAGTCCAAAAATGTTGACAATATTTGGATATTAATATCCGAAAAGTTGTACATAATTCAGACATTAGAATCCGAAAAGTTAGTAAATTTTTGGTACAATGTATCCAACTGTAAATGCAGGATTCTCTGCAGTTTCATTCAGATATTAATATCTGAAAATTGACACTAAATTTAGATATAAGAGTCCAACAATTTTGACGATATTCAGATATTAATATCCGAATAGTTGTACATAATTCAAATATTATAGTCCGAAAAGTTAGTAAAGTTTTGGCACTGCGTGTCCAACTGTGTCGGGCCAGAACTGAAATTGAAAATGAAGGGCTTCTGAAATTGAAAATGAAGGGCGGGCTTACCTCTTGCTGCGATTTTTGCTCCGTCACTACAACATCTGTGGCATGTTTCTCAAAATCCATTGTGTGATCTTCCAACTTCAAATCGTGGTCAACTATTGCTTGTTTATCAATGGAGGGAGAGGAAGCAATCAAGGTTTCCATTGACAATGTAGGAGGAAGAGGAGAGGAGGAAAATATGCAGACTTGGCTGCTGGTGGAAGGAGCCTGGTGGTGGGTGATGGCAGCTGGGGATGAAAATGGAGGAGTTTGAATGGGGGAGGGAGGAGACGTTCTGGGTGGGTGGGTGGGTGGCTGGGTGGGAGGGAAATCAGGGAGATGATTTTTTGTGGTTGTATATAATGAGTTATGTAATATTCTTAAAGGGTAAAATGGTCAAATAACATGAGGTTTTAGGGGTATAATGGTCAAAATGTATGAGGGTATTTTTGTCCGTAATTGATAAAAAATTTAATCGGCTGCGAGTAGCAAGAAGTACGCTGCAAATAGCGGCCACCTATTTTAAACAACAATCAGCTCAACATATCTATATTTGACACTATCTCATTACTTATTGTAAAACAGCATCTTATTCCATGGAAAAACTATGTTATGTGACCATATTGTGTATATTTTTGTGAAAAATGTTGTATTAATAACATTATTATAATGACAAACATAAAAAAAAAAACTTATTTATATTTCAAATATGGATTACAGAAAGCAATTGCATCTCGGCCTCCAGTCTCAACAATCAGTGGTCCACATTTGTTTAAATATATTTGTTCTTACCAATCCAAGTCTTTTAACAAATTTGAACCAATAAAAGCAATGTTTTTAATCATTATTAAGACACTTTTAGACGATCGAAATTGCACAAACTACTCAATGAAGTCTAAACCGAGATATTAGAGAAGCCAAATCCAACATATAAAGTTCCCACTCATGGCTTGAAAAGTACAGTAAAACATTGGGCTTGTTACAATGACAGTTTGAACCAACTTGTCATTAAGTGATATTATACCATGAGAAGTTCACCTGCGAACCAATTTGAATTTTGAACCACTTGAAATTGGATATACGTCTCGTCTATATTATCTATGACATTTGTTTTGGTATTCATTATTGTTTAGGGAGAGAGTGTGTGTGTTTTGGAATCAGATTTGAAATAAACATGATAAAGAGAATGATTTGGGTCTTCCTAAGAATAGCCAAGCCTAGAATCTCTGTTGTTTGATTCAATGGACCACTCTAGGTCATTAGATTTATGTATGTATATAAGATTTGAAAATTGAGCATGGTCATTATATAGATTCGGGATTGTCCGTGCCTAAAGGCACGAAACAACGCGTTTTGAACACAAAAAGTTTTTTATCTCAATTTTTTTTTATCTCTCATCGCTATTTTCAATTTTCTAATCTAGAAACCCAACACCCTCTACAACCATCGGATCGAATTTTCAAGACATTATATCTATCCATTCGAGAATATACTTCCTAATATAAATCTCCTAACCTTATGACTGGTAAATTCTTTCAATTGATTGCTTTTAAGTTTTTCCCTTAAAAGACTTGATTTTCTTTTTGAATTTAAATCAACTCAATAATTAATTTCCCACTAATGTTGATTTCCTTATATTCATTTCAATATTTGCTTTTAAATTTTTTTCCTTTTAGGTTGATTTCCACATGTAGCTAAAAAATATCGAATTGAATGTACAGAAATCAACTTTAGAGGGAAATCAATAATTGATTTGATTTAAACTCAAAAAGATAATCAAGCTTTTTTAAGAAAAAAACTTAAAAGCAATCAATTGAAAGAATTTTCTAGTCATAAGATTAGGAGGTTTATATTACAAAGTATACTCTTGAACTAACGGATATAAACTATTCAAAATTTGATTCGACAGTTGTAGATGGTGTTGGGTTTATATGAGTAGACAAAAACTATTCTATTTTATAATATAGACTAGGGTTTGCCCGTGCTTGAAGGCATGGTGCAACGTGAGATCTAATTAGTAGTAATTGTGTAATTAATATTGTTTGAGAAATAGAGAGAGAGAGGGAGAGTCGTAGAATTTAGGAAGCAAATCAATAGTTAGGATTTATAGTGAGATAAGATTTAAAAACCCCTCCCTTATTATGTAAATACTAGGATTTGCCCGTGCCTTCAATATCGGCATTCAAGAAATCGTCATGGCTCGAAACTCATTTTTTTAGCAACCTTTAATTGTCTGTATTTAAAGGCACGATAGTATATATCAAGACCAATTTAACCAATGAAATTGTTACTATTGACCATGATTAAATCCTTTTCCACATTCCTCATCACAAACTATAGTAAATGAGCTTAAAACCAATGAAATTAGACATATAGTTTTGCAAGTGTGTAACTGAATTAATCATATGAACGAAACAGACAACACAAAATACTAAAGTTATTCAACTAAATTTCTTTTATAATTTTCCTGTATCACACAAACAAAATTCCCTTTCAGCCAGCATTTCTCTCACTTTTGCTTACTTCGTAACAACCTAAAAAATAAGGTAAATAAATAGCATTCCAATTCTTACAAAACAGATAGCAAAACAATTCTTACAATTTTTTATTTTTGCTAGATTGGGCAAAAGCAGCAACTACGCAGGGTCAAAAAAAAAACTCAATTGATCACACGGTATTGATCACCCTACCAACTATTCATAAACCCAATTGATCACAGGATATTGATCACTCTACATATTATTGATCACAACTGGCATAACCCCATTGGAAAAGTTTTAAGATAGCGAAGACTCCACTCAAATGATACACACGTGTCTAAAGAGTATTGAATCTAAAATTCCTAGAGTTCAAAACTTTGAATGCAATATAAAATTCCTAGAGTTCTGAATGCCTGGAAACTAAGGTAAAAAAAAAAAAAAATTAAGGTAAAAACCCCGTAAGAATTCACAGTCATACAAATGCTGTAGCAATCTCACGTTTACCTCAAAACTTTATTGGAAATGTGAGATTGCGGGTTCTAAAATAATACCGATAGTTTTTGTTTTTTAGAGGAGGGTTTTTTATTTAATGAGGGATTCTCATCTTTTTGACCGTTAGATTGGGTTGGAGGGATAAGAGCTATTGGATTTATGTAGCACATAAAATTTAAAAATCGTTGTCCCTTATTATATAAATACTATCTTATAAATTAAGAAAACACCCCTTTATGATTTCAATCTCAGTTTTGAGGCTGACTCATACTATTTTAACCCGAGCAACATTATTGGATATGTATGACCAATCAATTCAAACTAGAAAGAAAGTTTTTAATTTTTTATCCATCCTCCTAAATCTCCTATCTCCTATCTCTCCTAAATAATAAGAACAGGATTGGGGGATGCCATTTTTGGTCCGATTTTTCCAATTGTGTCCTCAATTTTTAGAGGCGTAGTGTAGTTGGTAGGGTGTTCGGATCAAACACCTTACACATCTCGGATGCCGTTGATTCCCGCCTAAGCCCCCTCCTTTTTTTTTTTAGAATTTTTGGACGGCTCGGATCGGCCGTCTGGTGGCCGAAGACGGCCCGGCGCAACCGTCCCTACGATTTCAGTACCGACCCCGTCGGTACCAATATCGTTTCTGTTCTTTAACTACTTGTAGAAACTGCGAAAAAGGGAAAAAGAAAAAAAATGGTCACCCCAAATTTCCTTCTCCTCTATTTTCAATTTCACGCACCAGATTTCATTATAGATTTCCCTCTTTAACATGATATGTACATGCATTGTGTAAGTCCGGGCCTCTGGTCTAAGTTAATATGAATATTGGGGACTCGGGCATGCTGCAAAACTGCTCCTTGTAGAGCGCTCTGCAAGGTGCATGCATTCGGATCGTTTATTTCGATAATTAATGGTTGGGATTAAAAATAAATTTTTTCAAAAAACAGTTAGTGAAGAGTAAAACTTTTTTTTTTAATCTAATTTTCGTTTGACCCGAAAAAAGAGTTAATTTTTTTTTTTCTGGAAGAGTTCTATTTTAACCCTAGCCGCTAAAAAACACTTTTGAGCAGTCCAGGTGCGCCCTGCAGCGCTCTACTCAGAGCTGCTTTGTAGCATTCTGGATCTGAATATTGGAGCACATTTTGACCAAAAGGGAGAAATTTTTCGGTGCCGGGTGAGTATATCCCACATGGTTGTCGCTCAGTACATCCGAGCCGTCCATACACTTTTGAACGGTTCGAATTGAAACCCTCTCTTTCCTCTCATCCCAACACTTTCTTTCTCTTTTTTTCCTTTCCAAATTCGAGCAATTAAAAAACGCAATAGACAGGTTGGATGCGCGCATCACCGGGCACTGGAATTTTTTCCCCGAAATTGAGAAGCGTGCGTTGCGTTCTGCTGAAACATGGAGACTACACTCGACCTTTTCGCGGTTTGTTATTTATCCTTCTCTCTCTCTCAGATCCAGCAACTGAAAAGTGGGGGAACTTATCAATGGAATTCCCATATTTGCCCTAGAATTTCAGGAGCATTGCCGTGCACAACGGTAAATCCATGTCGTAGATCGATCCAGGTACCAGTCGATTTCCATGGCGAAACCAGACCACTCGAAGGCCGGTCCATCGAAGCTACCGCCGTTGGTCCGCCCTTCCGCCAAGATCCACCCGGCGAACGATCCCGAATCCGACCCCAATTCGTACTCGCTCGAGAAATTCAGACTCTACGAGACCAAAGCTGTGAGCCAAATTCTCTCTCTCTCTCTCTCAAATTCTGTTGGGTTGTCGAGAAAAAGATGAAAGTATCAAAACTGGAGAAATAGAATAGTTAGGCTATGAGGTTGAACTAATTTTTGATTTAGCGGCCCGTCATAGTTCGATGTGAACATCAGGAACTGTCCCATAAGAAAACCAGTCATTGCGGCTACCCGTTTCCAGATTTCTTTTTTGAAGAAGCTGGGTAGAATGAAGAAATGGAATAATTAGGCTATGAGGATGAACCAATACTGGATGTAGCGGCCCATAATAGACCGATGAGAACATCAAAATTTATTTATTTTTTCCGGTCAAACCGAATTGTCCCATAAGAAAACAAGTCATTGCTTTGCTGCTTTCCGTTTCTGGATGCTTTTTGTGAAGAAGCTGGATACAATGGAGAAATAGCCGAGAGAGGGTATACATTATACAAGGAATTGGGAAATATTTCAACCACATAAAACTTGAGTTTCTCATTGCATTAGATACTCATTGGATTCTTCAATATCGGAGTCGTAGCTTTTTAGTGCTACTATTGGTTGTTATGTCCGATTCGCGTGGGTTTATAGATTCGTTTCAGCAGTGGTTTTGCGTGTTTGAGATAGCTTATTTAGTTGAATTGTGAGTGAAGGCTCCGTGGAGTTGTCAAGGACATTGTTGAGGGAAATTCCCAATAAAAGTGTATTGAACTAGATGATTGTATTTTCCTCTATGTGTTAAGTTGACATACAAATTTTGTAAGGAAATTAAGATACAGCTATTTATTTGCGTAGAAAGCTATTTAAAAAGTGAATTCCTACAAAATATTGTGTGTTGTGCAGATCTAGAGTGTGTGCGTGTCTGTGTTTTTTTTCCTGCTGGGCAAGTTTTGAGAATAAATAATCCACACAAAAGTTAGAAGGCGCATAACCCACAAATTTTGTGCTCGCTAAACAATTTAAATGGGAAATGCACACATTTGGGTACTTTTCTTTGAACAAGGCCGTAGGCAAATGAAAAATTTGGATGCCAAAATAACATCTGAAGTTCTTTATTTTCTTCATCTTTTCCTCTGTTTTGCACCAAACGCAGGGTTTTAATAATCCTGGCCTTTTTGTTGAAATTTTGTAGAGGTTTTACCTTATTGGGAGTGATCGGAACAAGAGATTCTTCCGAGTGTTGAAGATTGACCGGATGGAGCCATCTGATCTCAATCTCAGTGAAGACCCTGTGGTTTATTCTCCACAAGAAGTCAAGAGCTTGCTTCAGCGAATTTCTGAAGGCAATCGGGCCACTGGAGGATTAACCTTTGTTGCGAAGGTTTATGGCATTGCTGGTTCGTTTTGCTACTTCTGTGTTTAGTTTGGATGTTCAAATTGTTTTGTTTGTCCTTTATCTTTTGTTTGTCTAACTTAAATTTTGTACCATGGCTTATGATTTTGGATGTTATTATGTGCTTAGGTTGTGTTAAATTTCTGGAGTCATATTACTTAATTCTTGTAACAAAGCGACGCCAAATTGGATGTATTTGTGGCCATGCAATATACAGTATAGATGAGAGCCAGTTAATAAGCATTCCACACGCTTCAATTCAAACCGACATTGCTCATTCCAAACCTGAGATGAGGTACTACATTTCTGTGGTATGATGATTTTCTGTTGCTTAATCTGCTTATATATGGTTTCCGTGTGATCTTTTGTGGTCTAGAGCTGATCTAGGGCATTGTACTTTGTTGTTTCCTGCAGCTACAACTCTTTGTGTGCTAATATGGAGAAAGTTTATGTTGTTCGAAAGCTTCTTTCTTACTTTTTCCTTAAATGACGAGTTAAAGTTGAACCGCTTCATATTGGTACCGCTTAAACAAGTTCATGATGTATGTCTTTGTGCATCCTTCTGCACTATTGGGTCTGTCATGCATGCTTAATCCTGTTTGTCTTGTCGGTGTTGTTTTCCGTTTGTTGCTGAATTGCAGCATAGGAGCCTATCTTCTGTTTGTTTTCTGTAGCATTGCTTGGTGTGTTGTGGATTTTTCAAGGTTATCCCCTTAATCCTCTTTTGGTGTGCCTCTTCATTGAAATTACTCACCCTAATAAGGTTAGTGAAGTGTGGGTATGTTGATTATCAATGGCGTATAATGTTCATTTCTTCTTCATTCTTTTTGGGAGGGATCAATGGATTAACTATCATTCATCCAAATGAGGCTGTTGGGCATTGCTATTCGCTGCAAAATGTAAACATTCGGTGTCGTCTTTTAAATCGTATTGATATTCTATCATGTACATATGAGGATGATGATTATCTTAAAAGAATAGATTAATACAAGAAAAGATGTCATGTATCAAGATTTTAACCACACTAGCGGACAATCTTGGCTCCGCCCCTGATTTCAAAGACCCTGTTTCTGCAAGGCTTCTACTCTCAATGAAGCAACTGTGCTTCTATAATGTGCATGTGTATTTAAAATATATATTGCTGCAGTATCAAAGGTTTAGTTTCTTTCTTTGGAAGAGTCATCATGCGTAGGCTATGTTCTCATCCTCGAAGTGCAGTCTCCCCCTTATTTTGTAGATTATATTTTTTTATAATCTAAAAAATACAAGTTTTGCAGTTTTAATATGTGTTAGAATATGAACGAATTTTAGATATTGGTCTCAGCTGGAGATAAAGTTCTGTGAATTAAATTAGAAGTTACCTAAATACGAAGTACTGGAGTAAATTTGATTTAATTCTTTTTCTAGTTTCTTATATGGACGCTGCAAATTTTCTTTCCATTGGTATCTCTTCTTTTGTTTCTTTGGGATTCATGTTCTTGATTCAACCCTGTTTGGATGCAATTCCTTCTCAATGGGAGTGAGGTTCTTACTTTGAAGTGCGGGATTGAGGTTCTGGATCAGCAGATTTGTCATCGCCCATAGGAGGATCCCGCACGTAAAACTCCCAAACCACAAACTTTGAACCAGTACTTGCCTGGTTTTGGATTTAATAAGACGTGCAGATCCAGAATTGGAAGACCACTCCATGCGCCCTGATGCAAACCAAATCAAGGGATAGATTCATAAGAGAGATAAATCCCAAAATGGGATACAAGGAGCAAAAGCTCTCTATATTCTTTTATCAATACATCAAAAAAACTAACTAATGAGGGCACAAGACACCTATTTATAGACTCAAAACCCTACACATACTAAAGACACTAAAATGACAACAATACCCCTAAATCCTACTGCATCATACACCCCCTCTAAAGAAAACAACTTGTCCTCAAGTTGGACGACAAGACACGAGACAATTAAATGAAGAAAACATAGAACTATAGAGGTATTTATTATGCAGCTCCGAGGTAGGCATGTGGCTGCATTTCTTTGATCCACGTCACCCTCATGCAATAACCCATCTTCAATACGAGCTTTCGTTTGTGTACATCCACAGTGTCCATCCTTATGTGCAAGTAGATCACCCACTTGGAATGCCTCTTGTGTAGAAACACATCAAAGTAATAGGCCATGACTCTTGTTCCCAATGCACACCAAGAATCAGAATAATCTAACACGAAGTGCCAAAAGTCCAACTTCACTTCATACCCAAGGCTTGCTCGAGTTAAAACCATACCCAAAGGATCTTTAAGCACCAAGTAGTCTACACCCTCTTTCGACAACTTTGGAACTTGTTTGGGCACCACAACAACACAAACTTGTGCATCTTGCATCTCTTGTTCTACTGATGACTTGGAAGACAGGTGTTGGAAGTAATCATCAATCTCAAAGTCATAACTTTCCTCTACATCATGACTTGCCTCCAAAACTTGCCCACTATCTTCCAAAGGTGTCAAGAAGGGCTCATTGATCGGTAGGATAAGTCCTCCTTTCTCTTCATCCTCACCAAACTCTTCTTCAAACTTGTCATATATGGGAACGCCATCTAGATCACCTCTAGCCCCATAGATAGAAACATGAATATCTTACCAAAGATAGAAACATGAATATCCTCACGTGGATACTCATCATAGATTGGAACGTTAGTGTACTCATAATCATCATTATAACTTGGTTCTTTCACCTCATCGACAAAGAGAGCATCAGGAACGGGCTCACAAGCCTTTTCACCAACTTTCAACTCAAGAAATGGTTCTCCAAGCTTGAAGCATTTGAATACTCCATTAGGTGACAGATTTCTAGCCTCCAACGTGCTGATTATAGATTGATTTTCAGTTGGGACAGCCCCTAAGGACTTGCTCTTACCAAAACTAGTCTAGGAATCGGCATTGGAATCTTGATTGAAATGCAAGAATTCCTCCTTGAGCTTCCTCTTCATCTTACCCCATTCCCTAATCTTTTCTTTGCCTCTCCTTTGTTGACCAACTTTGAGTTGTGTCCACCAATCCAAAGCTCTCCCCTTAAGGCAAGTAGATGCCAACTTCACCTTCTTTTCTCTAGTAACCAAACAATATTCGAACACACTCTCAATGGTGTTCAACCAACCAACGAATTCTAGTGGGCTTCCACAAAACTTGGGAAGTTCATTATCGTCATCGTTCACCGATGTGTATTCAAATACAACCAAATTTGCTCTACGCCAATCCAATGGAATCCTTCCTTTCAGTCGGCCGTTGCAAACGCCGCACCTTGTCATACAAGGTAGCAACTTGTTCACTCAACTCTTTAATCTCATTCCTCTTGCTATTTGAATTGCCATAAGTATCAATTTCATCACCAAAATCTCCCATAACATCTCTACCTCTACCTCTTCTTCCTCTATCTCTTTGAGCCATTACAATCCCACAATCAACTCCAAACAAGCAAATCAACCCCACATAATGAAAACCCAATCAACTCAAGACTCCACACCACCACAAATTGCAAGCAATTGACACAAACGATCCCAAAATGACATCCACAAGAATCGCAAGAAATGGAAGAAAATAGCAACAAATTGAGATAACCCAGCTGAAATGAAACCTTAAAATGCAGATTCGAGTGCCAAAAAGTATAAACGGAGGCCCTTACCACTGTTTCGAGTACCAAAAAGGGCAGATCTGAGTCCAAAATTGACTTCAAGCCTCGAAAATGGCTGGGTCACGTTTGAAACAGGAAATCGAAGGTCGATTATGGCTGGGTCAGCTCGAAATCAACCGGGTAATGCTCGAAATTGTTCGTACAGCTTATAAAAGGGTTGAAACAGGCAGATCAAGTCTCGAAATGATGGATTAGAACTCGAAACGACCAGAAATTGACAAATGGAGCCTGCTACAGTGATTTAGAGTAAGATCCGTGGGTTTTGAGGGTTTTTGGGCTTCGAAAAGTACAGAAAATCAATTGTACAGCTTTGAAATGGTTGATCTGTGGATTTTAAGGTTCGAAATCGAGTTGTATGGCCTTGGGTTGTACAGATCTGGAGATTTCGAGTGAAATGGTGTCTTTGGTGAGATTTTCCGACACCGTTTTTGGATTCCGGCGAGATTTTCTGGCAAGATTTAGGTTTCCGGCGAGATGAGTCGTCAGGATTTGAGCTCAAGTGCTCTGATACCAAATAATGCAAATCAAATCAAGGGATAGATTCATAAGAGAGATAAATCCCAAAATGGGATACAAGGAGCAAAAGCTTTCTATATTCTTTTATCAATACATAGAAAAACTAACTAATGAGGGCACAAGACACCTATTTATAGACTCAAAACCTTACACATACTAAAGACACTAAAATGACAACAATACCCCGAAATCCTACTGCATCACGCCCTTCTTAAAAATTACCGCCTTCAAAGGACGCTCCTTTTTCCTTAACGCCTTAACAAGATTTGCCAATTGGTTGCCTTGCACATGCCCTTCAAACTTACCTTTGCCAAACAATGCTGCAATAGTAGAGTGATAAAGCTACATCTCCAAGCCTAAATATGGAGTAACCCAAGAAGTCGGTAGGTTTTTGCTCCCTGATGATACTGCCACTAAGCTGCAGAACAGTTGGTGAATAAGAGAAACTGACTGGAGAAGTGAAACAAAGGAATGTTAGGATACGGGAGAACAAGTGACAAGGGAAAAAGGAGCCAAAAATGGAATCCAGAATTTCTAGAGCTCTTTAGATTTTTACGAATCTTGGCCTTATCCTGTCAATGTGTGGATCAAATGGTCAAACGTAACACTTGAAACTTTTATAGTCCTTCTAATGTCTTTTTTAGGCTATGACAATTAGTCTTAAGATAGATAGTAACAAACATAACGTTAGGAGTGTTAGGGAATGCGGTGTTCTTCATTATTTGGTTACAATTGGATGGTAGTGTAACTTTTTTCCGCAAAACGTTGATTTTTACCTTCATATTTATTCTGTTACTAATTGATCATTTTTACCATTGGTTTGTTTTGTAATGGTCCGCGAAACTGCAGGTACAAGAAGCTTCTGTCAAGTGTAGACTTGACGAAAGACTTTTTCTTTAGTTATACATATCCTATAATGCAAAGTTTGCAAAAAAATGTGCTATCTATGGGCGAGGAAGGGATGCCATATGAGAATATTTTTGTCTGGAATGCCTTTCTGACAGAATCAATACGCTCAAGATGCAAGAATACTATTTGGACAATTGCTTTGGTTCATGGACATTTTAAACAGGTATTTGATTTCTTTCCGTTGGAGTCGTGGTGGGTTTTTTCTCTCTTTCGTTGCTCTGTCTCTTTCTTAGGTTATTTCAGCTCATGTGGGTTGTTTGTATTACAACTTTGCTTTATTTTGCGAGAACTGGTAACACTTAAAGGAAGTATGTACTCTTATAACTGCGTTGCCCAATTTTGCTCTTAATAACCATATGCTATGAACACTCGTTCCCTCAGAAATCTCCATAACCACTTACCGAGCAAAGCAATAGCTTTCTCAATAACATGGCTCATGCTAGGTCCTCCCTTGCCCTTAGGAAGCGAAACAACTTCATGACTTCCCAAATATCTTCCTACGGTTTTGAGTCTCGAATTCCTTTCTGGAGAAATCCACAAACATTTCTCAATCTGAATGGCAATCCCACTGGTACTTTCAACAAGGTAGTAAATACTAAATATCAATGAAACAGCCTTGAATAAACAGCATTTTTCCACCCATCCAATCTCCCTCCAATCTTTTCTGACACTAGTGCCCTCAATTCTTCACTTCTAGGATGCCTACCCCAAGGAACGTCCAAGTACTTCATTGGTAAAGACTAAATCAAGCAACACGTACCTCATCCATGACAGCCATCCGCACCAGCATACTTTCCCCAACGTACCCATCAACCTTGACGCCATCTTGAACACTATTGGTAGACTGCCAAATTTCCTGTATAACCTAGGACCTTTAAGATATCTGTTAAAGCTGGATGGCTCAAATCCAACCAATTCATCTTTCCAATTAACCTTTTGATAGCTCAAATTAACCTGCCAATTGTTTAGCAGGTTGTAATGGGGTTACCTTGAGCAATCCACTTGGAAAGAGGGTAGGTCCAGGTTGGACATAGGTGCCCATTGTCCGGATTAAGAATTGACATTTTGTCACGTGAAGCTGCCAATACTTGAACCAAAAACATGTTTATTCAAAGTTGCACTGCCTCTTGGTCCATTTGCCACTAATGCTTTGAGGGTCGATAGATTTACATAGTTTCCATTTAGAATTGTTAATGTTTGATGAAGTGTCATTTATTACCTGATGTGTACATGTATGTAGTTGTAAGTGTTTGGGTTCTTCTGCCTTTTATGTCATGTACAA
The DNA here is from genome assembly GCA_019656835.1 of Rhododendron ovatum. Taxonomy (NCBI): domain Eukaryota; kingdom Viridiplantae; phylum Streptophyta; class Magnoliopsida; order Ericales; family Ericaceae; genus Rhododendron; species Rhododendron ovatum. The sequence goes on from CM033802.1 coordinate 20,877,823, forward strand.
AATTGGTCTCTTGCAATTTCATGAATTTTTGTATAAAGAAATTGAGGAGTTAAGGATGCTAGCCATTTTATAAGTTCAATCAAATAACTTGTGTAAAAGAAACTCTTTTTGTTGGTGGTAGAACAAACTCAAACCAAGTGAACAGTTTTTGCGGTCATGAATGGCTTACATGATCGAGACTGGTTGGAAACGGGTTGTAGCGAGTGTTAATGGTACTTATGGTGTCCATTACATGGAATTGTGAAAAACTCTATAGGACATATCGTATTTGATGTCTTAAACTTGGAACGCTGAAATTGAATAGAATAAGCACTCCAACACGAATCTGTTTAATGTACGTGTATGAAAATTCATGCATGTATAGTTGCTTGAGTTATTTATTTAAGTTTATGGTTGTTTTAGGAGATTTACACTTTTAGAACAGGCCAAGCTTGTTGTGATGGGTTTAATTTGATTTGTTTCATTATCTACATGTTGTGATCATGGTCCAAGTAGTTAGGAAGTAAAGAGAAATTCTTGGAGGTTATTAATAGTTTGACTTTTCCATCTTATCAGTAATGTATAACGTGGGAAATTTGAGCTTATTGCTCGAAGCTGCTGATTTTTTGGTTGTCAGATATTTTTTTGTTTGTGTTTCAGCCTCATCTCAAGTGTCATCTATCTTCGTTTGGATTTTTGTGGCCATACATCAGCAACCCCTTGGGGCTAAAATGCTCTTACACCTCCTTTGCTGTTCATTTTGACTCGCGTATATGTTATGTTATGGTTTGCCTGCAAATTATTTTTCTGAAATCTTGACCTTAAGGAAGTATGTTATTTTTTGTTCTTGATGTTGAATTTTCTAGCACAACAAAATGTCATTTCTTCTTTCTGTAAGTCATCGGAATTAAGATTTTGCTTGATATAATTGTGAAGTTTGTTCACATTAGGCATATTGTCTGCTAAAATTCTTCAGTCATCCTGTTGCTCCGGTGCTTGCAGATTAGGCTGTCAATATTTGGACGGGACTTCAGTGTTTCTTTGGTGTCAAGGCGTTCTCGGCATTTTGCAGGGACACGGTATGTCCTGGTTCATGGCCCTGAGTTTGATGTATTGTGAAATCACGGCATTTGAATTCCACCTTGTTTCTTTTTGCTTAAGGAGTGAGTGATAGGAGATCCAAAACGAGTGCAGAAGCTTTCAGTTTTAACACCTGCGTCTTTCACGTAAACTTTTCTCTCTAGGTGTTGAACAATTGTTATCAACTTTGTTTGAGTAAGATTACATACACACGGACCTCTGCCTGCTGTTGATAGTTGTCAAATATGTGTATACTATAAACATAATGAAGAAACATGTAATTGACGTGAGAGAGGAGACGCACAAGGTTTAGGTTGTTCCAACATGATGGCCTACGTTAGTGGGTGAAGGTCAATAGCATTTTCACTAAATTGAATACAAGATGTAATAGTATGGATAACATTTGAGTATGAACTAGCTAAAATATCTTATTTTTGAAGCCTATCCTAGCCTCCGATCCCACGAGATAAGTTAACTTTTTCAACCTCCATATTTTTTTTTGGGTAACGGAGGAACAGTCCTGTAGCCAAGCCACTAAATGGACCTGACTGCGCAACCAAACTCCGGGGGAGCCAGCACGGCCACACTAGTCATGGCCCCCCACTTACTGCAAGGTACTCACCCTGTGGGGAATTGAACTTCAGGTGTACTCCCAAAGCCTAGGCCAGTGATTTAAAAAGCGCGCGCTATAGAGCGAGGCGCAGCGCAGCGCAAGGATTGCGCTTCGGAACTATGGGCTATAGCGCAGAACACAAAGGCGCAAGAAAGGCGCTGAAGCGCGCGCTATAGCGCAAGGCGCCAAGGCGCTGAGGCGCGCACAGAACACAAAGGCGCAAGAAAGGCGCTGAAGCGCGCGCTATAGCGCAAGGCGCCAAGGCGCTGAGGCGCGCGCTTTTTGCTGTGAGGTAAAAATCAGTTTTACGTTCGCGATGCATTGAATGATTTCTTCCTTTAAATCGATGGGAGCCCTATTCGATCGACAAACCAGATCGAGCAATAGCCTCTTCGACGATTCAGAGTCTCGGACGATCGGACCCAGCTTCTTCTTCTCTGGTCTCCCTCTCCCTCTCTGATTGTTGACTCCAAGTAACAACTTCTTCTTCCTCCTCCTCTTCCTCCTCCTCTCACCATCTCACGTTTGCTTCCTCCTCCTCCTCCTCCTCCTCCTCCTCTCACCTTCTTCTTCCTCATTTTCTTTCTGTTTTCACCGATTGTCTAAGACCCCCCTTTTCTTTTTTCTTTTTTTTCCAATCACAACCCCCTTTTCTTTTTTCTTTTCTTTTTTTTCCAGTAGTAGGGCCCCCCTTTGCTTTTTTTTTTTCTTTTTTTTTTCACCTGTTTTTTTTTTTTTTTTGTTTCCAGCTCTGTTTAAAGTACTTGTTCAGTTTGTTGTATTTATTTGTACTTGTTATTTGTTGATGACATCTGAAAATTCTAGTAATACCTATGCATGCCTCTAGATTTTATTGTCTTTAATCCTTTTGTTATGTCTCTAAGGCTAAACATTATTATGTTAGCTTTTCATGGATGATATGTTATGTTTAGTATTTGGTACTTACGTTTAACCATTGACATGTTATGTTTTATGACATTTGAAAGTTTTACAAGTGTTTATTTGTGTTGAAAACTTGTTCTAATAAAATTTGCCTTGCGTAGAATTTTTTTTTTTTTTTTTTGCGCTTCGCGTCAATAAAGCGCGCGCTGCGCCTTGCGCTTTGCGCTAAAGCCCCAAGGGATCGTTGCGCCTCGGTGCGCCTTTCGCCATTTAAAACACTGGCCTAGGCATCCGCCCAAATCACTGGGACAACCCCTAGGTGTGTACTTCCATCATTAATTCTATCAAAAACTAATATGATGAATGCTTGCCCATACTAACGGTGTGATTAAGTTCTTATGTTTTCAACTCAAATGAATACAACAAAAAGCGGATTATGGAACATAGGTATGCCGAAGGACCTCACCAGTTCTCACTCATGGAGCAACATTGACTGATTCCATAGAGATAACTGTGAATTCTGCACATAGAGATCACCAAGAACTTAGTCAAAGTACAATATGAACGACAAGATGGCGATTTGTAACAATCACTTTTTTCGTGGATATCATCAAAACCTCTTCATATAGGAGGGAAAACTTATAGAACTGACAAATTGAAAGTTCCACGGCCTGTAGTCAGATTCGTTGATGAGAAACATGCGTTCAAACATAGATTGAGCTTTAAAATGAAGAACACACTAGAAATCAACTGTAAGAGAGCAAAAAGAGGTCCTGGGTGGGTGGAGAGACAGGTGCTTCCTCTGTTTCTGCGTGTCTAATATAGAGTCTGCAAGCCTGTTTTCATATGCATTTCCAATTCCATGAAGACATCTTTTTCCTGTGAAAGCACTTCGCTCTTTTCATTATGTTGCATTTTGTTTCTTTTCATTTTCCTTCATGCATGCTAAGTTCAGGGAAGGACTAAAGGAGGATGAGCAACAAACCAGGTCAGCTTCTCCCACTGCTCCATAATGAACTTGGTGGTTTGTGTGGTTCCACTTTGAATCCTCAGAAATAGAATTTGTAAAACTGCATAGCTTCTCTCACTCATGCTTTGTTTATATGTGCTTTGTAGTAGTAAATTCATTGAATTGTCCCCTTCTTGTTTTTGTTTGTTTGGCTTGGACTTTACCTGAGTTTTTGGGTGCTTCTGCTACATATTTTTGGTGTTATTTCCACGGTGGTAATGTCTTGTAGATATTTTATGTTGTCTTTCTGACTCTCCTTCCCGGGGCTTGCAATCTGAGATTATTACGTTGAAGCTGAATGGAGTTGGAGTTTTGTCAATAGTTTTAATCGGTCATTATAAGCTTTTGTATGTGTAGAAAGCGGCCCATTATCTCTCTTGTGCACGACGTGTAGAGTTTTTTTTTGGGTTGTGTGTCCGTCAGTAATATTGGATAATGACTGAAGGTTATCTTTATTTGTTGTTTTCATTTTTTCAGTTTCTTTTTGCAACTTAATGTCAACCAGATTAGTTATAGTGATGTGTTTTGATACTGTTCTCATATGCCGAAAAAGTCATGGTACTCGATTCCTATTGCGACATCCATTGGGTTGATGCTTCTATTGTTATTAGGTTCCTTTTCTTGAGCTACTGCCTGGGAACTGAATTGGGTGCTTGTGTTAGTGGTCAGATCTATACGTTGTTGTGGATGTCGGAGATATAGTGTAATGGTTCCGTAACAATGGCTTCAGCCCTTTTATTTGTCATGGATACAGTTATTTGAAACGGGGGGTCAATGATCGTGGAAGGGTTGCAAATGATGTTGAAACTGAACAAATTGTCCTTGATGAAGAAGCTGGGTCGTGCAAAGGAAAAATGAGTTCTGTTGTGCAAATGAGGGGTTCAATTCCCCTATTCTGGTCACAAGAAGTTTCAAGGCTCAGCCCTAAACCTGATATAATCTGTAAGAACATCAGCAATCTACTCCTTGATTATCTTTTTGCCAAGTTATTCCTTGCCTTGTCTTATTGGACAAGTTTTGATATGCTTGTTTCTTCTTCAACTTCAGTACAAAGATATGATCCTACATATGAGGCAACCAAACTGCATTTTGAAGACCTCGCAAAGAGATATGGCAACCCAATTATTGTGCTTAATTTGATTAAGGTCTGATTTGAAATGTATAGTTCTGTTTGGTTGCCATGTATTTGGTTATTTGTTATGAATTTTCTTTTGCTGGTGGATTTTATATTTGGAATTTTGTCTATTCCAAAAAAGACTTGATCTGATGAGCTCTCAGTTCTCATACTGTAAAGTGTTCTGCCTTAGAATATCATGGGACTCAATGGCTGCTCTGGAAATTACAGCTCTTTTTGAGAATGTCACATATGAGTCGCAAATCAGATTTAACTAGAACAAAGGCAGTTTTAGTCTACTGAATTGGATTTCACTTGAGGGAATTCATTTTATTGAAAGCATTTGCTTAAAATTGAAATGTAAATTTTACAGACTGTTGAGAAAAGGCCACGTGAAATGATGCTAAGGCGTGAATTTGCTAATGCGGTCGGGTACCTTAACCAAATTCTCTCAGAAGAAAATCATCTTAAATTTATCCACTGGGACTTCCACAAGTTTGCAAAGAGGTAACCTTGGAATGATTCGTGCAATAATTGCAAGAAGTGCCAGTTTTATTTGAGCTAACTGTTCTTTTCTCTGCTGTGTTCAAGCAAGTCTGCCAATGTTTTAGCAGTTTTGGGCGGTGTGGCGAGTGAAGCACTTGATTTGACTGGGTTTTACTATAGTGGGAAGCCTATTGTACTTAAAAAGAGAACCACACAACTTAGTCGAACAAGCACAGGGAGGTATTACATCTGTTTTGGTAAATTTATGTGCACTCTCTCTTTAAAACCATGTTCAATACTCCCTCCGTCCCATTCTGTTTGCTTTGTATTCTATTTTGAGATGTCCCAAATTGTTTGCTCTCTCTGAAAAGTCAAAAGAAAAAAGTCTGTAAAATTTCCTCAAAGTAACCCTCATGAATAATTTAAAGTAGTTTTGCAGATAAAAAAACAGGGGCATATTAGCAATCTTGTTAAACTTTCAATTAATGCATGTCTCGCTTAAAAAGTTGAGTTCCCCTGTATAGAGCAAACAATATAAGATTGAGGGAGTTAATGTTTACGACCCATTGTTGTTGTAAGGCTTGAAGTTACTGAGCTCTTCTAGTGTATCTTTTTTCTTTCTTTTTTTTAAACTGGTTCTAGCGTATCTTGACATTCTTTACTGGAAGCTAACCATGAATTGCTTTTGCGTGCTGGTGATATTATTTGTTTCTTAACAGTATGGATAGGACATGTTCTCGAACGATAATATACTTTTATCATTTAAGTGTCTGAGTACAGGTGTAACCCTTTGGTGGGTGACAGTAGTTTTCTTTTTCCAGCTCAAGCAAGTTGTTAGTATCAGTCTTAGTTTCTGTCTGTCCTCCTGCTGGGGTCTGAATTCCAGCCAAGTTCGTTATGAACATAATTCACATGGACTCTTGGAACAGATTAGAGTGTATAAGTAGCTAGAAAGTTAAGTTTTTTTCATTGTTTTGTTTTAATAAGTCGGACAGTAGAAAAAAGGCTGAAACAGAAACAGTAGCTGGTCTTTCGAACAGTCTTGAAAAAGTGGTGTTTCATGGTTGAGAAACAGTATCATAATAAAGAAAATTCAAAACACGAAAGAGAAAAAAATGAATGGTGTAGACTAATTTAAAAATAATGAACCCTTTGGTGATCGCTTGTTGTGAATCAATGAACTAAGTTTTGTTAGCACATTCATTCCTTACAATTTTACAACTTTCTGCACTAGGAAGTTCTTGTTTTAATGTCTCAGGAGCAATACATTGGATCCCACACCGCCATAAAATAATACATTGAATCAAAAGTTGGTTTTGTTTCGTTGTTGTCATTAATTATTTCATAATTGCCTAATTAGTTAGGCAATGGGTGACCAAGTTGGTCAGTTCACTTATGTTCCAAGCCAACTACTTTGAAACTATGTTACATGGACTCGGGCACAAGTATCAGCGTAAAAGGTGTCCATAAGTTGGACCTCCCTGAATCCATAATCTTAGAATATGGAGATATGTACTCGAAGTTCGGTACAAGTCAGTGGATACATCATGAGCATTTGAATATGTTTCATATGCACAAAATACTTTAATCCATGTGAGAGTTAAGCCAAGACTCTTGATTTGCATAAATTACCCTTTTCTTCTTGGGATAAAGCCTGTTAGTGTTTCGCAAGTTGGGGATCTGCTAATAAGGTTGGAGGTGAATAGAAGAAGAAACACAACGTTTTGATTATGTTTCCTTTCTCTACTGTGGGTTTATGGCAATTGGGATAAAGATACGCAGACTGTTGTTTTTGGCTGATTTTACATGGGTAGTTTTATTATCTTATATCTCATTGCTGTTGGTTTCAGGGATGCTTCTCTGAGAGATCTGAGAGCTAATTCAGGTGACCTTGGTAGGATTGGAAGTGGTAATGATGCATCATATACTTTGAAACAAGACAGAGACTCTGATGTTGGTCAACAGGTTAGACAAGACAATTATGGTGGTGCAGCCCCATGGTTCCAAAGTGGAGTTTTGCGCACGAATTGCATTGATTGTTTGGATCGAACAAATGTTGCACAATATGCTTATGGCCTAGCAGCTTTAGGCCGCCAACTTCATGCAATGGGTTTGACAGATAAGCCCAAAGTGGATGCTGATAGTAGCATTGCTGCAGCTCTCATGGATATGTATCAGAGCATGGGTGATGCTCTTGCCCAGCAATATGGTGGCTCCGCTGCTCACAATACTGTATATGCCCACACTATTCTGAGTTGAATTTATTTATCGCTGGTGTCAAGAAATTAATCTGAACATGTGCTTTGTTTTGGGTAGTATTGTTTTTGGTAAGCCAAAGGTACATTATACAAATATCCACTTGCCTTGAACTCCAGGTGTTTCTGGAAAGGCAGGGAAAGTGGAAAGCTACAACGCAGTCTCGAGAATTTATCAAATCTATCAAACGATACTACAGCAATGCCTACACTGACGGTGAAAAGCAAGACGCAATTAATTTGTAATCATCTATTTCCCCTCTTTTTTCTTGTTGATCCATTAGTCTTATAAGTGGTATACCAGATTTGATGTACTGATAAAACCTTACCGAGTTACTTCTACCCACAGTCTATGTAAGCACAAGCACTTCGTCTGAGTCCATGTACCGGTGTCGGACACTTTTCGCACACAAACACTCTCCAGACACATATCTGACACTCAAATCCGATATGTCCTATTTTTTCTCAATGTTTTTGGATTGGACACTCTGGGGACACTCTAAAGAAATACTCTAGACACTCTCAGGACACTCGCAAGACACGTCGGGGGTGTTAAAGGAAATAGTTAGGACTTTGTGTGACATGATAATGTATTGATTATAAAGACTCATTGATGATAAAACGGTTTTTGCTCGAATACTTTTGTGGATGATGTGATGGTAAATAAGACTTAAGGAATACTATAGTGTTACATATTTAGAAATAAAGCCTTTTCTATTCATATTTCATGTAATTGAATACATAAATATCATTTAAAACATGTCCGTGTCGTGTCCTCTAATTTTTAAAAAATTTGTCGGTCGAAGTGTCGGTGTCGCGTGCTTGTGTTGGTGCTTTTTTTTTTTTTTCCGGAAAAAAAATGCAATTCATATAGTTAAGGAAAACAGATACAAATTGTGTGGCCCATAGGCCAAAACAAACAACGAAAATAAAATATACGCTCCACAACTTGCACAAATCAACTACAAGTGCAATGTCGGACCTAGGCCTCCGAACTGGAGGTGGGTGGAATATAGATGATCACCGAAGAACCACACTACCGCTGCAGGATCATCCCGACCTGACATCAACGCGCCTTCACCATCGCTGCTGAGAACCTGCAAATAGCCAGAACTCAGACCATCATGTAAAGCCCAACAAGAAGTGGAGCAGGCAGGTGAGTGCTAGGCAGAGCCCAACCTAAACCAGCCAAACCATGGCCTCCACCGCTGCCACCCCCAACACAACCCAATGCCGCCACCAGCAAACTCACACCACCATCAATACCACCAGAACTGCACAACCAGGCCGCACCGTAAAATCAACCGACGACGAAGAACAGCGGTGGCCCAGAAGCCACCGCCAAAACCCCTCTTCGAAGCCACCTCCAAGAAGCCCGAGATTTGCATCTCCGAACAGCAGCCACACCAAGAGCTTGCCGGAGTCCTCCACTTCCATTAGGAAAAACTGAAAATCATTCAAGAATGATCCGGCAGGAGGCCCCACATCCAAGTCTCCTCCATCCCCGAAGCCGCACCACGCCGTGAGGCATACCGGGGATGGTCAAGAGTAGAGACCAGCGGTCGACTGGCGAGAATGTAGGAGGAAGAGGAACGGTGACAAATGGAGTGGAGAAAGAGCCGAGCAATAGGAGGTTAGGGAAAAAAAGAGAGAAAAAGAAGAGGGGGAGAGAAATAGTTAGAAGGGAGAGAGAGGAGAAGAGGGAAGGAGAGAGAGGGGGAGGGAGGTGGCTGGCGGCGGGCGCTGCCCCCCCCCCCCCCCCCAACGGAAACCCTAGGCGGTGAAAAGTGAAGAGAGAGAGAGAAGGGGATTTTAGAGAGAAGCAGGAGAGAAGAGGGGGAGGTCAGCTATTGTTTCCAGTTTGCTGGAGAGTTCTGTGCTCTTGTCGGTGCTACATAGCCCACAATAGATAATATGAGAGAAGCTTTTATATTGCCATCATTGAGTTTCAAACTCTATTTGTGACACAAGTTTTGGGAAATCTAGGATGCTTTAAGTTATCACTACACCTATATTATGCTTCTCAATCAAATCTTTTGTCTCTTCCTGATTTTACCAGATTTTTAGGCTACTTCCAACCACAAGATGGTAAACCTGCACTTTGGGATCTGGATTCTGATTATTATCTTCACGTGTCTGGGATGGGAGATGACCTTATCCCGGGTTACAGGTAAACCTCAATGCCTTCCAAATTTTGGGGCTTCTGACCCTATGTTATTCTCTCAGGATCTTCGCTTGAGTAGTTACTTGGTTCTCAAATTATGTTGACTATGGGAATTGGAATTGGAAAGGATTTATTGCTTTCGAAGTTTGAGTTGTCTCATGCTACTGTTTTATCACCGATAGGAAAAAAAAAAAATAAAGAAACATAAAATTGTTATCGGTATCACTTAGTCCATGTAAATATGTGGTTTGGATGCTTTAGTTTTGTCACATGGTGAATTTTTAAGGATAGTTAGTGGATAGTGGTACAAACATCTTCCCATGTGCACGCAGACTCGTTATTTGTTAGTGATACGGGAGGGATCTAACTAAGCTCATTATGGACATGATTGTTCTCAACTGTGCAATGTACGCAAGGATTCAATTAGCAAATACTTACACAAGTGTGTTTAGTGGTGAATATGAAACTTGTGTAAACCTTCTGTTGTATCCTGTTCCTAGTCTTTTTGCGTGGTGACCTAGATTATTGGCAGTATTCTTTTCATCTAATTATCTCAAACATTTTTTGTTCTTATTTTAATATGCAGTTACCTAGCTGATGCTACGCCTATGGGAGCAAGAACTACTCTTGCTCCTATTCCAGCATGCAGAGAGGACTTCTCGCGGATGAAGCTGACGTCATTTGATAAATTGTTAGAGAGAACATGCAGTTCAATAAGGAATGTAAGGCTTTGCAGTGAACCAGATCAAAAACCTGGGAATTCTGGAGTGGCACCCGATGCAGCGTAAATATCTACTTGATCTGAGCTAATATCCTTTTTGGTTAAGCATTCATTTCTGCTTTTCTCTTTATCCTGTTCTGCTCTCCCAGCATGATTGATATCTACCTATAGACCAAGACATTATTTCATACGACGCTGCTGTAGTTTGTTACCTACTTTCCTTTGCATCTATTTCTCAAGTTCTAGATGAGTTCAACTGGTTGATTCTGGTTCTCTTTTCGTAATGTCCTTCGATGTGGCCTGCAAAATTAATTTGTTCTTGGATTTTTCTTGCACTCTTAGTGTTGCGATCATCTCATTTTTCTCCGTTTCCTTGTTTTTTTGTAGTTCTGTATTTATTTTTGGTAGGTCTAAAGTTTCTTAGTAACTACTGTAAACCACTGCTGAAAACGATTTTTTTTTTTGCTATGGTATGCCAGAACTCTACAATTTTGGTTATTGTATCTTAAGTACTCTTTATTTTATGCAGTGAAATACAGCTCAAAAGTCCAAACTGGCTTTTTGGCCAGAGGAAGTTTGAGGAAAGTAACTCTGCTCCTAAGGTGGCTTCCCATGAAACCGCAAAGGGAAGGTCTCAAGAGGATAAGAGACTAGAAGACCTGTATGACCTGAGTTGGCTTTCTTCTTCTGGCAGTGATATCGGTGAAGAGGATGTCTTTAAGAGGTCTCTCTCTCTCTCTCTCTCTCGCAACCACATAGTCTGCTGATTGATTGGGTGTGATTGTCCTTCCTCCAAGGGTAGAGTACATATGAACCTCTGCAACACCCTTGTTTGAAGTTTTTGTTTTTGCATCTAAAGCTCATTCATTGCTTCAGAGTTGGGATCTTTTCATCTCCGGAAAGATCCGAAGTTGAATTCTACAATGCAATGTTTAGTTCTGGAATTGTAAATATCTGGTTCAGTCGTGTTATAGACTTGAAAATTGTTTTATAATATTACTTAGAGTTGCATTGATAAGAAGTTTAGTGCACTGTAAAGATTGTCATCTTGATGAATGTATTGCTAGGACATGCAATATCATATTTGGGTAAGTGGTGGACACTTCAAGATCCACTGTTCATGGATTTTGCATAAGTTCAAGAAGTGTCAGTGGGGATGTTCTTCCATGATGTAAAATCAGTGATTGTAATTGTATGCATGTTTAACAATTACATGGTCGTAATGTTGCAGATGCATTTTGTTGTCAGTAAAGCAGGTCAAATATAGAAGTACTGATTAAGTGCTTTTAATATGTGCTTAACCAATCACAATTATGTGACCAATATGATAAGTCTTCAAGTAATTTTTTTCTCAATAAAACACAGTTTCTCGTGGCATGCTTTATAGCTGTCAATCCTTTCTCCACTCTGACTAAAGTCTGGTAGGTCTTTTTTGTGAGGAGTTTTCTTTATTTTATTATGTTCTTCTGCATCAATAACTTTCTGCCAGATACGTTAGTCGAGTTGAGGATGCAATAGCCATTGGAAATGCTGGCCCTTGTGTTCGTTATTACTATACAGAAGAATAAGTTTACTCCTGCGTGATACTTGGCAATATATCAATAGCATCATGTTCTATCATGTCTTGAAAACATATGATTGCACGTTGCCCCCTTTTGGTGGTCTTAAAATTTCTAATTTCTGAGCACATAACTTATACACTCTCACATGAGCGTTTTACTTTCCTCTTAATCTATGTAGCACTGACACTCCTAGAGGCCGGCATGTCCCCGTGTCCAACACGGGGACACAGCAAAATACACTTCGGACACGCCACGTGGCATGTCCAATAAATTTAATTAATTTTTTTAGGGGGACATGTGAGGGACACGTATGGGGACACAACAAGAGTTAAATATGCAATTTTTTGTAAAACTTTGGGGGGTAAATGTGTAGTTGCTTCATATATTTTGGAATAAATATTATGTGTTACGATGTTTATATGATGCCTACTTGTAAGTATTGAAGCTTCAAGCTTATACACCTAACTATATTTTCACTTGTATACAATAAATATTATTTATTTATTTTTGCTGTGTCCCCTGCCGTGTCCATGTCCCCATTTTTTTTAGAAATTCCGTGTCCGTATTTGTATCTATGTCCGTACAACATAGCTCTTAATCTTTTTGGTTTCTATCGACAATTCATGACAAGAACGACAAAACATTTTAACTTTGACCTGTTAATATCTCTAAACTATTTTGTCAAGGTTTAGAATTCCTTTGTTGCATAATTTAGAAATGTGATTATTTGATTCACTGTAATTGAACCTCTTTTCAGATATCTAGCAATGACTTCAGTAGAAGAAGCCAATGGTTGGTATGGTGGTACATTGCTTGGAGATCAAGATGAGAACAGTGAGATATATAAACATTATGCTGAACTGTGTCAGGTATTTGAAGCAATTGTGTTGATCTCTGCTGTCATCATATGATTGTTCCTGCCTTGAACTACTTATTTCTCTATGTGACCCCGTATTTATTTATTTTTTGAATGGCGAAAAAGATTTTATTAATCTTTGAATGTGAAAACAAAGACCAAAGGGAGCAAGGAGAAGGGCAACAAGTGCCCATCTGAGACCCAAGCCTTTGATTGGCAAGATGCCAACCAAAAAGAAAACCCAAGGGACAAAGCCCAGCACCCAAAAGCCCAGATAAAACAATAAAACGCACGTGGGACGCAGCCCAAACACCTAAAAAGGCCTAAAAGCCCAAATACAAGGGAAAAACGGAGCAATTAAAGCCGAAGACACACCCAAACCCTAAAGCGAAAATCTGAAATCCGGACTCCATAGCTGCCGCCACCGCGAAGCACCAAAGACTGCCGTGAACCCAACGTATGTCACCGATACCAAAAAACGATCGGAGCATCGCCGGCTGCATAGGAACCAAGCCCGGATCGCCACACCTCGCAACACCACCCAAATCAGCCGCCGCAAATCATGCAGCCACCAAAAAAACCGGACTCCCACCAGCGAAGCCGGCCCATCACCTGCAAACCAGACTCCCACCTTGCAACACCGAACCCAAGACGACAAAACCCCCACTTCCAGCCGCCAACAACACCGCCTCCACAAACACTGCACACCAACCATGCTCCGGCCACCAAAAGCAAGCGACCAGAGAAGAGGAAACAGCCGCAGAAACTGAGATCTCCACAAGCCATTAGGCAAACCCAAAAAATGCCCAACTGCCCAAGAGCCGAGATCGGAGGGAGATCCCGCAGAAACCCCATATTTATTTGAAGTCGAGTCTTTTCTTCTTGTGCTTGCGCATCTTTTGACCTCTGCTGGAAGTTGTGAAGCTGAACCTGTAGTCAGTCACAGCTCCATGAGTCTTGTTCTGTTGGTTCATTCGAAAGTTTTCTTCAGATGTTTGAGTAAAATCAAATCAAGTACTAAATAAGATTACGTATTAAAAACTTGTTTTGAACTCAACAATATCCCCACTTGTGGGAACTAAACTGTATTTAGTATATATATGGGGGTGGTATATATCTTTTTCATTTGCTAGATTTGGCTCCAAATGTTTAGCAAAGGGTAGTTTAAACCTTGAATCACGCAAAAAGAGTGGATCAACCCTGACATTCTCTTATACATTCTTTTGCTAGGGTTGGTAGGTTCAACTTAGAAATTTTGGAGTAAGAATTTTTACATTCATGATATATATCTGGGTAGTTTTGTACAAGTTGATGGGCTCATAGCAGCACACCTAGTGCCGCCCATGCCCAGGGCTATTGTTTCTTACCGTCACTGCTTTCTTTGGTTTGATTCCAGTTGTGCTTCATTGGTATTTTTGCAGTGCCAAGGTCTGCTTGTTGTCTAGTGCTTTGATTTGAAAGCACATGATACTGAAAAGCATTTACAAGATGTATCTTATTGTAGTTTTCTCCTTGTAAATTAATGGATGTGCTGCTGCAGGGTCCTGCAATCGAACCGTTCCAAGATGATGCTGAGAAAGAGAAGTACTATGGTGATCTCCTTCGTATGGGAACCGTTGATGGCATGGATGATGCTGCTGTAGAAGCAGAGATGGAAGCAGCCCTCAAGGAGTATGACCTGATTGGCGCCGATCTTGGGATTGTTCCAAAGGCTTGTCAAATCTTTGGCTGAGGCTCCCAGCCATTTGCTCCATGGATAGGGTGACTGACGCTGCTGACTTGCTGGAGTATTAAGGTTTGTATAGACGACCATACATGTATATATGACAATACAATGCTAACTAGCAATGGTTGTGTAAGACAATGGTGATGTTTGTGTTGTGATATTTCTGTAATGAGGATAACAAAGCGGCATATATGTTCTGCATCTCTATGTACATCTTTTGTCTCTTTAGATGTTTTACTAGTGGAAAGGACACATGATGAGTATATGCACCCAGACACATTGAGAAACCAATTGCTGGCTATGACAGCACGGAGATGTTAGTAATGTTGCCCGTGTAGACGGGTACTATACATAATTGTTTTGGATCACTCCCGCTTAAACTTGAGCAAAAGCTATGTTTCTAAGTCTCAAGCATAGGCTGTACTGTTGTTTCAAGATCTGGGATCTTGTTTGCTTTGTGACTTCATCAATCTATGTCGATTTAAACATGTACGAATAGGGGCAGACATAGGTAGGAAGCCACGGGTCATTTCTGTGGAGCCATGCACATTTTGCACACGACTCATGAACAGTCTCTCCCTCCATAACCCCAGAATGTATTTACTACGTTTTCCTTCGGCAAGGCCGCCGAAGATGGTTTCTTAGACGATTCCAACTCAGACCTCCCTTTCCAAAACGCAACTGGGCCAAATGGCTGGCATATCTGACATTTATTTTGAACTACTGTAGTTTGATGAGTACGTCTGAGCCCTAATCTGTAAGCCTTCCGTTCAATCTCTGAAATCATCCACTGTGGATACTAAATCTCTCTTTAGAATACTCCGCTTTAGGAAGGATACATTCTGATTTTTGATCTCCAATTTACCTTGGCCTATAAATTGGAACCCAGGTTTCCAAGAAATTTGAAGGATCCCCACTTCATCGTTACTCTGCTGTTCTCATTCCTCACTATCACCTGGCCACAAACCAGAGGTCCGATCCTCTGTGTTTACCCTCTCCAACCTCATATGCTCGGTGTTTTCCTCCATCTTTGAGATTGTTATGGATCATGGATCGGTAAAGAACATTCCAAAGAACCATAGTTGCTACCGGTGAGGATCATCCCGGCACAGAAATTCCTATTGACTATTTATGCACTTTCTTTTTTTTTAAACAGCGGAGAATTTATGCCCTTTTTGGCAACCCTTCCAATGCCCTTTTCTTATATATTCCAACAATTTGTCTTGATTAAGTGTGCCAACGAAGTCTTTCAATTTTCAAGTGTAAATTAGTTCTCATACGATACTTCTTGCTTTTAAAAAGTACTAGCAGATTTCACAATAGATTATATAAAATAACCTAATTCGTGTGTACATATGTTAGGTTAAAAATGGGAAAACGTAAAATGAATTGTACATTCAATCCTCAAGAAGTTCACAGTCTATTCTCTGAAAATAAAGGTTCATTTCGTCTAGGTCATAGGCAATGTTGTAATACTGTTGGGCTCTAATTCCAATTATCGTCGAGTCCTTAAATGCGGTTGGCCTAACAAACATGCAAAATAAGTCCTCCTCAAGTTGATGAAACATTGCGTCCGCATCTAACACCAAATCAGCTCCTCCGGCAAAGTGGAATGTGACCACTGGAAACCCTTTTAGGGCTCGGCCAGCTTCTCCCATATAGCATAGCAAGTCTGGATGGTCTTGGACAATCACCATTTGCAATACTGTACCTATCAAGCTTCTCACTTCTTCCCTCAGCGGGTCGTACCCAGCTCTGGTTAGAAAGGTAACAGCTGATCCAGAGTCAATGAACACTCCACCATCGCCAGACGCGCGTCTTCTAAACATCTTTGGGTCGATGTCGAGTTGTTTGTCTCCCACGCTTATGCCTTCCAGGGTAAGATGGTAGGAGTTGTCAAACACTTGTAACGGTGTCGAGTAGCCTTCTATTTTGGCACCGTCTCCTATTATCAAGTGGTTGTACTCGTAGTGAGGATCATCTAGGCTGCCAATGCAATACGAAAATTTAGAACTGTCCATTTGAGAAATTAAGGATTCTTTCTGTGGACTAAGTCCAAGAATCCCACTAGCTACTTCTGTTATACCATGGTTTTCGAAACCACAGCCAAATATCACATCAGAAACACTTGTTGTACCCCCATCAGATGTCACGAACCGAAGCTCTTCCATGCCCAATTTTCCATGTGTGCTAGTGGTATCGACATATTCTCGATGGTACTCACATATTCTTGCAGAATCACAATTCGGGTCCATGGGGCAATAAGGAGAGTTGCAGGGTAAGTTACGATACGTGGATGACTTGGAAGGGTCAAACATAGGGCTAAGTTGCTTAAAACATGTTTTGCAAGGTGAGCACTGAATCCATAATAGGTCGCTGGCAGAGTCCATCACCGCGAGTTGTGGAACAGGCGGTTGACCAATTGAGAAATTTACGAGAAGCATGACACTGCGATCTTCGCTGAGACCACCACGGACATCATCACTGGCGGAAAAAGTATTGTTAGTCCTTGCCTTCAGATAGGCGTAGCGAGCTGTTGAGCTGTTAACATCTCGCCAAAAGCGTTCTGAGATGGTGGCAGTATGGTTGTAGTATGGAGAGAGAACCGAATCACGGTGGATAAGTTTCATGGACACTCGAGGTGGTTTAACGACGGTAGTGGCAGTTGTGGTGGTGGTGGTTATTGCACTAAATGATGACAAAAGAAAGACTATGATAACCAACAGAAGAGAGGGTTCGCAATGAATCAGTGCTGAGACATCCTCCATGGTGGAAAACCTAGTATTGTTGTACTATGAGTTAAGTCAAGCTTTCAGTGTTTTTGCCTCATATATTTATGGTATCATGCAAGCTTCCTTGGTGTTTAATCTTCTATTGTTCTTGGACATCTTTTTTTTCCTGTTTCTTTTTTGAGAACACTGTTTAAAACTGCAGTAACAAGGTCATTGCCTAACTAACTCTTTTCTTCTTGTTGGAGGCCTTATAAAATTTGTGCCATCTTTATAGCATGTGAGGGGTTCCATAGTGATCTTGAGGTCTCCTCATAAGAAATCCTTCAATGTTAGAGCAACTTGTTTCTATTCAACAAAATCGAAGGCCCAGCAAACATAAAAAAATTCGAGTCTTCGGATCTGGCAAGCAACTCTAAAAATGATTAAAACAGCTATGTCAGTCGAAGGTTGTGCTGTTTTACTAAATCAAACTCGTTTATGGCTTTCCAAAGAAACCACATAGCAGCTAACAAAATCAGAATTCTTCTTCGCCCAGAACTTGTTTCTGAGTTACAAATTCAACTCGATTGAAGCTTTCTGAAAAAGGGAATATATCTTTTATGCATGCAGTTCTCCTTGACAATAAAGTTATTCTAGTGATTTCTTTCCTGACAAAGTATCATTCCAGCAGTGATACATCGTTACTCTGCTGCTCTCACTCCTCAATATCACCAAGTCACAAACCAGAGGTCCGATCCTTTCTGTTTACCCTATCCCCCATCACTTAGCACTTCTCCATCCCATCACTTAGCACTTCTCCATCTTTATGCTTGTTAATGTGACAGATCACTAAACGGTAAAGAAAATTGCGACAAACCAAAGTTGCTACCTCTGGGGATCCTTCGGGCAGAGATTAGACATTGGCATTGAGTCTTAACTATTTATCCTATGTTGCAAGTTGTAAGGTTGTTTTTCTCTGTTGCTTTCTTCTTGGTGAGTTTTTAGTATGATACTGCATGTTTTATTCGGTTCGTTTTTTGTTGGTTTAGCAATTAGCCGTGCATGTTTAGGGTATAGATCGTCCAGACTCCAGAGGACCATACTGTATGGTATTGTGCTAACGCTTCCAGCGTCGAATTACTTATAGCCTCCCATTTTCGGAAAATCATGAAGTGTGCGTTAATTGTGTGAAATCATATGCCTATTCCGTACTTTGATCCATCTATCTTTTATTTTTTTATTTTTTTTCTGTCTCGTCTATCTTCTATGTTTTTCTGTCTCAACTTGTTGCTAATATGATAATGAAGTGCTAACTAAGTGACGAATAGAAGCCAACTGAATCATAGAGCGAGATAGGGTGCCTAACACTTTCTCATCTCTACTTTAGCTCCAAGACCGAGTTTTTGATAATGCCAGACTGCGTCTTGAAATGGTGCCGTCTTCAGTTCTTGGTTATCCTAAAACCAAATAGCGACTCATTCGATTTAAGCTTTGCCATTTCCCCCTGTTGCTCACACTTTGACAAGAAAAGACGATATCCAAACAACTGGAGAAAATGAGGCTTTACACAATAATAGGTGCATGAGATGATGGTGGTCACAATGAAGACTCTGATGGTGAAACTTCCAAAATCCTTTTGCACCAGAATTTGTACCTTTTGATTTGCACTATAATTGCTTAATTTGATGGAACTTGTACTAAAGTATTTTCATATCATGAACAATCTCTGTCAATCGTCACATTTAAATCAGTTCTCATACAGTACTAGCTTAAAAACGTAGTTGATTTCACCAGATATGATACAGTATAGACTAAGCAAAAAATTTACAAGCGCACACATAAGGACATTCATTTATGTGTATATTTGGTTCAAAGACAAGAAAATGTGAAGTGTTTCGTATTCAATCCTCAAGAAGTTCGCAATCTATTCGCTGGAAATAAAGGTTCATTCCGTCTAGGTCATAGGCAATGTTGTAATACTGTTGGGCTCTAATTCCTATTACTGTCGACTCCCTAAACGTAGTTGGCCTAACAAACATGCAAAAGTAGTCCTCACGAAGCTGAAGAAACATCGCGTACGCGTCTAACACCAAATCAGCTCCTCCCGCAAAGTGGAATGTGACCACTGGAAACCCTTTTAGGTCTCGGCTCACTTCTCCGACATAGCATAGCAAGTCTGGAAGGTCTTGGATGATTGCCTTTTGTAATATTGTACCTATCAAGCTTCTCAGTTCTTCCCTCAGCGGTTCGTACCCAGCTCTGGTTAGAAAGGTAGCAGCCGTTCCAGAGTCGATGAACACTCCACCATCACCAGACGCTCTTCTTCTAAATATCTTTGGGTCGATGTCAAGTTGTTTGTCTCCTACGCTTATGCCTTCCAAGGTAAGATAGTAGGTGTTGTCAAACACTTCTAATGGTGTCGAGTAGCCTTCTATTTTGGCGCCGTCTCCTATTATCAAGTGGTTGTACTCGTAGTGAGGATCATCTAGATTGCCAATGCAATACGAAAATTGAGAACTACCCATTTGAGAAACCAACGATTCTTTCTGTGGACCAAGTCCAAGAATCCCATTTGCTACTTCCGTTATAGCGTGATTTTCAACCCCACAACCAAACACCACATCAGAAACGCTTGTTGTACCCCCATCAGAGGTCATGAACCGAAGCTCTTCTATGCCCAATTTTCCACGTGTGCTAGTGGTGTCTACGTATTTTCGATGGTACTCACATGTTCTTACAGAATCACATTTCTGGTACACGGGGCAATAGGGAGAGTTGCAGGGTAAGTTACGATACGTGGATGACTTGGAAGGGTCAAACATAGGGCTAAGTTGCTTAAAACATTTTTTGCAAGGTGAGCACTGTATCCATAATAGGTCGCTCGCAGAGTCCATCACCGCTAGTTGTGGAACAGGCGGTTGGCCAATTGAGAAATTTACGAGAAGCATAATGTTGTGATGTTCGCTGAGACCACCGCGGACATCATCATCACTGGTGGCAAAAGCACTGTTAGTCCTTGCCTTCAGATAGGCATAGCGAGCCATTGAGCTATTAACATCTCGCCAAAAACGTTCTGAGATGGTGGCAGCAGGGTTGTAGTATGGAGAGAGAATCGAATCACGGTGGATAAGTTTCATGGACACTCGAGGTGGTTTAACGACGGTGGCGGCAGCAGTGGTGTTGGTGGTTGTTACACTAAACCATGAGAAAAGAAAGATTGTGATAAGCAACAGAAGGGAGAGTTCACAATGTATCAGTGCTGAAACTTCCTCCATTGTGGCAAATTAAGTTCTCAGTTTTTTTTTGCCTCATATTTAAGGTATCATGCAGGCACCCTAGGTGTTTAATCTTCTCTTGTGCTTGTGTATATGTCTTTCTATTTCTTTTTAGAGAAGACTGTTTAGAATTGAAGTAACAAGGTTACTGCCTAACCAACACTCTTTCTTCTTGTTGGAGGCAGCATATAATATACATGTCATCTTGATAGCATGTGAGGGGTTTCATCAGAATTAGAGGTCTCAGAAGAAGAAATCCTTCAATGTTAAAGCAACTTTTTCTATAAAACAAAATTCAAAGCCCAGCAAACATCACCAAAAGGGAAAAAAAAATTATTTCTTTTACCCTCTTGCTTTTTCTTCAAGTTGTGGAAATTTTGACACAATGTAAAAAGACTAATGCTGCCTACTGTTTGTTCTAATGATAAAATCTTCTTAACGGAGGATTCCGTGAACAGTTGTTTACGGAGGTGAGTCGCGACTGTTCAAAAGTGTTTTGAGCGGTCCGGATGTTAATGAAACTTTTCCGCGGAAGAGTCTAAAGCCGAAATGGAAGATCGAGATCACGCGGCTCCGTGAATAAGCCAACCTCTTTTCTAATCGGAGATTGTTATATATCATGTTTGTAGAATGTTAGTCACAATGCCTACTGATTTAGTAAAACAGCACAACCTTGAACTGTTTTAATCATTTTAGAGTTGCTTGCTAGATTTGAAGCCTCGAATTTTTTGATGTTTGCTGGCCTTTCAATTTTCCGGGAAACAATTGTTGCTCTAACATTACTGAAGGATTTCTTATGAGGAGACCTCAAACCCCATTTTATGAGTTAATACGGTTTTCATGGTTAAATCTTTCAAGTGAGAGCAAATGACTTTGACTCTCACTTGAATTATCGTTAAGAGTATTAAATGGCCTAAGTTATGGGTGGATTAAACCCATAGACCTCGCCTGTAGTTAAATTTCCATTAAACCATTTCTTGTCAATTAGAGTTTAATGATAACCCAAACCAAATCCACTTCAAAGGTTGACCGTTGACCGTCTAACGCCAAAACCTTCATAAAACAACAATTTCTAGTCAATTAGAGTTTAGTGATAACTCAAACCAAATCCATGTCAAAGGTTGACCGTCTTAACGCTAAAACCCTTCATAAAACAACCTCCCACTAGTTCCGTTGCATTTCTTGTGGATTTAACCTCGGACTTTCGAGTTACCATGGTCACAATGACCTAGCCCTATCCTTGGTGCATGGCCTTCTACAACGCAAAGTAGGATTGCAAGCAGTTGAATAGTTTGAAAATGATAATAATAGAAGTCGAAGTGTACTCTGTGGAATATTTAATTGAAAGTTTAGCGATTATTTTAAACAATTCTCTTCCCAATGAACCTACCACTTGGTACAAGTAGTCACGGAGTGATAATATTACTACATATATTAGATACAATTATTCTAACCAAATTGAGCCTTACATCCCAATCACTTGAGGCCGGCTATGTAAATCCGTTTCTTCCATTAAGCTCTATCAAGGGCCACTTATTCACACAAATCCATTATACTCATATCTTTGCACACAACAGCATCTAATGTCAATTTAAGTCTACTCCTCCCCATAGCATTGCTACCTAAAGCTATCATATCGGCTCTCTTAACTATTGCATCTTCTGATCTACGGTAAACATACCCAAACCACCTTAACCTATTTTTCCTCAACTTCTCCTCTATAGGTGTTATACCTACCATCTCACGAACTGTTTCATTTTTAATTCTGTCTCGTTTAGTCTTACCACACATCCACTTCAACATTCTTATTTCCGCTACAGTCATCTTGCTCACATGTTTTTTTAATAGGCCAACATTCTGTTCTATAAAGTATCGCTGATCTTATGGTAGTTCCATAAAATTTTTCCTTCATTTTTGTTGGTACCCTCTTGTCACATAGTATACCAATAGCGCTTCTCCACTTGAGCCACCCCACTTGGATTCTATGGGTCACATCATCAACAATCTTTCCATCTCTACTAATAATTGGGCCTAAATACCTAAAATGATCACTCTTTGGTATTTTCTGAGCTAGAATCATCACTCTTTCTTCATGCACACTAATGGTACCAGTAAACTTGCATACCATATACTTAGTTTTACTCCTACTTATCCGAAAACCCTTTGACTCTAATACTTTTCTCCAAATTTCTAGTTTCGTATTAACACCTCTAGCGGTTTCATCTACGAGAGCAATGTCATCTGCAAATATCATACGCCATGGAATATTCTTTTGAAATTCTCTAGTCAATTCATCCATAACTAAGGAAAGAAGGTATGGGCTCAGGGCTGACCCTTGATGCAATCCTACGGTGATTGGAAATTTACTTGTTTCCCCTACTGGTGATCTAATGGTAGTGATGACACATTCATACATGTCTCTAATCACCTCGATATACCCTTTGGTCACTCATTTTCTTTCCAGAACCCACCATATGATGTCTTTAGGCACCCTATCATAAGCTTTTTCTAAGTCTATGAAAAATCATATGGAGATCCTTCTTCTTTACTCTGTGTTTTTCTACCAATCTCCTTAATAGGTAGATAGCTTTCATGGTTGATCTTCCATGCATGAACCCAAACTATTTATTCGATACAGTAGTCACCATCCTCAAGCAGTGCTCAATAACTCTTTACCACAATTTCATCGTATGAATTATCAATTTAATACCTCTATAATTGTTGTAACTTTGAATATCCCTTTTATTTTTATAGATAGGTACTAATGTGCTCCTTCTCCATTTGTTGGGCATCTTACTTGTCATAATAATCTTGTTGAACAATTTCGTCAACCAAGTGACCCCCAAGTCACCTAGATTTTTTTACACTTCAATAGGGATACTATCTGGTTCTACGGCCTTACCTGATTTCATCATTTTTAAAACTTTAACCACTTCAAACTTTTGTATTTTCTGATAAAACTCATATTCTATGTTCTCGACAGGTATATACACTTCCTCCCCACCAAAGCTTCCTTCATGTTTCTCGTTTAACAATTTATAGAAATATGACTTTCATCTATTCCTGATCGACTCGTCTTTCACCAACACTACTAAATCAATACCTTTTATACACTTAACTTGAGAAACGTCTCTAACTTTCCTTTCTTGTAGTTTATCAAGTTTATAAATAATATTTTCTCCATCTTTACTATCGAGTCTAGCGTAAAAATTCTCACAGGCTTTCAACTTAACATTCCTAACGACTTTCTTAGCTTCCTTACTAACTTGCGTATAACTCTAAATTTTTTTTCTCATTCCGGTCATTTTGCCACTTTTTAAAGCACTCCTTATTTGTTTTTACCATGGTTTGAATCTCGTCATTCCACCACCATGTCTCTTTAGAAATTGGACATTTTTCCTTCGACTCTCTAAGAACTTCTTTCTATATTTTTCTAATACCGTCAGCTATTGTATTCCACATATTGTCACTATCGCCTTCCACTCCCCATTGTACTTCTTGAGACATTCTTTACTTGAATACATCTAGTATCTCCCCTCTTAGGCCTCACCATTTTGTCTGTGGGCATCTAGTTTCTTGTCTCCTTCTATTATTCCCCTTAGGCAAATATTTAACACCAAAAGTCTATGTTGTGCCACTAGACACTCTTTGGGAATAATCTTACAATCCTTATATGTTAAGCGGTCTGTGGTCTATAACTCTAGCAAGAAAATAGTTAATTTGACTTCTATTGACTCCACTCTTAAAGGTAATTAAATGCTCCTCTCGCTTCATATAGAGAGTATTCCCAACTATGAGGTCAAAAGCTACCGCGAAATCTAAAATCCTCCTACCACATTCGTTAAGGTCACCAAATCCAAAACCATCATGTACCTTCTCATACCCTTGTTTATGCATTCCCACATGACCATTGAAATCGTCTCCTATAAATAGCTTCTCCCAAAAGGTATCCCTTGAACCACGTCATCCATCTGCTTCCAGAATTGCTCTTTAGTAAGATCATCCAAGCCTACTTGAGGTGCATAAGCACTAATAATATTAACTATACTCTTTTCGATCACAAGCTTAACTGAAATAATCTGATCTCCTTTCTTTGTTACTGTAATTACAAAATCTTTCAGGTGTTTATTTACTACGATACATACCCCATTTCTATGTTTATCCTTACCCATATAGTAAAGCTTATAACCTGTGTCATCTATCTCCCTAACTTTCTCCCCTACCCACTTAGTCTCCTGAAATCAAGCTATACTAATCCTCTTCCTAAGTATGGTGTCAACTAGCTCTCTAGTCTTACTCGTTAATGTCCCTATATTCCAAGTTGCTAAACGAATCCTATAGTCCTAGGCTAGCTTCTTTACCCGCGCTCGTCCAGACGTGAGAACTCTTGCTCACTTATCACCACACCCAGGCGCCAATGTGGCACCCCTTGCTCATTTTTGGAAGCACCCGAAGGCAGGCACAAAGCGTCGCTTAAAGGGAACGCCCTAGCAGGTCTCGTAATTATATTTGGATTAATGTTATAAAGATCTGACGGGTTTTTTTTACGTGCTGGCTGTTAGCTACCTAATGCACAACCCTCCTCCTTTATCTGGACTTGGGATCGACTGAAAAATAAAGATAAGACTCTAAGCACGAACCAGGCGGAGTAATTAGATATAATTATTCTACAACCAAAAATAATTTGTATAGACAAATGCACAAATACTGATAACCAAAGTACTCAATGCATATTTTAATTCAAGGATAAAAATTTGGAAGTTCCTAAAATCCATTTAGATAACCGAAATCTGCATAAATTTTTTTGGTAACTAAAATCTGCATATATCTCCATACAGATAACCAAAATCTACTTAGATAACCATTTCGATTTAAATAACAAGGCTTTATAACTTTCTTGAACTACAATAAAGTCACTCAGGTATAGTCTATCATACATTCCTAATGTGAAATCATTTCCAATTTTCGGACCACGCGATTCAACTCTCTTTGCTTATTTATTCCGTAAGATTCATCGAATTCACTCACCTACCAAAGAAGAAATTTTTTGATTGCTTCATCTATCTGGATTTTGTATATATAGGTTTGATTGAACTATGATGGGGTAAGCAAGAAAATTATAAACATCATTTTGACATTTCAAGAGGTGCAATGGGTCGCTTTTTTCTGTCATTACTCTTTATGACATTCTGCATTGGTCATGCAACGGAATTGGCATTTCAAAATGCTAAAATATTCCCTGGTTCTTATAAGGTGACGGTTCATATCATCAATGCCATTCCAAACCAGGCCAAACCACTGACATTTCGTTGTCAATCGAAAGATGATGATTTGGGAAATCATACGACCAAATATCGTGAGGACTTCCATTGGGGTTTCGTCCCAAATGTTTGGGGGAGGACGCTTTTCTTCTGCCATTTTTACTGGAGTTCGAAACAGAGAGTTTTTGCTGTTTACGATCGCAAAATCGAGGGCTTCTGTGGCTGGTGGAAACTCTTTGGTCATAATTGTTACTACGAGGTGAGGCCTGACGGTTTTTATAGATCCTTTAATTTGCAATTGTGGTATAAATTTAATGACTGGATATGATTTCTAGTCTTTTGTGATAAGATCCCATTGCATGAGCATTATGATAAATGTTTGCTTTATGAATATAAAGAGAAAAACAAATAAGATTTACGGTACTCAATCTTACGCGTCCAAAAGTGTTTTGGACAGTTCAGATTAAAAACAAACTATTATCGGTGAGAAATACTCCCTCCGTCCTTTTTTTAGAGTCCAGTATTCCATTTTGGGCTGTCCCTTAATAAGTGTCCATTTTGTAAAGTTAGTGGGTACAAGTTGGTGTATTATCTATTTTACCCCTAAAAGTAAATTTCTTTTTGAAAAGTAAGTGAGTAAAAGTGTAATGATGATGGATAAGTAGGGAAAGTAGAGGAAAAAGTTGATGTGAAAGGTATAATGATGATGTCTTTTTAATAAGTTGGAATTACGAAGCAGGACTCTTAAAAAGGACGGAGGGAGTATTTATTATCGGTCAAGTTTAAAAATGTATCTCAACCATTAATTGTCAAAATAGACGGTTGTGATTGTGCGAAGACGTAAATAACTTATTCATAGCTCCTCCGTGAATAAGTTTCTCTCATTTGATAGTACTATTATCTAAGCATTACTCTATCGATGTCCTGTTCATGAGTTAAGGCATAATCTTAGAAATACCCCGCTTGTGGTATATTGTGGTAGGTAAATTGACCATTAGAAACTCAGGGACAGAGTTGTCCATCTGGGCTCTAACCCTAAAAGCGCAGGCATACATGAAAGTATGCAATCATCGGAGGAAGCCACTTCCGCTCTCAATTCTCGCTCTACGCTTGCTCTCATTGCTCTCGAGAATTTAACTAGTTTGAGATATTTTTGAAAGAAGCTTTTACGTATGCTCATGCACTTGTGACTTACATTTTCACAATAATGTACACCAACTCAACAAATGTGTCCGCCCATCATAAAGGAGCACATGGATGTCAGCAAGGACGAAGCCACGATTTGGATTTGGGGTAGCGTTATTTCATGGGAGTCCATTTGTGGCGTTGTATGTTGAGCATAAAAGTACACAAAATGAAATTTAATTAGTGTACGTAAAATGATACAATGGAGCTTTGTTTGGACTTTATTTTTGTTAAGAAAGAGTAAATGTCTGATTCAATTCTCTCTTGATCTTTAATAAATGTCATTAAGATAAGTAATATTTTATGATACGAACCATTTATTTTTTTTTCTCTCTCTATCTTTTCTTTAGTTATGATAAAGACCAATTCGTTCGGGTACTGATGCGTGGCTTAGTAATCGTATCACGTAAACGCAAATTTTAATTTGAAACATGGGTGGGATACTTCGCACATGCCCCATCCTCTACATACAGCTTCGCCTTCGGATGTCACGACTTTCACATGGGAGAAAATATTACTGCGGCTAAAAATGATCATCAATCCGATGCTATTTGAGATATCGATGGTTGAGAAAGTAAATTGACTTAAACTTGCTCTTATTGATGTATATATCTAAAACATAGGCCTGACATTTTTATATATACCTTTATATAGGCTATAATACTTCGTAACCAAGAAATCTAACTAAACCAGGAAAACATGCATCATAAGAAAGAAAAAACTA
Organism: Rhododendron ovatum; assembly: GCA_019656835.1. Classification (NCBI taxonomy): domain Eukaryota; kingdom Viridiplantae; phylum Streptophyta; class Magnoliopsida; order Ericales; family Ericaceae; genus Rhododendron; species Rhododendron ovatum. Next base: position 20,905,426 of record CM033802.1, read on the forward strand.
CTTGGAAACATGAATGGTACTCAAGTATAGAAAGGAAATATAATGATAGAACTTACAAAACATGTCAACATAACAGTAGAGATCTCCAATTAGTAAAATGTCAACATAATATTAGAACAAATGCTTTGGTGACTGTAAGGCCCAATTTTTCAAGAAAATTCGAAAGCATTAACCTTAAAATACGCCGAATTTTACAAACTACTAGGCTCTTATCTGTAATTATACAAAAATTACTATTTCAAAAGAATACAAAAATTTAATATTTTTATTTAAAAACAACTCCAGAGTGATTCTAGTTTTGACAAGGATTCCAAGCAACGTTGGCCCACCCTTTGTTCCAGGGGTCCCATCTGTATCAACTGCTCCACTGAAGAATCCTACACGCTCTGGCAAATTGATCGTTGAAGCAAATGATTTGTCAGAATACAAACGTATCCTGAGTGATAATTTACCAAGTAGAAATCCGAGAACCCAATACCACAATATGCAGTTTCAATGAAATAACACAAAATTATACAACAATTACAACACACAGTCATAGTAGTAGCCTTTTTATGAATTTATCTTGTATTTAACAGTTTCTACGATTCTCCTCCATCGAGAATTTTTTTTCCTCCCAATAATTCCAACTATGACCGTCCCATGATTAAATTCCCTCTTGTCCTGTAGTGGGGTCCTAAGTGAGTGCATCTAAGTTATTTACCTAGCGGACTCACTTATTACCTATACAAAGTTGCATATACAAAACTGTTATATTGGCCAACAAACCATGTTATCCACGTCACTTCTATCCACATAAAGAAAATCTCACAAGGTATTGATTGCCCGGCCAACTTAGGTACCCAGAGGAAGCCTATATTGATGAAATAATTAGAAACAAAATGATTTACTTTCCTTCCGTTTTCCTAGGGGACACCCAGCAGGGTTGTAATCAATCTTCCTCAATCCGTACGACACGTCGACAACTTATTATCAGACGGCAGGAAAAACAAAAAACAAAAAACAAACATAGTGTACAAACGGTTATGGTTGAGTAACATGCCATGTTACCATGTCAATTTTACCTGCATGCAGAACATGGCATATATTATGAGACAGAAGACCACGTACCTTGTAGAGGCCAACTGGCCTCTCAACATTTTCAACTTCCACATCATTCTGAAATTCCCCAGTAGCTTCTTTTGAGGTAATATCTTCGCTACCTGGTGGGGGCACAGACAATGAATCCGTAAATGCTGCAGCAGTTTCTTCAACCTTCACAAGTTTAGTTGAATCTGGTAGGAATATGAGAGAATCCATTTTACTCCTCAAACGCGGAGGTGGTGGTGGCTGCAAATGGAAACACATGCAGTTTAACAAAACTAGCTATGGGAGGACATGATGCAGGACAGAATTAAAAGTAGGCTAAGTAAGATCAAACACAAAGAAACAGGGGCTGTGGATAGTGCACGTGAATAGTAATTTGCAAGGACAGAAAGGGTTAGAGAAGGATAGATCTAGACCTCACACCTAGGTTACCAAAGGCATTACACCTACGGCCTCTTTAGCATCACACCAAAGATGAGATTGCATCACACAATCATAGAAGCTTAAAGCTCTAGTAAATTTTCAATCATTCATATCTCAAACTCTTGAAGTACATCAATATATAGGCTCATATAATGGGTTTAATGCCAGAGACTGTTACTATTACCCAGATGACTGAATACGATGAATGTGTTTAACATCCTGGATATAATGATCCATGCCTGGTCAATACCCTAAGTAGGCCCTTTATCATCCCAAATCATTGAATCTTTTGAAACTACGCTACCCGCTGCATTAATAATGGACCTCATCATTCTCCCCTTGTTAGAGAAAAGTCGACCTCGAGTTTTGAAATGTCGAAGAATGGCAGTCCATAAGCTTTCAATTGGAACCATATCTTCAAATCAAAATCTGCATATGGAAGTCGTCGTATCTTCTTCAAAGCTGGAAGAAAAGAAAGCAACGATGTCATTCCATTTCCGAAGTTGAATTTCTCTGGGATGATGGAATCGATTGAAGTAGAAGAAAAATCCTTGAAATCCTCCCGGATGAAAATAGAAGTTGGCCGAATTTTGTGAGTTTCCATGCTTCCTTGAACACATGTGATCAGGCAATTTGGAGTTCAAAATAAGATATGTTGCACATTGATCACCAACGCAACAGCTAGGTTCGCAAGCCATCTCTTTTGGTACGTAATGCATAAGCAAGCTTTGGAAGCCATCCAGTCACTATTGAAGGGTTACTACTTTCCAAACTAGAAACTGTTTGCTTCACTTCATTGGTCTTGTTAGAAGATGGAACACTAGATTCTTCACTCCCAACCCTAGTATCTTCGGGGAAATTACCTGAGTCTTCAATAGGAGGCATCTCATCCCTGATAATTTGGAATTCCTGCAATATGACTTGGTTTAAATTATCTCCTGCATCTTTGAATCCTAGAGACAACAAACTTTTGATGTTCAGCAATAGTCTTTGATCGATGTTGTCGACTCACTAGAACACTTGGACAAATTAGACGCCTTTAAGCACATTTCAAATGCAAGACCAGAAACCAATTTCTTCGATTCTCCCACATGAAACATTAAGAGGCTCTTCAAGAGGAATGACAGGAGATTGTTGGGCTTCTTTTGAATAGTCATGAATAAGAGGCATTTCATTCTCAGTGATCTGGACATTCTTTTGAATAGTCAATAAGAGGCTTTCCATACAATTAAGCCGATAAGTAAAACTATCGAGTCGTTCCACAGCCTTTAATGATGCATGCCTAATCAATACCCCAAGTAGGCTCTTCATCATCCTAAATCATTGAATCTTTTGAAACTACCAAACTACCCCTTGCATTTATCATGGACCACATCAGGACATGCAGGAAGAAAAGCGAGAATTTCCGAGAGTACTTTATTTATGAAACTACCAAGTATATCTACTTAGAGAGAGAGAGAGAGAGAGAGAGAGAGAGAGAGAGAGAGAGAGGGTAGGCAGGAAACTGCCTATACATGCACATTTGGACTTAGAAGGGCACATGGCAGCAGAGGAATAAGAAAGAATAACAGATAATGTAATTGTCCAAACATTCATCTACACATACTGCGTAAAAAAAATTACCTCTAAGATTCGGAAAAGAAAACACAGATTCCAAAATTCCAAAATAGAATACAAGGATCCGCGGTATGTAAAATGAAAAGAAAAGTGAATCTTCACTTCTCTATTTCTTTTGAAAAATATTATTCGAGGCACCTCAGAAATGGATAAAGTGAACAAAAAATGGGAAAAGGGGAAAAGAAAGTTTGCTCTCCGTACAATACGGACATACCATCTGAGGCACTTCCAACTATTTCGAAAGAAATATTCAATCCATTTCATTTCCAGTAAGACGGCTGATGAGTGTTTCCCTTTGATGGCACAGGCATACCAAAAAGGATTGCGAATGGGAAACAAGACCTAATGTGTCCCCAGTAACTTACCAAAACACCCCAGAAGAAATGTAAATTCCAAACGTTGGGTTTGCAAGCAAGCACCCCTTTGAAACATGTAGTAGAATTCCTATTATTCTAAACACAGAAGGGTTAAAGAACAAGGACACATCTCCAATTTATCAGAGAACTTGGAAGTACAAAAGATAACGAATGTGATGTGTGTGTGTGTGTGTGTGTGAGAGAGAGAGAGAGAGAGAGAGAGAGAGAGAGAGAGAGAGAGAGAGAGAGAGAGAGAGAGATCACATATCAAAATGTGAATGTTCAGTCTACATATCTATCTACTATCCGGCCACTTTCTAATTTTACTTCTGATGTACTTCTACACTTCAAACTTCTTCTGTTTGTTTCTCTCCTAAAGCTTCCGTTTATTGCTATTTCGGTGCTACTGTCTTCTCTCTTACTCTTTCAATGTTTATTGAACTTTTGTTAGAATAATATTAAAGCATTTTCAATAACTGACACCAAACCAAAAGTCTCTAGTCTCTACAACCCACAGCTCTCACCACAAATCAACTAGGGCCAGACTCGTTGGCCACCCGTGTATCATCTCAGCTGAAAGGTCAAGGGATCAAATCTTTCCAAAGGCAAGAATTGATTATTGTTTCTTCCACATAGGATTCTTTCTTAGTTGATTTACTTCTAACCAATTAACAGGCTATTTCTTGAATTGTGTATGTTGGGCTTGATTTGATTTTGCAGACTCACACATAATGATGTAGTATCTCGTTATTGCAATTCTCATCATATATGAAGGCTATTCCCTACCGTTGGACTCCCAAAAAATCCAATATTCAACACCCATTTAAAGACCTCTCTCTTTCTCTGGATCACAATCCCTCTCTATCTCTCCCTCCACCCTCACAGCTCCCACCCATGACACTGACCCTCCAAAGTCTTAATTCTTTCAGTCAAATCAGATTGTGGTAGTGAAACAGAGTGTGATTGGGGAAGAGAGGTGATAGAGATAGAGAGGGGACGAAGCAAGCTACCAACGAAAGATGCATGGGTGAAGAAAGAAGGCAAGAGAACGAGAATAAGAGGGAGATAGAGGTGGTGGCCATCATGCGTGGTCATTGGCAATCGTGGGCTCTGGCTAAGTGACACTCTAAGATCCTTTTTCAAACCTGCTCCCATTTCGAGTCAAGAGATGCGATGGCTACTGGTGTCAAGAGGTTGTTATAGTTGCAATGGGCTTCAACGAGATTAAAGTGTTGGTGCAGTGTAATAACGAGTGTTGGTTGAAAGATGTGGAAGTGATTCAGTCATTAGACTGGTAACTTTTTTGGGGTGAATACTGAGGTGGCAGAGAGAGAGAGAGAGAGAGAGAGAGAGAGAGAGTGAGTTCCAAAAAGGCAGTCTATAAGAGACAGTGGAGCAATGCTGGGAATGGGTGGTGTTGACTGGTTGTTGGTGGAGGAGGTGGTGGTGGCAAGGGATGGTATACAAGTGAGATTGGAGAAATAAAAAGGAAAGCAATCTGGTTGACCAACTTTCGATTGTTTGCAGTGTCCTCTCTTTCACATGAACACAGTCTTCGTATCTCAGTCTAGAAGAAATGGTATATTTCATGAAAAAATAAATAATGGTATTTGAGAAAGCACTTTAAATAATGGTATATCAACATTAACAAGATGATGTGATGAAAGGGATACGATGGAGGATACAATAGAGGTTAACTTGAGTTATTAAAAATAGATGTGTGTGTGTGTGTGGATATGAGAGGATTAGCGTGATTGAAGAAGAAGTCTATGTTTTCTAAAGGAAGGATAGCGTTGTAGGTTCTACCTTTAATTAAAATATTTTGCTCATACTAAAATGTTTTCTTGACACTTATCATCCCATTAACATATAAAGTTAGTAGAGATTTTCCTATTGGGCAAATGTGTGCTCAACCCTTCATTTCCAAGTACAAACGAGGGGCGGTAGCATGGTGTGCTTGGTGCATGTTCAGACATTCTTTGAAAGCTAGGTTGATGGAGTTGTTTTATCAGCATAGTAAACCATATTTTTTTTTTGGAGGATGTACTAGTAACTTTATTATCATTTTTTTATTGACATTTGAAGAACTGTAATAGACTTAACTTTTTCACTAATCTTTTCCTTGTAAAATTTCGGGATGGAGTCCCTGTACTTTAGTATGTTTGATCTGTTCATAATTTGGTGATACTCCCTCCGTTCCAAATTGAAGGTCCAGTTCGGTCTCCAATGCAAAATTTAAATTGTTAATATCTTTCAATCTACAATGATTTTTATGTGCAATATGGATCTTATATAATAGATCTCAATTAGTTCTATTATACAAAGTTTTTAAAATCTTTAAAAACATTATAGATTAAAAGATATTAACAATTTAAATTTCGCATTGGAGACTGAACAGGACCATCAATATGGAACGGAGGGAGTATGAGTTTGGAAAATCTTTTGTTGGGATTATGTACAGTATAACAAGAATTTTATTTATGACAAGTTATTAATAATTATGCCTAAAAATTTGAGGGCGTGACAGCTTAAGTAATGTAAGTGGGTATAGATCAACGATTTAGAATTAGTTAGCGATGTGCCTGTTTCATGCACAAACTGAAAAAAAATAAAATTTGTCGACTCTTTTTTTGGTTGTCCTATGTATTAAACGGACACAACGCTAATAAGACAAGTATGAAAATATTTTTGTCTCCCTCCTCTCTCTAACGTGGATCTCAAATGTGATCTCGGGTGACGCAAATACGAAACACACTTAATTCTTATGTGTACTTGAAATTCCTGTTTTACTATCTGAATACTCAACAAGCAAAATAAAAGGAATTGAAAAATTATAAACGATGAACACAAGGATATATGCGGAAAACCTTGTGAAAAAGGTAAAAATCACGGGAGAAAATCAACACACTAAAGACCATCATTGTGCAGTTACAAAATGACTTTAATTAAAACAATTAATCTTTACCAACTAACCAAAGATCGATTTGTCAAATTCACATACACTGCACCAAGTGTTTAATTGTCGAACGCCTTGAATCCTGATCCTCCGAGATGCTTCCAAAAATCCACTAGAAGATGACTCAAATAGTTGAACCAAAGTTTGGAAGAAACTTCTTGAAGTTAATCTTGTTGCTCGATGATCATTAGATCATGTGTTCACTTCAAAAACAAAGCAAAGAGGTATTATGGGGTTATAAAGTGCTTGGGGGCGGTTCTTGTATGTTGGGTGAGTTAGAAACCCTAATGAGCCGCATATAAATATGCTGTAGAAAATTGGCGAGTTGCTTTCTGAAGTGTGTCTAAAGCCTGTTTGAGTTGCTCAGGCATCTTGAATTTCTGAGAAACATCGCCATATTATATATATAACAAAAAACCGTTTTTCTTGATTTCCTTTCCTTCCGAAGTTGCTATATATTAATTGAACCCCTTGATTTTCTTGATTTCCTCGATTGTCTTCCCAAAAAGTCTAGGACAACCGATATAACCACTGCATATGTCCACTGCACGAGGCCTACTTCAGGCCTCACAAAAATACAAAAAAAAAAAACTCATAAATTCTTAAAAAAATTATTTATAAAGTCCTGTAAAAAATCAGCTCTAACAGATATCGATAGGTATGTTTTTTGAATTTGGAGGAGCGAAATTGCGAAAATAGTCACAGTTTCACCTCTACAAATTTAGAAACATACCTCCTAGTATTTGTTGGAACTTATTTTTACAGGATCCCATAAATGATTATTTTAAAATTTATGAATATTTTTCTATATTTTGGTAGGGCCCAGAATGGACTCCACACTGGCGTGTGGTAAGACATATGTGGTGGTCCTATCAAGGTTATTGTCTTCCACTCTCATTACCTAAAAACTCAACCTCTCAAATACAAAAAATTTGATTTCCTTCCACTTCCTAAACATACATTCTAGAAATAAATTACAACTCGATAAATGAGAATACAATTATATGTGTGTTTTGTTGTGGAACTCGCCAACAAAAAGAGATTGTGGCTTATGGTCCCAACATATACGTACATATACCCATAGTCAACAGAAGTGATGAATGAAATGTCTTCTTGAACCCCTTCCACGTACGTTACTTAGATATCTATTTGCTTCTTGTTTGTTTGAAAGATGTATATAGTTTTGGTGCATGTTTGTGAGAATTATTTTATCAGATTTTGAGATTATAGCTTTTCAAAATTAGTTTTGAGTGTTTTTGAAAATTATAGTTAACGGATTCTCGAATCTATAGAGTCTCAAAAACAAAAAAGGAATGAGATTTTCAAAATTTCAAAGTAGCTTTTGAGATTCTGCAGTACAAACTCACAAAAAAAAGAGAGAATAAAATTCTCATAATCCCAATAAATAGGTTTCTCAACGTCTACTAAAATTCAAAATTTAAAATCTACATCAAAATCTGAAACTAGATTCTAAATTAATCAGTACAACTATTGCAAACACGCGCTTGATTGTTTTGATTTTGTTATACATGAGGTGCCCCAAGACTCCAAGTACCTAAACAAGAGATAGAGAGATGCCAGCACCTGCACGGGCATAATGGATTTTTTGTTTTTTTACTTTATTCCGTATTACCATACTCCAATAACCAATTTTAGCCACTTCACTACTGACTCTTTAAAACAAAACTAAATTCAACTTCATTACTTCCATGTTGATTTCTTGGCGAAGTAACCTAAATCCAGGGACGGAGTCAAAATTTGAGAGAAAATTTTACAAACTGACATAATATCATAATGCGATATTTTTAAAGTTTTTGGGTTCATTTTCTAAAATTTAATCTTGCCAAGGATATATTAGAATGCAAAACTAAAATTTTTGCACATGAAAAATATTACTAATTTCATCGGACCTTGAGGTATATAATTACAAATGACAAATGAATTGAGCAATTACATACTGTATGAGGATAAATGTGGAGGCCAATTGTGTAAAATATATGAGTTCTTTTTGACAAAATACATATTAATTTACATAGAAATACTATTGTGTAATTACTCAAAACATGGAGGAGCCAGAGCCACCCCACCATTAACCGTGGCTATTCCCATTCATAAATGACGGATACACAATCTTATTACAGCATCTACATAGTAATAAGCAAATTGGTATGAATAAACAAACTTAACAATAATGCTAAAAAAATACCTCACATTGTAATAAGCAAAGTTACAAGTCTTTTAGCAAATAATCAAATTTCATCCATTCCATAACCAAACTTAACAACTTTTACCAATAACCAAAACTCAATAACCAAACCCAATAACCAAATTCAAAACTAAAAAAATTAAAAATCACTTCATAGTAGAATCGTCTCATCGAGACGAATAATTTGGTGTGGTCGGGTGCGTGATTGGAACTCGTTTGCAATTGGACATAGGTGCATTGCGTATTGTGGGGGGGTTTTTTTTTTATAGGGATACAAAAATAACCAATGTGGAGGTCAAGTTTATTAAGTTTGATTATGAACTAAATGGATAATCAAATGCTGACGTGGCACATTTTGATTATTCCCATCGCGGATGCTCTTAGTAAACCATGTGACTGCTAATTAACTTAATTTTTGCTAGGTTGGATTGAGCTTATAACCAAGAAACAATTTCAGAAAACAAGAAACAAACATTAAGCACAGGGTCCTTTACAAACAACAAAGGTGGTCTAACCCAAATCTAAGGAGGTCTGACTTTATAATCTGGCTCAGCTTGCATACACAAATTAAACCAAAAGTTAAGCACAGACTTTGGTGGTATCGATCGATGGTATATTCCATCTCAAGCCTTAGTCTTACCCATCATTGTCACCTTTTTCCCCAACCGTAACCATGGCTCCAACTCCAACACAATTGCCACCAATGTGCCGCCTCCATCTTCTTCCCTTCAACCACCCAAAATAGTCGCCATGGTTAATGCTTTCCGACAGTGTGTTATCTCGGCCGACAAATATGCTTCCGAACACACATGAAAGAATTGTAAGAATAGCCAGAAAAGAGATGACTGCAAGGAATGGCCCAATTGAGCCCGAAGTATACCGAGGAGTACTATTAGCAGATGCAACCACAGGATAAGGGAGTTGTGCTTCTTCAATCTGCTGCTGATCAGGCATATATGGTGGTGGTGGTGGTGGTAGTGTTTCCATTTTGTTATAAGAGATTAACTCAAGGATTCCATTGGGAGATACATATATAACTTTACTTGCACAGACTGTTTGATTGGTTCGATTAATAAAAGAGGGTCTGCGGACTCTTGAACTTTGTTTAATTTTTTATTTTTCCAACTTTTGATTAAAGTTTTAACCTTTTTCATCAGTTTCCACTAGGGAAATCAATGAAATAAAAAAAAACTACAAACAATTATTTTAGAAAAATGCACTGAAGACCTCAGCTTCATCTAATTTGGTGCATATCTTTCTGCTTTTTGATTGACGAATCAAAAGATCTAAACATGCACAAGAAGTTAAAGAAAATTTATTAGAAAGGAAAAATTAAGTGGAGAAAAAGACAAGTTCTTTCTTTTTTAAGGGCAAAAAGCGAGTTTTTTTAGATACAGATCACAAGAAAAATCTCTTAATTAGGTGAGTAATAATGTGGTCATTTTAAATGTTAATTCCGCGAAAGTATATTACATCCCATGTTTTGTGAGATGAGTATAATTTATCACACAAATTTCTAATCTATTTACCAAAGGTTGCATTCAAAAGCTCGAGATGTGGTCTGACAATATAATTAGTAATTACATTTTCATGCCTTTTTAGTCAATTGAATCTGTAATTCCGGCCAATCAAACTAAACACTTAATCTTATGGTCACATTGGAAGAGTAAAGCAAAAGTGGTATAGCTAAATAGGCATTCCTTTAACAGCCGTTTTAGGTGCATGAGTGGAAGAGCACATGGAATGGGAATAAAGAGTTTTGTGATGTATTTTACTAATTGATCGAAAGTGCCAGAATTTCCACAGACTAATCACAAGGCAGGACTTTTCGTTAAACAAAGATACTCCTTACAGAGTCCTACTCATACTCCTACTAAAAGAGATTCCATTGCCAAAGTGTCAATGAATGCCATGTGATCATCACTTGTCTGGGTTTTTTTTTGATCTCTTCCTGTCTTTTATATACTCTCTCTGTCCCAATTTACTTGTCATTTTTTGGAGTTCGTGCCAATTTTTAATTAATTATATCTTGTAATTTATAATATTTTAGGTGATTTCGAAAACATTAAATTATAGAACAAATCGAGATCTATCAAACAAGATCCATATTAGATATAAAATTCATTACCACTTTAAAGATATAACTAGTTTTTTAAATCTACTTATAATAGAACTGGGATAAGTATATTGGGACGGCGGTAGTATAAGAATTTAAATTTTTTTCCCCCACGGGTGAAGGTGGAAACCGTGGATTTTCCACCACCGCCATTGTGAATCTCACCATGCATTCACTATCATGATTTGAGTCATTCATCTTGTAGACCATGTCGAGTAGTGTTTTTATGTAAAAATCAACCGTTCAATAATTTTTTTTTAAAACCAAGTGAGTTTGTGAAAAATCAGCTCAATTCAATATGTGTAAGTGCTTGATCCAACTTCCATTATTTTATTCGGGCAAAAAACTGGCGATCCTCTTAGCATTAGGGCAATTCATAGAGCTTCACAAAATTATGTGATTGTGAAGAATTCAATCTATCAATCTGTACTGGGGAAACCAAATTTTGCCTTAGTGGGAAAAAAGGACCTCTATGTCCAGAAAATAAAAGTAATTCCTATCAAGTCTCCTTTAATTAATGAAATACTAAAACCGTATGAAAGTGCCTAAATCCTAGAATACTCTAAAAAATATCTTAACCCCCTAGGGTACCCTTAGAGGTGTCAAATGGATCGGGTCGGCACGAGCACGACACGTTTGAAGGCGGCACGGCACGGCACAACACGGTCTTAGATGGGCATGGGCACAACACGGTCTTAGACGAGCACGGGCATGACACGGAAGTAGGATGCGGCATGAGTTACGACACGACACGATGCGGTTCAAGCCAGGCACGACACGACATGACACGGGCACACGGCAAAGTACGGGCACAAAAGTGAGGGGGAACGACACGGGCACGGGCCACACGGCATGGAAGTTGGCCTGGCACAACACGACATGGTCTTAGACGAGCACAACACAGAAGTGGGATGGGGGCATGAGTCACGATACGGTTCCAGCTAGGCACGACACGGCACGAACACGGACACGGGCACAGGCACGACATGAGGCATGGAAAAACAAAAAAAAATGTTATTAAATAAACAAGTTATTTCAGATTATAGTTTACTTTATTTATGTATATTTTTTGATAATCCAATAATTTATGAATCTTTTTCTTTTATTTAAGTAAAACAAGCTTTTAAAATATTTTATATGATTAAAAAATTTTGAATCAAAATTCAAACATGATAATATACCAATTACTACACATATACTGATATACATTGCGTTTTATCTAATAAAGATTTTTTAAAAAAATACATAGAAAATAAAAAAGAAAAAAAACTAGTAATTTTTAAAAGAATTGGTTTTAAAAAAATAATCTCTATGGGGTTCCAACCCAAGTCCTTGGGGACTTGACATACATCTCAAACCACTAAGGCCAAAAATCTTTTTGTTCTTATAATTAAAACAAGTAATATATATTATATAATTCTATTTTATAAAAACGAGCTTCTTGTACGCTAGCCACATGATTGCGACACAAGTATGACAATCTATACCGTTCATTTTGTTTTTCTTGGTGTTTTAATCACTCTCGCAAATTTTTTGGGTCTATCGGATTTTGGAAGCCCTTTCATCGGGACGTAGATTCATTAATAGAAATTTTTTTGTTATGTGCAATCAAGTATATAACGATAACCACTTTACTTCATTTTTTGCATGAATGATATAATCACTTCCACATAAAAGGTAGACGGTTCCGATTTTTAAAAAACAATTTGGACAGCCCTCAAGTGATGCATTATAAGAGCCCTCATGTGATGCATTATAAGACTCAACGATAATTTTTTTTTATTGAGTGCATATAGTTGCACATGATCACGCAGTAGTCTAAATAGAAAGAGATGAGAAGCAAAGCCCTGGTAGCCCACTCTCTTCTCTCGGTATCTCTCACTCTCGTCTCAACGCCTCAGTTGAGTCTCCGACTCTCTCAAAGTTTCCCTCTCTCACTCTCAGCGTCTCTCTCTCTCTCTCAAGTTGAGCCACTCAACTCCCCATTTTCCTTCAGCGTTGCATCATTTATCATCTCTTGCAGTACTACCAGGTACCCATTTCGAACAATTTTTTGCATAATTACGAGAGGTTTATCTTTTTCGCATCTCTCCATATCATCTTCTCCAATACGTTTGGTTGCTTACCCACTGTCCATGGCCAAAAAATTAGTGGATACTACGAAGGAAAGGCAGCTGGAATGGCTTCTTTGCAACAAACAAGTATCAATACCACAGTTTTATACAAAAAAGGGGCGATTTCCGTAGTGGGTGTTTCGGCTCTTCCGTCGTCACTACCGAGGTTCAGAACCATTGCGTGTTTCGCGAGAGGTAATGTTGATAGTTCTTAGTGCAGATTTTTATACATCATGAATTGGAATTTGGTTTCGTTCTAGTTAGGGCTGATAAACGACCCAGGCTACTTGAGTTCAAAATCAGTTTGGTACATAGATAAAGCAAGCTTGAACATTTTTCTAAAGCTCATTTAAGCTTTCATAGCAAGCTCAAAAAAGCTACTACTCCGCTCCTTTGGCTTGTGATGTATAAAAAATTTCCGAGATACTCGAGATCGTCTATGGCTCGATAAAACTCGTTAAGTTTCAAATCAAACTCGAACAATTAACTGTTCGACCCGTTTATGACCCCCAATCCCAGTGAAATGATGTGTATATCTAAATCTGCCGAACAATTAACTGTTCGACCCGTTTATGACCCCCAATCCCAGTGAAATGATGTGTATATCTAAATCTGCTCGTTGGGATCTATTCTGTGAATATTCTCTGTGGGATTTGGCACTTAGTGTATTTTTTTTGTTTTATAATGTTGGAGTAATCTAAATTTGCTTATTAGGTACTGCATTTCAATTAAACTCCCCGTAAGTTGTTTACTGCTTGCTCTTGTATCACTTTGCGCAACTTTGTTCTATGGGTCAATTTATGCAGTGCACAATGGCAATCAGTATCTAAACGTTATCAGACTTGATTCCGAATTGCCAATGTTCTATACTTTTTCAATAGCAGTGTTTCTCCTTGTTAGAAGTTGAGATGGGTTTTCAACTTTTCGTGTATACATGTAGGAGAAGAGTTGGTTGGTATTAGGAACTTCACATCCATCCCCAACCCACAAGATTGAAAAAAGAAAAACAAAGATAAAGGAGGAAAAAGAAGGAAGATGGTTGTCAACCTTTGAATGAAAGTGTAGTTATAGATGCCAGTTTAAGGTTTTGGCCGTAATTAGGATGGCCAAAAAAAATTGGGGCAATCATTTACATCGAAAGCTTAGATGATGAGAACCAGCTTAACCTTGCCAATGGCGTTCTGTCCTAAAAGAATTTCCCTTGGGTGTTGGATTTGAGATTAAAAGCTTACACTTCTTGCAATTATCTAAGAACTAGAGCCAAAATCATTACATTTCAGAATCTCTTAGAAAGAGAAGGTGAAGAAATCCATTGGTCAAACCAAACTTGAACTGGCCCACAAACAGAAGACGCAAAACAGAATTGTGCCACATTAGAACTGGGACAAGATGTTGTCCCCCTAAACATCAATCCGTAAATCAAATTATCATATTTGAGACACAAATTAGCTATTCTATAATTTTATAAGTGTCCCTAAAAAGGAGAGAGAGAGAGAGACAAAAAATTTTATGAGAAGTTTCTTGCATGAGTACAGAGGATGAAACTAGTGCAACAAGCACTTATAAGTTGTTTATCCTTGGATTAGAAAAAAAGAGGTGGTGTGTCCCATCATGGGAATGAAAACTAAAGATTAAGTACTACGTGCATTCAACTTGAGCACACATGAGTTTTTGTAATTTCAACGGGTCGCCTACTCAATACTCATACTGACAGGACCTACGTTTCATATTAATATACCCATGAAAATTAAGGGAAAACTCCCTCCACATCACCAGTCTGGCAGTCTTAAAGGGCGCGTTTGGTGTGTGTGTGTATATTGTTGTACATGATTAACAAGTTAAGTGTGTCCGTAACCTTGAAATAAGAGCATCAATCCCAACTTAAAACGTGAAATAAGAACAAAAGTAAATTTTATCCACCTTAAGGGAAATCACAAATAAGTCGAGAGAGAAAACCTAGGAACATAGAGAAACAAGAACGAATTGTGGAGAATATAGTAGTTTTTTTTAGTAGATCTAACAAGAAAAGCACGTCTTTCGGACAGACTTGCACCTGCAATTACAAAACTAGAGGCCTAGCTACCCAAGATCACTCACTAGAGCCTCGCAACTAGGCTTTGTCAGCTAATCGGCCATGACCGACCTCCAAATAGAGGGAGCAACACAAATCCTCAATTGCGGGAAAGACAACCAAAAGAACACCAGAAACCCCACACAAAATTAGAGACAGACTGGAATTATACTTTTGCTACTGTTAAGGTTTAATTTGTGCACACTAGAGGCCCACTCTCTTTGTGAGTGTGTGTTTGTAAGTATTTGTATATGATTGTAGCATTGTTGTTAATTTGTGATAATTTGAAGTTCAGATTTGGTCGTGCATTAATTTTCATCGCCTTCAAATTAATTCGATCATGGTTTTGTCGATGAAATATTGAAATTGGATTGCCTGTGGGCGGCTCATATGTTTTGAAAAAAAAAGAGTAGAGATTTTTACCTCTAAGTACAGAAAAGTGAAACTTAATTCCATTAAGGAGAGATGGGATACTTTATTACCACTAGGTCCACTTTTACAAAAATACATTTACCATAAATAGAAGTGTCGCCCTAGGGTTTTAGGTTATCCTAGGATATTAGGGTACCCTATGGTTTAGGTTTAGGTGCTTTAATAGAACCATAGGGTTTTGGCACTTTCATAGGAGTTTTAGGATCCACTTTTTCTCTATTATGGGGAATTAAGTCTAGATTTTCTAGACCCACATGTAATTTTCTAGGTTATTTACTCCCCTTGAGACGATATCTAACTTTGATGTATTCGGCTGTGTTTTCTGATATATAACTCCTACCGTTTTGGCCAAAAAAATGAAGCACAGCCCATACAGGCCATTAGATATTGTTGGGCTGGAGTTAGAGCCCATGGCGAATAATGAATCTTCTCTCATAACTTGTCGTACAATAGCCCAAAGTCTTAACAGCCCCTTTGGATGGTGAGATAAGAAAGGGGAGCCATTTCTCACAAAATCTCACCATTTTTTATGAGATTGTGTGAGAAAGGCGAGTAGCCAATTAAAATATTTTATTTTATACTTTTTTCTCCATTTCTCACCAAAATAGTTAAACCAAATGAGTGATTTAGCTAGAAACCCAAACCCTTTCTTTTATTTTCTCTTGACTCAAGCCAAAGGGGCTTTATGAGAAGATTTCTCTCTCCTCTCTCTCTTCTAACCAGAACACCTGCTGCATAGAGAAGAGTTGCGAGCCACTGCTCCAAATCACCGCAACCTCCGCCTCTACTGGTGTAACGGCACTCTATTCCTACGCTACCCTTATTTAGGTTTTATCTCTCCCTCTCTCTCTTCAAAATTTCATGGCCTGCCTTCTCCTCTCAAACCCTAGCCTTTCCTCTCCTTTCCTTGGCAAAAAACTGTAAGTCTCTCTCTCTCTCTCCGAATTTTCATTGCTACTCGATGGGGATTGTTGGAAACCAATTCAAGTTGATGAAAAATATGCATATAACTTGTTTTAATTTCATGTGTTTATATCTACGCATGATGCTGGAATTTCGGAGGGAAAAAGGAAAAGAAAATAGCATTCAGATGGAAACTGGATTATAGGATTTATCCCAACTGTTGAACGCCAATGGATGCGGGATTTCACCGCCCTAGGATTCTTACAAGGGTAACACCGTAACAGGACCATAGCTATAGCCTACAGGAGTTAATTCATTCTCTTAGAAATTTTCCAAATAGATGCATAACAATAAACTTGGCGCCTATCGAAGGTCCACTGAAGGAACAAAACTCCTAGCTTAGCATAAGTGAACTTGCATTTCAAATGCTACCAATAACATCTACACTTGCACCGACAAGCCCCCTCATGAATGCTCAATCCCCATGCATGTAAGTTTCACAACGTAGAAAACCTTTTGACTCCATTTGACAATTTTCCCTAAAAGCCATTAACTACGTAGATAATCAACCTGACAATTGTACCATGTGTGAAAAAAAAATTATTTAGTTGAGACTGGTGATGTTTTGGGACACTCAGTGTCGATGCAGGAATATTGTTGGATTCTGTTTCTTCATTATGAATTTATGTTCTATTTTTCCTCACAAATCTTTGTTTATGGTCCAGTTCTATTAGTGCCAATTCAAAGAGCCCGTCTACGGTGCGTGTTTTGAGTTTTAGGAGCCCTAGATGCACTGGGGATTCACGTTATGAAGGTACTTAAAACCTATGGCCCAAGTTGATTATTTAATTGAGTATAATGCAGTCAGCAATTTTAAGCAATTTATAGCTAAGGGTTTGTTTGCAAATAGAAGAAACATGTGCAGTTATTTTTTCTTTTAGCAAATTATAATGTTTACCCTCAGGGTTTGCATCTAGGTGGTTATCTTTTTGCTTTGTGCAACATTCATGGTCAATGAACCTATAAAACTCCATTTCGATAAATTTGAATCCGGAATGAAGGTGTTTTGTATTCAGTGTCAAAAAAAATGTAAGAAGTTTAGAGACAGGCTTGTGAAACTAGCATAAAAGGGCTACCCAATGTACGAGGCTCCTTCACAAAGGTTGTTTCCGCGACTGGAACCCGTGACCTCTAGGTCATGTTGGAGTACCGTTACCGTTGTGCCTAGGCCGCTTGTGAAACTAGAGTGATGGATGGAGTTGAGGTAGAAGAGATATATATGTTTGGATCCTTGGATAATTTCAATCATTAACAAAGGAGACTTGCAAACTACTCGTAAGTAGTTTCATTAAATCCATCATGATAAGCTTCTAGACTTTGTGTCAAAATCCATATGTAAGCTATTAAATTTGAGGTTTGAGTTGTTCGCGTGGAATAATAATGTCAAATCTTGTAATGCCCCAAGCAGACCACTGGCCTAGTACATTGATTTTGATCCACAAGCCACACCACATGGCCCAAAAGCTTATGCCCAAGGTACTAGTAATAGCCCACAAGGTTAGTTATATGCCCAAAATCATCTATGTAGACTTCTGATGTGGGACGAGGTGTTACAAATCCCTTCAGCTAGAATTCGCATCTAGTGAAATAGAGAGTAAGGGAGTTTGGATGTTGTTTTCGTGTTTATGCCCATCCGTTGTACGTAGATTTTTCTATTTGTTTAAGATAGCTAACGCCCCAAGCAGACCAGACCACTGGCTTAATACCTTGATTTTGATCCTCAAGCCACACCGCATGGCTCAAAAGCTTAAGCCCAAGGTACTAGTAGTAACCCACAAGGTTTGTTATATGCCCAAGATCATCTATGTAGACTTCCGATGTGGGACGAGGTGTTACAAATCCCTTCAGCTAGAATTTGCATCTAGTCAAACAGAGAGTAAGGGAGTTTGGATGTTGTTTTCGTGTTTATGCCCATCCTTTGTCCGTAAATTTTTCTATTTGTTTTAGTCAATTGGAATAGCCTTCACCAATGGAACCTTCCTGTACTATCTTTAGGGAACTGGGAAATGTTTTCAAGCTAACTTGAAATAGTGGCCATCCTTCATTTAGGCCGAATGTGGAATTATGTAACTCAGCAGAGGCACTAAATTGAAAGGAATCCCTGTTGTATAAGTCTTGTTTCTTTTCCTCCCGAGTTTCTCATGCTTGAGCAAAACTACTTTCAATCTTGATATTGGAAGATAAAATTCGTCCAATTATTGTTATTAAGTTGCACTGCAAAAAATAAAGCATCAATACTACAAGAGAGTCTTCAAGAGTCGGAGTCAAATCAAGTGGTCATAAACCTGTGGTACAAGCAATATAGCTTGTGTCCTATAACACTAGGGGGTTGAAATGTGTAAAAGCTTCTTGCGTATCTTAACCATTGGCCAACTGCCAAAATTTGTAATTGCAAGTGCAAGTCTGTCCAAAAGATGTGCTTTTCTTGTTAGATCTACTAAAAAAACTGCTATATTCTCCACAATTCGTTCTTGTTTCTCTATGTTCCTAGGTTTTCTCTCTTGACTTATTTGTGATTTCCCTTATGGCGGATAAAATTTACTTTTGTTCTTATTTCGCGTTTTAAGTTGGGATTGATGCTCTTATTTCAAGGTTACAGACACACTTAACTTGTTAATCATGTACAACAATATATATATATATATACACACACACACACACACAGAGTCCGGATCTCCTAAGGGATCCCGCACGGGCTTACCGTGCGGGACTCCCCTTTCCCGATCGAATTACGACGATCCGATCCGCTCAAAGTGATCAGAACGTGATTTTAAGGGTACCCGCGAGAAATCAGAAAAAAAAATGATCGGAAAAGGCTTCATCCGAACAGTTTTTTATTGAATGTTCAGTAAAAAACTGTTCGGACCAAGCCCTTTCCGATCATTTTTTTTGCCGATTTCTCGCGGGTACCCTTAAAATCACGTTCTGCACACTTAGCGGCTTAGATCGTCACAATTCGATCGGGAAAGGAGAGTCCCCGTGCGGGATCCGTCATTGGATCCCGAGTGTGTGTGTGTGTGTGTGTGTGTATATATATATATATATATACCAACGCCCTTTAAGACTGCTAGACTGGTGATGTGGAGGGAGTTTTCCCTTAATTTGCATGGGTATATTAATATGAAACGTAGGTCCCGTTGAAATTACAAAAATTCATGTGTGCTTAAAGTTGAATGCACTTAGTACTTAATCTTTAGTTTTCATTCCCATGATGGAGCACACCACCTCTTTTTTTCCAATCCAAGGATAAACAACTTAGAAGTGCTTGTTGCACTAGTTTCATCCTCTGTACTCATGCAAGAAACTTCTCATAAAAAATTGTCTCTCTCTCTCTCCTTTTCAGGGACACTTATAAAATTATAGAATAGCTAATTTGTATCTCAGATATGATAATTTGATTTACGGATTGATGTTTAGGGGGACAAAATCTTGTCGCAGTTCTAATGTGGCACAATTCTGTTTTGCGTCTTCTGTTTGTGGGCCAGTTCAAGTTTGGTTTGACCAATGGATCCAAAACTGGGTTAAATTTATTTTCTCACAGCGAATAGTGTATCTTTTCTTCACCTTCTCTTTCTAACAGATTCTGAATCTTTGCCTTACTAGGCCTCAAGTTTGAATCTAATAGTAATTATGTTTGGAACATCAATAGATATTGACATTCAGAATTATGATATACACTTCGATACTGCTGGAATTAATCAATAATATATGTGTATCAATAAATCTTTCTGGAAGATGGCGACAACAAATGAATAAGTAGTTTGTATTGGACATTTACCCTTCCAACCACAGTGGAGGTCCAGCTCTGAAGGTTTGGTCGGGGTCGGGATTGGGTTACGTTTCTCACATATCAGGGATGTAAATGTCTTCTTTTTTTTCCCCCCCTTCATTTTTCTGCACAATAGCAAGTATTGCGAATGTTAATGATTTAATTCTGTACTTTCTCAGTTTCTCAGATTCTTTCCAACTCTTCAGAGAATGCGAAATCCAATGTTTTTTTTAGTGCATCCAAAAGCTCAGTATGCAACTTTCGTTGGATCTTTTTGAGCAATTCTGATTTGTACTCGTCGCCACTAGTCTATGTAGCACGGATACGGACATATTTTTTTAAGCTTATGCAACATATGCAACTGACACTTCGAGCATATGTTTTGGCATCATTGCCGAATACATGGAAAGTTGAACTGTTCATGTTTCACATCCAATTTTAAATTTTCTCCAATGTAGGCAATACTCCAACATTCCCTCGAATAAATGTTCAAGACCCATACAGACGGCTTGGTGTAAGCAGAGATGCTTCTGAAAAAGAAATTTGGAGTTCCCGGAACTTTCTTTTAGCTCAATATGCTCCACATGAAAGAAGTGCAGAATCAATAGAGTTGGCTTTTGAAAAGTTACTGATGGATAGTTTCGTACGCACGAAGAAAAGAAAAATCAACTTGAAAAGCATGTTAAAAAAGCAAGTACAGGAGTCTCCACCTTGGTTCAAGAACTTGCTCGGATTTGTGGAAGTTCCTCCTACCGTGATTATTCTTAGAAGATTGTTCCTCTTTGCATTCATTGCTGGCTGGAGTATCATGAATTCTGCCGAAACTGGACCCGCTTTCCAGGTTATTTTTACACTACTGTTCTATGTCCATTTGTCATTTCTTGGTAGCCAACTAAGTGGACATCACGCATCAGCCCTTTTTACTTTCCATTGCTTGTTCAGTCAGAACTAGAAAAGTTCAAAGGATGGTTTCAAAAACCCTGAAGTAGATGAAATAGAGATGGTTGTCACTGAACTTCTAATATCTGTTCATCGATGACATGGCCATATTGTTGAATAAAAAGTGCTCCAATATTACATTGAAATGCAATCGCTCCTGGAATGCTCACAATTGCAGAAACTAGAAATCTCTATTCGATGACCATAAAAAGATCAAAGTTAGATGCCCAGTAATGATTGTAATATAGGTTGAGGCATTAACATTGAGTCGATTGTACATTTGTCTGTTTCGGAATATTGAGTCTGTTGTAGGATGATGAATACCATACTGACCTTCCTTTGGTCTCAGCAGTTACGCAAGGAATTATACTTTCAGCGCTCGTGTGCTTGTAAATTATCATTTGGCCTTTGCATTTTTCCCATCTGGAAACATTACGTGTTTCCCTTCTACAGGTGGCCATTTCTTTGGGAGCTTGCATATACTTCCTCAATGGCAAGAAAAAGAGCCTAGCTAAAGCTTCCATGATCGGGTAATTTTGCTAAAAAAGATGGGTGTTTGTCGTCTTGTGTTTTTTCCCCTCCCTAGTCCTCCCCATCTGGTGCAGTTTACCATCCCCGTAATGCTCTGCCTTGCTATTTTTGTTAAATGGTTCATCTGGTTCATTGCAGATTAGGGTTGCTTGTGGCTGGTTGGATTTGTGGTTCTTTCCTAGTTCCTGCAATCCCTGCGGCGCTGTTACATCCAAGTTGGACACTTGAACTTATAACATCTCTGGTGGCTTATGTATTTCTGTTTCTTGGCTGTACTTTTCTTAAGTGAGAGCAGCCATGTTGTCTACCTTTTGTTTCTTCTCTCTGCAACAAAGTTGAAACTGGATAAACTTTTTGCCATTTCCGTTTGGCCGGGATTGTTTTCTTCCATTTCCTCCCTCGTTCTTTCGTTGTGTCATGGTGAGAGGATAGCTACATCGTTTTTGACTATTGTACCCCTAATATATGTCGAAATAGGCTACTACTAGTAAGCAATGAAATGCTTAATCGTGAATCTTTTGTTGTCGGGGATTTTGCTCTGTAACTTGGCTTATGGTAGTGTTACTGTGCATGAATAAATGGTCGATTTAGTGGACTCATGAGGCGGTTCTGGTTCGTGAGGGATATTGTTCCCATTATTCCCAAGATATGCAGCGACCATTGTTCCAGTTTATTCCTTTAGAAATTTCTACTCCAATTTTGTGAGCTAACGACGAAGGTGCTCAAGTTCGATCTCCTGGAACCCAAACCAGTTCATTTTGATTTGGGACCCACAGAAAACAACTGATTGCCCCACGCAACCACCTCACTTCTCTCGTGCGCACCTACCTAACCTAACTGGCTACCTCCACTGACCTTAAATCACTTGTGAACTCTTATTCAGATTGGATAGTCAACTGTAAAAAATACCTAATGTAGGAGGAGTAATAATAATATATAAAAGGTGACTTTCAAAAATAAAATATAAAATGTGATACTACTAATTTTTTCTACTAAAAATTATAAAAACTACTTTAACATTACAACATATATAATTCTGATCGATTTATCTAATTGTACTAAAAATGATCATTAATAAGTCTAAATGAATACAATCTAATGCATTTCTGTCCATTTTAAAAACAAAAATAATATTACTGTAACGTTCCAAGCAGACCACTGGACTAGTATCCTGATTTTGATCCACAAGTCACACCACATGACTCAAAAGCTTAAGCACAAGGTACTAATAGTAACCCACAAGATTTGTTATATGCCCAAAATTACCCATGTAGACTTTCGATGTGGGACTAAGAACTCACTTCTCTCAAATCTTGGGGTATTATAATTACAAATAATCAAGTGAACCCCCGAGAGTATGGTCTAGTGATCAAGATCTGAGACTTTGGTTTTACTCTTCTTGAGGTATCATTCGAAACTTCACAAGTGCTGTTAACTTCTTTGGGGGCAGTTAATTTGGAGTTTTGCTTTGAAACTGTGCTCCTTGCAAGTGGACAGTGAACTTAGGCTCCTAAGATAAGCTGAGGTGCGCATAAGTTGCCCCAAACGCTTAAGTTATGTAGAAAAACATTTAAAGTGTCTAAAAATAATTTTTTTTTGAAAAAAAATATCTAATTGAACGGGTGTTGAAATGTTAAAAAAAAAAATTCTAACACCATACCTATTTACACACCCATTCAGACACCCTCATTCACAACAAGGGTGGAGCCCATATACACTAAGTGTATAGTATGTGCGGGCTATACACTTATTGTGAGATTGGATATGTGAACGAGTGTGGTAGTAGATGGACTATGAAAAAAATGTAAAAATGTCAGACGGCCCAACTTACGTAACTTTAAATTTATTTATTTTTTTAAAATAAAAAAAATACTATAAAATTTTTAATGATAAAAATTTGAACTGCCGTCCGTCCTCGGTCTAAACGTCCCTCCAACCACCACCCCTCGGCGGACTTTCCCATGCCAAAAACCTTCCTCCAATCCTCCATTCTAAAAACCCCCCTTCTCTCTCTCTCTCTCAGCCCAACCAAAGAAACACTAAAAATGGCCACGGCCCCCGCGTCACTCTCAAAACCCTTCATCTCCTCCAAACCCCAATCATTTCCATCACCCACGCCTTCACGTTCCTCACTCAAGTGCCGCCCCTTGACCGTCCGCAACTCCGTCGCCACCTCGGCCCCGGCGTCCGTGGCGGTGTCGAGGGAACACAAGGTGAAGTCGGTGAAAGCGAGGCAGATCATCGACAGCCGGGGGAATCCGACGGTGGAGGTTGATCTGGTGACCGACGATCTGTTCCGATCCGCGGTTCCCAGCGGGGCCTCCACGGGCATCTACGAGGCGTTGGAGCTCAGGGACGGGGACAAGAGCGTTTATGGAGGTAAAGGAGTTCTCAATGCTGTCAAAAATATCAATGAGATCTTGGGCCCTAAGCTCGTCGGCGTAGATGTCAGGTTATTCCTTTGAATCCTTCTGTTTGATTATTTGTGTGTACGTGTGCATGTACGGACAGTTAATTCAATTTGATTGCTGGAAAACTGAGGGTAGGAGGAGAAATGTTGTTTTTGAATTACGTGTTTGTTCATGTGGAAACTTTGGAGGACAATAACAATTGGACTTTCGTTTTGGCTTAATAATCGGGAAGATTTTTTTTATTCAAAAAAGTTTCGGTTGTGCTGGTTTTGCGTTAATTTGTTATGGATTATTAGCTCGTCTCGACTGGAGAAATTAAAAGGTAAAAATGTACAACGAAACTTTTAGAATTTAGAATAAAGACACAAATAATTAAAAAAATCGGTTTGTTTTGGATTATTAGTTCGTCCCGACGAGAGAGGAATTTAAAAGGTAAAAAAAGTATAACAAAAAATTTTAGAATTTTGAAATAAAGAAAAAATAATTCAAAAAAATCTTTCTGTTTTGGGTTATTTTGTCTTTATTGAATTTTTTTTTAGTATTTTTATCGTAGCTATTTAATTTTGACAAGTAAAGACAAAATATTAATCTTTTGGACTATTAAGCCAAAACACCCCTCACAATTTAGTTTGCATATGAGGAGTTGAGTCGGATTAGGGGTTGTTTTAGCTTAGTTTTAAAGCCAAGAAACTTCAAAATGTGTTCAACCATGGTTTGTTTATCAGTCGAGCTCGAGTCAATGATATCAAACTTGAGCCAATTTCGAGTCGAGTTTATGTGAACATGATTTTTCGAACACTATAGGGCAATAAGCATATCAAGCCTGAGTAGTGGGTTGTTGAAGCTTAGTATGGTAACTTGATTTGTTTATGTAATAACAGGCTTTTAACAGGCTGAATGCAAGTTGAATCGAGTAGCTTAGGTCATTTTTTGTTTACAATGAAGCTTCGGACATGGTCATTTGCACTTGTTTTTCTTCGTTAATGCTGACATTTGTTTTTTTCATTTGTGCAAAATGTAAAGGAATCAAGCTGAAGTTGATTCACTAATGCTCGAGATTGATGGAACTCCAAATAAATCAAAGCTTGGGGCTAATGCGATTCTAGGAGTGTCTCTAAGCGTGTGTAGGGCGGGTGCAGGAGCGAAGGGAATTCCTCTTTACAAGCACATACAGGAAATATCTAGTACTAAGGAGCTTGTTATGCCAGTTCCTGCTTTCAATGTGATAAATGGTGGCAGCCATGCTGGAAACAGTCTTGCCATGCAAGAGTTCATGATATTACCTGTTGGAGCAACCTCATTTGCAGAGGCTCTCTGCATGGGTAGTGAAGGTAAGAAACTAATTCTCTTCTTAGTGTAGCTCATAAATCCAAAGATAATAGTTGAAATTACAAGTATTGGGAGCCATGGGGTACTTGTATATGGGCAAAGTCCACTTTGACCCCTTGTGGTTTGGATCATGTGCGGATACACCCCTATGGTTTAAAAGTGTGCACGTAACACTCCTGTGGTTTATGAAGTGTGCACATAACACCCAATTCCATCCATAATAATGTCAAGTGTGACAAGATGCGCACTAAAAGTCCGATATGCCTTCATCTTTTCCATTGATTCTTCTTCTTCCTTGAATCTAACCAATTCATTCCCCGTACTAAAAATTGGATCTTAACCGTTGATATCGTTAAGTTTGATGAGTACTACATCCATACCAAAATTCTAGTCAATCAAAAAATGAAAACCTCATGGTTGAATTGAAATTATTGGGAAGTCAATTTTCAAATTTAAATTTATCATTCATTCTAACAATTATTAGATCACTGAGTTATTAATGTTTGATCAAGTTGATTTTTTAAAGAGATGCTCTATTCTATGATTAGTACTTTATGAACGCCTCGGATTAGATTTTGGTTAGATTCAAGTGGTGTGTGAGATACACTTCCATTATAATAGATGGAATTGGGTATTATGTGCACACTTCACAAACCACAGGGGTGTTGTGTACACACTTTTAATTTATAGGGGTATATCTGCACATGACCCAAACCACAGGGGGTCAAAGTGGACTTTGCCCTTTGTATAACTAAGTAATCTTGTTGCATCTCTCAAATATCCAACGGTCATGGGTAATTGAAGTGGCTTCCTTGCTATTTATCAAAACTAGTTGCAGTAAAGAGTAGTTGTAAACGAAGCATATAATAAAGGGCCTTCCTTGTGATTAAATAATGCTTTGCATGTCAATCATTAACAGTCATTAGAGCTTAGAAAGATCGACAATCATTTTAGTTTTTCCAAAACAGTTTATCACACGCTGAAGGGAATTATCAAAGCAAAATATGGACAAGACGCATGCAATGTTGGAGATGAAGGTGGATTTGCACCTAATGTTCAGGATAATAGGGAAGGATTGGTGTTGCTCATAGATGCAATTGAAAAGGCTGGTTACACTGGAAAGGTAGGGGCATGAATCTTAATGGCGTGTTATTTTCCTTTATAACAGTCGTTGACTAAAAACAACGGTACAGGTCAAGATAGGAATGGATGTGGCAGCGTCAGAGTTCTTGACCAAGGATGGCAAATATGACCTCAATTTCAAGAAACAACCAAATGATGGAGCTCATGTTCTCTCAGCTCAGAGCCTCTGCGAACTGTACCAGCAATTTGTCCATGATTTCCCTATAGTTTCTATTGAAGATCCCTTTGACCAGGATGATTGGAGTTCATGGACTTCGCTACAGTCTTCAGTTGATATCCAGCTTGTAGGTGATGACTTGTTGGTGACAAATCCAACAAGAATAGCTGAAGCCATTCAGAAGAAGGCTTGCAATGGTTTACTCTTGAAGGCAAGCATTTATACCTAAACAAAGTTCTCATGTTTTTATTTAGCTTTGAAGATACAAGGTTTCTTGATGGACAAGTGGCAATAATATATGTTAGGATTCGGTTTGTTTTGGTTTTTTCCTTTTTTATCTTCTTTTCCAACAAAAGCTTTCCTGTCTGAGCTTATCAACTTTGCCCTCCATAGTCCATACGTAGTTTTACTCAAAATCAAACTATGTTTATTTTATTTCCTTCCAAATTTTAATTTCTTATTACAGACTCTAGATTGTCAGTCATTCTGAAACTTGATGGTTCTTTCCTCGTATCTCCTGACTGTCTTAACTTATCCATTTCCGCAAATGTTATGAATTTGTATAGGTGCATTCCCTTTCTTGTCCACAGTCATTAGTTGCTAGTTCTATGTAGACCTAGATAATGTTAGCCTTATGACCCTCATCCATGTGGTTGGTTATTTGGATTGTTCTAACTCTCTGGACCAAATATTTATCCCCATTCGAAAAGGAGAAGTCGAGCACAGCAGAACTTGGACTGCTTCACTATGCTTATGTGATTGTTATAGTTTGTAAATGCGCAGACACAATAGATACATTGAACTTTCAAACAAATTCTAAGTAGTGGAAAGCAAGAAATAATGTTACTTGGTATTTTATGCACGCATATTTGAACAAAAGTAAGAACTTCTTTGCATAAATACACTTGGGACAGTGAATTAGGGGTTTAGACGTTTAGTGCATGTTCACACAGTTAAAATTGCCTTCTTTTTTAATTTTTTTAAATATTTTACTTGCATAGGGTATATGGCTTGGGGACGTTACCTTTACAGGGAACTGAAATCATAGAACATATAATTCATGCCAAGGGAAAATATCACTTTGTTAAGAGAAAAGGTGTTTTTCCCTATTTGACTCTAATTGGCGCATCGGTCATTAGCAAATTTATCAATTGCAGGTTAACCAGATTGGCACAGTAACTGAATCTATTCAAGCAGCTCTTGACTCAAAGGCTGCAGGATGGGGTGTAATGGTCAGCCACCGAAGTGGTGAAACAGAAGATAACTTCATTGCTGATCTTTCTGTTGGCTTGGCCAGTGGGCAGGTTTCATCACCTCTACCTTTAATTCTGTTCTATGACCATGGAGTTGATTATAGATTCAGCTAATCAGTTGTGTTTTTTTCCATGCAGATCAAAACAGGAGCTCCTTGCCGAAGTGAGCGGTTAGCCAAGTATAATCAGGTGAAATGGGTGTTTCTGTTAGTCTTTTCTTTTCCTATATCAGGGTTTTTGGCGGTTAGCCAAGTATAATCCAGGTGAAATGGGTGTTTCTGTTAGTCTTTTCTTTTCCTATATCAGGGTTTTTGGCGGTTAGCCAAGTATAATCCAGGTGAAATGGGTATTTCTGTTAGTCTTTACTTTTCCTATATCAACGTTTCTCTCTCTCTCTCTCTCTCTCTCTCTCTCTTCTCTCTCTCTCTCTCTCTCTCTCTCTCTCGTGATGAAGTATCTGTGAGCCTAAAACAATGCATTTCCTATATAATTGGTGCTAAAATAAAAGCCAAGGGATTGCAAGTGATTTTCGGTTTCGACAAAGTACTATAGTTGGTCTAGATGAGTGAGCGTGGTTTATACTCGGGATCTCAGTTAAAATGTCTGCTTGGTTGAATGCTCTCTTAATAACAAATATTTAAATCATGGACATCTCTCTTTTTTCTCGGGAGAACTACGAACCGTTGCAGGTAGATTTGAATAGTTGTGTCATACAACAACTCGTGAGGAGACTTGGATTTTGGTACTCTTGGAACGGAAATAACATGCGAGGTAAAAGCTTATAATGTATTAGAAAGTAAGTTTAAAATTGAATATCAAAGTCGTGTGCTTAGGATTATCGTCATAGTGTAGAGTATGCTCTTTGGCCTTCAACTGGCTTTAAAGGGATTATTGTTGAATCTTCTTGACAACAATTAGTTAACAGGGATGGCATTTGTTTCCTAACTCAGGTGTTTCTGTTTTCTCTTTTGCTACAGCTTCTTCGCATTGAAGAGGAACTCGGAGATGTTCGTTATGCCGGTGTAGATTTCAGGTCTCCTTAATCAATTATGCAGCAAATTCAATCTTTTTTATTGGGAATAAATTACCTGGGCTGAGTAAGGCTAGGTCTTGGAAAATCTACAGGAGTCTCGTGTAAATCCATTCAGCTTATTCATCCTAATAGTTGGTAATCAGTGAGGCATTAGAAGCTTCCTGGTTTTCTGGTTGTCTGTTGTTGTCATTGAAGCACCGGCACCACTATCTTTGCCCAGCAGTATACCTTAGTTAGGTTCCTGAAAAAGCAAAGACAAAAAGTGACAAAGGAAAGACCAAAATGGATCAAATGGACAACAAAGATTTCTTGTTTGTGTTCTCCAAATTAGGCGAATGAGATGATGTCTCTTCTCCATTTGAAGTTTTGAACCCTTGTGTTTGTAACCTCTCTCGGCTTGTAATACATTTGGTGTAGTTGAGAAAGAAATGGATGATTGTGGTATTGCCCACGCATGGAAAAAGGAAAGGGATTGATTACGTTCTTACTATTATTCTTCTTAAGATGGGTTATGGGTGATATTTTCCCCCCTCCATTGCTATTTTGATAATTTGATGGCAATGAAGAGGATTAGCAAATCTCTTATTTGCTATTCTGGAAAATATGAAGTAATTTTGTTTCTCCATGATTCTCATAAAATCTTGCCATTCTTTTGTGAGAAACAGAACTGGTAAATAAGAGATTTTCTGATCAATTCTCCTCGTTTTCATTGGTCACATTGTTTTCACCATCTAATTCAGTGAGAAACAAAACTCGTAAAATAAGAGAGTTTTATTTCTTCTTCTTTTTCTCATTGTTACATTATCCTTCCTTGCCAAATTACTCTACAGCAAAACCTTATCAAAGGAGTTGTTATTCGATCCATTCCATTTGACACCAGGGTTTGAGTTATTATGGGGTAAAATAAGAGAGTTTTTATTTCTTCTTTTTTTCTCATCGTTTCTCACCGTTGCATTATCCTTCTTTGCTACGGCAAAACCTTATCAAATGAGTTGTTATTCGATCCATTCCATTTGACACCAGGGTTTGAGTTATTATTGGGCATGGGTTAGGATTAGTCATCGGGCATCAAGGAGGGACAACAGTGAGAAATGGATCAATCTATCGAGCATTAAAGGATAGCACTAGTGTATGTAACTATCATAATTAAAATAGCGAGAATAACCGGCGGGTGGTGGTTGGTGAATTCCCACTTTGATGGTGTGCAGTTTTGAAATTCCCAATACGTGACATCTACAATAATATTGATCAAGACATGGTAACATAACTTCTTCAGACCATTTTACCCTTATACCCACCATCTCCTCCTGATTCGCGCGCGCTCTCTCTCTCTCCTTTCCTCTAGAAATCCTCCCAGACCAGATGTTAGCACCTTGACTTCCAAGGCTTGCTAAGCTTGGCTAGCGGTGGCACCTTGCACCCTAGCCAACCGGTGGAAACTAAGGCATGAGGCAGGCATGTCTTTTCAAGGTGACCCGATGGTGTCGGTTGGTGTCGGCACTTGTCCGTTAGGCAAGTGGCAGCTGGGATGCAAGTGATAGCCCGATGATTATTGGGGCATGGATGCTAAACGGGAAGCTAGCTTGTGGGACAACGCAATCAGAAAACGGCTAAGTATTTGGAGCTGGGTTGGATCACGAAATTGGCCAGGCAGCCTTGATTGGGATCAGGCAAAACGGTTATTGACGGTTACTGCATTCTGCACATGTTGCTGGCAGGCAGGGACAGGTGTCCCCAGCAGAATCGGGCAGTTATTAGCAGTTATTGCCAGGCAGCTTTATTTTCCTATGTGCTGGCAGCTTGTGGCTGTGCCAGCACAACCCTAGGGCAGTTGGGGGTGTCAACTGCAGATCATGGGGCCATCCCATGATCCCATTTTACTTAGTGGCCACGTTTTATTGATTGTAGCCTTATAAAGGCACTGCATTTTCGAGTCTAAGGCAGAGGGATGTTCTGTCTAGTACTCTAAGTGTTTTCCTTGTATTGTCGGTGCAATAAAAGGTTGGGACGGGTTCCTGTAAACTGTGTGCGTGCTAGACTTCACTCAAACTCGTGTGTGTGTGTTTTACTTTGTTGGCTGAGACCAAGTCTTGCTGGAAACTTGGCGCCATCACGGGCAGAATCTGTAGGCGAAATTCAGCCCCGTGACAGTTGGTATCAGAGCCCGGTTGGAGTTATGGCTGCGAATGCTGCTCTGGATGCAGTGCGGGAACGTGTTAAACAGTTGGAAGATCTCGTGGGTATTGATGATTCTGATGAGGGCGTCACTTTGGTTGACGTTTGGATGTTGTGTTGGCTTCGGTTCAATCTCAGAAAACTGAACACGAAGCACACGTCGCTCAGACGAAACCAAGTTTACAGAGGTGTGAATGATATGGCTAAACTCTCGATGTCATGAAGGAAAGAGTTTCCAACTTGGAGTCGGAATTGCTGGTGGTAAAGAGGGCCTTTCTTGGCGCCCGAAAGTTTCGATACTCGTGTTAGCATGAAAGTTCCTGAACCAAAGGCTTTCGGTGGTGCCCGAAATGCCAAGGAGTTGGAGAACTTCCTCTGGGATATGGAGCAGTATTTCTCTGCTGCTCGTGTTCCAGTGGGAGATCGGGTGACGATAACTACTATGTATCTCGCTGGAGACGCTAAGCTCTGGTGGAGAACTCGATCTGAGGATGATGTCCGTCCAAAGATTGAGACGTGGGAGTCCCTAAAGAAGGAATTGAAGGATCAGTTCTTGCCTTGCAATTCTTCGTGGCTTGCAAGGGAGTCGCTGAAACGGTTGAAGCACACTGGTACGGTGCGAGATTATGTGAAGGAATTCAGTTCGTTGATGCTTGACATCAAGAACATGTCGGAAGAGGACAAGCTGTTCAACTTTATGTCGGGTCTGCAGAATTGGGCTCAGTTGGAGCTTCGAAGGTTGGGAATCAAAGACTTGCCTATGGCTGTTGCTGCTGCCGACGGCTTGGCCGACTTCAAACTGATGGGTAAATCCAATGCTTCTGAATCTAGCGGTTCGAAATCGAAAACTAAGAACAAGAAGGATGGTGAAAAGAAGGCTGGTTCAAAGAAATGGGAGAAGCCCCAGAAGTCGAAGCCGACGGGTGACAATAAATCAGGACAAGGGGAATTCCAATTCTGGTTGCTTTATTTGTAGCGGGCCACATCGGGCAAAGGATTGCCCAAAACGTGAGAAGCTGAATGCTATTTGCGTTGATGAAGCCAAGGGGGCAGATTCTGACTCGGATGGTCATGTTCGAGTCAACCCGTTGCAGTTACTGAATGTTATTCATGCAGACAAGGCCCCGGCCTCGCAGAGATCAGGTTTGATGTACGTTAAAGTGTTGCTTTGTAATATTGATGTGTTGGCAATGGTCGATACAGGAGCCACACACAATTTCGTTTCAGAACGGTTGGTAAATTCGCTCGGTCTAAAGTTATCAAGAGTTCCAGTCGGATTAAGACGGTTAATTCCACTGCACAAACTGTGCACGGATCAACCAGTGATGTTCAAATGAAGGTTGGTGACTGGAACGGGCGGGTGGATTTGATGGTGGTCCCACTTGATGACTTTGAGCTTATTCTTGGGAATGATTTCTTTGTGGCTGCTAAAGTGGCTTTGATGCCACATCTCGGTGGGATATTTATTGCTGATGAGAAACAACCCTGTTTTGTGCCCCGGTGTTCCAAGGCAGAAAAGGCCAAGCGGGCAAGAGAAGATACGGGTGGTTGGCTGTCGGCAATACAAGTACAGAATGGGCTGAAGAAGGGTGAAATGACTTACCTTGCAGCACTGGTTGAGATTAAACCAGACGTGAAGGTTGAAGTCCCGGACGAGGTGGCAATTTTGCTAAAGGATTTTGCTGATGTGATGCCTCCAGAATTGCCTAAGTCTCTCCCTCCTCGGCGGGCTACAGATCATAAAATTGAGTTACTTCCAGGCGCTAAGCCTCCGGCTAAGGCCCCTTATCGGATGTCTCCGTTAGAGCTTGCAGAATTGAGGAAGCAGTTAACGGAACTGCTTGATGCTGGCTTGGTTCAACCCTCAAAGGCTCCTTACGGTGCCCCGGTTCTGTTCCAAAAGAAGCAGGATGGTTCATTGCGGATGTGTGTTGACTATCGGGCACTAAACAAGGTTACAGTGAAGAACAAGTATCCAGTCCCGTTGGTGACCGATCTCTTTGATCGGCTATGCAAAGCCTCCTATTTCACGAAGTTGGATCTCAGATCGGGCTATTGGCAAGTCCGTGTTGCGGAAGGGGATGAGGCAAAGACCACATGCGTAACTCGGTATGGTTCTTTTGAATTTTTAGTTATGCCATTTGGTCTTACGAATGCTCCTGCGACGTTTTGTAACTTGATGAACGATGTTTTCTATGATTGTGTCGATGATTTTGTAGTTGTGTACTTAGATGACATTGTTATCTATAGTGAGTCCTTGGAGGACCATTTGTCCCATCTTAGTGACGTGCTGTCCAGGCTTAGGAAGCACGAATTGTATGTAAAAATGGAGAAGTGTGAGTTCGCCCAACAGGAAATCAAATTCCTCGGGCATGTAATTAGCAAAGGCCATGTAAAAATGGATAGGCGGAAGGTTCAGGCCATTTTGGACTGGCCGCCGCCTACCAAAGTGTCGGAATTACGATCTTTTCTTGGATTAGCTAACTATTACAGGAAGTTCATCCACAACTATTCAAAGATGGCAGCCCCTTTGACAGAGTTGTTGAAGAAAGATCAGACTTGGCAGTGGGAAGCTGGCTGCCAAGAGGCCTTTGAAAAGCTCAAGGTTGCTGTGGCAAGCGAGCCGGTGCTGCGGCTGCCCGACTTTGAGTTGCCTTTCGAAGTGCACACGGATGCCTCAGACAAAGCAATTGGCGGGGTACTTGTGCAAGAGGGCCATCCTGTTGCCTTTGAAAGCCGGAAGCTGAATGATGCAGAGAAGAGATATTCCGCTCATGAGAAGGAAATGACGGCTGTGGTGCATTGCCTTCAAACTTGGCGAGTTTATTTGCTGGGTACGAAATTCTTGGTATTGACGGACAATGTGGCGAATACTTTCTTCAAAGTGCAGAAGAAGTTATCGCCAAGGCAGGCTCGCTGGCAAGAATACCTTGAAGAGTATGATTTTGAGTGGAAGCACAAACCTGGTCGTCATAACCAGGTTGCCGATGCTTTAAGCCGCAAGGAAGTGCTGGGGTACATTGCTGCTATCTCTCAAGTTGCATCAGGCTTTGTGGACAGGATCCGGGTAAATGCTGGAAATGATTCTGAGTATCAAAAGCTGGTACAACAGGTCAAAGACGGAACTGTTCGCCGGTATTGGTTGGAAGACAATCTGCTCCATGCCAAGGGAGACAGATTATACGTCCCTGTTCTTGGGGGCTTGAGGCAAGAGTTGCTTAGAGAAACCCACGATCCACAGTGGGCTGGCCATCCGGGAAGGCAGCGCATGTTGGCTTTGTTGTCACGTTCTTATTATTGGCCAAAGATGGAGGACGACGTGGAAGCCTATGTCAAAACCTGTTTGGTTTGCCAACAGGATAAGACGGAGCGAAGGAAAGAGGCAGGCTTGTTGCAGCCCTTATCCATTCCAGAGAAGCCTTGGGTTTGTATATCTATGGACTTCATTTCTGGGTTGCCGAAAGTTGATGGTATGCGTTCAATTATGGTTGTTGTTGATCGTTTCTCTAAGTATGCTGTTTTTATCCCTGCACCACATAAATGTCCCGCTGAAGTTGCTGCTGACTTGTTTTATAAGTATGTGGTGAAATACTTTGGGTTGCCCGAAGATATTGTCAGTGATAGGGATACTCGGTTCACGGGTCGATTCTGGACAGTGTTGTTCAACTTGATGGGTTCAGAGTTGAAATTCTCCACAGCAAATCATCCGCAGACAGATGGCCAAACTGAAAGGATAAATGCGTTGTTGGAGGAATACTTGAGGCACTATGTCACAGCAAGTCAACAGAATTGGGTGGAGTTGCTGGACAGTGCACAGTTTTGTTACAACCTGCACAGATCGTCATCGACGGGTGCTAGTCCGTTTGAGTTGGCGTCGGGCCAACAGCCCCTTACTCCTCACGAGGTGGCTAGGACCAGCACAGGAGGTCGGTGTCCTGCTGCTTACAGATTTGCTCGTGCAAAGCAAGAGTTGCTTGAGGAAGCCCAAGACAGTTTGTCAAAGGCAGCGAAGCGAATGAAGAAGTATGCGGACAAAGGAAGGCGGCCACTGGAATTTCAGGTTGGGGATAAGGTTATGCTCAAACTTACTCCCCAAATCTGGAAGAAAATCAATAGCAAGAAGGTGCATCGCGGGTTGATTGCACGCTACGATGGTCCCTTTGAAGTTGTAAAGCGAGTGGGGAATGTTGCTTATCGGTTGAAATTGCCGGACAGGTTGAAGATTCATCCCACATTTCACGTCAGTTTTCTGAAACCATTCCATTCGGACTTGGTAAACGTGGGAAGAAAACAGGCTCAACGGGCTCCTCCAGTGATTCGGATGCAATTTGACAAGGGCGTGGAAAGAATTCTGGATCATAAAACGGAAGGACAGAGCAAGAAAAATAGGAGAACCTCCTATTTGGTGAAGTGGAAGAGTAGGCCCGATTCGGAGGCTACGTGGGAAAGAGATGTGACTTTGTGGCAGTTCGAAAAGCAAGTTCAGGAATACCTACAAACCTTACCGACGAGGACGTCGGCCTCCTCTAGTGGGGGTGGTTTGTTAGCACCTTGATTCCAAGGCTTGCTAAGCTTGGCTAGCGGTGGCACCTTGCACCCTAGCCAACCGGTGGAAACTAAGGCATGAGGCAGGCATGTCTTTTCAAGGTGACCCGATGGTGTCGGTTGGTGTCGGCACTAGTCCGTTAGGCAAGTGGCAGCTGGGATGCAAGTGATAGCCCGATGATTATTGGGGCATGGATGCTAAACGGGAAGCTAGCTTGTGGGACAACGCAATCAGAAAACGGCTAAGTATTTGGAGCTGGGTTGGATCACGAAATTGGCCAGGCAGCCTTGATTGGGATCAGGCAAAACGGTTATTGATGGTTACTACATTCTGCACATGTTGCTGGCAGGCAGGGACAGGTGTCCCCAGCAGAATCGGGCAGTTATTAGCAGTTATTGCCAGGCAACTTTATTTTCCTATGTGCTGGCAGCTTGTGGCTGTGCCAGCATAACCCTAGGGCAATTGGGGGTGTCAACTGCAGATCATGGGGCCATCCCATGATCTCATTTTACTTAGTGGCCACGTTTTATTGATTGTAGCCTTATAAAGGCACTGCATTTTCGGGTCTAAGGCAGAGGGGATGTTCTGTCTAGTACTCTGAGTGTTTTCCTTGTATTGTCGGTGCAATAAAAGGTTGGGATGGGTTCCTGTAAACTGTGTGCGTGCTAGACTTCACTCAAACTCGTGTGTGTGTGTTTTACTTTGTTGGCTGAGACCAAATCTTGCTGGAAACTTGGTGCCATCACGGGCAGAATCTGTAGGCGAAATTCAGCCCCGTGACACCAGACATGATAACCCTCAATTACCAAAGATCCACTTAAATTCTCCTCGAATCCTTCCAAATCCATTTCCTATTTTCCCTTCTCATCCCTACACGAACATCAAAATTCAATCTTTCCACTAAAAACCCCACCTTTCATCTTCTCTCTCTCTTCAACCCCTCCACACCCTCAACCATGGCCGCTGCACTACGGTCAAAATCTTCAAGAGACAGCCTTTCCTATCCAAATTAACACTTACAAAACCAAATGGGACAATTACTTCTCCAACACACCCTACCATTTCACCTCATTCAAACCCATTTCGCTATGCGGCGATTTCGTTCATCAGGAAGAGGTGGACAATTACTTCTCCAGCACACCCGACCATTTCACCACATTCAAACCCGTTTCGCTACGCGGCGATTTCGGAGACAATTTCATCAGGAAGAGGAGGAAAGTTGGGTATGCGTATGTTTGTAATATCTTGAATTGGGCAAACATTTTTCAGTACTTATTGTGCTGTTGATTCCATAAAGGAAGTGGATTTAGATTTGAAGAGGATGGCAAACAGTTCCAGATCACGGTAGAGACATAATCATTCGCAAAGATAATGGAAATCCGTTGAACATGCAAGCAAATCATTCTGGAAATTAAGGTAAATAAAACTCTTCACAAAATTGCCAGTCATAAGAGTCAATCTCAAAATATGATTTAGGATTGGATATGGTATAAAAAAAATCATTTTGCTATTATAGTCGAAATTACATTTTCATTCTCCTCTAAAATTCCTTTCATTAAAAACTGAGCTTTATGATATCCCAAAATGTTTTATTATATGGATGTTCAATTTATTTCTTTTTCTCTCTTTATGAATTGTTGACCCTTTTCTTTAGGCTTTTGTGGGCTGTTGTTTTAGCCTCAGTAGTAAGCAAAACAACCAGAAGAGAGAGTTTAGGCTTTTGTGGGCTGTTGTTCTAGCCTCAGTAGTAAGGAAAACAACCAGAAGAGGGAGGTTTTGACACCAACATTAGATCTCTGTATTTTTCTGCTGCAAAAAAGAAGGGAGAGGACGAAGTCTCTGAAAATAGCAGCCCACATTAGTAACCACCCTTGGGTACGGTTTAAACTCTCCATAAGCATGATGAATATTCACTTTGTGATGACCTGTTGCAAAAAAAACTTTCCGGCCTCATAGGAGAAATGGGAGACTGCAGCATTTTCTGCATTGGCGAATGAAGAATCGCGGATAGAGTTTCTGTTCCATGAGCATTTGATATGGTAAGTACTTCTCAAAGATGGTCATGTCTGTCGTCTCATATTTCAGGACATTGGTAAATACCAGAGGCAGGCCAACCGAAAGCTTGTCTACAATACCAATATTTCTCCTTTGGAAGAGCCTTAGCGAATCTGTCTTGTTTGTTCATTGTACTTGCCAAATATTGGCCTAACTGCTCCCTTGAGCGCTTCTCGATTAAAAAGATTCTTGAATGTAACATGTCATGTGCAACTGTGGTAGGGACTCTTTAAACATAGAAATGTCTGATTAGTTGACACGAAAGCTAGCTCTCAGTACCCTCTCCCTGATATGGCGGAGAGAGAACTGCGGGTATCATTTTCACCAATGCAGCCAAAAAAGAAAGAGGCAATTGGATTGGACACACACTTATTGATCAGTTGCTCTCTGTTGAATGTAAAAATATACATTAATTTCTTCTAATGCCCTTATATTTCTGCTTTGTTTGCTTTACAATTCAAAAAGAATTTTTCAAAAAATTCCTCCTAGATTCCCATACTTCCGAGATTTCTCTTTTTATCTCTCTTCACTTATTACCTCACTATTTTTCAAAAAAAAATTCCAAAAACCAATCCAAACAAGGCTAAGACCTTGTTCGTTTAAGGGTTTTGCATTTGAAATTCTCATAATTATCTTATTTCTGTAGAATCATTTTTTTCTTTATCGTTCTTCAACCATTACCCCTCTTATTTTCAATTATTATGTGTGGGGCCCGTTGATCCTTGGTTCAAGTTTTTCCTCCTTTGGTTCGAGGTTTGCCTAGTTGTTTTGTCCTAACCTGCACAATGAACGCACGACTAAGACTTGGCCAGGGTTTCTTGGCAAGGCTCTTCGGCGAGACGATGAGAATGTGCAGAGAACAAAGCAAGAGACTAGGGTTTTACAGATTTAGTGTCTATCTCTCTAGGGTTGCTATCCTTTGATATTTGTAGAGTCTGTTTGACTTACTCTCTAAGTACGGGCATATGCCTTGCACGGGTTAGCGGACATCATTGCGATGTCACTGATGAGATTTGGTAACCGTTTTGGGTGTGAGCTAGCACCCCCATCTGCGCTCATCATTATCCTTTGTTATAGCTGCTCGAGTGCGTGGGGTGATACGTAGCGTATTCCCAACTATAAGGTCAAAAGCTACCGCGAAATCTAAAATTCTCCTACCACCTTTGTTAAGGTCACCAAATCCAAAGCCATCATGCATTTTCTCATACCCTTACTTATGCACTCCCACATGACTATTGAAATCGCCTCCTATAAATAGCTTCTCCCCAAAAGGTATCCCTTGAACCACGTCATCCATTTGCTCCCAGAATTGCTCTTTAGTAAGATCATCCAAGCCTACTTGGGGTGCATAAGCACTAATAATATTAACTATACTCTCTCCAATCACAAGTTTAACTGAAATAATCCGATCTCATTTCCTCGTTATTGTAGCTATAGAATCTTTCAGGTGTTTATCTACTACGATATCTATCCCATTTCTATGTCTATCCTTACCCGTATAGTAAAGCTTATAACCCGTGTCCTCTATCTCCCCAGCTTTCTCCCCTACCCACTTAGTCTCCTGAAAGCAAGCTATACTAATCCACCTCCTAAGCATGGTTTCAACTAGCTCCCTAGTCTTACCCGTTAATGTCCCTATATTTCAAGTTGCTAAACGAATCCTATAGTCTTGGGCTAGCTTCTTTACCCGCGCTCGTCCAGGCACACGCAAGAACCCTTGCTCACTTATCACCACACCCGGGCGCCGATGTGGCGCCCCTTGCTCATTTTTCGAAGCACCCGAAGGCAGGCACAACACGTCGCTTAAAGGGAACACCCTAGCATGTCTCGTAATCATATTTGGATTCTGACGGGTTTTTTTACGTGTTGTATGCACAACCGTCCTCCTTTTATCCGGGCTTGGGACCGGCTGGGAAATAAAGATAAGATTCTAAGCACGAACCAGGCGGAGTTATTAGATACAATTATTCTACAACCAAAAATAATTTGTATGGACAAATGCACAAGTACTGATAACCAAAGTATTCAATGCATATTTTAATTCAAGGATAAAAATTTGGAAGTTCCTAAAATTCATTTAGATGACCGAAATCTGCATATATTTGTTTTGGTAACCAAAATCTGCATAGATCTCCATGCAGATAACCAAAATCTACTTAAATATCCATTTCCATTTAAATAACAAGGCTTTATAACTTTCTTGAACTACAATAAAGTCACTCAGGTATAGTCTATCATACATTCCTAATGTGGAAATCATTTCCAATTTTCGCACCACACGATTCAACTCTCTTTGCTTATTTATTCCGTAAGATTCATAGAATTCACTCACCTACCAAAGAAGAAATTTTTTGATTGCTTCATCTATCTGAATTTTGTATATATAGGTTTGATTGTACTATGATGGGGTAAGCAAGAAAATCATAAACATCATTTTGACATTTCAAGAGGTGCAATGAGTCGCTTTTTTCTTCCATTACTCTTTATGACATTCTGCTTTGGTCATGCAAAGGAATTGGCATTTCAAAATGCAAAAATATTCCCTGGTTCTTATAAGGTGACGGTTCATATCATCAACGCCATTCCAAACCAGGCCACACCATTGACATTTCGTTGTCAATCAAAAGATGATGATTTGGGAAATCATTCGACCAAATATCGTGAGGACTTCCATTGGGGTTTCGTCCCAAATGTTTGGGGGAGGACGCTCTTCTTCTGCCATTTTTACTGGGGTTCGAAACAAAGAGTTTTTGCTGTTTACGATCGCAAAATTGAGGACTTCTGTGGCTGGTGGAAACTCTTCGGTCATAATTGTTACTACGAGGTCAGGCCTGACGGTTTCTATAGATCCTTTAATTTGCAATTGTGGTATAAATTTAATGACTGGATATGATTTCTAGTCTTTTGTGATAAGAACCCATTGCTTGAGCATTATGATAAATGTTTGCTTTATGAATGCAAGAGAAAAACAAATAAGATTTACAGTACTCAATCTTGCACGTTCAAAAGTGTTTTGGACGGTCCAGATTAAAAATAAACTATTACAGGTCAAAAATATTTGTTACTGGTCAAGTTTCTCAACCATTAATTATCAAAACGGACGGCTGTAATTGCGCGAAGCCGTAAATAACTTATTCACAGCTCCTTCATGAATAAGTTTCTCTCATTTGATAGTACTACTGTCTAAGCATTAGTCTATCGATGTCTTGTTCATGAGTGAAGGCATAATCTTAGAAATACCCTGCTTGTGGTATACTGTGGTAGGTAAATTGACCATTAGAAACTCAGGGACGGAGTTGTCCATCTGGGCTCTAACCCTAAAAGTGCAGGCATACATGAAAGTATGCAATCATCGGAGGGAGCCACTCCGGCTCTCAATCCTCGCTCTACGCTTGTGCTCATTGCTCTTGAGAATTTAATTAGTTTGAGATATTTTTGAAAGAAGCTTTTACTTACGCTCGCACACTTGTGACTTACGTTTTTGACTGTTCATGAGTGAAGGCATAATCTTAGAAATACCCCACTTGTGGTATATTGTGGTAGGTAAATTGACCACTAGAAACTCAAGGACGGAGTTGTCCATCTGGGCTCTAACCCTAAAAGCGCAGGCATACATGAAAGTATGCAATCATCGGAGGGAGCCACTCCGGCTCTCAATCCTCGCTCTACGCTTGCGCTCATTGCTCTTGGGAATTTAATTAGTTTGAGATATTTTTGAAAGAAGCTTTTACGTACGCTCGCACACTTGTGACTTGCGTTTGTGCAATACTGTACATCAACTCAACAAATGTGTCAACCCATCATAAAGGAGCACATGAATGTCAGCAAGGACGAAGCTACGATTTGGATTTGGGGTAGTGTTACTTCATGGGAGTCCATTTGTGGCGTTGTATGTTGAGCATAAAAGTATACAAAATGCAATTTAATTAGTGTACGTAAAATCATACAATGGAGCTTTTTTTGAACTTGTTAAGAAAGAGTAAAGGTCTGATTCAATTCTCTCTTGATCTTTAATAAATGTCATTAAGATAAGTAATATTTTATGATCCAAATCATTCATTTTTTTCTTTCTCTATCTTTTCTTTAGTTATGATAAAATCAATTCGTTCGGGTACTGATAAGTGGCTCATAATAAAATCATGTAAACGCGAATTTTAATTTGAAACATGGGTGGGGTACTTCGCACATGCCCCACCCTCTACATACAGCTTCGCCTTCGGATGTCACGACTTTCACATGGGAGAAAATATTACTGCGGCTAAAAATGATCATCAATCCGATGCTATTTGAGATATCGATGGTTGAGAAAGTAAATTGACTTAAACCAAGAAAACATGCATAATAAGAAAAAACTATAATACTAACTTGGAAACATGAATGGTACTCAAGTATAGAAAAGAAATATAATGATAGAACTTACAAAACATGTCAACATAACAGTAGAGGTCTCCAATTAGTAGATGTCAACATAATATTAGAACAAATGTTTTGGTGACCATATCTAAGTACTACATTTTGGATTTCATGTGATGTACGTCTCACCACTGCACTGGTAAAATATGCCTCATTTATCATGTAGTGGAGTACGTTCTACTAAAATATGTACTTAATTAGACATGGTCACCATAACATTGCTCTAATATTAGAGGCAGCACATTTTAGATGTCATCTTCATATATAGCATGTGAGGGGTTTCGTAAGAGCATCTCATTCCAAGCTCTATATCTCTATATTTTGGGAGATATAGAGATCAAACAAACTCCAACCAAGCTCTATTTTAGAGCTCTAAAGTAGAGACCTCATTTTGGATCTCTAAATATAGACTCTCGACACCAAAATAGAGACTCATCTCCATTTGTACTTTTCATTTCGAACATGGAATACTTTCAAATTACATGTCTTATTTCTACAAAGTTTGTACTATTGAAAAGATAATGCAAATGTCATTAATTTGACACCAATATTAGATATATTTGGTGAGAATTTCAAAAAAATAGGAATTTGAATTTAGAAAGAATGTTGGGTAGGTTTTGGAGGGAAATTGAAGAAATTATATGAGTTTTTTTGAATATGGAGATGAAAATGGAGATTTGTAGTTCGAGTATGCATGAATAGTATAAGCTCTAAATTTACTTTTTAATTTAAAAATAGTATTTTGAGTCTCTAAAATGAAATTATAGACTCATGGATTGGTGATGCTCTAAGAATTAGAGGTCTCCTCATAAGATATCTTTCAATGTGAGAGCAACTTGTTTCTGTTCAACAAAATTCAATGCCCAGCAAACTTCACCAAAAACAATAGTATTATCGTTTACCCTCTTGCTTTTTCTTTATAAAGTTGTTGAAATTCTTTAACACAATGTAACAAGATTGCTGCCAACTGTTTCACTAATTGGAGACTGTATCATGTCTTACTCCCAATCCTGCACTACCCTCACGCAGATTTTAGTAACTTGGTATTTGTTTTAAAGACGCTTTCACGGTCGCGCTTGCACTCCTTTACGTACGCACACGCGATTTATGTGACTCTTTTTCTTTTTCTTTTTTTAACGGCAAAGATAATTTTATTAATCTTTGAATAAGCATTACAAAGACTAAAGGGAACACAGATAACAATGGCCCGAATTATGCGACTCAAAGTCAAACTTTATTAGTTGGGGTTAATATGTCAAAAGATTCAAAACAAACAGATTAACTCACGGACATAAACAAAGGACAACAGTATTAGTATCAAGAATTTCCATATACCTACATACTACATTTCGAGTTCGTGATCCCTTCTTTTTAATTCAGCATCCGTAACGTCATTTAACGAGCTAGCTAGGGACATTTTCTTCAAAAGTGAAAGACAATTCACCCAAAGGGTCCGAGCGCGCAAATACTAGAAACTAAAACCAAGATGTAAAAGAGAAAAGCCGCGATAAACTGCATTGTTGAATCTATAGATTTGCTCGTGGAGGTGGGTGGAGAAATCATCTGCAATAAGCTAAAGCCCAAACCTACTGCAGTAACCACCGTAAGATGCCGTGCGTCACCGTTGATACTATAAAGCCCGAGAAACCATCGACATGACTAGATATAGTTTCTGAATTCTGAGCTACCACCGCAGCCAAGAATGACGGAGAGAGTGGGAGATTTCGCTTATAAAAAAAATGAGTGGGAGATTTCTCAACTCTCCTTATCGTGTGTACTTGATATGCGAAGTAAATGAGCATGCCCTAGGCCCAGCAAATATGGCTACCAAAAATGGGATCAGTAATTAAACCATGGGAGGCCATGTTCCTAGAACCTCTTTTCGCATTTTTTGAACGTCAAGAATCCGGAAACTTCCATGTGAACAATTTTGGGTCGAAGTTCTGTTTTAAAGATTAGTTGCCCACATAAATAAGAGGAATTATGGTATATTACAATAGTACTAGTCGTCGCAATTTCAATTTAAAGAATCATACCTCGCAATTTCAATCACGCACTTCATTGGGAGGCGCTACGGTCCAGTGTCGTCTCATCTAGTTGTCAACCATTATACGTTGGCCACTCCGGTCTTGCAATGTGATTGGAACAACTCATCTCGTATGCATGCCAGGACAACAATTTCATGAATATGTGCCTAAGCGGACAATTATTAAAGAAGATTTGAAGAGGATGGCAAACAGTTCCAGATTGCGCGCGGAAGAGACATAATCATTCGTAAAGATAATGGAAATCCGTTGAACATGCAAGCAAACCATTCTGGAAATTAAGGTAAATAGTACTCTTCACAAAATTGCCAGTCACAAGAGTCAATCTCAAAATACTGTATGACTTAGGAATTATGGATTACGTCCCTATGATTTGGCTCTTTGACAAGTGACCCCTTTGAATTTTACTAATGACCAATTTGCAATCCCATGATTTTGAAGTAAAGTGGTATTGTTACATTTTCCATCAAAACTAACGGAAGGTGTAAAACACACTCCTATTGTGAGACTGGAAATGAAAAAAAGAACATACATAAATATAGAATTTGGTGTGACAACACTACTCTTCTCCATCATCTTCTCCAACACTATCCTTCCAAACAACACAATCATTT
Organism: Rhododendron ovatum; assembly: GCA_019656835.1. Taxonomy (NCBI): domain Eukaryota; kingdom Viridiplantae; phylum Streptophyta; class Magnoliopsida; order Ericales; family Ericaceae; genus Rhododendron; species Rhododendron ovatum. The sequence continues at coordinate 20,950,179 of CM033802.1, forward strand.
CTTACTTTTGCCCAAAATCACAACCCGTGATCTCCTCCTCATCCCAAAAAATAAGAGAACAGGAGACATGTTTTTCTCTCACAATATATCACTTTTAATTCAAAAAATTAGTTACTTATTTTAGTTAGTGAAACACATTAATAAACAAAGAGTGGTTACAAAAGCCACTTAATTTCACTTCGTGAAGTTATATAAATCGAGGTTTTGTGAATGGAAGCCAAGGCTCATTATTATTGCATTTCATGCAATAATACGGAGAAAATTAGTTCATCGTACCTATTAAAAATTGCTTCATGGTGCCTAAATAACTTTTTATGAACCCTCTGCATGTACAAAATTTAAAAATAAAATCAAACTTCTTGTTCACTATTTTAAGAGAGAGAGAGAGAGAGGTTGATTTGAAGTTCCTTTTTCAAAGTTATTCACAAAATAGTTTGTCCCTCCTAGTATTGAATCAAATTGATTTCAGGATTTTTGTATGAAAAATATCAAAATCGACACCATCTAATCTAGTTTGAAGACTAGGATTTGCTAAAACAGCTTCATAAGACTTTTGATCCGGTAAATAATTAGCAAGCAACTATATTGTGCAGGAAGTGAGGGACATGCATAAGGACGGATTGGGTATTACCGTATTAGTGATTGGCAATTGCCCACATCAAATTTTCCTAAAAATAACATAGATATTACGATAGAATTATATTACTACAATGTTCTAAATACCGTAGGTTTGCCCTCCCAAATTTAAGTGTTTAATTATTACAAATTTTTTAATTGCTTGTCCAAGAATAAGATCATACATCCGTTCTCATATGCAATATCTTTTCAATTGTTTCAATCTTATTACTACTCCTGTATATATACTTTCTTCTTCTTCCTTTTTGATTTTTTCTCTGTATATTGACCACCCACGTGGACGAATAAAAAACATATTTAAATTTGGTCCACCCTAAGTATAAAAATTGGAGTCACTCATTGACTAATGAAAATGGTTACACTTAGCTTTACAACATACTCCTATGCACTTTAGACTATTGAACCCTCAACCCTTTGACCCAAAACGCCTCCCCAATGTTTCTTAAAACATAGGCTGCATTGCGGCGATGCAAAAATGCAAATCACATATCATTTCCAGTTTTTCCTGGTAATGACATCATCTTTCCTCTCCTTCCTCAATTAATTAAGTATAGAGATGGTTTCTTGTTTATTACGTAACTAAATTCTTATGCATAGGGTGAAAATAAAAACTAGTAATAAACTGAATCGCAAACAGAAACCGGACCAAACTAGTGATTTAGTTTCAATAGTTTGGTTTCTCTAGAGGCAAATGATTTAGCCAGGTTTGAGTTTTTGCCAAACCGAAAAAGTCGGTTCAGTCTAGTTTCCCTCTCTCAAATCCGGAATAAACCAGATCGGACTGGATTTATATATATACACATATAAAAATTAAAGTATTGATAGGATATTTGCGTACAAAAATAATTGAGGCATCCATCTCAAATGTCTCTTAGGCTCCGTTCAGTTGCTAGGAAAGTACAGGAAAGGATGGGAAAATCAATTTTCCCATGATTTTTGTAGTGTTCAGTTGGCAGGAAAGTAGTGGGAAACATGTTTTTAAGTTTTCCTGCAGGAATTACTTTCCTGCAAAAGTGATCCTGCAAAAAACACAGGATTTTGCGTCGCGGGAAAAGGAAAATGAGTGAACACTCACAAAATTTTCCCGAAAATTTCTTTTTCCTGACAAATGAACAACTAAACCTTAATTATTCTTGCAAAATTCTTTTGTCAAATGAACACTCACAGGAAAATAATTTTCTTTTTCTTTTACTTCACCTCACTTCACTTTTCCTGGGAACTAATTTCCCACACAACTTTCTCGACAACTGAACGGAGCCTTAGGGAGCAACTAGATGAAGTGGAAAATCTTGAAGAAGGTAATACATTTTAAGTTTCGCATTTAGTTTTGTACTACTACTTGATTGTAAGAAATTTTTTCGTTTAATTTAGTTTTTTACTCAATTTTTCCATTTAATTTAATTTTCCTACTTGATTTTATGATGTTTGAGTAGTTTAATATGGAAATTAAAATGATGGAAGTCTATAATGGTTCTTATTTTGCTACAAAATACTAGCACAAGCAACGAACCCAAAACCAGAAAAAACCGGTCAAACAGGACAAGGCCGAACCATGAATATTTGGTTTGGTTCATAAAATGTCCCAATCAAAATATCCAATTTGCAATCTAAACCGGACCGAATCGACCATTTGCACTCCTACTTATTATGCATCTTACCTTTCTAGAGTCAGATAAAGAAACACTACTAATCCAATGGCTTCAGCTGGGATCAACGTACGTTACATTTATCAACACAAGAACTTGTTCCAACAACCACTCCTCGCCTCGCCATTTTCGCCTTCTTGTTTTTTTTTTTTTTGGGTAAGTATTTCGCCTTTCGTGTTCCAGTATAATGGGTCGACTTTTCCCTTCTAGTACCAAGGAAAAAAAATTTCGCCATTCCAAACACACACAGAGACGTACCCTATGGATTCCCATCACTAGTTTGCTCCTGTATTGCTTGGCATCTGATTATGAATTCAGATTTTTCAAAATCAAATAGTGCTTAATTTTTTAATTTTTCCTTAAAGGTTCTTAATACTAGGTACCCGGCCCACTCAGTGCAAATTTTAGGTCTGAGATGCGTGCAAGTTGATTTGAGACTCCTTATAACAGGACTGAATTTTTTCCTGACAATCGCATGATATAATATCCACATCCTGCTATTTCTGATTCCCTCAAACCAAAATCACCTCATCCAGGAAAGTAGATATCCCCTCTCACAAGCAATTACATAAGAGTGAAGTGGAGCAAATTGAACCCTCTCTGATCCGTTCTGGCCATCTCTCATCTGGTTATCTCATTTACCAAACACAAGGTCGTGGGGCCATGTTAAAATTGATAAATACTAACGGGAAAGTCTACAATACATATTTTTTAAAATTGTGTACTATATACACTTATTTTATAATTCATTTATAACATTTTAGTGTATTTTGTAAATCTTGTTCTAGAATTTATAACCTTTCAGCAGTACGATTCGTAAAATTTTCATTATGATTCATAACATTTTGGTGTATCTCGTAGCCTTTATACGATTCGTAACTTTTTAGCAATACGATTCGCAACATTTTTTCTACAATTCATAATATTTAGGAGGTGCATATGATACACACTCAAATAAGAGATAAGAGGCGTGTATGGTAGTATCCCGTAAAGAAGATTTTCTCATTTATTTAATTATATTCTGGAGAAGTTTTAAGGAAAGCCGACGTCCGGCCTTTGCATATACTACAGTACTATAGAACAAAAACCAGATGGACTTTTCAACCAGATTAAAAAACTTACATTTCTGAAAAGAAGTCTAAATGGCAAAAACCCTCACCTCTCTCTATCCCGCCACAGCTTGTCATCCCTTTGAACCCCCTTTAGAAACCATCTTACAATTTCCATTGATGACTTTTTTTCCGCCATCCAGAGTCCAGACTCTTTATAAAAGGAGCCCTAACCGCCCCGTTTTAGAGTAAAACTGTTACTACTACTATCTTCTTCTCTGCTCTCTCTCAACCCCAACATCATGCCCAATCTCGAGCACGACGGTTTCGACTTTCTGCTCAAGGCCCTCCTCAACTTACTCGGCTTGCACTACCAGGGAAACGGTATTGCTTCTCCGTTCCAAGCACGTCCCGTAACCATGGGGATTGCATCTGCCAGTCTTCTCTTGTACTGCATTTCGTACGAGCTCGAACCGAGATTTACACAAATGGGTCGTGGTGGAATGGGGTTGTTCCGTTCGATCCTCTTTGTATCCCTGGCCACTCTTCTCTTCCGAAACCCTGTTTGGGTTGCTCTGTACTTTTCGTACGTCCTGTTTGCGAATTGGGAAATGTTGTGCTCGGTGATTGAAGTGCTGCGGAGCTGGGTCCATCAGAGGATGGTTCTCCTCCTTTATCGAGCCATATGCTGGATCAATTGGCGGTGTTTCGTAACGCCCGTCTACGGCAACAGGGGAAACATTCTCCCACTGTAAGAAACTTTGAGAGATGGAGTAAAGAGAGGAGGGTGAACCTAAATCTTCAGTATGTCATCTGTTGTTGTGTTGTTCGGATTCCCCTGTTCTTCATTTCCTCCCCTGTTTTATCCTCTCTCTTGTTTGTGTTTTTCCTTTAGTACTGTATGTACCAAAGTCTTGTTGTGTTGTACTATCTGATCTCGTTTAGTACACTTGGAAAATTTTGAAGATTTTACGGGGATGTACAATTGAGAAGGGGTCATGTAATAATATCAATCTATACATCTTAATTTATACTACTTTATTTATGAGTACTGATTTCAACACTTTATTTTATTTTCTTTTCTTTTTTTATATATCTATTTATCCTGATTCACAGCATTCTTTTTCCATTTGTTCATTTTTACCGCATTAGAGGGCAATAAGTGCTGAAGATTGAACAAAGAGGACCGAGCGGAACAACCCGAATGTGCCAGGTGCCCTAATTTTGTCTGTTAACTTTTTGATCATATTTGTTTGGTTGATTAGCTAGCTACATGCTAGGACACTTTAGGAACATGATGGGAACACGTTAATGCCACATTAGGAGGTCAAATTCATGGAAACTTGGGAGTGCGAGATTAAAGTGGACTATGGGTGGTTTTCTAAATAAAAAGAGTATGCCTGTTTTGAACAATGATTGATTCTGCAAACAGGATGTCAAGCACACCTTGTGCGCAATGCGATTAATTTTAGTGTTATGAAGTTAACAACTGGACAAATTCAATGTTTGGAATGTTTGGCTTTTGTGAATTCAAACATACAACCTCATTGAGAACAAATACTTATTTGGTTTTTTTATGCGCACTTGGTCCAGGTGAAGTGAGCATTGGATAAAGATGCCCCAGAAATGGACAAGTTTCACGTTATTTTTGGGTTTTTCCCAAATCCATTTAATTAAACAACAAATTAAACTGTTAAATTCTATTCTATGGAAGTTTATTATAGAACTTTCCAACTAGGCCTGTAATGAACCGGATCTAATCCGGATCCGATCCGATTTCAATAACATCGATCCGATAATCCGAATCCGGTAATCCAAATACGGATTGGATCAGATTAACTCCATTATCAATTCGATCCGAAATTTTATTTTTTAAATTTTTTATTAAAATTTTTTTTTTGGGAAAAAATTTTTTTTGCTAAATTTTTTGAAGTAAAAAAGTTTTCAGATCGGATTTGGATTTTCAGATCAGATCAGAATTTTTCGGAATCGGATAACCACTATCGAATTCAAGTCTTATCGGATTTAGATTTATCGAATCTGGATCAGATCCGGCCTATTGACATGCCTACTTAGGATTGGATATGTTATAAAAAATATATATAACTTCGCTATCATTTCTTTTTTTCACTTTATGAATAGTCGACCCCTTTCTTTAGGCTTTCGTGGGCTGTTGTTTCAAAAGGAACCAATATTTTTGTGTATGTTTAGCTTAATCCAATATCAAGGATTAGCTATGTATATATAGATACCAATAGCAACAAGATAGAAAAGGAAAAGAACTGAAATAAGGGCCAAAACAGGCAGCCTACAATCAAGGAAAATAAACGATATGATACACTAATTAACGCCTAATTGATTTTAATTCCAACACTTCCCCTCAAGCTGGTGCGAAGATATCAACCAAACTCAGCTTGACAATTGAAGACTTTAACAATGCTGGACCCATGGATTTAGTGAAGATGTCTCCAGTCTGTTTTGATAAGGGAACAAATGGAGTCAGAATACCAGACCGGACTTTCTCTCGAAGAAAAATGAATGTCCACTTCAATATTCTTTGATCGTTCATGGAGAATTGAATCAAAAGCAAGCATAATAGCTGACTTATTGTCCAAAATAAATGAGATGCTTCACGCACCACAAAGCCCAACTTAGTCAGAATAGATCGAAGCCAAATTATTTCACAGGTGCCTTGAGCCATAGCTCGATATTCAGTTTCAGCAGATGATCTCAAAACTACAGCCTGCTTCTTACTTTTCCATGATATAAGATGATTACCATAGAAAGTGCAAAAACCAGAGGTAGAGCGTCTATCAGTCTTAGATCCAGCATAATCAGCATCAGTAAAGCACAAGAGACCAAATTGACTACCAGAAGAGAAAAATAAACCAAGGCCAGGGCGAGTCTTTAGATATCTCAAGATATGAAAGACAACATCAAGATGGGTAGTGCGCGGGGCATGGATAAACTGGCTAACCACACTTACAGCAAAGGTTAGATCAGTTCTGGTATTGGTCAAATAAATCAGGCGACCAACCAGACGCTGGTACATAGACGGATTAGGGAGTAACTCTCCAAATTCAATAGAGAGTTTCAAGTTTGGATCCATAGGAGTAGAGGCTGGTTTACATCCCAACACGCCGGTGTCTTGAAGAGGTCCAATACATATTTTCTCTGCAAACGAGATATCCCAGAACGAGAATGAGCAACCTCAATCCCTAGAAAATACTTGAGCGGACCTAAATCTTTAATGTCAAATGTTTGACCAAGATCTTGTTTTACCTTAGCAATTCCAGGATAATCATTGCCAATAAGAATAATGTCATCAACATATACTAACAAGATGATACATCAGCCATTAGAATGTCGTCGAATGAAGCAAGTGTGATCGGAATGGCATTGAACAAAGTCCATGGATAAAATAACACTACTGAAACGGCTAAACCACGCACGAGGTGACTGTTTTAGTCCATAAAGAGACTTATTAAGATGACATACCTTCCCAGAATACTCCCCCTCAGCCTAAAAACCTGGAGGGATGTCCATGTAGATAGTTTCATCCAAGTCTCCATGAAGAAAAGCATTCTTGATATCAAGTTGATGATAAGGCCAAGAATGAGAGGTAGCTAGAGAAACAAGAAGACGAACAATAGTCAACTTAGCAACCAAAGCAAAGGTAGCCCCAAAGTCTTTACCAGAAACTTGGGTAAAGCCTTTGGCCATAAGACGTGCCTTATAGCGATCAACAGACCCATCAGCGAGGTACTTCACTCTAAAAACCCCACTTACAACCCACAATTTTCTCACCAGAGGGTAATGGCATAAGAGAAGTGCTAGCCGTACCGACCCATTCCATACCGAAATCATACCGACGGCCGCTCCGGACCGTCTCCGGCCACCGGACGGCCGATCCGAGCCGTCCAAAAATTCTAAAAAAAAAAACCAAGGGGCCTATGCGGGAATAAACAGATCCAATCTGTGTAGGGTGATTAGATCGAGTACCCTATTTTTCACGTATACATATATACACGAGTATACACGAAAAATAGGGTACTCGATCTAACCACCTTACACACATCGGATGCCGTTTATTCCCGTGTGGGGCCCCTCGGTTTTTTTTTTTAGAATTTTTGAACGGCTCGGATCGGCCGTCCGGTGGCCGGAGATAGCCCGGAGCGGCCGTCGGTACGGTTTCGGTACGAAATGGGTCGGTACGGCTAGGATTTCTGAATGGCATAAGCTCCCAAGTATGATTGTGTTCCAGGCTTCCATCTCTTGCATGGTGGTGACCCACTTGGGATTTTGAAGGGCCTCTGACACCGACAAAGGAATAGGAATACATGCAATTTTGCTAAGAAAAGCACATTATGTATATGAAAGACCATCGTAAGAGATTGATGAGCACCCACTATTGTAGATATTTGGTGCGACTAGTCCTGTTTTATGTTATTTTAACTTGCATTTATTTAGCTTTTATAGTGATATTACACGTAAGATGTATTTTTAGTGTTTTCAGGTAAACCACATGAATAAGGCATGTTTTGACGTCAAGGATAACCCCAGGGTGCAACCTCGTGTCCGAGTGCCCGATGGCATGTGCCTCATCGTCACCAAGACTTAAATGCACGACAAGAAGTCTCGATGTATGCCCGGAGAGACGAGTGTCAAATGGGCGAAAAATGGTAAGCGTGAAGAACTTTAACTAATTATTTTTTGTCTTTCCTGTTGATCTTGTGCTTGTAGTTTTTTTGTTTTCTAGTTTTCAATCTCTCTTCTTTTGTGTTGCTTGTTTTTTGTGCATATGTATTTCGAGTTATTTTGAAAATGAAAACTATAAGACTGGTGTCCCTAGCAAAGTAAGATGGCGCATAAGATTCCATTCTTGCCATTGATAATTTGGAAGGAAGGCGGTTCTTTTGCCTAATTGGTGCTGCATTTGGAAGGAAGGGGATGAGTCAATGGACCATGTCTTGCTTGATTGCGAAGCGGAATTGAGTTCTTTTTTCTTCTTATTTTCAGCGAAAGTTGGGTTATGTTGGCTTCAAAAATATAGTTTATTTCTTGGTCTTTTGCATGCCACCAAAATTGTTGGAGAATGTCACCCCTTTGGACAATGTGGTGCTTGTAGAGAAGAAGGAATAAAAGGACTCGAGGATGTACAGAGGGGTACACAGACTTTTCTGAGATTTTTAGCTTTTGGCTTATGGATGATTTTTGTGTTTCATCACTTTGATAATATTTATGTGGTTGGCGTCTTTCCACTATGCACCGTGCTTAAACGTGGATGAAATCCATAACATCAATAGAGGAACCTAACAAAATGGGAAGGCCTTGTCTAAATCAACAAAACAAGGTAGGAAGGACCATTCCTTTCAAAGCATAGAGAGAACATATCTTTCCCCTTGCTGACCTTAAAGCAAGCCACCTTCAAAACTCATTCAAGGCCTCCTTGATGCCCACCCTTCCAGAGGCTCTCCCCTGTGCAACATCAACCCCTCACAAGACGTTCAATGCCAATTGACCAATGACCACGCACCCCGTCGGAAAGTCTCCAAAGGCATTCCCCAGAACAATTTTTGATTGGGTTGAAATTTGAGAGATGGAGAACTTTATTTAATAAGCTTAATCGCTTGACCCCAGCCCTCTTTCCCCAATAGGTTGCACATTGGACTTTGTTTAACCTCCCCTCTTTGAAGTGAATTGCCAATATCCATTCCACTCCCACCTACTGATTTTGTGAAACCACTCCACCACTTCTGTTGCACCTCTTTATCTTTGGAAGGAGACCCTAAAGGTATATTAGGAAGAGAAGCAACTCTAGACCGTAAAATGGATGTCAAACAGTCTGGTAGCTATCTTTATCCGTCATTGTTTCTTCCCCACTGTTTTCACCAATTTTGATGGCATGTCAAATGGAATCAGAATGTTATAAATTGCTATTGTAGGCTATTTGTGAGCTCACCTGTCTCTGAGTTTCTTACTAAGCATTACGGTTCGCTGGTTCGGTGATGAAATCATCAGGTGGTCTAGCTCAAAGCATAGTAATTTCTTCTTACATCACAAGCATCTGGAATTGTTTCATGTGTTTCGACGTCCTTAGTTTGAGAGGTTTAAATTGGCTCCAATATTGAGATTACCTCCTTTTCTTACATTTCTTCCACAGAATCATGCTTAAAACGACATTGTTCTTAGACAGATTGTCTCAAATGTTTTTTCATGCTTGTGCAGTTTCCTCAAATGTGATTCATATAGTAGATCTTGCCATAGCCGCTATTTTCAAGCCAGAATCAGCAGAAGTTGCGGGAAAATCTTCCGAACACATTGTAGTAGTGTTAAGGTAGGTCTAAGTATTTTCCACTGTATGAAGTGCGGATATAGTACAAAGTCTACAGAGGGGATGGAGTTGGTTCTCTGTTTGAAGCAGCCAATATATCTGTGTGGGATTCACGTGCTATCAACTCAGTGTTCAAAGATTATGCTCGTGAATTGGATAAGTACTATGCTATAACGTAAGTAAATCAGTGTTCGATTATATAGCCCAATGCGTTGCTTCAATGGCTTGATATTAAAAACACCCGCTCTACTAAACCATATCTTCCTAAACCAAGTCGTGTACCATGCAGTTTGCAACCCGTAGTACATCTGCCCTACGATATTTACTACAGTATTTCATATGTTTTGCTCTAACCTTCATATGCAACCCAACCATCCGATAAAAGATCGAATTCCGCATAGTTTAGGTGCCTTACTATTTTTGCCGCCATCCTTCACCAAGCGGGAAGCAAAAATCATTTTCCTTAACTTCCCACATATCCTTGTTTTCAATTCCAGATCTGGGAAGAAATTATAAAGCACGTAACAATGACTAACAAATTAACTGTAACTTGCTCCATTCCAGAAATATTTGCAACAATGAGGGCCCCATCTACCAACCATCATGTTGTTCACCAATGAATCCAATTTTTCGTGTGCTTTTATATGTTACTGCACTTCATAGCTTTCTTCTGATCTAAACGTGTTCTTTTTTCACCTAAATTTGTTCAAGGTGATTGGCAATAGTACCATAGTGAGAACTTGTGCAAGTTTTTCATTGTATCGTTCCAATTTTATCAGATGTCCCCGAAGGGACAAGTTGTGCAGATTTTGATGCATTACTGAATGCAGTGTGATCCTACTTCCCTATAATTGGGTGTCTTCTCACCAACTATGAAAAACATCATTTTCGTCTTTCATTAAAAACGAGTTCTATTTCTTGAAAGGAACTTGTTCTTGGAATATACTTTTCATATCTACCAACCAACTGAGAAAACGAATTCTGAACTCTGAACCAAACACATCAGTTTCTGCCTAGTTCAGAAATTAGAACCTGTTTGCTACTAATTGATGGACTAGTTTGAATAATGAAAACGAACCTTGTTTTCATGGTTTTTTCTTTGGGCAATCCAGAACCTATGCCACTGATCACAACGCAAACAGGAACCCCCTTGGACAGCTTGTATTTCGCACGAGCTTTCACTCGTGGCGAGGGTGGCCCAAATATTTTTTGCCCTTTTTGATGTCCCAGCATCTATTCTCTTTTCAATTTGCTAGTTTGCAAATCTGAATCCTTTTGTTCACAGAATTGATTCAAGCAACTACAGCTGGCTGGTGTTTTCTGTCACTGATTTACGACGATTGAACCACCGAGGAAACTCTCATCTCATGAATCATTTCACAAAATTTGGAATGAACAGTCAAAAGGAGTGGTCTCTACAATGCATATAATTGAACAATACACAGGATGTTGAGGGCTTATTTGGGGGAAAAAAAATGCACATTCTTAATGCTTTCCCTTATGTTCCATAGGCTGCTATAATCTTACTGGTCTTATTTGCTTGAAACCCATCTCTCTGATTTACACAAAAATAATATACGTTTATCTATAAAGGGTTGATACTAATTTCCATGTCATAGAAGCATATCTGATTTGGCTGGCAATCTCTTGAAGAAATTCACAGGTACCGAAGGCATCTTGCTTCGGAACCTCGGGTGTCGAAGCAAGTACAGCCCGATTAGCATAGCAACGACCTGGAATGGAGTCACATATAGGAACACAGCCAAGCTCAACGAGATGATGATGACGATAGCCGTTGCCCTCGGATCCCTCCAGCTAAGTATTGCCAGAGCTCTTTCCCCTTGTGTTGCCAGATCCCCGACCACCGTCTGAATCCTCCCTGACACGCTCCTCAACCGATCGTATCTCATCCTCACCAAATCTGGTTGCCGAGATGTGGGGAAGGTATCAAACTCCTCGTCGAGCTCATCGGGGTGAGCATTCTCTGCTTGTGACATCCTTGCATCCATGTGAGGCGGGGTCCTCGGCCTGAACCGGTAGTTCCACAACCCGATCACAAACAGGTAGAGGAAAATGGTGGGCAGGATCAGTTCCGGGTAGCAGACCAGGATCAAAAACAGGACGTGAACAAGGCACGTGGTGATCGGGTTTCTCCACATGCAGACATCGTTGAACCATCGACAAACGGCAAAGAGTCCGGACAGGAGGGACATTATGCGTTGGAAGGTGGCCTTGCTCCGCCTGAGGCTCCACATGTGGATATCCACGTCGAGCATGTACTCGACGATCTCTCGTCTGAGTGGCGGCTCGGCCCTAGCCAGCCTAGCCGCCACTATCTGCATTGCCTGGTGACGAAGCCAGTCGATGTGCCTAATAGGTATCGGCTGGACATAATGCATTTTCGGAAGCAACGGCTTGCTGTATTGCGCCACCATGTTCACCCAAGCCGTGCAAGTGAACCGAAGTGCCAAGTGAAGCTCCCCGTGTTTCTTCAAACCCGACGGTGTAAGGACCAACAACGGATAAAAATGGGTATAAATCCGATCAGTCTCCAAAGTCGATAGCCGAACCCGCACCTTCCCGATCCTCTGATCTCTCCCGTCTTCTCTACCGCCGTTAATGTGGCAATTGTCGAAAACACCAATCGTGATCACCGTACACGGGTCGTAAACTTCCCAAGTGTATTGTTCGTTCCAACGCGGATGGAGTGTGTTAAGAAGCGTTCGGGTTCGAACCCACTTATTCCCATACTTGGCAACACAGTAAGCGTCTGTCATCCCGCCGCTCTTCATTGGCAAGAGGTTCCGGGCGCTAAGTATCCCGAGCTCGAGGATCCCAATGCTGGCCTTCCTCAAATGCTTCGAGGACGGCTGCAGATCGCTGCTGAAGTGGGTGGACTCATCCAACACATGGTAACCGCCATCCAGCCACAGGCGAAGGTAAATTTTGCTCGAGAACTTGGCTTCCTTCTTCTTCTCCCCCTCTAATTCGTCCCCTGCAGAAGGCTTAAGTAGGTTGAACCACCTGGCCTCCGGGATCTTCGCAGTGTCCATCCTCTGCCCTATGGTGTCCATCCTATGCGGTATCTCCCTTACCGGCAGAATCAACCTCCCCAAAACCTCGTCCTTCCCTGGTCCAATCCGGTCCTCCACACTAATAACCATGAACTCATCAAAAGGCTCGGAAGCGACGAACATAAGCTCCTCATCCCACTCCGTGTTCACATGCCGGACCCTAGAAGGCCGGGTCACCCGGAGCTGGTGTCCAAGATGCACCTTAACAACAGGATCCGGCATGCGACTCTTATCACCCGGGACAAGATCCTGAGCCGCGATAACATGAACGCGGAGGTAATAAAGCTTGGGAGAGAAATACACTTTCGACCTCGTGTTGGCGAGGCTCTGCTGGCTGATGTCGTGGGCATCAGAATGCCAGGCCTCCGAGAAGGCCTCGTCGGCCTGAGTGCCCATCCAAACAGCCAGCATGATCTCTCCCCTGTTAACTCTTTCTCCCTTTCTGTTCTCCAGTTTATACCACTGGGGAGCCAAGGGACTATCCGGCGGAACCCGGATAGGGATATCGGTTAAATCGAAGAAGACGCTGCCCACGTAATCGTCTTTCCCGATGTCCTTATCCTTCACGGTTACTTCAATCACATTGGACTGCAAATTCTCTTTAGGAAATGCGAAAATCTTGTTCCAAACAGGGCTCTGGTTTTTCTCCAAGTGCTTGGTGACTCCTTTGTAATTCCCAACCTTCACTTCCACATAAGGGTCTAAACTCCCCGATACTATGTCCATCACAGGGAGATCTCTAGCCTTCACAACGCTCACATACAAGTAATACATCTTTTCAACCATGTCGTAAGTGGTCGCTGTCTTGTCGCCGGTCCGGTACCCCATCCGCGCCGCCAGCGGCGGCCTCGTCTCCGTCAACCCGAGTTCTGGTCTCATCCCCGGACCCTGCATTTGAAATGGGAGCCCCGGCCCGCCCCCGCCTGCCTGAGCGTAATCAGTTCGCGGCACCGGATTCGCCGCCTGTGCAGGCGCGGGAGCGGGCCCAGGCCCGGTTCCAACGGAGTGAAAAGTCCTCACTTCTTTTTCCTTCTTTTTGCTCTTCTGTTTCTTGTTCTCGTCCTCGTAAGCCTTGTACTCATCCTCATAAGCCTTGTACTCGTCACGCTCATCAACTTTCTTGGCATTGTTTTCTTCAAACACGGACGGCGCCTCTCTGTTCTCGAATTTTTTCCAGTTCTGGGCCTCCGATTGCGGGCCGAACTGGTTCTGCGGCCCCTCGACCACGTATATCTTGAGAGCGATGTCGCCCTTGATGTGCGAAAACAGGCCGCGCTTGTCCAACGGGTACCGCTGGACCGCGGCCTGGGACTTGGACGGAGGGACGGACGAGCCCGAGATGCGGACGCGGCCGAGGAAGTTCTTGGGGTGGCCGTCGACGCCCTTCCGGTCGTTGTAGACGACGACGTCGAGGGTCTTGTTGGGGAGTTGGGAGGGGTCGGCGATGCTGAAAACGAGGGACTGGTTCCACTGGGGGTTGAGATCTTTGGGCTTCGTCTGGGTTCTTTGTCGCTGTTGGTCGAAGTCCACTTCCACGAACGGGCTTGAGGAGCCTTGTCCGTCTTTGGGCATCAGATCGCTTGCGTCCAGGACTTCGACTACTAGTTTGGCCATTTGTTGGGCGGCCTGTGGTCCGTCGGCAGTGACTCCGGTGGTGCTTCGGTTTGAATGGAATTTGGTGTGTGTGTGTGTGTGAGAGAGAGAGAGAGAGAGAGTGTGGGGATTGGAATTACTAAAAGAAAAAGACAGAAATGGTGGAGGAGAAGATGAGGAGGGAAAGGGAAGGGAATAGTAGGCTGAGGATGAGATGGGTTATTTTGGAGTAAGAAGACAGAAAGTATGACAGTATGTTGGAGAGAGAGTGTCCGGTGGGTAGCCGGGTGTCCGAGAAATTCATTTGGGCCGTATAAAAGTGTGTTGAACTGCCTCTACATGGGTCTCAAGGTCACGTGGTGCCTAAGAAAGTCCATTCGGGCCGTCCAAAAGTCACTGTGTCGGCCAGCTTAGATTAAAATTCTCTCTTTCCTCTCACCCCACCACTCGCTCTCTTCTCTCTCTCTCTTCCCAAATCCGAGCCGTTTAAAACAGAAATTGACGACCCGAATGTGCTGAACGGATACCATGTGATACCTACCTGGCCTTGAAAAATTTCTGGTCGTAGTGGGTGGGGGGAGGGAGCGGGAGAGATGATGTGGTGTTGGTGAAGCAGAAGAAAGGGACATGGAATTATGGAAGGAGGGAAAGGAATGAATGATGATGATCGCTCTCACCAGAATTCAATCAATGAAGTGGAAACTTGAGGAAAAGGTTTCAGAAAATGAGAATTTGCTTTAACTTTTTGTGTGTCTTTTTCAAGGGTATTTTTAGGCAGAATCATTCATTTTTGAAGTTCTGATCTGATACTGTATCCAACTAACAGTAGTTGGATACTGTACATTGTCAAATCTCTGAGGCCTAAAGGTCCCCAACAACCAGTGGTATCGCTGCAACGTTGACTGCTACCCTCCAACTTGGTCAGATAGTCCTCAATAATGCCCTCATGCTGTTACAAATTTTAATAGTTTAAGATATTTTTTAAACAATCTTTCACACAAATTAATGTGACTTAGGCTCGTTTCAAAAACTCAAATAAGTATTTAAAAAATAAAAATTTATTTTTAAACTTAAAAATAATGGATTTATGAAAATAATTTTTTAATATTTTTACGGAATTTGATAGATCTCGATTAGAACTATTAAATAAGATCCATATTATTATTTTTTATTTCAATAAATCTATTATTTTTAAATTTAAAAATTATAAACAAGTACTTATTTTTAACGGGGCCTTAGCGTAGGATATTCTCCACTGCTGGAGCCTCTACACTTTTTTGGCACTGTTTTTGACTTCTTGTTTAACCCTTGAAGGATTAGTTACGAACTTTAATCAAGTGATGAACCTTAATCCAACAAAACATAGGTAAAAATCCAACCAATTGGGCGAGTTTAAATTTTCAAATTAAAGAGATCCACAATTGAGGACGAATTAAGCTTCCCGTCCAGTCTGGTTCAGCTTGGTAAGTTTGTGGGATCCTTTTTTACCCAAAGCAATAATCAAAATCCTACATCATGTAGATTTCGTCAAGTAATTTATTCAAGCAAAAAAAAGGGAAATGATTTTGTCACTCTCTT
The DNA here is from genome assembly GCA_019656835.1 of Rhododendron ovatum. NCBI lineage: Eukaryota > Viridiplantae > Streptophyta > Magnoliopsida > Ericales > Ericaceae > Rhododendron > Rhododendron ovatum. Next base: position 20,966,089 of record CM033802.1, read on the forward strand.
TTTTGTTAACGCCACTCCCCTGCAAGTGTATTTTTGCAAAAATATACTTGCAGGAGAGTGACGTTAACAAAAAAGGGAGTGACAAAATCAGCAGAAAAAAAAAACTAGTTTTGATCGATCGCCGATAACTCTATGATATAACACAACTTTATGCACGAAGAAAATGGATTATTTAAGTTTCAAATTATATTTTGTCCCACATTTTTCTCGCATAAATCTACTGTGTTGATGAGGCTATTGATGTGCAATCAAACTGTCTTTTCACTTGAATATTTAGTTGATGATTTTTACAAGATGATTGATATCGATCGTTATTGTGTACCCCAAAAGAGAATCCGAAAAACACTCAAACTGGACCAAACTAAACCCAAGATGAACGATATCGATCGGGAACTTCGTCCTACAAATAATTATTAGTACATATCCGCGCTGGCGGTCGCACTTATTTTTCTTTATTGATTGAACTCTTGAATTAGCTTCTTCACTATATATGCTGATCACTCAAATAAAGAAAAGTATGATAAGAAAATGAAAATGACATGGGATCAACTTTATCTACATATTGTTCGAGTGGAAACTTTTTTAAAGGCGGAGAGATTGTGGGGGAACTCCAGGATATACCTTCCCCATGGTATTATATTGCAATCAAAACATGCAATGAATAAAACAGAGGAGGAAAAGATAGAAAAGAGAGTGTGTGGGGCTGGCGACCGCGAAAATACAAGCGTAAAAGAAATTTATGCAAAAGAAAAGGGAGCCTGTTTTGGTGTTTCTGGGATCCGATCTTATTTGTCCAAAAAATTCATGGGTCTCTGTGCCGAGGGATTTTTCGCCTGTTAGATTCTGTGACTTTTTTATATGTTTTAAATCCAACGGGCTAAAAAATCCCATCGACATAGAGGCATAATAGTTTTTGGCACAAAACATCCAGCCTCGTGTCTTGGTTAGAAGTTTTGTGGTCACACATGTAAAATTAGTTCTGTAAAGTTGTTAGTACTAAATAGTGACAGAAGTCTCAAAATTAGTTCATTTGTTTTATTGATCAAACAAATGAACTCTTAGAAGAATTCACGGATAGATGACAAGATTTATTTTAGGCCCTCCAATGATTGTACGGAGTATTAGTCTATGTGCTAAAGTGTGTTAATTCAGAGGTGTGCTAAAATATGTGCTAAGTTTGGCCATATAGCTGCGTGGGTCTCATCCACGTAAATTCAAATTCCAACAATAAAACGAGATGTAGCCATTGGTTTGACATTTATTTTAAAGAGGTTTTAGAATTTATTGTATGAAGAAAGAAAATAACTCTTAATTAACTCAAATGAATTACTTACATTGACAATAAGTCGGAGATGCTCAAACTTTCTAGAATATATTTTGTATGACTTTTTTTTATAAAAGGACCCGGACCTTTTTTTCTTTTTCTCCCTTCCTTTGGCCTTCTTATTTATTTACACGTATACAAAGTTCTATATAAAATGGACATATTATTTTCGTTGAAAATTTACTAGGCCTAGTTTATTTTGTTTTAGTTGAGCTATAGGAGTATTAATTATTTACTTACTCCCAATTTCAAGTATATTTTCAATTATTTAGGCAACTTATGAAAAATTCAATGCCGACAATATTAAAAAAAAATCAAATTATATGTAAAAAGTACAAAATTTTGATGCATTTTTTGTACTCAGCGAACAACCTCAGGGTACGGTGGAGCTGCATGTGTGCCATAAACCAAAGCTTGGATGTCTTCCAGCGCTGCATAATTCTAGTAAGTATCCATAGAAAGATAATAGTAGTACACATATATCTTATAAAATAGGAGGGTCTTTAGGAATATTCCTAACAAAATATTCTCTCTCGATGGTTCAGATTAATCTCAAACACAAATTTTATCTACTCATACAAACAAATCTAACGACTCAGATTTCTCCCTCTTCATTCTCACAAATTAAGTTCTGGATGGCATGTTTCGTAAATAATGTGCAATCGTGAGCTTATAATTTGAAAGAAAAAATGTCTACTTTCAAAATTTGAAATCCACTTATCCACGTGGCTTACTATACTCATTCTCTCTCAGTCTCTCACTTTCCCCTTCTCCTCTCTCTCTGTCTCTGGAAACCCAATTGACGCCATCAGCCGGCGACATCTCAGAGGCTCTCATATGGATTATCTCTTATGCATGCAGTATATAGAATTGTTGAATTTGAAGAGAAAAAGAAACAACTTTGGTAGCAATTTCATATATTTTGTTTAGTCAAAAATCCTCCGAATGTATTAGAATCAGTTTTGGTATTAAATAGTTGATATATGTGAAGAGATCCGTGTTTAGCACTTTTAGTAAAAATTGGAAATTGCCCTCAAGTTACAAAATTGCTGGATGTATTTATTTGCTTCATTAAGCCCAACTCGGCATACTTCTTTAATCTTTTCTGGTGGAGTAAAAGAAATTGGTACAAACTCCGTGAGCAAATTAATAGTTCTTTGTAGCTAGCTTAAATGTATAGTTGGAAGAGTGCTGTAAACACGGGTAATTCTCTTTCGTGCCACTAAGAAGAGGATCACAGATTACACACTAATGAATCGATTTAGTATTTGAGTCACTAACTAGCAAGTGCTGTAGGTACGAGCAGTTTCAACCGGGATGCGTAGTGTCGTAGGCACGGGCAAGCACTAGTCTATCTAATAAAACACAAGGGTGTTTAGGAATATTCCTAACGAATATTATCTCTCAACGGTTCACATACAAACCAATGGTATCTTCGTAAATAACTTTCATTTTCTGGAATAAATGGTTGAGTATTGATTCTTTCAATTTTGGTATTTAATTTCTTGGATTTGGTAATGATTTAATTTTCCAGTTGAGTACATAGATGGACTTGAATCTGCATGATTCTTTTTAATTATTGGCATATGTTGACCCAATTGGAAAGGAAAAACCACATAATCTTCATTGAAGGATTAAAAATCCTGAACATCAGTGTTTGATTGCGGATAAAAAGAAAAGAAAAGAAAGAAAAGACCATAAAAAGCAAGCAAATACCATAAAAAAAAAAAAGACCATAAAAAAATGGTCAACTTTGGCACCATTGAATGATAGTGAACTCTCTCTCTCTACCTTTCAAAATAAAGTAGGAGTAGTATATTTAGTAGACCTAAGAGAAAAGCAAGTCAAGGTCCCTGGCTGAACCGCGCCTAAATCGCGTCCAGGCAATGGGTCTATCACTCTCAAAATACTTTCGTTGCATGTTTTTTAAAAAACGTGAGGGAGGATTTTAGTTGAATGCTATATTCCGGTTTTGGAAAGATTTGATTGAGAGATTTGGTAATGGCAGATTTGGTAATGGCAGATTTTTGGGTGCCTGATTTTTGGTAGTGATTTTGATTGCCGATTTTTGGTAATGAAAGTTTGATTGAGCAATATAGTCTTTGGCGTTTATTCTCATTTTTGGTTTTCTCTCTCTCTCCCCCTAAACATTTTCTTTCCAATTCTCTTTCATGTCTCCCTGACCCTCACCTTCTCTTTGGTTGACTCTCCACAGGTATGGCTCTCAGTTCTTTGTTTTGTTTTTGTTTTTTATTCCAACAGCCAGTTCTTTGTTCTCTCGTGACATTGTTTAGAAAATTAGTGCTGGGTTCTGATTGGGAGTTGAAGTTAATCGAAAAATTCTTCTAACAACCATATTGCACGAGCATAAGATTTAGTTTTAAAATTATCTTTGAAGCTTGGGTTTCAAACTCTTTAGCTTCAGTTAAAAGAATAGATTTATTTCTTTCCTCCGAAAAAACACATTTTATATATTGAACTTGCATGAAAAAACACATTTTCCATCACATGGGATGTAGATACTAAGCTTGCATCTAAAATTGATTTTTGGTTGCATTCAATACATACATTATATAATTTTTTTTATACTTTTATGCTCTTTTCTTCAAAACATATTTCCATCAAAACATTGGTTATCGATTGTTGGTTCATATGGTCTAATAGAATTGCCGAGTTATGTCAAGGTGTGTTCCACAAGAGGCTAGCTATTCACAGGATCTTGAAGCTGATTGAATAATTGACAACCAACCACAATGACCTCTCCGTCTTCCAAATCCCACCAATGCCGAGCCGCCAATGACTGCAACCTACCCGCACGATGTGAGTTCATTTTCAATCCTTCTTCTTCTTTTTTGTTCCCCATTGCCTGCCAATCCACAATCCCCCAATTCAAACCCAATCGCAACAGACACTAAGAACTTCGTGTCTTCTTCTATGTAGTCCACTCTAGATAGATTCATTGAGAAGGTGCAACCCAGCATTCGATTGGAGATCGACTGAGAAAGCGATCAGGATAGGGTTGAGGAAATAGACCTAGATAAGTTCAAGGGTAGTGGACGGGTGAGCTACATTGAGATCGATGCAGAGGCTGCAAAAACCTGGATTTAATTTTCCTCTTCTTTTTTTGTAGTGGTTTTAGTTTTTCAGGATTTGTGTTTATCTGTTTGAAAAGGGTTAATAGTTTTTCTGAGTTAAGTTGTTTATCTGAATGTGAGAAGAATGATCTGCATAAAAATCATAGAAAATAGGGGCTTTAGACCATTTAGTTTAGTGAAAACAGAGAACTCACTACCTATTTGACGCAACGTCGACAATGTTACTCGAATAGGATGTTGAATACTATCAAATTTGGATGCACTTTGACATGGATCTGGACATGAGGTAGAGAACAAGCTATATATTGATCATACTGTGGATGATATGTTTGTTGTGGGATGTTTTTTTTTGAACAATTTGTATTTGAGTTTAAGTTTGCCCTCTTTGTATAGCGTTTTGGAACAACAAGCTATATGTTTTGTATGATTTGGGGTGATTGTGGAGTATAACCTACTAGGAAAATAGTGCATTATTTCCTAATTACACACTAATGAATCGATTTAGTGTTTGAGCCACTAGCTAGGGCAATTTCAACCGGGGTGCACAATGCCGTATAATAATAATAACTAAGGAAAAGTCTACAATACACACCCCATAAAAGGGTATACCATATGCACATACTTTATAGTTCAGTCATAACATTTCAGCGTATTTTGTAACTTTTGTTCTAGAATTTATAACTTTTTAGCAGTTCAATTCGTAACATTTTCATTATAACTTATAACATTTTAGTGTATTTCGTAACCTTTATACGATTCGTAACTTTTTAGCAATACGATTCGTAATATTTTCTTTATAATTCATAATATTTTGGGGGTAAAAATGATACACACCCAAATAAAAAGGTGTGTACTGTAATTTTTCCCCAATAATTCTTAATTAACAATATCAACATGCAACAGTGTCAGATGTACCACTTTTCATTTTCATGGGATGTATCTATCAGTAGCTTCCAACCCCATCCTTGGAGAAAACCTAGATTGAGGTTGACCCTAAACTAACTGAAATGTACGTCCTACCAGATGAATCTATATATGGGGCCGGTTCCAGAGACAATTTGCCAATACATTTTTTGGAGCACCACACGGATAATCAGAGCTATTTAATTTGTTTAAAATATGTTTTTAAGGGTTCTCATACAAAATTAACTCATTTGGTTATCGGTAAGGATTTCATCAGCTTATTCAATTTTATCCTATCAAATTTTACAGGAATCAACTAAATGAGCCGATCAAACATGTACCGATATACAAATGAGTTAATTTTTATGGGACCTCTTAAAAACATGTGTTAAATATATTAAACGACTCCGATCATTTGTGTGAAGTACCTAAAGGTCCCATGTGGAGTTTCAAAAAATGCATTGTCAACTATATTGTCTGTAGAACCAGATCCTTAAATGAAGTTTCTACATCTAAAGTCTATACAATGAAAATCAATGAGTCATCAAAGGTGGCCCAGCTGTTTTGATTAAGCGTTTTGACCGAATGATCAGGAAAATTTGAACTATATAGTTTTAGTGAAATGATTCAAAGCTTGTACTTTTTTTTTTACCGAAATGTAAATAAAATAGATCTAACATAAAGCTACCGTCTTAGCGTTTTGGCGCCAAAATACTACTTCAAAATTGTGTGATTTAATTTATGAGTCGATGCCTTTCTCTGTTTTCCAAAATATCGCCATGTGAATCGTTCTCTGCCACATGTGCGGGGTTCCTAATATGTTTTTTAATAAATTCCATTGGCCAAACAATTTCATTTCTATTTTGTTATAGACCCTAGTTGCGAAAAATAAATGAAATTGAAACACATATGCCTTCTTTGTTTTACTTTTTGAAAAGTTTTTTTCCAAAGATTCTTCCTATTTTCAATCATTTCTCTCTCTCTATCTCTCTTCACTTATTACCCCTACTACTCTCATAATTTTTTTTTTTCAAAAACTCATCCAAACACAATTTTTGTTAGTATGATTGAGAGCATTTTTATTTTCCTTTTTGTTTTACGGGGACCAAAGTGTGTGAATTATAAGGAAGGGGCTGGCACAAAAAAGTGAAGCATCTCCTAAACTTTACTTTTAGGAAATATTTTTAGTCATTTTCCCTTTTAGAAAGTGGGGGATATGCGGTGGGACAAAGCAGGTCTAGTCAGAGGGCACTTGAGAGAATAATAAATGGATTATTTTCAGTTTTTTCAATGTAATTAATGTATTTGACCCTTAGCGTGGAAGGAAGGGCTGGCAGTTGAAGGAAATGGTAAACATTAGTGCTGTATAAAGAAAATTCATAATCTGAGTTCCATTGTGGTTTATCACGTGGGAGTGTAGTTTTTTCTTCTTCTTTTTTTTGTAATGAAGGGTGTTCAGGGTCAATTCGTACGCACCTCGGACGAATCCCCACAATCCATGCTGCCCATCCCGCAAATGTTTTATATGATTACGCTGGGGTGAGGTGGTCACAAGAGTTATTGACAAGGAGAATCAAAACTGAGACCTTATGATAGAGTAAATACCTAAGTCTCAGGTCAAAATCACTTGTCCAACCCTTTAGGAGTTGTGTACGTTTCTTTTTGGTACGTACATTTATCTTGTTTACTTTTTTGAACTGTATCTTTTCATTTTGACGCTCTCAATTTTTTCCCTTAAAAAAAAAACTGACTTTTAGGAGTCGTTCTTCCTATTGACTGACCGGTGTTTTTGGTGTATTTTGCACTATTTTGTCTATAGCTCGAAGATTGGTCATTCTTCCTAAGTTTGGTATTTTTCGGTATTATTTACTGCTTCATAATTATTTGCTTAGTTTTTTTTTTTTGTAAAAAAGATAAAATATAAGAGTAATGGTGGAAATGATGTCATCAAATTTAAATTTTGGTGTAGTCATTACATGTTCCATTAGCCCAAAGGTTTCTATGAATACCTTGTTCATTTTGATGATTACTAACCATAAATTATTAAATAAAAAATATAGTAATTGATTTAATGATATTTGATACTGATTCAGATAAATGTTTAATTTGTAGGATTTGATTAAATTACAAGGAGAGAGTTTACATCAAATCACTATCTTCAATAGTTAAGATTTGAATTAAATGGAGGAAGATTAAGGAGAAATCTTCTCCTAATTTTTGATTGGCTATAAAGACTCCTATGAAAAGAAAATATTAATTGAGGAGGAAGATGGAAAATTACTTGAAGCTTTATTATCTCTTAACAGAAAATTGAAGGCTTGATTGAAGATTGTGTGAAGAAGATTAATTGCTTAAGATGGAATTGAAGAAGCAAATTAAAGGTTTAGAAAGGCAAGATTGGAGCTCAATCTCTTCAACGGCTAGTGGAGCTTCCACCATGAAATATTATATTCTCCATGAATAAATAGAAAAAGGAAGAAGGAAGGAAGAGAGAACTTTAAAGAAAGGATTATTCTAAAATCCGCCCAAATGGATATGATAATAGGTAAAAAGATACATTGATATTCGAGAAAGGTGTATTGATATTTGTTAAAGCGTATTAATATCTGTGAGATATGCATTGATAACCAAACTTATTTGAAATTATGTATATATTATCCTCCGCCTAGTGGGTGGAGGTTAGCAAAATCATTTGTTTTAAAATCCACATTATATTTGAAATACTCAATTCACCCCTCGTCTTGGGTTGCTATTTGGACCAACATGTCCTCTTAAAAAGTTAAAATCCCCCAAAAGAAACCAACAATTAGGAACGGTGGGAGTACTATTTTATAAATACAAAAGAGAATGTTAGTATGTTGCTACCTAGGCTAGTTGGATATTTTCGAGTTTTTTTTTTTTGTGATATTCTGAGAGTTATTCTGTCTTCAAAACATCTAAGAAAAAAAAATCAATCAGAATCATGGGAGCCTGGGAGGAGAGACTGAAAGTCTGACATTATGAGTATTAAATATAATCCTCTCATGATTATTAATTTAATTTAGTTTAGAGTTTATCGATTACTTAATTAAATTTAAAATTTTATCAACTGTATCAATCATTGAGGTTGGTGGATTCAAGTCCGATTTGACCACATGAGGGGTCCATATATATATGGACAACATAGCAACGTAAAGTAATGTCTTGAGGAAAATTGTACATGATATACTCATCAGTCACATAATCGATAATGTGACTAGCTAAGTATTTCCCCTTTTTTCGGCTTTGGTGGCTGTTGATGGTGGTGGCTTGTGGTTGTGGGTTCTTGGACGGCGGTGGGTTGCAGAGGCGGCGGTGGTGATTTGGTGTCATGGTTGAAGCTGTTAGAATTAGGGTTTGGGAAAATGACGGCCCATGACATGTTTTGATAATTAATACTCGCTAAGAACATTTTCAGCACTAATAAATATTATCAACATATCCTTGATGGGTATTAATTGTCAAAATATGTCATTGACCGTCATTTTTCCTTAGGGTTTTAGGTGTTTTGATTATTTTGGGTTGGGTTGGTTCCTTACCAACCGTTTGGGATTTTTTTTTTAGGGTTTTCCTCCTGATTTGGGCTCAGCCTATTGGACCTAAATCAATTTCCTCCATGTGGTTTGGAGAAGAAGGTCTTGGGTGGTCAAACTAGTGAACCTAAGCCCCTATTATCTCTGTACTTCATGTTATTAGTTAATAAAATCTATTTTTGCTGAGAAAAACAAAAAAAGTATTTCAGATGTATATATTCTTGTGTCTTGAAGGATATCAATATATCATTCGAAATGCCCAACACTTTTGCTCTCAATTTTTGCATTATTCGCTCCGCGCTCTCAATTATCGCTCTGGCGAATTATAAATAGTGATTTGGAATGTGTTTTAAATACGCTTTTATACATATGTATGTCTGAAAGAGCAATGTGCCCTTTTGTCTTCTTGTCTTTTGTTTATTTGTTTTTAGCATCACATACCCACATGCAGCAGCACATGCCTACTTTCGAACTTCTCCTACTTTTTTTTTGATCCGCAACTTCTCCTACTCTTTCCAGGATATTTGGTCTACAACGAATTAGGGGTTTCTATTTTGTTTTTCTTTTGGCATTAAGTTTAATGTAATATTCCCGGCCGGTAGGCAGTCAGATTGGTCCCAATAATCAATCGAGATGCACGTATGCAATCAGATTTGGCCCCCACAATTAATCGAGGTGCACGTAAATCGGCCTAAACACCTAAGTTATCAAAAGTTTAACGCAATGAGTACTAGGTTAGCTTAATGGTGGGGTAAGTTCAGAATCTCAGATCCCCTCTCCTAATAGTGTGGCTAGGGGAAGACTTCTGTGCAGTTCAAATTATGGACTATATTATTAGGAAATGTAAGCTCACCACTGTCCCCACTTTATGTCTAGTCCAAACTATATTTTTTCAAACTATATTTTTTCTAATAAGTATTTTGAGTAGATTGTTTAATAAAACAATTTGTTTGGTCTTATAAACAAATTTTTTTTTCAATTTGTATTTATAACTTTAGTAAGATGAACGACAGTGTAATGATTTTGACAATACACTGTGGAATGTAAATAATATCTCATTTCTTTCTCTCTTTTTGGGGTAAATAATTACTCCCTCTGTCCGGATTTACGGTCCTTTTTGGGGATTCAAACTTTTTAAGGAAACATAATTATTACATGTTTGGACACTTGAATTTCCTCTTTTACCCTTCATTATTATGGAGTAAATTTGATGGAGTAAAAATTTTCCTTTTTGAAAACAGTTAATTAGGCACCAAAATAGGGGAAAAAAACAAAGTCAAATTTGTACTCCTAACCAAAAGACATGCATAAGAAAAGAAGCGGGTAATTTTGGAATTCAAAATCTTCCTTAAATTAAAATTCCCTCCTAAAGCTCTTTCTAATAAAGGCAACCTGTTTTTATTTTCAGGAAAAATTCTTTACCAAATCTTCTAACAACCCCCCCCCCCCCCCTCTCTCTCTCTCCAACTTAACCTTTACTAGAACTTAACCTTTACTAGAAAATCTAAACTCTACTCCTCCTCTAAATTTCTATCCACAGCTAATGGATTGTACTTTTGGTCAAAATTCTCACTTTCATGGTAGACCAAACCACAACCTTACAAATGAACAAAGAAGAAATTTTTCAGGCTCTTTTTCTCCCAACTGTTGATGGAAAATTGACAAGGGGTTGTGTGCTAGAAGTTGCTGCAATGTTCTCTGTCTCCAACAAAACAATACATCGAATTTGGAGCATAGCAAAAATTTGTGAAGCCCATGGTTTGATGAATGATGTATCAAGCAAAAAGCGTAGAAGAGTTGGCCGGAAGCGTAAAATTGGAAATTTGTTAATCATTACCCATCTAGTTTAGAAGTGGGACAATTATTTTGGAATGGCAAAAAGTGCAAAATGGGACAATTAAATTAGGACGGAGGGAGTATCTCATTTCGGTACGTACTTACATGTTATAAATCATTAGGAAGAAAAATCAAAATATGGGAACCAAAGAAATGAAGGGATGGACAACATAATAGCCAATAGGACCTGTTGTAGATCCACAATCCAGAACCCCACTGTCCAGACCATGACTTATTAACCAGAGGAAAGCCTTTTTCTGGTGGGCTGTAACTTTAGTTCCACATTTTACCCACTTTTAATAGGTAGTTTCACTTTGATTATTTAAATTTTATGTATGAATTAATTTGCAGGAGACCGTGCAAATATTGAACTCAGTTCAATCGGATGTTGATATGCAATTCGTTCAAAACACCAATTCTGTTCAATCTCGTTTTATCGATATTCAATTGAATTGGATTTTTTTTCTAATCTTCTAACGAATTAATTTCCACAAAATGACAGATTCTGATCACTGGTATTAAACTCGCAAATTCTCTTTACTGAAAGTTGGTAAAAGTTCACCTTCACATTTGGTAAGGGTGAACAAGTTACACTCGATCGTTTCCTTCAGGTGGAAATAAACTGATAAAATCATTGGTTTTAACGGGCAGTGATGTGGTAGGTAACACCCATAGATTTAAATCCCTCGCTACGTCACGTATCGGTGTATCAATTGCTCTGTAATGGTTTTTCGGCCCTCCAATACCGCTACACACAGGTATACTATTGCTCTCAAAACTCACACCCATATCGGCTAATTCCCGATATGTATCGCTTTGGATCTGATTTTTAGCCGACTTCATGGTCTCTACGTGACTGCTACAACCGCTTCAAGTGCTCTGACGCCAAGAATATTTTTACTAAATCCACTATCGCCACACTCGATTCCCGCTACGTGTCATTTGATACTACCGCAACCCTATGCAGTCTGCTACCACTGTTTAAGACACCAGGAAAAAAATATTGAATGAGTACTCGGACACAGCCTTCAGTGGTGGGCTATAACCATATGCATTTACTATCTGATAGGGCCACCTATTCACTATATCATATTAGGACCAATCTACCTTTTATGATATGGTGCGCATTCAATAATGAGACTTGAACTGTGGACATAGTAATTGGTCCGTGGACATTACTACATAACCCCTTTCTCTTTCAATACTTGCAAAATCTTTTGAAAGCAGCAGCAGCTTCATCATCCACGAAAAGAATCGATAAAGAAATTAGATGTGTCTTGTCTTGTCATATCTAATTACTGTACTACATATAGCCGTACAAAACATATTAAGAGTTAACACGGTCGGCCTAAGAGTTTTTAGTGTCCAAGGCCTAATAAAAAAAAAAGCGTGCCCTTACTTTAGTTAGTTAAAGTGAACTGATTGCCATCGATTTGCCTTGGCATGTACCACTATTCTTCGAGTTTTGTGGTGCTCGTCGATCTTCTTCTCTTGATTTCGCCAAGATCATCAAGTTTTTCGGGTGAGTTTGGGGAGAAACGATTTTTGGGAGGTGTTATTCGGTAGTTTAGGGGAACTGATTTTGGAAGTTTAGTGGATTGAGCACTTGAGTTGATAGGATGGTAGGTTGGGCTAACTCTTTACCGCTAATTGGACTTTTTTTTTTTCAATTTATTAGGCTTAAAAAGAGTACTACTCAAACCCAAATAGTGAAAATATTGAAGTGTTCCTAAAAATTAGAATTTTTGGGATGCCCAAGGCCCAGGCCTATTGGGCCTTGGGGTTGGGCCAGCCTGAGAGTTAACATGATGACCATCCTAACAAGCATCATCTGCTTTAATTTATTTTGTGGAACGACAGAAGATTTACACGAGAAGTCACCCCTCTTCTAACATCATTTACAGACATTGCAAGTTCAGAATTCATCTCCTTACAAACTACGCATAAACAAAGAAAACAAAATCCCAACTCACTCTCTCTCTCTCTCTCTCTCTCTCTCTCTACATATCTTTTTCACCAAAGTACTAAAACATCTGAACTGTTTACAAGTCAAAAACATGCTGCTAACAAAATTTACTCATTTTCTGCATCAAAATCTCCCCTTCGCCAGCAAGCTCTCCCAGTTTGCAAGTTAAAGAAAGTCTCTGTGGCATTACAAATGTCAAGAAATAACATGTCATTTGACAAACAGGCGGGTGATGTGAAGATAAAGAGCTTACCTCCATTAGCAGGCAACATGAAGATGTTGGCCAAGGTAGACGAGGTGCCATGTTAGATGCATAAGCGTTAGGATATTTAGAAAAGATGAATATGCGTTTAGTTTCTTCAGCCTCTCACTAAGTTCAACAATTTGAGCCCTTGCTGCCACCTGCTCTAGTTCTTCTGGCCTTAGAGGAGGAGCCGATGTGGCGTCTGCACCACGGGCTGGTATGGCTGCAGAGTCAGCAGTAGGGTCAGCCGCTGATTTACTGCTAGGTTCAGAGATAGAAGTCTCTCTTCCTCGCCCACCCTTGGAAAAAGGAGTCGTCGAGGTGGCGTCTGCACCACGGGCCGGTCTGCCTGCAGAGTCAGCAGTAGGGTCAGCCGCTGCTTTGCTGATAGGTTCAGAGATTGATCTCTTTCTTCCTTGCCCTTCCTCTTTTTCCAACTTTGTCCTCTCAAACATCACCTGTAAACAAAGAAATACATTTGACCCCAGTTTTCAATCTGAAATCACCATGTTAAAAGTGGAGCTCGTAGCATTTAGAATATGCACTCATTATCCACCTGTTGTGACTAACCACATATTCCGAGTATTATCTACCTCCATCAACAGGATCTTGCATTTGAAAGCAATAACAGAAGTGACAATAATGTTCTGCAGGAAATAGTGTCACATTGTGCGTAGAAGGAATAAAATATGCACACACTTAATATCCCTGTAAAAAGACCTTCAAAGACTACTGATTCTACATTTAAGATTTTGCCTTCGACACAGAGATGAAACCTGAACTAAAGAGTCTGGTGAACAATTCAACACTAGAGTACCAAAAAGTTCAAATCTTGCACGTAATCTAAAAAACAAGAAACTGAAACCTGAATTCAAATCCCGTGGCAGATTGTGGCTTAAGTCATGGTCCATCACAAATAATTACAAGATTCCAAAACCTAACTTCAAATCTTGTAACAGTTTGCGGCTTAAGTCATGGACTCGAGGTTCATTGCGCAAGAATTACGAAATTAATTTGCATCTTCTATGAAGAAAGTGAGCCAAACAGAGAATGATATCATTAACACCTACTAGTTATTAAAGCCATGAAGGCACTCCACAAGGTCAGGTCAGAGTTCTATGTGTGCTATGGCTTGGTTGTATACCTAGAGCACATCTTTAGAGTTATAAGCCAAACTGTCTTGCGGCTCTTGCCTATATTTTGCTATTGGGAGACTACTTCTGTAATCCACTACAAACGTATTTAGTTTCCCATCCGTATCATTAGCAGTCGAACAAAGATAAAGGGAATCCCTCGGTTGATGATTGCTGAAAGTCTTTATCTGGTTCATTTGACTAGAAGCAAATTTGGAATTCCCTCTTCAACAGTCTCCCAATAGGTGCATGACCTCAAAGTTGTATCTATAGACAGTAGGGAAGTTCTGAATCCAAATTCACCTACAATGAGCCAAAACTAATGATACGGGAAGTACATGCTTATACAGGCCGTCTTAGCACCAATTAAAGCACAAAATTACAAATGATCAAGCAATGGCTTTCTACTCTCAGATGAGCTGACAGTCTCCAGTCTTAACTCACCAATTACCACCTCCTAGAAACATAATCCAGGGTTAACTGTTCGTTTGTCTCCCTTTCCTACCCCACTAGATTTGTCTGGGGTTTACAGGTTGATTTCTTTGTATTCTTTCCTATTCACTACACCGCATAACAAGTTACGAACTTGAGCCTATGAAAATTAGGTGCAGCAGCTAACAAACAAACATCTTAGAAAATACTTCCCAAGGCGAAAATAGAAAAGGTCCCAAGGTGGTGATCTTACCACTGCAACTGAAAAACCAAAGACTAGCATATCATTCATAGACCTGACCTAATAAGTTATCCCCAATTTGGTGCTGGTATGGTCACCCAATGCCCCATATTTGAATGAGCCATAACCAACAAAGGGCATCTTACATCACTTAAATTCAGGCAATTTCGCAGTAAGCCTTTGATTCTTTTGCTTTACCAATCTATGGCTGACATTCTCAAATGCCATGTGTAACTACATTCTCGTCATAAGGCCGATGAACAAGGTAAACAAGCCGAACGAAATGACCAAATATTGTTCAAGCTTTGACTTGAAAACTTAACAGAGCTTTAAAAATATGTCCAAAGTAGATTATCGAGCTGAGTAGTAAATTACTCGAGATTGATTTGAGTGCTTAACGAGGTCAAATATTTGAGTTTTGTCTGTGTAGAACCCTCTCTTAAACAAGCTATTTGAAGACTTGAGTCGAGCTCAAGCAGTTTAGCTCATTTAACAACTCTACTAAATATCAGGATATAACTTTGATCGAAATCACAAACACAAAGTACCTTGGTGGCTCGAGGCTCCAAGTAAAGTAAATTGAACAAAATCATCGACAGAGATACCAAAAGATTATACCCCAGTAACACCTCAACGCCCACGTAATTCGCCAACATTCTCTTCCTGTGGCTCAACAAGTGCGCAAACAAAGCCAAGGCCACATAATAAGCCATGGTCCTGAAATAGACTGAGTATATCTTACTCTGCACCACCCCGAACTGTTGCCTGTCCATAGCCCCCGCCAGCACGTAGCTCGAAACAAAAGTAACCCACAAGCACATCCCGTACGCCGCTGCGAACCCCAGCAAATGCACCACTCCCGCCGCCGGCTCCACCGCCCTCGGCGACACCACGTACACCAACACGTCGTACCCCACCTCTCTGCCTCGGCGTAGAATCTCATACAAATCCTTTTCTCCCTCTTCCATAACATCCTTCGCGGTAGCTGCCGCCTGTTCCGCCGTCTCCTTGGCCTTCTCCTTCCCGGACTCGATTGTTGCGGCCACATTTCTCTCCGCGTCCTTCCCCATCATCTTCGACGTGTCTAAAACCGTTTTCGCCCCCTCTTTAGCTCTCCCTGCCACCTCCTCCGCGCATTCTTGCACATTTTCGGCCTTTTCGCGTACCCTCTCCTTTGCTTTCTGGGTCGCCTCCGACAGCCTCTCTCTCAATTCTTGTGCCTTTTCCGAAACCTTTTCTTTCGCTTTCTGGGACACATCTCCAACCGCCTCTTTCGCTTCTTGGGCTTTTTCGAAAACCACCTCTTTCCCATCTTGTGCTTTTTCCGAAACCACCTCTTTCGCTTTCTGGGTCACATCTCTAGCCACCTCTTTCGCTTCCTGTGCTTTTTTCGTAACCGTCTCTTTAGCTCTCTCAGTCGCATCTCCGACCGCCTCTTTCACCTCCCAGGCTCTCTCCGAAGCCCTCTCTTTCCCTTTCTCCAACGCCTCTCTAACGACATCTTTCGCTTCATCTTTCACCTCACCAGCTTTACTCAAAACCTCGCCGGTTTTACGTTCCACCGAATCTTTCGCTTTGATTAAAGCTTCAAAAGCAGCCTCCTTCGCGCGTTCTTCGACCTCTATCACTTTGTCCCTGCACCTATCCAAGGCTCCTTGGACCTTCTGTCTCGAATCCTCAACTGCAGCAGCACCCTTCGTTGTTGCCGTTGGTAACTCGTCTTTGGCCGAAGGAACGTAGCATTTGCCTTCGAGCAGTACCGGAGAGATGTGGCATTCTTGTGGCGAGATGGAGACCTTGGTGTTTCCATCTTCTTTGTCGAATTCAACTATTAATTTCTGATGCCCAGTTTTGGCAATAAAGTCTTGGGTTGGTGGGTTTGGGTGTGTTTCCGGGAGAGGTGGAGACCATAACCCTGCTGTTACCAGTGAGCTCAGAACCAGAAACAGAGCCACAACGTTCATCATCTCTCTCTCTTTCTCTGTTAGGAGGTTTGAGGTATGGGAAGTTGGTTTATGAAATGTGTTTTGATTTTGGAGGAGTTGTCGGTTGAGAAAACAGGAAGTTGACACGTGTGCAGATAGGGGAGGACACGTGGGAAGCTGGCATGCTAAGGTAGTGCTACTGTTTTTTCGACAAGATTCACGAACCGTGACCCTGGAGTTTTACAAGTGTCGTGCGTTTTGTCCTTTGTTGTTTCTTCGGTCCAGTCTGTTAGAAGAAGCTTTGGGGACAAAACGGAAGAAGCGGAAGAAGCTTGGATGAGAAGTCTGCTAGAAGCCACCCGGGCCACAAATAAAGAGGTCCAGTCTGTTTTGTAGTTGATATGCCATCCGACCTTTGTAGTTGATATGCCATCCGACCGGCGTGGGCTAGTAAATGCCGGTAAACGGCGATGGGGAAACTGGTGGGAGATGAATGGATGACGGTGAGATGCTCACGAGTTTCTCTGGTGAAGGAGTTGAATGGGTCCTGAGTTAGAAAATAAGTGCGAAGGAAAGGAAAAGGCCGAAGGAAAGTTGGTGAAAGTATTTGGAGCCAAAATAATTAGTGAGAGCTCCTCGTGTCATTCGGCATTTGGAACCTCACTTATCATCCGGGCTCCAAATGGTTTGACCAATTTTCCTTCGGCCTTCCCTTTCCTTCGCACTCATTTTCTAACTCAAGACCCGTTCGACTACTTCACCTGAGAAACTCGAGAGCATGTCACCGTCATCCATATCTCTCCCAGCCATTTGTTTCCCCATTGCCGTTACCGGCATTTACTCGCTCATGCCCGTCGGATGGCATCTCAACTACCAAACAGAGGTGGCTCCAATAACAAACCAGACTGGGCCTCTTTATTTGTGGCTCGGGTGGTGGCTTCTGGCAGACTTCCCATCAAAGCGCTTCTTCTGTTTCATCCCCATGAAGATGAACACATGAATAGTAGGGGTGCTGGCAATCTGCGTCTTTGATTGCACGTGCAAGATCTGATTCGCCACTATAGTCCTGATAGATATACTCCTTTTATTGGAGACTTAGCTGGCAGGGCAAGTTGCGGAAGATGTTTCTAGCTAGCTCTTTGGGGTCTTCTAAGGTCCATAGGGTGGATGCCGTTGGCTTTCGTGGTGGCATTGGGCTCTATGGTGTGAAAGTATTGAGAAAAATGAGAGAAATATCTTGTTTGGTTCTCATTTTTTAAAGTTATTTTTGATGTAATGAATGGTAATGAGTGGAGAAAGACAAAGAGAAAAAGATATTGAGAAACGTGTAGAAAGAAAAATGAGATGAGATGGGAACCAAACAAGAGGTGATTGTATTGAATTCGATAATGAAAGTATACAATGTGACCTCTATTTATATAAGAGAGAGAGCCTAACTATGGAAAGAAAATCATCTTAATCACGAACAATACAATCGGAATCAATTACAATCAAAATGAAATCAAGGGGATCAAGGAAATCATATCATATCGGGACTTGATTACAATATTATATGATTATGATATAATCTAACGTTCTCCCCCCCCCCCCCGCAAGGTGGTAGTGCAGATGCCAGCTTGAGGTTGTACACTAAATCAAGAAAAAGTCCAGGAGGAGGAGCCTTCGTGAAGATGTCCGCGGTCTAGTTAGCTGAGGAAACTGACAAAAGACAAATGCTACCTCAGACAACATGTTGTCGAATGAAGTGACAATCAAGCTCAATATGTTTGGTGCGATCATGAAACACATCATTGCGAGCAATTTGAATAGCACTCTGATTATCACAACAAAGTGTAGTGGCAGTTGAATGAATAACACTCATATCAGTGAGGAGCCATCGAAGCCATATCAACTCCTAAGTAGAGTCAGCAATAGCACGATACTCTGCCTCAGTACTTGAGTGACAAACAAAAGATTGCTTCTTACTTCACCAAAAGATGAGAAAGTCACCAAAAAAGAAGCAGTAGCCTGTGGTAGATCGATGATCAGTGGGGTCACCAGCCCAATCAGCATCAGAATATGCACATAACTCACGAGAAGAATGTGCTGAATAGTAGAGGCCATGAAATAGGGTGCCTTTGACATAGCAAGAAGCATACATGAACTAGCTAACTATGTGAACAACATAGGCAATGTCAGGTTGGGTGACAATAAGATACACAAGACTTCCAACCAATTGGCGATAATGAATGGCATCAGGAAGTGGCAAACCATCCAAAGGAGTGAGCTGAGTGGTCAGCTCAAGTGGGGCGGATGTAGTCTTGTTGTCGGTGATACCAGCACGACTAAGAAGATCAGAAGCATACTTAGCCTGAGTGAGATAGTAGCCATCGGATGTAGATAAGATCTCAAGACCTAAAATGTAGCTCACCGTACCTAGATCCTTCATCTGAAATTGCTTGTTGAGAAAGGCTTTAAGATAAAAAAAATACCAACATTATCAATGCCAGTAATAATCATGTCATCAACATAGAGAAGAAGAAAAATAATACCACGTGCAAACTTCTGGATAAAAAGTGCAGAATCATACTGGTTAGAAGAAAATCCAAAATTCTGAATAGTGGTATTGAATTTGGCAAACCAGGCATGTGGAGCTTGCTTAAGACCATAAAGAGCGCGATTAAGTTTACACACTTTGTTTGGAGGATGATTATACCCAGGTGGGGGTCGCATATAAACTTCCTCGATAAGATCAACATTGAGAAAGGCATTCTTGACGTCCATTTGATTTAGACTCCACTTGCGCACGGCAGCAACCGTAAGTAATTAAACTCTTAACAGAAGTGAGACAAACAACTGGCGCAAAAGTTTCCTCAAAATCAATACCATACTCTTGAGCAAAACCCTTTGCAACCAGACGAGTTTTGTAACACTCTATATTGCCATCAGATCGAGTCTTTATCGTGAAAACCCACTTAGAACCAATAGGAGTCTTGCCAGGAGGAAGATCAACAATATCCCAAGTGTGTTTTTTATCCACAGCCTGTAATTCTTCTGTCATTGCTTGCTGCCAAAGAGGGTTAGAACTTGCCTCACGGTAGGAGTGAGGTTCATGCTGAGAAAGGATAGTAGAAGAACAATGATAATCACGAAGATGAGCAAATACTTCCCTTACCTAAGTAGAGCGACAAATTGGTGAAGCATCAGATAGAGGTGGTGCAAAAAGCTCAATAGGAGGATCATCAGATAGACGTGGTGTAGGAAGCGCAATAGGAGGAGAGCTAGGTGATGTAAAGGGCTCAGGCTCGTGAGGAAAGGAGTCAGAAGATGCAGGAGTAGGATCACCAGACAGAATCGGTGCCTCAAGATAGGTCGTATAGGGAAGGTTAGAAGAACCTGTATCAACCTCATCAAGGAATATATCTGTAGAAGGGTCAGTGAAGAAAGGAGAAACAGACACAGCTGGTAAGTGAAATTTGGACATAGAAGAAAACATTTTGTATTTCCAAAAAATGACATGCCAAGAAATGCAAAGACGTTGGGAAGAGGAATCCCAACATTTATATCCTTTATGCTCAATTGAATATCCTAAGAAGCAAAGAGACGTGCACGTGATTCCAACTTTGTACGCTCATGAGATTGTAAGAGAACAAAACAAGCACATCCAAAAACTTTGAGAAGACTATAGTTGGGCAATATACCATATAATCGTTCATAAGGAGATTGATTCCCAATGGTTGGGGATGAGACACGATAAATGGTATAGATAGGGGTAAGAGCAGCTTCCCCCCAAAGTCGCTCAGGACAGGAGGTATCTATAAGATGGGCACAAATAGTATCTAGAATGTGTCTATGCTTACATTCCGCGCGACCATTTTGTTGAAATGTGTCAGGACAAGACCTATGTGTCAAGGTTCCATTTTGGCGAAGAAATTTTAAAAATTCTGTTTCTTTATATTCCATGGCATTATCAGAACGAAAAACTTTGATTGAGCGAGAAAATTAAGTTTGAATCATTTTAGAAAAATCATAATATATCTGTTGTAATTCCGATCTATATTTCATGAGATATAACCATGTAAAACGAGAATAATCATCTACGAAAATAACAAAATATTTAAATCTGCCCATGATGGTGTTCGGTGAAGATCCCCTTCAAGTGGAGATTAAATTCCTGGAAGATTGGTAATGGAGTAGGCGGTGATTTTTGGTTTGTGTGGGTCACAATTCTTTTTCTTTTTTCTTTTTATTTTTCTGGAAACGGCTAGTTTGGTTTTAGTGGAAATGACATGGCTTTGAGGCAGTGGGTGATAGGTTTTACTTCAAGAAAAAAAAAAACAGTGATGGTGGACGGCAAATTGGAAATTGGTGGAGTTGGCTTTGATGATTGGAAAAGCCCGTAGTATTTGAAATCGAGGAGATTATCGGCGGTAATGAATTGGAGATGGGAATTGGTGGCTGCAGAACGATAAGACAATAATTGCAAGACAGTAGGGATGGTGATGAAAAATCAAGTATGGAGCCTCAGCTCGATACCATGTGAAAGTATTGAGAAAAATGAGAGATATTGAATTGAATTCAATAATGAAAGTATACAATGTGACCTCTATTTATACAGGAGAGAACGCCTACTTATGGAAAGAAAATCATTCTAATTGCAATACAATTAGAATCAATTACAATCAAAATGAAATCAAGAGGATTAAGGAAATCATATCATATAATATCATATCGGGACATGATTACGATATAATCTAACATGTGAAATGTGTAACGACCCGGATTTTTGACCTAATTTTTTTTAATACAAATTTATATTGTTAAATTTATAATTCAATAATTAATTAGATTGAATAATTAAAATATATTATTACGTGTACAATTGATATTATTTGCTCTATTGTTTAAGATATATATTTAAACTTTAGATATACAGGAAATTAGGGATTCATATTCATCTCTTATCTTTCCTATCTAAATCCTAACTAGAACTCTATTCAAATTAACTCTCGACTTCTCTCTCTCATCTTATACATATATGCGTCCACATACATTCTCACCTTATACATAAAAACGTCTAGATACATTCTCACCATGTATATACATGCGTCCCCCCCCCCCCGCGCCCAAATGTGCCACTTGTCCCCTATCTTTTTATCGTTATCAGTATCACTCTCCTTCCTCATTCCACCACTTTTACACTTATCCTCTCACCTTCTTGCTATCTTATTCTTTCTTATTATACATACCCACATAAATTTAAAAATTGAACACCAGTATATTATTTCACTCCCAATTCTATTATTGAGTCTAGAATAGAGAGAAAGAGAGAGAGAGAGAGAGAGAGAGAGAGAGAGAGAGACGGATTTCTACATAAAATCCCTCCGTACATCATATTCAGGTTCTCAATCAACCACTACATCACCAAGTATCCACAAACCACCTTCCAATTAGCCCCGAGTCCCCTGCTGCCGCCGCCGTCTTTTTCATTTTACCGAAATCGTCCGCAAACTAATACCCACTCTTTCGGCCGAATTTAAGGTAGAATAATTGCTTCCCTATTTTCTCCTAAGTATTAAATAATTTCTATATGATGAATTTGAAAAGTTATAATGGGATTTGTCATACCCGCGAATCAAACCAGAAGTACTCTATTTTCTGAAAAATTGAAAACCGAAGGCTACTGAAGCATGCACGTTTTTCTTTTAAAGTGAGATATTATGATATTACAGTTTGCCCCCCTGAATATACTTTAATTCTCAATTTGAACCTAAACTATGTGGTTGATTTATTTTTAGTAGAATAAGCGCATGCTATAATTAATTAATTTACTTGTTCAACGAATCTTAAGGGCATCAGTCCAATCATAAAATATTATGTGTTTACTTACTCGCACAATATTATTTGATATGTACTTTTTATCTCCTTGAAATGTATTGTGTTATGAATCAAGCTGTTATTGATTGTATCATGTTGTTCGTGTTGGAATGGGCTTGGGTTCATGGGTGGTTTCAAGTAGTGAACAAGTAGACGTGGTTAAGTAAAAGATAAAATGGTAAAGTTGATTAAGGATGTTGAGTGCCGGTAAAGGACCCTGGTACGGTAAAGTACATTTAGTTGAGTTGGGGAACGGTAAACGACCCCGAGTACGATAAAGTACTCAGAGTGTGTGGAGGACGGTAAAGGACTCCGGGTACAGTATTTGGGATACGGTAAAGGATCCTAAATACGGTACAGTACCCAGTGTGTGTGTGGAGGACGGTAAAGGACTCCGGGTACAGTATTTGGGATACGGTAAATGATCCTAAATACGGTACAGTACCCAGTGTGTGTGTGGAGGACGGTAAAGGACTCCGGGTATAGTATTTTGGAAAACGGTAAAGGATCCTTGAATACGGTATAGTACCCAGTGTGTAGATTAGGGGTATGGTAAAGTACCCAGTGTGTAGAGTTGTAAGACGGTAAAGGATCCTGACAATGAGATAGTACGACCGCTAATGCTGAGTTGTCATGGTGAGCTGTTCCTTTATTATGGTTGTAAGCGAATCCAGACTGAATACATAATTTAGTAGTATTCGCTTAGAACCCTCGTGCAGGACAATTAAAGGGAAAGTTATTCCATGGGACGGTCAAAGTTAGTGGATATGAGAGGAAAGGACCTTGTGGAAAAGATCCTTAGATTTTATGTAAGATAATGGATAGTAAAGAAAATGGTGATGTGTTATTATTATGTACCTCCTATGAATTGATATATTGTTGATCTACTAAATATAGAGTAAGGGATTGGTAGGATTGGGATTATTCTACCGGGTGAATTATCACTCACGGATATGTTTGTATCCTGGTAAATCGTTTGCTTCGGCGATCAATTTGCCATAGGGTGCAGGGTTCAATAATAGAGCTATTTGACACAGAAAGAATACCAAGAGCGGAGACCAAGTATGCTTGAGATCTGAATTAAGACTAGAGTTGCTCTGAAGATATTTAAATAAAATGTCAGATTCTTTTTGTTGTATTTTTTTTTAATGTACATTTTGTATAACGACAAATAGGGGCTTAGTAGTTTATAAAATTCAGTGTATTTTAGGGTTAATGCTTTCGAAATTCCTTGAAAAATCGGGGTATTACAAAATGAAAATTAGGTGCCGATTGACTTCATTCTGGATCACCCCCAAGCTGTTCATGGCCTTGTTTGTTTTTTGGTATCTATGCTTCTTCCAATCCCTGTAACCATCGTTTTACTTTTAAATTTGTTAGCCCAAAGGTTTCTATAGAATGCCTTATTGACTTTGATGATAACAAAATATATTGGAATTGAAATATAATTAATATTGTGATATTTGGTACTCATTTGAATACATGTTTATTTTGTAGGATTTGGTCGAAATACACTGGAAAAATTGCCACACTAAATCACTATCTTCAATAGCCAAGATAAATTGAAAGGAGAAAGATTAAGGACAAATCTTCTCCTAACTTAATTGGCTAGAGATTGATTCAAATGGATGGAATTATTGGTCGCGTGATTTTATATTTCCAACGGCTAATGGAACTTCTCAAGTTACAAATAGCTTGCATTTCAGTGGCAAAGAAATGGAAACTAGACAGTAGTAATTGATTGGCTACATTTTTGTTGACTAGAAGAATTATCTCTAACGGCTAAATGATGGGAACAAGTCAAGTGGAATAGGGCTACCTAAATGGGTTCCTAACGGCTAGTGTGGAAAAGGACGGAATTGTGTAATTGATTTCCAAATATGAAGTGGTGCTTCCACGTTCATTGGTTCAAGGATATATACAAGGCCAAGGAAGATTAAAGGGATGCAGAGGAGAGCTTCACGAAAAATACTCCAAGGCACATACTGATTAAATCTCTCAATACTCAATTCTTTATCTTGATATCTATACACTTGTGTGAGAGTGTTAAGTTTGATCTCTATTGTAAAAGGGATTGTACACTCTTATTCATGCTCTTGTGAGTGATTACTTTTTGTGAATGGTTTTGGAGAGAAAATCACTTGGTGGTTAGGTGTTACTAGCACCAGAGTCAAAACTAGTTGGGTTAAGTGTGACTAGCACCAGAGTCAAAATTAGTCAGAGCAATTGGAGATAGATTGCTCGTTGTAAAGGTTGTCTAGCACCCGCGAAGCTAGAAAGATTGTAACTATCGGAGATAGTGTAGCAAATCCTGAGTTGGACACTTGGAGAGTTGACTAGGCCATGAAGTTGCAGACCGAACCACTATAAATCCTTGCGTTCGATTCTCTCTTCCCTACTCTCTTTACTTTCTACTTTGCATATCTATATTGCATATATGAACTGAGATTTGTTTGAAAATAGGATTGTGGTATATCTTGCATAATTAACAAATTAGTTTTAAAATTCCGCATTATAATTGAGATATCCAATTCCCCCGGGTTTGCTATTTGGACCAACAAAATCATTTACGTACACTCTTTTTATCTACAAATAATTCTCTCCCATGGGCCATGGCTGCTAGTAGGGGAAAAATTCGATAGATTCAGGGGTAGAGCTTCTCACAATAATGGACGTCAGTCTCGATGATTTGGGGTTTTCTGGTCCATCTTATACTTGGTCTAATTGCCGCAAAAATAGTTGAGAGCTTATTCTAGAACTATAAAGGTTTTGTTTCCCCATGCGGGTCTAGTGCACTTACCTCATGCTCATTCGGACCACTTAACCCCGCGTAGATACTCCCTATTCCGCCATCACCATACTCCAAAGAAGAAGAAAAAAAATTTGTTTTGAGCACATTTGGCTTTCTCATCCCCACCATATTCCTTTTATCAAGAACCTCTGGAATAGTCTCCCACATGACTTGTGCTTTTCGGGGATGTTTTAATTACAGGAGTTTAGGCTCATTACAAAAATGGAATGTAACGTGTTTGGGGGAGGTTAGTGCACTGAATTTGCCCTTTTAACGTGTTTTGGTAATCTCTTTCATAAAAAACGTCTAGCCCGACTTTAAGGTATCTAGAAAACTCTACCATATCGTTCTTCAGATTTTTTACTATAATTGGAACAAGATCTATCATATCGTATGAATATCAAACTATTCTTTAGCAAGAAGTTCAGTTTTGGGCCCTCAAATTTTGTATAACATGGTTCAAATTTCGTATAATATGGTAAAGTGATGGTGATCATAATACTCAGTTCTTCCACCACTCGGTACTTCAACATTCTTGGCATAATCATATTTTAGCTATTCGAGACGCTGATGATAATCGGCTATATGATATGACTCTTATTCAAATGCATATTTTAAGGTCGAACGTCAGAAACGACAGATCTATAGACCAAATGCAACTTACACTTTCACATACACAAGCAGGCTAAGTACACATAGTTGTGCAGCAGATGTAGAATCTACACCTTATATGAGTGTGAGTATGCTAATGCTTTGGTGACTATGTCTAAGTAACAGATTTTGAGTACCATATGATGTGTCACCATTGTATTAGTTGAATGTGTCCCATTTGCCATGTAGTAGAGTACATTCTATTAATACAATAGTGACACCTCACCTGGTACCCAAAATATAGTATCCAAACATGATCACTATAGCATTTTTTTATTTTTTTTTTGACCAAAGATAAACTGCATATATAGATATACAAAATAAACATTACAAGTGCGATACAGCCGCCTTAGCTTTTTTATGGGCAACCGTAACCGCTGATACGCACCTAAGATTGCTTGATCGTGGTGCGTAAGCCTGTTGGTTATAAGTCTTTTTAGCTTTTAATTGTCGTTTTTAGTCAATATTACTCGTAAGGTAGTTTATTGAGTGTTTCAGGCAAAACGCCCTTAAAAGGCGTGTTTTGAGTGAAAAGTCAACTCCCAAGTTAATTCAAGAATTATCGCCCGGTGAAACTTGTGCCAAAGCGACCAAAGAACGAAGGCGAGGAGCATCGGGCAAGCCAACGGTCGTCGGGTGTAACATCCTTTTTAATTGAGGTGCTTAAATGTTATATTTAATAACTTAAGGGCTAAAGTGCATTTTTTTTTAAAAGTGTGGTGCATGTGTGCCGTGTGTTTTGTTTGGTGAGGTGTGTGTGTGATTCATTAAAATTAAAAGAGGAGGAGTTGTGTATACGTTAGAGAGAGAGAGAGAGAGAGAGAGAGCAGCGTGGAGAAGAGGAGGAAGAAGAAGGAGAAAAGAAGAAGAAAATTAGGGTTAGGTTGATTGAAGCTCAGCTAGGTAATCTTCATCTTCTTAGATGCTGAATTTCATGTTTTTCATGTTAGGTTCCATGTTCTACATCTAGTATACACTTGATTGAAGTAATTAGAGATGAATTGAATCCATGGGAGAGGGTTTTTGAGGTTGGAGTTGAGTTTTATTCCAAAAAATTCGTGTATCACATAGTTAGGCAAAACTGTGATTGAGCAGAGTTGAATCTGTCCTGTTTTTGACAAATTTATTCAAGGTACCTAGGAACCTTCTAAATTCTTGAAATAAATCCTGAATGTTCATCTGTGAGTCTATTGTATCGTGCTAAATTTTTAGAAAATAACTCGAAGTATTTTGGCCTATAAAATTCATGGACTGAACTGGTGTCTGATTCGCGTCTGTGCAGACAGCACAGACACGTGTTGGGAAAACGGGCATAACTTCTTGCTCGGGTATTGGTTTTACGCACCGTTTCTTGATTCCGAAACTAGACTCGTATATCTTTCTGAATATGTATGGATTGTGCCATGAATCTTTCTAGATTATAGCAGTTCTTGAGTTAAAGTTTAGGTTTTGAGAAGTTTTGGGATTCTGGACAGCTTTTAATTTGTGTTCCTCGTGAAATTCCTCAAGTTTAAGCATGCTGGGTGAACATGGGTGAATATGAGTCTTAAACATTGTTCAATTGGTGATGTTTTGTTGTTGGAATTATTGGAAAATATTGAGTATGTGATTTTTAATGAGCATTCGATCGCGGACTGTTCTGTTGGAACTGTGATTTCTGTTTTAGATGTGTAACTTCATTTGAACGTATATTGGTCATTCGGACTCCAATTAGGGCAAATTTTATATTGAGATTGATGTTCTGAGAGTGTATGTTCTAATGGTTATAGTCTCGAAGTCTAATCCTTAACCAATAGAATGCTATAGTCAGAATTCGATCAATGGTTCTGCTAGAAAGTGTGTGTTTGTGAGATTTTTGGCTTTGAGGTACAAATTGGTAAATTTACTTCTTTGCTTTTGGAATTAAACTTTGAGCTCATATGTGCGGAATATTTGTTAGGTTCGGAGACAACGACGAGTACCGCAGCTCCACGTAGGGAGTGACTGCATTGGTTTTCTTTTTGTTGGAGACCGAGGTGAGTGTTCGATTCATAGATGTTCTTCAATTGGATTGAATTTGTGATATTGCACTGTGACTTTGTGTCGGTGGGCAACAACGGCCAACGGCCGGACTTTGTGTCGTGCCTTTGACTTTGTGTCGATTCAATGGCATATGCCAAAATTAAGACTTTGTGTCGAGCTAGTGACTTTGTGTCGGATTAAAGACTTTGTGTCGATTATTTGCTTAATGCTTAATTAATGATGAACTTTGATTTATTGTCTATATTGAACAACATCCATGTCTCATATACACTCCTGGAACTCGTTTGGGGTTCCAGTTTTGCAGGTATAGGTCGGTGTCCACTACAGGTCACATTTTGCATTTTTGTGACTCGCTTGAGAAGTGCGTGGTTGAGGCCTGAGAGAATCTTTGTCTCCTGGCCCGTAGATGATTTTTGCTTAGTTTAGTTTTGGATATTAGTTGGTTATGTAAAGTTTATTTCTTGACAGACTTCCGCTGTAGTTTGTAAATGACAATCATTTTTGAGATGTAAATAAAATGTGGCTGTTAAACTTCAATATTTAGTTATTCTTGGAATTGCTAGTAGCTGGTTGTTGTTTGGCTGTTGTCACGTGTCGTATCGGGATAGGCCGATGAGGTGCTATTCCGGAACGGGGCGTGACAGTTTTGGTATCAGAGCCTAGAATTATCTAGATTCTGAGTGTCGTTGAGCGAGTTGTGGTCTAGTAGTGGACTATAGGAAGTTGTTCCTTTTTGTTGAGTCGAGTTTAGTGTTAGTATATCTAACATGATGAAAATAGTATATATTGTTGCTGTTGTTTAATTGAATTGTAACAGGGAAATGGAAAATCAAGAAGGGGAAGCATCTTCTCATCCAGGGCAAGGTGATGCGACTGGTGGGGTTGCACCGATAGGAGTTCAGGCTGGGGCCAGAGACATAGAAAGGCTTTTGGCGGCTATAGCACAGTATGTTGAACGACAAGCTGGAACTCCAGTTAATCAGAATGTCGGATTGCTAGAGAAATTCAAGAAGCTTTATCCAACGGAGTTTGAGGGTACTTTCAAACCTCAAGAGGCAGAGGATTGGCTGAAAACGGTGGAGAGGGTTCTAACAGCTATGGGAGTTACTGACGAACAGAAGGTGACCTTAGCAACTTTTACCTTTAAAGGGCAAGCTTTAATATGGTGGGAGGCAAGTCAGAGGTTGCTCTCAGCCCCATTACCCAATGTTCAGCCACCTGTGCCACAAGTGATTACATGGGCGAGATTTGTGAAGGCCTTTAATGATAAATATTGTCCTGAGATGTATCGTTTTGCACAAGAAGCAGAATTTATCAATCTTAAGCAAGGGAGTATGTCGGTGGCCGAATATGATGCCAAGTTTAATGCTCTTTCAGCTTATGCTACAGATATGGTGGATACTGAGGAAAAGAAGGGCAGACGGTTTAGAAAGGGGCTGGAGGATAATGTTCGAACTAGAATAACGGCTTATAAAGAAAAAGATTATGCTGATTTGGTTGACATGGCAAACAAGGTTGGCAAAGATGTTGAAGAAATGTTTGAAAGGCGGGAACAGACTAAGAGGAGCAAAATTGCAGCCAGTCAAGTTAGGCAAGCAAGCAAATCTGGTGGTGACTACAAGGGTGGAAGCAAATTTCAACATTTGAAGGGGCAAAGTGATTTCAAACAACAAAGTGGACAAGGGCGAGAGGTGAGTAAGCAAAGCGTGAATAGGGAAGGTTCATTCAAGGCTTTTCTGCTATTGCGTTACCCATGACAAAATTGACAAGGAAGGATGTAAGATTTATTTGGTCCGAAGAATGTGAAAATAGTTTTCAGGAGTTAAAGACTCGATTGGTAACAGCGCCAGTGTTGACTATACCGAAGGGTAACGAGGATTTGGTGATATACAGTGACGCTTCTCATCAGGGTCTTGGCTGTGTTCTGATGCAACGGGGTAAAGTTATTGCGTTTGCGTCGAGACAACTGAAAAATCACGAGCGTAACTATCCTACTCATGACTTAGAGCTGGCGGCGGTGGTTTTTGCTTTAAAATTGTGGAGGCATTACTTGTATGGGGTGACTTGTGAAATTTACACAGACCACCAGAGTTTGAAATGTTTGTTTACGCAGAAGGATTTGAATTTGAGACAAAGGCAGTGGATGGAGTTAATCAAAGATTATGACTGTTCTATACACTATCATCCGGGGAAAGCCAATATGGTTGCTGATGCTCTGAGTCGGAAGACAGCTGGGAGGTTGGCTTGTGTTCAATGTACACGCGTTGATATCTTTACTGAGTTGGCTATGATGGGAGTAAAGCTGGCTTTGACAAGAACTGATGCTTTGATAGCTCAAATTAGAGTGAGGCCTGTGTTGATTGATCACATTCAAGAGACGCAATATGAGGATCGAAGGTTGAGGGGATTCAGAGATCAGGTGAGAAAGGGGAAACGAAAGGATTTCACGATTCGGGATGATGGAGTGTTAATGTACGGGAATCGGTTGTGTGTTCCTAGGAATTTAAACTTAAAGATGGAAATTCTGGAGGAGGCTCATAATTCACCGTATGCAATGCACCCGGGAAGTACAAAAATGTATCGGGATCTTAGAGAACATTATTGGTGGTATGGGTTGAAGAAAGAGATAGCTTGGTATGTAGCTCGTTGTTTGGTGTGTCAGCAAGTTAAGGCAGAACATCAACGACCGACAGGTTTGTTGCAAAATCTTCCTATACCGGAGTGGAAATGGGAGCATGTGACAATGGATTTTGTAACAGGTTTGCCGCGCTCTCAGAAGGGGTACAATTCCATTTGGGTGATTGTGGATAGATTGACAAAATCAGCTCATTTTCTGCCAGTTAAGACTACGTACACTACAGATAAATATGCTCAGATTTATGTAGATGAGATTATCAGATTGCATGGGGCGCCTGTGTCTATTATTAGTGATAGAGATCCTAAGTTTACTTCTAGATTCTGGGCTAGTTTGCAGCATGCCTTGGGTACTTCTTTGAAATTCAGTACCGCTTTTCACCCTCAAACGGACGGGCAATCTGAACGAACTATTCAAACTTTAGAGGACATGTTGAGGGCATGTGTTCTTGATTTTAAAGGCAGTTGGGATAAATACTTGCCGACAATGGAGTTTGCTTACAATAACAGCTACCATAGCAGCATTGGCATGCCACCGTTCGAAGCGTTATATGGCAGAAAGTGTCGGACTCCTATTTATTGGGACGATGTGGGAGAAAGGCGTATATTGGGACCGGAATTGGTACAACAAACTGCTGATGGTGTTAAACTCATAAGAGAACGGTTGAAAATTGCGCAAGACCGACAAAAGAGCTATGCTGATAAAAGGAGGCGAGACTTGGAGTTTCAAGTTGGTGACCGAGTATTTATTCGTGTGTCTCCTTGGAAAGGTGTTGTACGTTTCAAGGGTAAGAAGAAATTGGCTCCAAGGTATATTGGGCCATATGAGGTCATCGGACGAGTAGGAGCAACGGCGCATCGTTTGGCTCTACCAGCGGAGTTGGCACGATTACACGACGTCTTCCATGTTTCAATGTTAAGGAAGTACATGCCAGATCCATCTCATATCTTGGGTACGGTACCGATGGAACTAAAGGGGAACTTGACCTATGTAGAGGAACCAATTCAGATTTTGGAGCGAGAGGAGCGTGTCCTTCATTCAAAAGTAATACCGTTAGTAAAAGTGCGATGGCGTAATCATTCGGAGCTGGAAGCTACATGGGAGACGGAGGAGTCTATGCGAAAGAGCTATCCGCATTTGTTTGAACTTGGTAAGTAATTTCGGGGACGAAATTTCCTAAAAGGGGGAGAGTGTAACATCCTTTTTAATTGAGGTGCTTAAATGTTATATTTAATAACTTAAGGGCTAAAGTGCATTTTTTTTTAAAAGTGTGGTGCATGTGTGCCGTGTGTTTTGTTTGGTGAGGTGTGTGTGTGATTCATTAAAATTAAAAGAGGAGGAGTTGTGTATACGTTAGAGAGAGAGAGAGAGAGAGCAGCGTGGAGAAGAGGAGGAAGAAGAAGGAGAAAAGAAGAAGAAAATTAGGGTTAGGTTGATTGAAGCTCAGCTAGGTAATCTTCATCTTCTTAGATGCTGAATTTCATGTTTTTCATGTTAGGTTCCATGTTCTACATCTAGTATACACTTGATTGAAGTAATTAGAGATGAATTGAATCCATGGGAGAGGGTTTTTGAGGTTGGAGTTGAGTTTTATTCCAAAAAATTCGTGTATCACATAGTTAGGCAAAACTGTGATTGAGCAGAGTTGAATCTGTCCTGTTTTTGACAAATTTATTCAAGGTACCTAGGAACCTTCTAAATTCTTGAAATAAATCCTGAATGTTCATCTGTGAGTCTATTGTATCGTGCTAAATTTTTAGAAAATAACTCGAAGTATTTTGGCCTATAAAATTCATGGACTGAACTGGTGTCTGATTCGCGTCTGTGCAGACAGCACAGACACGTGTTGGGAAAACGGGCATAACTTCTTGCTCGGGTATTGGTTTTACGCACCGTTTCTTGATTCCAAAACTAGACTCGTATATCTTTCTGAATATGTATGGATTGTGCCATGAATCTTTCTAGATTATAGCAGTTCTTGAGTTAAAGTTTAGGTTTTGAGAAGTTTTGGGATTCTGGACAGCTTTTAATTTGTGTTCCTCGTGAAATTCCTCAAGTTTAAGCATGCTGGGTGAACATGGGTGAATATGAGTCTTAAACATTGTTCAATTGGTGATGTTTTGGTGTTGGAATTATTGGAAAATATTGAGTATGTGATTTTTAATGAGCATTCGATCGCGGACTGTTCTGTTGGAACTGTGATTTCTGTTTTAGATGTGTAACTTCATTTGAACGTATATTGGTCATTCGGACTCCAATTAGGGCAAATTTTATATTGAGATTGATGTTCTGAGAGTGTATGTTCTAATGGTTATAGTCTCGAAGTCTAATCCTTAACCAATAGAATGCTATAGTCAGAATTCGATCAATGGTTCTGCTAGAAAGTGTGTGTTTGTGAGATTTTTGGCTTTGAGGTACAAATTGGTAAATTTACTTCTTTGCTTTTGGAATTAAACTTTGAGCTCATATGTGCGGAATATTTGTTAGGTTCGGAGACAACGACGAGTACCGCAGCTCCACGTAGGGAGTGACTGCGTTGGTTTTCTTTTTGTTGGAGACCGAGGTGAGTGTTCGATTCATAGATGTTCTTCAACTGGATTGAATTTGTGATATTGCACTGTGACTTTGTGTCGGTGGGCAACAACGGCCAACGGCCGGACTTTGTGTCGTGCCTTTGACTTTGTGTCGATTCAATGGCTTATGCCAAAATTAAGACTTTGTGTCGAGCTAGTGACTTTGTGTCGGATTAAAGACTTTGTGTCGATTATTTGCTTAATGCTTAATTAATGATGAACTTTGATTTATTGTCTATATTGAACAACATCCATGTCTCATATACACTCCTGGAACTCGTTTGGGGTTCCAGTTTTGCAGGTATAGGTCGGTGTCCACTACAGGTCACATTTTGCATTTTTGTGACTCGCTTGAGAAGTGCGTGGTTGAGGCCTGAGAGAATCTTTGTCTCCTGGCCCGTAGATGATTTTTGCTTAGTTTAGTTTTGGATATTAGTTGGTTATGTAAAGTTTATTTCTTGACAGACTTCCGCTGTAGTTTGTAAATGACAATCATTTTTGAGATGTAAATAAAATGTGGCTGTTAAACTTCAATATTTAGTTATTCTTGGAATTGCTAGTAGCTGGTTGTTGTTTGGCTGTTGTCGCGTGTCGTATTGGGATAGGCCGATGAGGTGCTATTCCGGAATGGGGCGTGACATCGGGTATCAAGACCAGGAGGCTAGCCTGAGGAACCAGACATAAGCCATCCGTATCGATACGGATTTCACTCGTATCGATACGCGTTTGTTATCTCTCGAACCAGAGAGTCCCGTATCGATACGGATTTTGTGTGTATCGATACGGGTTTGTTACGGGAGATTGGCCTTTTCAGCTTAACGATGTGGTATCGATACTTTGCTTAATCTGTATCGATACGGAGAGCCTTCGGCCAGATATTTTGCTACTTTTTGGGGTTTACATTTATGGAATACTTGCCTTTTATAGTATGTTTTTAGATATTTGAGGAGAGAGAAACCCATTGTGTATAAATAGGGGTTCCTTCTTCCTCTTTTTGGTATCTAGTTATTTATTAGCTTTAGATTTTCCTCCATTAATGTCCTTTTAAGCTTTTTAAGTTATTTCCTTAAGAACTCAAGTAAGTAAATCTCGTTTGTTAATTTCTCGTTTATTAAAGTTGTTCCTACGGACTAGATCCTTTATAATATCAAGTTTGTTTTCGTTGTTATTGGTTAAAAGTCATGTCTCGTTTTTATGCTTACCTTTATGCTTTAGCTATGTGTGAGTAGTCGATAGGCCAAGTCTCGGGGTAATCTTTCCCGAGTACTTAGGTGGTTATTTGGTTCTCAAACCTTCGGGCTTATAATCTTGGTTTTCGGAATTTCATTAACTTAGCCTTTCTGGTCTAAGCGAGGCGTGTTAACTCCTGGGTATGAAGTTTAGTCAAGCGGTCTTGGCAAGCGACATACCGAGGGCTCGTGGCCCCCTACGTGTTAGATACATTAGCAAAAATAGGTTGATTTAATTCCGGTTAATCACATCTTTTGATAAACGTAGTCTTTTACAGCTAAATCTTCCGGGCGTGAGCACGCGATCGTGACTCTCGCCTGAGTTATAATTGAGAACCGGTAACGGCTTAAGTCAAGGGTTAGACGATCCCTAGACTTGCCTCCTTTAGTTTATCTAGCTCATTTCTAGGCTTCGCTTTATCTTTTCCACCGTTAAAAGCAAAACCAAGTTGGCCGTCTTAAACGCCACAATCCACCTTACAAAACCTACAATCCAATTAAGCTATATTCGAATTCTCTGTGGGTACGATCCCGGACTTCCGGATATTATGCTACCGACGACCTAGCCCTACGCTTGGGGTATTTCAACCTTATTGGAAGGCAAGGTTGGAGGCGAAGCATTTTTGGCGCCGTTGCCGGGGAAGTCTTTATCTAGCTTATTTGGAGGATCGACAAACCATTGTAAGTATTCAATTTAATTTTCCTTTTTATGTGTATTGAACTCAACTTAGCGGATACCTCTAACTGAGCCACCAATTCGACTTGAGGTTTAACGAAGCTAGTCGAGCATCAATTGCCTTTTTACCTTCTATTTATTATTGCTTATATAGCCGTGGTGGTGGCATAACCCCACGAGACTGTTTGTGAACGAGGCGGCGGCATAGCCCCTCTAGTCTGCTTTATTGGACTGTGCAGGTTGTATGCTCAATATTTATCGTAGCCCTTTATCGAATCGGCTACATCGATCTGCATCTCGTGAGCTATCACCTCCATTACGCCCAATGGCAGATCAACCAGCAGCTCGTACTTTGCGCGATTATTTGACGCCCGAAAGAGGTCCACATGTCTCCCCCATAGCCATTCCCACTTGCACTGCCGCCAATGCGTTTGCTTTCAAGCCAGAATATCATCGGGTTATACCAGAGTTTCGGGGGCGTGAATTGGAGGACCCCTATGCTCACATTCGGGAATTCGAGACCATCGTTAGCACCTTTGTGACCGGACCGGGACAGTTAGATCAAGCCCGCCTGAAGTTGTTTCCCTTCTCGCTCAAAGATAAGGCGAAGCAGTGGCTCCATTCTTTGAAGCCCCGCTCTTTGCTCACATGGGGTGAAGTGCAAGACGTGTTCACCACCAAGTTCTTTCCGGTCAGCCGAACTAAGCTTCTCATGGATCAAATTCAGAATTTCAAACAAAAAGATGGGGAAGTCTTCTACAAGTATTGGGAGCGTTACAAGGATTTACTCGCAGCTGTCCCCCACCATAACTTTCCCATGTATCTTGTGATCAACTATTTTTATTTGGGTTGTGATCGGGAGTCCAAGCAGCTTTTGGATACGATGGGGAGTGGTGATTTCATGGGAAAGGACCCCGATACCGCTTGGGAATTCTTAAATGCTTTGGCCGAGAGAGCTCAAACTTGGCAGTACATCGATCCGGGTGACCAAGCTATGAGAAATCAAGGACCGGGAGGTTCCGGTAAATTTTTAGTGAATGAGCAAAACGGTCTTGAGACACGCTTGGATGAGTTATCGTTAAAGTTGGACAAAATGAAGCTAGAGTCGGTCCAAGTGAAAGAGGTCAAAGAAGTGAAAGAAGTGAAGGAGGTTCGCCAAGTGGAGGAAGTGTGCGTCATTTGTGAGACTACGGGTCACTCGACCGACAACTGTCATACCATCCCCACCCTCCGACAGCACTATAATCAACTCCCTGAAGAGGTGTGCGCATTGAATCAACGTTGGGATCCATATTCCAACACCTACAATCCGGGGTTGAGGTCTAATCCGGCTTTCCGTTGGGGTAACCAAAATGAGGCCGGTTCATCAACTTCTCAAGCTCCTCCTCCTCAGAATCAAACATGGCGCCAATCTCAGTTTCAAGGTCAACCACGATTTCCTCCGGCACAATCTCAAGGCCCGCCAGGATTCATACCACCGGGCCAATTCCAAGGGCAAAATCAATTTCAGCACCAACCAGCACCACCTCCACGACGTTCTTTGGAGGATACTCTGAATGCATTCTGTCAAATGCAAACGACCACCAATGAGCAAACTACTCAAGCATTGAACGACATCAGGAATCAAGTGGGTAAATTAACAACGGCTATTGGTGTATTGCAACAAGAGAAAGGCAAACTACCTACCCAGCCTCAACCAAACCCTCAAGGCCAACACTTTGCACAAGGCTCTTCGGTGACTTTCCCCGAGCAAGCAAAGGCCATAATCTCGTTGAGAAGTGGGAAGGCGGTTGATAATGCTCAAGTGGAGCCGCCGGTTGCGCAAATCTTACTACCTTTTTCGGCACCATTGAAGCCAACAATGCTAGATGAAGAATCTCCCAAATCAGCTACTACAGAACAATACCCCAGGTCATCACCTATTGAAGAAGAGAAGGGAAAAGCCAAGGACGATGAGGTTCCCAAAGCTTTTACCGTTCCCGCTCCATATCCTAACCGACTAAAGTCACCGCCCAAGCAGAATTTGAACGGTGATATCTATGAAGTTCTTCAGAAAGTGACGGTTAACCTTCCTTTGCTCGATGCTATTAAACAGATTCCATCATACGCCAAATTTTTGAAGGAGTTGTGCACTCACAAACGGCAACTCCAAGTGCAGAAGAAAGTGTTTTTAACCGAACAAGTAAGCTCCCTCTTCCAGTCAACCCTTCCGCCCAAGTATAATGATCCGGGCTGTCCTACGATATCCATCACCATCGGGAGTAAAGTTTGTGAAAAAGCTCTTCTTGATTTGGGGGCAAGTGTAAACCTCCTACCGTTCTCGGTCTATGAACAACTTGGTTTGGGGGAAATGAAACCAACTCGGGTGACTTTACAATTGGCGGACAGGAGTATTCGCATTCCCAAAGGGATGGTCGAGGACGTGCTCGTTCAAGTTGATCAGTTCATGTACCCGGTTGACTTTGTGGTTCTTGACACGTGCCCGGTACCGGCAGCTCAATCTTCCGTTCCGATCATTCTTGGCCGGCCGTTTTTGGCAACCTCTGATGCCGTCATTCATTGCAGGGATGGCCGGCTTAACATGAGTTTTGGCAATATGAAGATGCAAGTCAACATGTTCCATCTTGGAAGTCAAATGGGGGACGATGAGGATGTCTGCGGAGTTAGCATGATCGACTCACTTGTCCAAAACCATGTCAATAAGTTTATTTGCCAAGACGAGTTGGAACTCGCACTGACTTCTGTCGAGGCCGATTTTCTTGATGCCCCTGAGGTTGCGTATTTGTCCTCTTTGCTGGATGTGGAAGAGGTGTGTGCTATTACTCCGTGGTTTCCCAAATTTGAGGAGTTACCTCCTATTGAGAAGCGCGTCGTTCCGTCTAGTGTGGAACCCCCGACTCTTGAACTTAAACCCCTACCGGATTCACTTAAGTATGCCTTTCTTGGTGAAGGTCAAGCATACCCGGTGGTAATCTCCTCCGCCCTAACCGAACTTCAGGAATTCCAATTGGTCTCTAAGTTGAGGAAGCATTCAAAGGCTATTGGGTGGTCCATAGCCGATATCAAAGGAATAGATGGATCTCTTTGCTCTCATCACATCTACATGGAGGATGATGTTAAGCCCTCTCGCCAACCTCAACGACGATTAAACCCGATTATGAAGGATGTGGTGCGAGCGGAAGTTCTTAAATTGTTGGACGTTGGCATTATTTACCCGATCGCGGATTCTAAGTGGGTGAGCCCAATACAGGTGGTACCTAAGAAGTCTGGGGTGACGGTGGTTAAAAATGACAAGGATGAGCTTATTCCAATGCGGGTTCAGACCGGTTGGCGGGTGTGCATTGATTATCGAAAGCTGAACGCTAGTACAAGAAAGGACCAATTTCCCCTTCCCTTCATCGATCAAATTTTGGAGAGAGTGGCCGGGCACAAGTTTTACTGCTTCTTGGACGGGTACTCCGGTTATAATCAGATTGAGGTGGCCTTGGAAGATCAAGAGAAGACTACTTTCACGTGCCCATTTGGGACTTTTGCGTATCGTCGTATGCCGTTCGGGCTTTGCAACGCCCCCGGTACCTTCTCAAGGTGTATTATGGGCCTTTTTAGCGATATGGTGGAGAAAATTATGGAGGTATTCATGGACGACTTCTCAATTTTTGGTGACTCTTTTGAGGCTTGTCTTGCCAATTTGGGGCTTGTATTAGCCCGGTGCGAGGAGAATAACCTTGTGCTTAATTGGGAGAAATGCCACTTCATGGTGACCGAAGGCATCGTACTCGGCCACATTGTCTCCTCGAAGGGGATAGAAGTGGATCGGGCAAAAATTGATTTGATTGGGAATCTTCCGACTCCAAAGTGTTTGAAGGATATCCGATCTTTCTTGGGGCATGCCGGTTTCTATAGGCGTTTTATCAAAGATTTTAGTGCCATCGCTCGGCCATTGTGTCATTTGCTGGCCAAGGATGTGCCGTTTGAGTGGACGCCGGCTTGCGAGGTCGCTTTTGTCCAGTTAAAGTCACGTCTCACTTCTCCACCTATTGTGCGTTCTCCGGATTGGAACTTGCCATTCGAGCTAGTGTGTGACGCCAGTGATTACGCCGTTGGAGCTGTTTTGGGCCAACGGAAAGGGAAAGAGCCGTACGTTATTTACTATGCAAGTAAAACACTCAATGAGGCTCAAATGAATTATTCGACTACGGAGAAGGAGTTGTTTGCTATCGTCTTTGCGTTGGACAAGTTCCGGTCTTATCTAGTGGGGGCTCCAATTACTGTGTACACCGATCATTCCGCTCTCAAGTACCTTTTTACGAAGCAAGATGCCAAGGCAGATTGATTCGGTGGATTCTACTTCTACAAGAGTTTGACTCACCATTAAGGACAAGAAGGGTGTAGAGAACGTGGTGGCCGATCATCTATCTCGGCTCGAATTCGATGATATTACCGCTCACATTCCTATCGGTGACTCTTTCCCGATGAGCAGCTATTCTCCATCACTACAGCTCCTGGTACGCGGATATAGTGAACTACTTAGCCACCGGTCTTATGCCTGCCCATTGGAATTTACAAGCGCAGCGTCGGTTCTTGGCCGAGGTGAAACGGTTCTCTTTTGACGACCCGTATCTGTTTAAGTATTGTGCCGACCAACTCGTTCGCCGTTGTGTGCCTGATTCTGAGCAACCAAGTGTTATCCAGTTTTGCCACACGGAGGCTTGTGGCGGCCATTTCTCGTTCAGAAAGACCGCCGCTAAGATTCTACAGTGCGGTTTCTATTGGCCAATTGTACAAGGATACGTTTGCTTTCTGCCGGGCATGTGCGCGCTGTCAACTTCTGGGGTGCGTGACGCGACGTAATGAGATGCCGCTTACACCCATTTTGATTATTGAAGTGTTTGACTGTTGGGGTATCGACTTCATGGGGCCATTTCCTACTTCTTTGGATACCTCTACATTTTGTTGGCTGTTGATTATGTCTCCAAATGGGTGGAGGCTATCCCCACTCGAACTAATGATGCCCAAGTTGTCGTTGAATTTCTCCGTGAGTACATTTTGGCGCGATTTGGCATGCCCAGAGCTATCATCAGTGACCAAGGGTCCCACTTTTGCAACCGATCCATTGCGGCTCTCATGCGGAAGTATTCCATCATTCACAAAGTCTCCACGGCTTACCACCCGCAAACGAATGGCCAAGCGGAGCTTGCGAATCGGGAGATCAAGAACATCTTGGAGAAGACGGTTAATCCTACCCGTAAAGATTGGTCAACTCGATTGATCGATGCTTTGTGGGCTTACCGTACTGCGTACAAGACTATCTTGGGCATGTCACCATATCGGTTGGTTTACGGAAAAGCGTGCCACTTACCAGTCGAGCTTGAGCATAAAGCGTATTGGGCTATTAAGAAGCTGAATTTCAATCTGGCCAAAGCCGGCGCGCGCAAGCTCCAATTGACGGAACTCGAGGAGTTAAGGTACAATGCTTACGACCATTCTAGCGCTTATAAATCTCAACTCAAAGCCAAGCATGATAATAGAATTGTGATTAAAAACTTTGTGCCTGGTCAAAAAGTATTGTTATACAATTCTCGCTTGCATTTGCATCCCGGGAAGTTGCGCTCACGTTGGGCTGGCCCTTATATTGTCAAAAATGTGTCCCCTCACGGGGCGATAGAAGTAGAAAGCGTGCGTAACGGTTCCTCTTTTAAAGTTAATGGTCAGCGGCTTAAGCCTTTCCTTGGAAATTTCGAAACCGGCGAGCCCGATGAGGTTTTGGCCGATCCCGTTTATACGGATGGCTTTTCGGTATAGTCTGTGTTCCATTTATTTGCACGGGGAGCGAAAGCGTAACCGCTGAACTTAATTGTTTGTCGGACCCGGCCCCCGGGTAGGGGGTACCCTCCATTGACTTGGGTATATGTAGCTCTGCACGCCGCTACTAAAAAAAGGATCGTGTGCCCAGCTCCGGTTCGTAAGGGCAATTTTAATATCAGTCACATAGGGCTTTCATTAGCTTTTCTGATAGGAGTAATTCACAGTGAACCACTCACGTCTTCCAGATTAGCCCCAACGGGGGCGGTATTGATCTTCGGTTCGGCCTTGATATTCCCGTGCTCCATTACCGCACTTGGCTCTATCTTGTGCCTGCCTGGTTACGATCTTAGGGGACGCTGGACTTCATTGTTTGGCCGAGTCCAGCTGTGACTTGGACGCTCCGAGCTCTGATATTAAATTCTGTGTTTTTGTACATGTGTAAATATTGTTTTTGTGTTTTGTTCTTATTTCTTACGTTTCGGGACTTTCTCACCACGACATTTCACCAACGCATCATTGTATCGGACTTTAACTAGTCCTTCTTTGTCGTAGTTTGCCGTTAACGATCCTAGCTCACCAGATATGTCCCTATCGGGGGCAGCTTAGGTCTTTGGGTGAGACTTGATATTCCCGTGCTTTGGCACTAGGCTCTGTCTTGTCTCACTTTGTTTCGATCATGGGGAACGCTGGGCTTAATTGCTTGGTGCGGTCAAGCGGTGAATTTTACTTCGGGCGTGATGTAACAAACTTGACGGTCTAGTATAGCCACCCACGTTTTGTCTACTCGGTGAGACTCAGGAAGAAAAGTATGACTCGTGAGATTGCGTGAAAATCGGGTGGTGTTCTTTGATGTTTCTCTTTGTATATATGTTTGTTGGAGCCCGGATAACACGTGTCGGGTGGTTCTAATGTCATTTGGCTCTTAGTAGGTAGTTCGAGCTTAAGTCTTTTGTAGGGTGAGCGTGCTACCACACCAACCTTGGTGGTTTGGATCTAACGTCGGAGTGAATGAGGCATTCAGGAGCCCTAAGCATGGGTGCGATTACGTGTCGCGGTTGTTAGTCCAATAAAGCTTTGGCCATGATCCTGTGTGACTAGCTGTGGTTCCGTTGGAAGAGCCGAAGGAGTCGACCTTGAAAGCCGTTCGGATGACAAAAGGAGTCGGTGACGCAAAAACCTCCAACTTGGTCGAGGTATAAGGGGGTTGACATTCCCCCATAGGTACGATCTTTTGTTCCTTTTTCCCTACTGTTGTTCTCCATGCTATGAGGGCATAGCATATTTCAAGTTGGGGGGAGGGACATAAATCGGTTATTTATGTTTTATTTATGTTTTATGCTTTTTGTTTAAATTTTTTCGTTTTTTTTAAATTTTTCGTTTTTTTTTGTAGATCAATCCTTCCATTATTACAAAGTTAGTGGAATGGAGCAACTTAGCACTTGGTCATTAGTTCATTAATTGGCAAGAGAGCATGTAAATATTTTTGGTGAACTTGTTCTGTCCAACTCGTATGCTGCTAAAAGGGCATGAAATTAGGTGTTGAGTGTGTTGTGAGCAGGTTTGACCCATATCCCGTTGTTGTTCTCATTATATTCTTAGTTAGGTATTAATCTCATGTCATGCCTAAATATGTTCGTTATTTACTTTAAATCGCTTTGGAATCTATGGCATATGTAAGAAATGATACAAGGCCATCTTTGTTTGATTCAAACCACAAGAGAGTCCCATTGTCCTTTAAAATAAAGCCTAGTCCGCGTCTCACTCTTATCCATAGGAAACCGGATGCTTGGGTGGATGGTTGGAAGTTGGTTTTGACCTTTGCTGGGTTGGCCTCAGGCTTACAGGCTCCGGGTGTATTTATAGAGTGGCTTCGGGCGTCGGCATTGGCTTGGGGTGGCAAAGCTGAACTTCTTGAATTAAGCTCTCCGTATCGATACGGCCCGTAAGGCGTATCGATACGCGTTTGTTTCGTGGGTCATCAGAGAGATCCGTATCGATACGGATTTGGTGGCGTATCGATACGCGTAAGTTAATTTTGAAATCTGCAGTTATCAAGGCCGGCCTCTTCATCTTCCCACCATTCATTCTCTCTCACTACAACTCCATAACCGCCCAATACCTCCAAAAATCAACCCCAAAACGCCCAAATCAACCCCAAAACTCCATAATCTCTCATCAAACCTTCAAGCTTTTAAGGATTTTTCAAGGTTTTCAAGTCAAATCCTACTAGTACAAGGTAAATCCATTCTCACTCCCTCTATGCGTAACATCTTCCATTGTTCTCCCCCTAGAATAGCGTTAACCTTTGATTAACCATTATATCTTGCCATGCATTGCCATTTTGAACCATCCCACTCTGTTTTCTAACCCCCAACGTTTGAGATCGTCCATGACCCCCTTTTCCGAAATTTGTTTGAAATTTTGATTGGATTTGGGACTGGAATTGCATGGCGAAGTTATCATTTGCGCACTGAATTTTGGAGGTAGAATCTGTGTAGTACAACTCAGAAGTTTTGTGGATTTTGTCTGGCCGCCTGTT
Source organism: Rhododendron ovatum (assembly GCA_019656835.1). NCBI lineage: Eukaryota > Viridiplantae > Streptophyta > Magnoliopsida > Ericales > Ericaceae > Rhododendron > Rhododendron ovatum. The sequence continues at coordinate 21,009,516 of CM033802.1, forward strand.
TTTGTTGAAACTTGTGCGTTTCTGGCTGCAATCTGGGTTGCTTACTGTAGTATTTTGTTTCAAGATTTGGGATTTTGTTCTGTTTGGTAGGTTTGCATGCAATGGTGAGAACAAAGACTGTGGCTTCTAAGGGCAAGGCTCCGGCTTCTTCTTCGCAACAAGCGGAGGAGATAGTGCAGGAAATGGAGGAGGATAAGGAAATGATTGCGAACCCGCAAAAGCGAGGCCGGGCTAAGAGGAGGACGGCGGCTGAGATTCGCGCCGCGACTCAAAAAAAATGGGAAGAGGGGATTCGTAACCGGGGGTTTAAGAATGAACGTCATGTGGACGTCGACAACCTTGGCATCGAGAATCCGTTTGTCCGTCGCATCCGCGACCAAGGTTTGTCTTACTACCTTGCCCCTAACCCTAGCTACAATAAAGAGCTTGTTATAGAATTCTACAAAAACATGAAAATTCCTCCTGAGGAAGATGAGAAGAAGGATGACGCTAAGGTAACATCGAAAATTGGGAAGATTCCGATTGAGGTGACTTCTGGGTTTATTGCTTGGGTTTTGAATTATCGCCAACCACCCGCGGATGATGTGAACTATCCCGATGAGGAGTATGTGGCAGACGAGACCGTTGTTCAGGAGTTGTATAAAAATCCTATGGAGGCGAGTCTCCCTCATGTGCCGGGGAAGTTTAAGGAGGTGTATCGGCTTGTTAACCAGCTAGTGCATCACAATTTCAATCCGATGGGGACGGAGAACAAGCCAGATAGTTACGAAGGGGGGATGATTCACGCGTTCATGAATCCGAATGTGGTGTGCGACTGGGCTAAGGTTATTTTTCAGGAGATGATTGACTTCAAAGCCAAGGCCCCAACCAATTCTAGGTTGCCTTTTCCATGTTTGGTGACCGCTATGTGTTTGGCTCAAAAGGTTCCTGCTTCCAAGTTTTCGGAGCGTGAAAAGCTCAATCCGGGGGATATCAATAGTTCCATACTCACCCGGAGTATCTCTCAATCCCGACCGACTGCTGCTGCTGCCCCACGTGGGGCGTACTTGACTACTTTGCCACCAAAGGGTGCAAAGTCGGCTGCTTGGAACAAATTACTGTTTTGCCAAGGGGTGGCCACTATGGGATGCCTGAAAAAGCTTAAGAAGGAGACCCGAGCCAATGCAAGGAGGCAGCGGAAGATCGATCATAAGTTAGACTGGTTTCTGAGCCAAGGAGTCGGGCAAGCCAGTGAGCAGTACGTACCCCCGCCCGATGAGCCTGATGAGGATAACGATGATTTTGCTGGGGATGAGCCAGTGTTTGTGGATGACGAGTAGAGTCGGTGGAGTAGTTGGAAAATCCCTCAACTTGGTCGGGGTGCTTGGTGGTTGACAGCCCACCTTTTATCTTTATTTCATTGTTTTTAGTTTAGTGTGGTTTTAGTTTAACTCGGACTAAATAGTCTAGTAAGTTTTTGTTGAGGCCGGCATGTGGCCTATGACTTGGTAGTTGGAGTTGGAGGCGGCAAAGGGTAGTTGAACCGAGCTAGTATATGGCCGCCATCCCATTTTGCTAACCGTTCTTTGTTTTAAACCAAGGTCGTTATACTCTATGAAGTCCTTAGTAGATCTTTAATATGCTTGATTCCATTTTGATTTATCGTTTGATAGTTAGCATATTTAGTTTGTGGCATGTTTTCTTTCGGCAATTAAATTTTCAATTGTTTAGTCGTAAGTTCTGTTTAATGGTGCTCTCCACTAATAAGGCACGGTATTTTTGTTCCCCATGCCTAATTCGAGCACCTTTCTTGTGGGATATGGCTACATTGGTTGGAATTGGTGAAGTTATAGCTTCGTATCCACCTTTTGTCTTTTGACGCTCATTTTGGATACTTGATTATAACTTGCTCGATATTTAGTTGATCACTCAATTGTGGGCTACGAGTTGTTTGGAATAGTTAAGTTATTTTAGCTCTTGCCAATTAATTGCATTTTGAAAAGGTGCTAAGTAGCTTTGCCGGAAGGATTGTCAAATGTTCTTTCTTTCCGATTAGTTCTCATTTTGTTGCTAGGGGCTAGCAACGCTCAAGTTGGGGGGTGTGATACGCACCTAAGATTGCTTGATCGTGGTGCGTAAGCCCGTTGGTTATAAGTCTTTTTAGCTTTTAATTGTCGTTTTTAATCAATATTACTCGTAAGGTACTTTATTGAGTGTTTCAGGCAAAACGCCCTTAAAAGGCGTGTTTTGAGTGAAAAGTCAACTCCCAAGTTAATTCAAGAATTATCGCTCGGTGGAACTTGTGCCAAAGCGACCAAAGAACGAAGGCGAGGGGCATCGGGCAAGCCAACGGTCGTCGGGTATCAAGACCAGGAGGCTAGCCTGAGGAACCAGACATAAGCCATCCGTATCGATACGGATTTCACTCGTATCGATACGTGTTTGTTATCTCTCGAACCAGAGAGTCCCATATCGATACGGATTTTGTGTGTATCGATACGGGTTTGTTACGGGAGATTGGCCTTTTCAGCTTAACGATGTGGTATCAATACTTTGCTTAATCTGTATCGATACGGAGAGCCTTCGGCCAGATATTTTGCTACTTTTTGGGGTTTCCATTTATGGAATACTTGCCTTTTATAGTATGTTTTTAGATATTTGAGGAGAGAGAAACCCATTGTGTATAAATAGGGGTTCCTTCTTCCTCTTTTTGGTATCTAGTTATTTATTAGCTTTAGATTTTCCTCCATTAATGTCCTTTTAAGCTTTTCAAGTTATTTCCTTAAGAACTCAAGTAAGTAAATCTCGTTTGTTAATTTCTCGTTTATTAAAGTTGTTCCTACGGACTAGATCCTTTATAATATCAAGTTTGTTTTCGTTGTTATTGGTTAAAAGTCATGTCTCGTTTTTATGCTTACCTTTATGCTTTAGCTATGTGTGAGTAGTCGATAGGCCAAGTCTCGGGGTAATCTTTCCCAAGTACTTAGGTGGTTATTTGGTTTTCAAACCTTCGAGCTTATAATCTTGGTTTTCGAAATTTCATTAACTTAGCCTTTCTGGTCTAAGCGAGGCGTGTTAACTCCTGGGTATGAAGTTTAGTCAAGCCGTCTTGGCAAGCGACATACCGAGGGCTCGTGGCCCCCTACGTGTTAGATACATTAGCAAAAATAGGTTGATTTAATTCCGGTTAATCACATCTTTTGATAAACGTAGTCTTTTACAGCTAAATCTTCCGGGCGTGAGCACGCGATCGTGACTCTCGCCTGAGTTATAATTGAGAACCGGTAACGGCTTAAGTCAAGGGTTAGACGATCCCTAGACTTGCCTCCTTTAGTTTATCTAGCTCATTTCTAGGCTTCGCTTTATCTTTTCCACCGTTAAAAGCAAAACCAAGTTGGCCGTCTTAAACGCCACAATCCACCTTACAAAACCTACAATCCAATTAAGCTATATTCGAATTCTCTGTGGGTACGATCCCGGACTTCCGGATATTATGCTACCGACGACCTAGCCCTACGCTTGGGGTATTTCAACCTTATTGGAAGGCAAGGTTGGAGGCGAAGCAACCGCAAGTCTTGAGACCTTAACTTTTACAACCAGAAAATTAGAACATAAAGAACAAAAGTCAGAGAGAGCTAATTGAACATCAAACGGTGCACATTGTCGATCCAGCAGACCTTGCACAAACACTTTGCAGTCCGTGTTGATACAAATTTTATCCATTCCTTGTTGGCTCGCCCATTGTAGCACCATCAAACCTGCACGGATTTCCATCAAAGCAGCCGATGAAGCCTTACATTGAATAACTTGATATGGCGCTTCCACTTCACCTGTATCTAATACCCAAGCTGCAGCCCCTGTATTTGAACTAGCAAACCAAGCCCCATCAAACACAAAAGAGACCAAACCTTCATGAATTCCATCCACACCAGTCTTCTTAAAACAAAAAAACAATGGTTGACATTTATCCTTCTCCACACACATCCTTCTATGCAACCCAGCCCTCCTTTGAATAGACCTGCACATACTTACCAGGCTTGAAAAACCATGCAAAACATTATCAACATCAAACTTAATATCCTTAAATACCACATCATTACGTGCACACCAAATCAACCACAAAACGAGGATGGAGTCTTGAGTCAACTCCCTATCTGAAGCTTCTTTGATCCACGCACTAAACCAGTCATTAAACCCAACCAGACTACCCTTGGAGAAATCATACCCAAAATGGGACGCTCGCCAAACTCTCCGAGTTAACGTACAATTCAGAAATATGTGCTCTAGCGTTTCCACATCTTGACCACACAAAGTACACAATGGGTCCACTGTAACGTTCCTACTAAGATCACTATAGCATTGCTCGTCTGATTATGTTTTGATTTGTGTGATGTAGTAACCTAGTAGCACAAGTGATTGCACAATGTGTCTCGAGCATGGCTTTCTTTTGGCCATTTGGAAGCTAATTATAAATGCATTCTGTAACAATGTATTGTGAAAAATAAATTGATAAGAGCAGTATTCAAAAATCACCTCTTGAAGAGCTTTTAGGATTAGATTATCTTTCCACGCACATAACTCTTCTGCAAAATCTATTTGGGGTATATTATGCACATACTTTCACATATTTCAATAATCAACAATATTCTACTGTTAGCCCAAGGTTCTAGATTTTGATGATAACAAACATAACCTAATTGGAATTACATTTGTCAATTGGGCTTCATTGATGAAATATATTCTCACTGGGCTAATTCTGTTATTCCTTGTTTTTGAAGGGAGTTATGATCAATTCCTTCAAGTAAGGAGTGTTCAAGTTGTGCTTTACAAAGAGAATTATTTTCCTAACCTAGAGTTCTAGGTTGAAAACAAGAAAGAGGCGATAGACAGCGGTATAATCAAAAAAGGATAACCAAAAGTTGACACATCAGCTTTTGATTATTCACTTAAGAGGTTGCTAAACTTAACAATGTTAAGCTTCACTATGATCACTTCTAGTCCATAATCAAAATATGGAGTCCACTATAATTTCATTCTCTCTCCCCCCTATTTCCCGTCATTCACTTCCCTCCATTTACGTTTTTTATGAGTTACTGTAAAATATATCGATTCCCTCTCTTAATTTTGAAAAAAAAAATTGGTGACTTCCTTTCCTCCTATTATGATTTTTCCCCCTTTTTTTTCGGGGGTGGGTAGTAGAAACAGAAAAGAAGAGTGAAACACCTTAATCCGGTGACGATGGATTGAATTGTAGATGATTGAGAGATATGAGTTTCACTTTTAGGCGAAAAGAAAGAGAAATAATTTGTTGGCGAAGTGAAAAAGATATAGAGTAGCGAAAAAGTTAGGCTACATAAAATTTTTATTCTTCAATTTTATTTTTTTAACCAAAAAAAAAAAAGAGTGAGCGAAGAAGGGAAAAAGAAAATACTAGATGAAACATGTATGTATACAAATTTTGGAACTAGTTAATTTATGTGGTATAGGATCCACAAATTTTGATTATTGAAAAAGGTTGTTAGTTTTGGTTATCCAAAGCCTAAAATTTGATTATTTCTAAGGATGTTGCTAAATTTGATTATACCATTGTGAGTAATCTTTTGCACCATTATTGTTAACTTTAAAAGCAATTGTCATTTGATTATACCACTGTGGATGACCTAAGAAAAGAAAGATCTTCAAAATCCCTATCTCCAATAGACTAGAAAATTGAAAAAGATGAGAGATTAAGGAAAAATCAATTCCTAATTTCTAACAGCTGGAAAACAACTCCTACGGAAAGGAGGTTGATGAAGATGGAAAGATCTAAAGAAGGGAAGATTGTGGAGCCAATTGATTCCAACGGCTGGTGGAAAATTCTATGGTTCATATTGGGCTCTTGAAGATAAATACAGTAGAAGAAAGAAAAGACAATGGACACATCACTCTTGAAGCAAACTGCTGTGAGCTTACTATTGCAAATCTGTCGGTCAAATTCAAAGCCTCATTTTGAACATTCTTACACTAGTTTGATGTACCTTAGAACCATATTGTAAAAGGGATTTTACATCCTTGTTTTAAAAATTTGTAACCCGTTTTTTGTAAGTGATTTTTAGGTAGAAAAATCATTTGGGGTTTAGGTTTGACTAGTGTCGGAGTTTTAGCTAGTTGGGGGAGTGGATTCAGAGTAATTGCTCGTTGTAAGGTTCTCTAGCACCCGCGAATGGGGATGTTGTTAGACATTAATTAACCAGAATGGGGATGCTGCCACGCAGCACCCTGCAAATCGGTGCAGAGCAGTTGATCTGGCCTCTCATATTGGCAATCGATGACTTGAATCTTAACCAAGCAATAGACAGTGCATGCACTCATATTCGATCCAAGCCTTCCGTGTCGAGATGAACGGCCTAATCGGCTGTTCTGCACTTGCTTGACAAGGAGCTGCTCGGCGGCATTCCCACCTGAGGCTGAAATGCATAGCTAGAATCTTTCTTTTTGCCTGAATGCATTTGTCATTTTCTCGAGTAACCTATTTGCATATCCATCTTTGTACCAAAATAAAGCTACAGCCAACCAGCTAGTCCTTCACATTTCAGGAACGCCCAGTTGCTCAGTTATGAAATGAATGTGCAAACGAGATGTACAATGCTCAATAATGTAGTAAAGATAATTATATGTGCGCCTGCTCACTGGAGCCAACGATGCAGATAAGAAGAATATGTAAAAATTATCACATGTGAAGATGGCATATAAATATAATTTCATGTGTGTCTGCTCACTGGAGCAGGGGATACAGATAAGAAGAGATGCAACCAGTTTCAGATGCAGAGCTACCCCAGTTACGGCCCATTGTGATCCCTCCAAACCCAACAATAAAGAGAGCCTGATAATTCAGTCCGGAAAACTTGCACTGTTTAGACCATAGTTATTGGAATGGATGCATAGATCATGAGCTACGTCGATGATCACTTCCGCTGAAAGGAAAAACGGAAACACATGCAGGTGGCTAGTGTATGACACATTGACACTGAATACAAATTGTAAACTCGGTCGGTGTGAGGTTGGGTAGCACAGCCTGGTATACGCATCGGACTGGTGGATGGTGTGAGGTTGGCCAGCACAGCCTGGTATGCGTATCGGACTGGTGGATGTATATACTGCGGTTTCCCAACTCATGCCTTGAATGGGTGTGATTTCAAATGTATCAGACTGGTTGGGGGCGTATGTCACAGTTTACTCAAATCAAACTGAACAAAGAACCTATCAGTGTCGGAGAAGTCATCTTCTGAACAACTGAAAAATAGGAGAATGGAATTCCACATATCCTTGGGTGAAGAGAACTTGGAGCACAAATAAATGGTAACAACAAATTGCCACCTCTCAACAATCGCTAACTAGAAGGAAACTCGCGGCCACTTGCAAAACAGCAACTAACCTCATGCAAAATAACTGATCTAAGAATTGATCTGTTCTCAGAATTCATGTTCTGGTACATGATCTTAGAACACGCCTTCCACCAAAATGAAAAATGAAAGTTGGGAATCTAACAAACATGAGAATCAAAACATAAAACAGTAATGTCGGCATACGTCTATTACAGTACAAATGTGTTCAAAAGCAATCCAATTGCAGAAAATATACAGAGCAGAGCCCCCAATGCCATGGTACACGAAAGATTCTACAGCCACATTTCTGAACAAGCAGATATACTGCCCTCAGATTCATCCCTCATTAACCCTTCACTACATATTTGACCAAGCCTCACAAACCCACACCAAAATAAAACCACAATGTAACCGCCATGAGCTTTACACTCCAACCAAAGTAAGAACGTAACTGACTCAAGAACAAGGGGATTGAAGGTATAAATATCAAAAAAAAAAAACTATAGAAATTTCAAGCCCAAGTAAAATTCATTTACCCGCCTCCTAACACAACAGGCCAATGTACACCATCAAGCCATATCACAAGATAAATACCGGGGATGTCAGTATTCACGATGCTCCATTGGAAGTAAAATCCAGAGTAACTCCGATGGCTCAAGGTCCTCAATCAGACAAAGGTTTGACCTTGAACCTGTACACAAACTTCTTCCTTTTTGAAGTAGGGTTGTCAATAACAAGCACTATCTTACCAAGCTCAGTGACTTTGAAGCTGTTAGACACCACTGGTTCATTGGTTGGACTCATCTTCTTTGGCTTCTGTATGACCATTATATACGCACCTTCAGCATTAGGCACGAATTCTGCACTGTAGCTCACTTCCCAATCCACCACCCGTAGCTCCCAAACAATAACGCATTTCTGCAAGTAACTCATCCCAGATTACTAATGGAAACAGAGAACATATACTCACACTATTACCGCTATACTGGTTAAAAAAAAAAAAATCACAGGCAACTAACGAGAAAAAGTAAACTAATTAAATCTGGACCTCTAATACTTGGATCTCCACAGTTTGCTTCGTTAGAGGTTTAACAGTAATCTCTGTGGCTGGGTCATCCATGCCGAAGTCAGGGTTACAATCACACAAATCCAGGCTTAGGCCGCCATACTGGATCGGTACTTGCTCTGGCGGAATGTATCTGTTTCACCAACAGATCACAAACCATTTTAATCCCACAAAAAGGTACAAATAAAAGACTAGAAAGAATCTAGAACCCCCACTGCCTCAATAAATCGTCACTCACTTGAAAAGAGTTTCTGCAGTTCTCGCTGGTCCAGCAAATACAAATTTGCTTTTAGTCCTTTGGGTCAGGAACGGGCTGATCATTGTGTAGAAAGCCAGATACCACCAAGGAACATTGATAAACACCTAAAGAAACAAATCCCAGCGGTATGTTTCACATCAAAGTAAGCAATTTAGTTTCCACCAATAGACTTGATATAAAACGGAACAAGATGGAATCACCAAACACTCCACCATGCAGAAGCTATACTACGAATATGCTGATACAGTTACACGCAAGAAAAGGAAATATTGGTAAAAAGACAGAAACCACTGAGGAATATTTATGAATGCCATAAATGAACCTATACTAGAAGGATGTTTCACATCAAAGTAAGCAATTTAATTTGGACCAATGAACTTAACATCTAAATGAAACAACAAACATTCCAGCCAAACTTCAAAAATAAAACTCGAAAGATAAGGTTGATAGGTCTTGTACTCTTGTTATTAGATTGCTTTACACCCAATTAGTTATCTAGAGTTATCTATGCATAAAGGATATCTGGGCCTATGATACCTGGAAAGCACATTGTTCCAGCACGAGAGCGGAGCCGAAAACGGGAACGCAATAAACCACATTTCAAAATTTGCGGTACAGTGAGGGTGGACTTCTATAGGTTACCACATAGGGATATACTTAGTTTAAGAGAAAGACATCCACTAAAATTGGAGTAATAATTTTCCCAGTATTGATGTAAAACGCAGTTCTAGACGCATTTTGACAAATCCTCGTATATAATTGTCCTATTAAAGCTTCTTTTTTAAAATGAAGTTCTAGATGCAATTCTCCACACGTGTTGGGAAAGTCTAGTGACAACACATTTTGACACTTGCAATTTTCACTCCATAGACACAAGTGTGGTGGTCCCCGCACAAGTGTTTGTGTGGAGACCACAACACTTGTGTTGCGGTGCCAAGAGCATTGCTCTGTATTTTTCTCTCTTGGCGTACATTGAAGGGAACAGAGTACAAATTACGGGGTCGTTTTGGATCGCTAAATTCACTGTTCAGGTATGTAAATTCCTGTATTATGGCCAATTCCCACATTGACGTGGTCATTTGCTTCACAAATATATCCAATGAAACAAGATTCTTCTTCTTCTTTTTTATCCAAGTATCTCAATGAAACAAGATGGGATCACCAAATACCACAATAACAAGAATTGCAATAACACTATCCCTATATAAAGACAATTACAAGCAAGAAATGAAACACTGGGAATTTGGTAATATACCTGTTTGGCAACGAATTCCGGGTAATTGTCCTGAAGAATCTGCAGAGCCTGCTTCGTAGCAAGTCTCAGCTCCCTCTTCCCCGGCCCGGGCGAGTTCTTCAGATCACTAACCTGAAAAACAGTAGAAATACCACCAGGAGTGAAATCAAGCTTCCTTATAGTCCTCTCAAGGAACTGAATCCTCCACCTCAGGAACCTCGTCCTCCGCTCCTCGTCCCCGAACGTCTTCTGGTACAAGTCCTTGTTCTGAAACTCCCCGTACACGTTGTAACACACCGGGTGCCCGTCCTTGTCGAGCCCGTGCATGAACACCACCTTATCGAGGTCGTCTCCGAGTTCTTCTCCGAGTAGGTCGTCGATTTTGAACTCCCTCCTCCAGCAGATCGTGTTTTTCAGCATCGCGAACGCGTCCCTGGCCTTGAAATCTCTTGCTCTGAGAAACTTTAGAAGGATCACGTCGCTCCGGTCGTCCTTGAGGAGCGGTACGCCCCAAATCGAAACCTCGTCAGCCAAACTAGAACCCTCAGCAGCTGCTGCTGATTCCACCGCCGGCTTTTCTTCGGATTTGGTTTCGTAGACTGATGCTAATTCCTTGACGATTTCCAGTTCAGTAACTAGGGTTTCGGTTTCCGGTTGAGGCACAGCAGGATCTGCAGGAGTGGTTTCAGTTGTCCCAGCCGGCACTTCTTGCGCAGCCGCTGGCGGCGGCTCTTTCGGTTGCTCTTCTGCTTTCGCTGCATGGGTGAACTCGCGTTTGTTCAGGGCGTCGCGGACAAGCGCCCTGAGCTCGTCGAGCGCGGCTCTCTGGAAATCGGAGAGATCTGAGAGCCTGTTGCTCTCTTCCTTGAACGAGACTAGAGATTCGGGGGCCAATTTCTTTGTCGGCTCGACCAGCTTCGTTTTCTCCGGTTCCACTACTTCCACCGTCACGACCGGCTGGGGTTCCAATTCCGGCTCGACCGCTGCTGGCGGTAGCGGTGCCTCTTTTTCGGTGACGGTTGCTGGGACTTCTACGGCTGTTTCGGCCATTTGGTGAGATTCAGATGGGGAAATGGTTTAGATTCAGCTGTGCTGGTATTTGGTAACTCTCTGTTTATAGCTCAAAGCGAGAGCGAGAGAGAGAGAGAGAGAGAGAGAGAGAAGGTGAAGGAATCGAAAAAGCTGGCGGTGCTTCTCGTTTTTTTCTAGAGAGAGAGATTCCAAAGTTGAGTTTGAGGGACGGAGTAGAAATTTCTACCCATCGCATTGTCCAGCGTAGATCAACAGCAGCATATTATTTTAAAGTTGAAATGAAATAATTACTTTATACGAGCTTTAGTTCGGCCTAAATTTAGAGTTTAGAATTTATAAAAAGACAAAATTATCATTAATAAGATAAGGATTTTGTTTGGTTAATTTAAAAAATATATTTTTTTTTAAATTGTCTTAAATGAGATAAGGGTCTTGTTTGATTAATACAAAATATATTTTTTTTCGTGTTTTTCGATCTTATTGCATTTTCATAGGGTATCGTAGGATTTTAGATACTTTCATAGAGTTTTAGGGTACACTTTTCTATTATAAGACTTTAGCCGTTTTTCATAGGGTACCCTTGGGTTTTTGGCACTTTCATATATAGGGTATCCTAAGATTTTAGGCACTTTCATAGAGTACCCTAAGATTTTAAGCACTTTCAATGCCGGTCAATCTTGAGAGGGAATTTTTGTAATTCCTAGGCAGAATGTCTTTTAAACTTTATGAAAAAATATTTATGTCCTTATTATAGCAAAAACTCTCATAGTATGTCAGTCTACTCAATTTGCCCTTGGCATAATAGGTCAAATGGCTTCTTCTTTTTGGAATTGTTAATTTTTTATTGACTTTTGAAGGATTATTATTTTTTATGACGAGAGAATTTAAAAAATTAAAAATTAAATTTCAATTGAAATTTTTTACTTTTTAAATTTCTGTCGTCATAAAGAAGAAATAATCTTCACATAATTGACGAAAAACTAATAAATGTAAATTTTTTTGAACAAGAAAAAAAAAATCATTTAACTTATTTTGCCAAACCATCTCTTATCTCATGTCCTATCTAGTTTGTTTCATGTGAGTTCACTTTTAGTTTATGTACGCTACCAAAATCTTATTGCGCTTCGGATAATAACAAAAAATTGCATTGATATAATTTTACCGATATTTAAAAAACGAAAATATTAAATCAAATATCTGCACATATCGAATTTAATTGATTTCTTATTATGTCCACTCAATTATTTTAAAATTATTGTACGGGTTGGATTTTTTTCGTACAAAACCAGTAGTGGCCCAGCGTGATCGGTATGGGTACCCACCCGTCGGTCTCTAGCTTTTTCGGGGGAATGAGTGTGAATGCGAAGTGTCAACAAACGGAGGCTGGCGAAACGGAGAGGCAGGCGAATCGACTGGTGGAATTGGATATTTGTTGGAATCCTATGCCCCGCAAATGTCCGAACCGCGGCGTGCGTGTGCACTGTGCAGCCTGTCGGGCCGGTTTGCTTCACTTCTGCTTTTACAGAGACGTACAATTTAGACTTCCAGTGTTGTTTTCTGCACTATTCTTTTACTATTCATATTCATGGATTTTAACAATATGAATTTATTAAGCCTCCGTTTGTTTGGACGTAAAATATTTTTTGATAAAATATTTTATCTATTTTTTTGTGTTTGGTTGTGTAAAAAATTAGAAAAATATTTTACATTGAAAATATTTTTCATCAATTGGATGAAAATGACTTACCCTCTTAAATCTTCCGTAAATTATTTTCGAAAATGAACCCGATGCCTTCTACTGCAATTCTTACTGCTCAATTTCATCGATCGTCAGTTATGACTTACGTTTAATTCCAATATTCTCAGATCTCTCCACCGTTTAAGCCTCATCTCTCTCTACACTATTTTGTTGATTCTAAAAATATTTTATAGTGTCAACCAAACACCGAAAAATAAAAATAAAAATTTATTTTCTGAAAAAATATTTTACATGAAAAATATTTTACATGATAAAACATTTTACATCGAAACAAACAAAGTCTAAATCTCTGAGTTCACAAGAACCAGCTTTGCTCTTTTCTCATCTCAAAAAACTTATCTCCAAATTTGTGCTATTTCGTCATTCTATTTTCTTTTCTTTTTTTGATTTCAATGATTTTTTATCATTTTTTTAAAAAAAATTTACTTTAAAGATGTATATTGTATACCTCTATTTAAAAAATAGAAAAACGTCCCTCCTCTGACATGACAACCACACAACCACTAAGCTAGACACGGCGAAAGGAAAACCAAGTTTAGAATTAGAAGAAGAAGAGGAGGAGGAGGAGGCTGTATCAATGGTGTTTGGACAGCTAGCTAGCCTGAGGTAGCGTTTAATAAGAGAGAGAGAGAGAGAGAGAGAGAGAGGTGTTTTGATAAGTTTTGGGAAGTAACTTACCCAAAAAAAAAGTTTTGGGAAGTAGGGGGATATGCAGACAAGAAGTACGAAATATAGGAAGCACTATATGGTGGTGGTGGGGTGTAATCCTTCTCCCGCCTCCATCGTTGTGGCTCAGGTTCGGGTCTGATTGGGCGCTGTGGTGTAGCAAGGGTGGCCAGGCTCTCCCTCCGGCGAATAAGTTGCTGGATCCGTGGCGGCGCTTCCGACGACATTGTCGGTGACTGGAGTTTTTTATTTCTTTCTGTTTTATTTTGTTTAGTTTCTGTTCCCTGCGTGGAACTCTTTCTATCCTCATGGGTATCTTTGTTCCCTGTGTGGAACCGGTTCTGCTACCATCTTGGGTAGCATTCTTCTATACTCGGTGGATTCCTATCCAAGCCATATGGATAACCCGATTATCTTGCATTTGTTCCCATCAACGGGCTCCGGTTTGAGGTTTGTAGCCCTTTAGACAGATTTTGAGTAATCAAAGTCTCTGAGTATTGGTTCAAAAAAAAAAAAAACACTAGTAGTAAAAGGAAAGAAAAGTGATCGAATTTATTCAAAAAATTTATTCAATGCATTTGGGTACTGCCACCACATGGTACTCCAAAATTTCTTCCACCACACATTTTGGTGTATGACCCAAAATAAGTGTGTAGATCCATTTAATGTTGTGGTTAAAAATTGGACATAGCGGTGGCAGGGGCACGAAATAACCTCTTGAAAGAGATCAGTCGAAGAGAATCTAAATTTTACAAATTATTAGTAACGGAAAATAAAAAAAGGACCCATTTCTAGTTGAGACTCTTCCGGATGAGAAATTTTTGGGTGTTGGGTGGGTACAATGTAGCCGTTGTAACGACCCTGATTTTCGGTAAATAAAAATTTCGTTAAATATTTAAATTTTATTTTAATTACTTGGATTTTTTTTTTAAATTTCTTTTTAATTTCTAATAATCCGTCATAATTAGATTTGAGACTTATAAAATTATATCTTTTTGTCTCAAACAATCTAGTCATTTTCTAAAGACAATTATGCTTATAGAAGCACTTGTATATTTTCTTAACGAGTAAAATAAAATCTTTAAATTATATTTCTTGACTAGAAATCCTACATGACAACTAGAATTAAGTTTCGACTGATTAGTTGGAGGAACCGAACTACTACTTCGCCTAGTTACGAGTCTCTAACCTTAGATGAACCTTTTTGATCATCTTTGAGCCTTATGAACCTTTTCAATCTTATTTGAACCTTTTAGACCTAGAGAAGCAATCATTGTACTTCATGATTTGCCTTATCAAAGCCATACCTACCATTATTTCCCCATTGGGCAATAACTACTAGAAAAAATTTAACCCCTTCGGTAATAAAAGTTAGTCTTGCCAATGAAAGCCTAGATTTGACAAGACAAGTCATATAAGAATCTTTGGATCATAGGAAGCCATTACTTTGCTTCCAAAAGAAGTAAACCTAGTCTTAATCATTTCACTTTTAATTGACTTGTCACTTTCCCATCAAGCCATTATTATACTCCATGTCTAGTCTTTTCAAACCTTACCTATCACATCTATTCCTTTACCCATTGGATAATAGTTGTTAGAAAAAATTTTATCCCTTGAGTAATAGACATTAGGATTTGCCAATGAATATATATATTTGACTAGACAAGTCAAAACCAAATCCCATCACCTTACTTCCAAAAGAAGCAAACTTAGTCTTGTTATGCATGTCACCCTTTGACTATTATGCCTAAATCTAAGTTACCTACCAAAGTCATCTTCCTAGATTTTCTATGTACTTGTATATACATAAATATAAGTACGTATGTACCTTTTTGGTTATGTTAAGCATGCCTATATATGTTTAGATATACATATATGTACTTCTAGGAAAATATTACTCAAAGGACAATATTCTTGTCATTTCTTTTTCATAGACCTAATAGGACTACTAGTACTTTAAGTATACTTAAATAGGTGTGTGTGTGTGTGTGTGTGTGTATATTCTTTGTACTAGGCAAAGAATGAGAGAGAGAGAGAGAGAGAGAGAGAGAGAGAGAGAGCCGAGAGGAGAGGAGAGTGGGAGAGAAAGGCCGAGAGAGAGTGAGGGAGAGATTGGAGAGAGATGGAGAGATATGGGAGAGATTTGGAGAGTACATTGACATGATTTTCTTACATCCTTATAACCCAATCTTTGAACCATCCCCTCCTTCTTCCATCAAATCTTCCTAAAATCTACCCAAAGTACAAAATCTAGTCTTCCATCGATGGTTACTTGTACACTACCCTTCAACCTACCCACCAAGCCATGCCTTGACATGACAAAAGAAGAAAAAAAATCAAAAATAGGAGAAAGAGAGAGAATTCGAGTGAGGGAGAGGAGAGAGGGAGCTTTGGCCTATAAATAGCAAGCTTATTACAAGTCATTCTCACACCTTCACACCTTGCTCTCACTTCTTGATGAGCACCCAATATTGTAGATATTTGGAGCGACTAGTTCCATTTTATGTTGTTTTAACTTGTGTTTATTTAGCCTCTATAGCGATATTGCACGTAAGGTAGGTTTTTGTGTGTTTCAGGTAATTCGTGCAAATAAGGCATGTTTTGACGCTATGGATGGCCCAAGTGCTTCCAAGTACTCGAAGACCCTGTCGTCCCCTTAAAATCTGTCTAAGTATGAAAAAATGACTTTATGAAAAAGTATCAATTTTTGAGATAAAAAATTACGGTAATTGATTCTTGAATTTTTCTATGAGTAACTACAAAGTTGCAAGATTTTATTTAAAAGCAAGGTCATGTTTTAAGCCATTTCCTTCTGTGAAAAATGTGTAGTTTTCCATTTTACACTAAAAGTGAGGGGTTGACATTTTGATTTAATTGAAATCTTGAAATTCTGGTAATGCCATTGTTTCCAAATGGGGGGTACTTTCTTATTTTCATTAAATAAATTAAAGTAAAGAAAATGTAAAAGAAAGGTTTAAAATGTAGTCTTTACTTAAGTTTAAAGAATGAAAATAAGATGCTGAGGAGCTGTGAAGCTGCTGGGAGCTGTCTGCTGAAGTTGAGGCCAAGATGCAGGGATAACAATGGAGTATCGATACGGGAAATGGAGTATCGATACGGTTTCAAAACAGAGAGAAATCCGGCTTTTAGTGTATCGATACGCTGTTCTCCGTATCGATACGATTCTATTTGTATCGATACGGGTCGTCTACTGGGAATCCTGGATTTCAGAACAAGACAACACGGTATCGATACGGCTATGGAGTATCGATACGGGAGGCTTACCGACCAGCTTTTTGACAGTTTTCAACTTTCTATTAGTGGAAACTTTCCATTTCCATTAGTAGGTACCTTTTGGGATATTTTGCATGGAGAGAGAAAATTTCTTGTATAAATACTCCTCTCTCTCTCTCTCTCTCTCTCTCTCTCTCTCTCTCCTGTAGGGAGTTAAGTAGTTAGTTTAGGTTAGTCTTTTGCTTTAAGTTCCATTGTTGTCTTCTTCAAGCTTTCCTAACATTTTCCTTCAAGAACACTTGTAAGTTTAAGTTGTTTGTTAATTTTTCACGTATTTAAGTTGTAGCTACTCTTTAGATCTTTATTAATATCAAGTTTATTTCCGTTTTTATCGGTTAATCATGTTTTCATTTCTTAGCATAATTTCTAGTCTTTTAGCTATATGTGAGTAGTTATTTAGCTAAGTCTCGGGCTAATCTTTCCCAATGACTTAGGCGATTATTTGGTTCTCGAACCTTTGGGCTTAAAATCCTAATTTTTGGAATTGAATTAACCTAGTCATTTTGGTCTAAGCGAGGGGTGTTAACTCCTTGATATGAAATTTAGTCAAGCGGTCTTGGCAAAACGACATAACGAGGGCTCATGGCCTCCTACGTGTTAGATACATTAGCAAAAATAGGTTGGTTTAGTCCCGATTAATCACATGTTTTGATAATCATAGTCTTTAAAGCTAAATCTTTCAGGTGTGAGCACGCGATCGTGACCCTCGCTTGAGTTATTTTGAGAACTGGTAACGGCCTTAGTTAAGGGTTAGACGATCCCCAAACTTGTCTCTTTTAAGTTCATTAAGCAAATTTCTAGTCTTTTTCCTTATTATTTTCACCGTTTAAAGCAAAACCAAGTTGGCCGTCTTAAACGCCGCAATCCTACCACATAAAACCTTCAATCCAAATTAAGCTATATTCGATTCTCTATGGGAACGATCCCGGACTTCCGGATATTATGCTATCGACAACCTAGCCATACGCTTGGGATGTTTCAACCTTTTTGGAAGGCAAGGTTGTGGCGTAAGTATTTTTGGCGCCATTATCAGGGAATTCCTATTATAGCTTATTTTCCTTTGTGTAATTTGAACTCAACTTAGCGGATACCTCTAACTGAGCCACCAATTCGACTTGAGGTGTAATGAAGCTAGATTGAGCATCAATTGCCTTTTCTTTTATTGTCCATATAATGTGGCAGTGGCATAACCCCACGGAACTGTTTTAAGAAGAGAGGTGGCGGCATAGCCCCTCTAGCCTGTTTACTTTATGTCTTATCTATCTAATAGAATGGCGGCGGCAAATTGGGAAACACCCTACAAGACTTTGCGGGATTACCTTTGTCCTAATCAAATTATCACACCTCACAAGACTTTGCGGGAGTACCTTTGTCCCAATTAAATTTTCACACCCCTTGCATAGCCACTCATGACGCCAATATTTTTAAAAGTCGTATGACCATTACCAATTGGTTTGATCTCAAGAACCAAATTCAAACTTTTGCTGAAAAAATAAATTAGTCATTTTATGCATGTTGGGGACGATACAAGGATTTGCTCATTGCAGTCCCGAATCATGGCTTTGAAAATTTTCAAATTGCTAATTATTTTTATGATAGACTTTCTCAAAAGAGTCAACGATTCTTAGACATGATGTGCGATGGCAAACTTTTTGAAAAAGAACCCACTCAAGCATTAGATTTCTTTGATCTATTGGCTCAAATTTTACAATCTCGGGTTTATGCTTCACATTGTCAAGAGTCCAATTCAAATACCATGGAAGAGGAAATTGAGCTGCATACCTTTGCTGAAGATGTTAGTTTAGATTCTGACAACTCTTCAGAGTATGTTTGGAGTGATGAGTCAAGTCTTGAACCTGTTGTCTAGTGTTCTCCCTCCGTAGATCCCTTTCTGTGTGACGATCCGGGGGAGAAATTTCTCATTGTTGAGGAAACGAATGCAGAGGTAGACTTTTTGTATACTCTGCTGAATGAGCAGGATGGGAAGAATGTGAATAGACCTGAGAGTTTGTCTCCTTCATTAGAGGAGATACCTTCCATAGAAATTTTGAACCATCCAATACTCTCAGCTCTAGATGATGCCACCCTTCGTATCGAGTCTCCCCAAGTGCAAGAGCTTTTAAAAGTCGAATTGATTGATTTTGTTGGTGTTGATGAATTTGATTTGGTTTACCATCCTTATATTGTAGATTTTGTCAACTCTTTAAAAATCAATCTATTGTGGAATGCGCACTTAGTTGAAATTAAATTTCTCAAAGGATTTCAGCAATTGCAGTACTCAAAGTGTCTATTTTTATGGCATGGTCAGATTCAATTTTTGAAGCAAAGTGTGGAGTGGAGTGGAGTGCTATGTTCATTTTATTAGCTCTCATTGGCATATTAAATGTTCGGAACCCGCGTTTGGCTGAACGCACATAAACTCTTTCTTTGCCTCCCTCTCTTTTCTTTTTTCTTTTTCTCTTTTGATGGTCCGGTATAGCCAACCGTCTCTAGCTCCAAGTTGTTGCATGACTTGCTCTACGGCACTATGAGTTGGATATGGGGAGAAGAGTAGTACTCGTGTAATCACGTAACGATTTGGTGGATTTAATTTTACTTGTCAGTTGTTGGGGCCGAATAACACGAGCCGGGCGGTACTAATGTCATTTGTTTCTTAGTAGGTAGTTGGTTCTTAAGTCTTTTGCAGGGTAAGCATGCTACTACACCAGTCTTGGTGGTTTAGGTCTAAAAGCTAGGGTGAGTGAGGCATTCAAGAGCCCTAAGCATGGGTGCGATTACGTGTCGTGGTTGTAAGACTAAGAAAGCCCCAGCGATGACCTTGTGTGACTAGCTGTGGTTCTGATAGAGGAGCCGAAAGAGTGAGCCTTGGAAGCAGTTCCAATGACGAAGGGAAGTAACGACCAAAAAGCCTCCAACTTGGTCGAGGTATAAGGGGGTTGACATTCCCCTCAGAGGTATAATCTTTTGTTCTTTCCTCTCAATACTGTTGTTCTTCATGCTATGAGAACATATCATCGTTTAAGTTGGGGGGAGGGATATATATATGTTTTTTTTTTTTTGAGACTTGTCTCTTTTTGTTTTTGTTTTTGTTAAAATTTTAAAAATTTTCGCTTTTGCTTGCAATCCTCCTTTGTTAGTAGTGTTTTCGCATCCTAGATACCTTAATTATGCTCAATTGTGTCAATGGCAAGAGTCGTGTGTCCCCTCGAATTTGGTTATGTGTTTGAATCTATGTCACATGCATATATATGAACTTTGATGAATAAATTGAGCCTAAAAGTCAAATCAAGCGTTATGCATCACTAGAGTAGAGATTCATTTTTGAAGTATCCCATGCTTTTTATTCTCATTTTCCGCATTTGCGTAAATAATACATTTTGTTCATGCTTGAGTAGTGTATATATCTTTCATGCATCTTATTGGAGTTGTTGGCGTACTTAGGAAATGATTCAAGGCATTTTTGCTTGATTAAACCACATAAGAGTCACCTCGTTCTAATTTTGAACCATAGTCCGAGTCTTTTCCATTGTTCAAACCTAGGTAACAGGATGTTCGGAGGGTTGTGTGTCTATAGTTTTCAATGTTTTAAGGAGGTTTGGGGTGGTGTGAATGTGATAGAAGTGGTTGGAATGTAAAAAAGAAAAATTGAACCGTGATTTCTTATCTCTCCTCTCCCACTACAAAAGCTAAGGCCCCAAATTTTCATCTCCTTCTCCAAAACCCTCGAAATTGGCCCCTCAATTTCTCTCACTACAAATCTCACCTCAAATAACCCTATTCCTCAAAGAAAAATCAAAGATATGATATGAAAGAGCAAAATCATATCCGAAAGAGGGTTGAATACTATGATGAGAGGATTTGTGTGATCTTCGGGCTAGCTTACATTCAGGACGAGGAAGAGTCCGATAAGGAGGGGATGCTCGATGCTCAACATCGTGAGGAGCCGGATGAGGATGAAGACTAGGTGTGGTGGAGTCAGTGGTAGTAGTTTTTCTTTATTTCTTTTTTTTTTTGTAACTTTGTTTGGTGTTTGGCCGATATGAGGCCATGCCTTGGTAGTTTAGGATCGGTAGTGATCAAGGGTAGATGAATCATGCAAGTATATGGCCACTACATTTTTGTAGTCCCTTTCTCTTTGTGTCCAATATCGTTATAAGTTAATAAAGTCCTCCGATGATCTTTTGTACGCTGATTAACTCCATTTGATCCATGGTCGATATCTATTATTACTTAAGTTGTGATTGTCCTAGTCGTTCCATGCTTGTCAATAATTAGCTTTTCTTTTGTTCTAAGCGCCCTTTTGATAGCTTGTGTAGCTTCTTGTCTCTAGCTATTGCATTTACTCGCTAGCGCTTGTCATGAGATGTATCTTGTATCTCACTGTGTGAAAAGTTGAATAAGAGCGTATCCTTGTGAGTTTTGAAGTCGAAACTCGTTATGGTGCATGCATGCTTGACTACTCTAATATGGCATAGGTTGTTCATCCTAGTTCATCGCATGTTTGTGCATGGATTGCGTATGCTCAAATTTGAAGGGGTATTTTGGACTCTTGCCTAGTTGTAATAGTTGAGTATAATCTTTGTATCTTGAACCTTGGGAAGATTGCATAGCTTAGTTAAATACATTTTGTTTTAATTTGCTAGGGATCGGACTAGCAAAGTTCAAGTTGGGGGGTGTGATGAGCTCCCAATATTGTAGATATTTGGAGCGACTAGTTCCATTTTATGTTGTTTTAACTTGCGTTTATTTAGCTTCTATAGCGATATTGCACGTAAGGTAGGTTTTTGTGTGTTTCAGGTAATTCATGCAAATGCTGCGTGTTTTGACGCCATGAATGGCCCAAGTGCTTCCAAGTACCCGAAGACCCTGTCGGCCCCTTAAAATCTGTCTAAGTATGGAAAAATGACTTTCTGAAAAAGTATCGATTTTTGAGATAAAAAATGGCAGTAATTGATCCTTGAATTTTTCTATGAGTAACAACAAAGTTGCAAGATTTTATTTAAAAAGCAATGTCATGTTTTGAGTCATTTCCTTCTGTGAAAAATGTGCAATTTTATATTTTACACTAAAAGTGAGGGGTTGACATTTTGATTTAATTAAAATCTTGAAATTCTGGTAATGCCATTGTTTTCAAATGGGGGGTACTTTCTTGTTTTCATTAAATAAATTAAAGTAAAGAAAAGGTAAAAGAAAGGTTTAAAATGTAGTCTTTACTTAAGTTTAGAGAATGAAAATAAGATACTGAGGAGTTATGAAGCTGCTGAAGTTGAGGCCAAGATGCAGGGATAACAATGGAGTATCGATACGGGAAATGGAGTATCGATACGGTTTCAAAACAGAGAGAAATTCAACTTTCAACGTATCGATACGCTGTTCTCTGTATTGATACGGTTCTGTTTGTATCGATACGGGTCGTCTACGGGGAATCCTAGATTTCAGAACAAGATAGCATGGTATCGATACGGCTATGGAGTATCGATACTGGAGGCTTACCGACCAGCTTTTTGACAGTTTTCAACTTTCTATTAGTGGAAACTTTTCATTTCCATTAGTAGGTACCTTTTGGGATATTTTGCATGGAGAGAGAAGATTTCTTGTATAAATACTCCTCTCTCTCTCTCTCACTTGTAGGGAGTTAAGTAGTTAGTTTAGGTTAGTCTTTTGCTTTAAGTTTCATTGTTATCTTCTTCAAGCTTTCCTAATATTTTCCTTCAAGAACACTTGTAAGTTTAAGTTGTTTGTTAATTTTCCAAGTATTAAGGTTGCAGCTACTCTTTAGATCTTCATTAATATCAAGTTTATTTCCGTTTTTATCGGTTTATCATGTTTTCATTTTCTAGCATAATTTCTAGTTTTTTAGCTATGTTTGAGTAGTTATTTGGCTAAGTCTCGGGCTAATCTTTCCCAATGACTTAGACGATTATTTGATTCTCGAACCTTTGGGCTTAAAATCTTGATTTTTGGAATTGAATTAACCTAGCCATTTTGGTCTAAGCGAGGGGTGTTAACTCCTTGATATGAAGTTTAGTCAAGCGGTCTTGGCAAGTGACATACCGAGGACTCGTGGCCTCCTACGTGTTAGATACATTAGCAAAAATAGGTTGGTTTAGTCTCGATTAATCACATCTTTTGATAATCGTAGTCTTTAAAGCTAAATCTTCCGGGTGTGAGCATGCGGTCGTGACTCTCGCTTGAGTTATAATTGAGAACCGGTAACGGCCCTAGTCAAGGGTTAGACGATCCCTAGACTTGCCTCTTTTAAGTTCATTAAGCAAATTTCTAATCTTTTTCCTTATTATTTTCACCGTTTAAAGCAAAACCAAATTGGCCGTCTTAAACGCCGCAACCCTACCACATAAAACCTTCAATCCGAATTAAGCTATATTCGATTCTCTATGGGAACGATCTCGGACTTCCGGATATTATGCTATCGATGACCTAGCCCTACGCTTGGGGTGTTTCAACCTTTTTGGAAAGCAAGGTTGTGGCATAAACACTTCTCTCTAGAATTTCCAAGCCTTCTAGTTCTGAAGTTCAATTTTCTTTAAGTTTCTTGAAGTTCTTGAGAATTACCACCTCAAAAAACCTTCCTTAGATCTTTAAAGTAGCCTAGTTTAGTTAGCAAAGTTGTTTCTAAGAAGATAAAATCCATCTATCTTCCTTTCGAAGCAATTCGGAGACGTTACGCCGCCGATTCACAAAACCGACAACCAATTTTCAAAAATCGACCAACTGCCAAGAAGAAAGGTAGAATCTCTTATTCACTAACTCCACGTATAGCATAGAATCGAATGTTGGAAAGTAGAATGCCCTTACTCTATAGTTCAAAGTATAATATAGAGTTTCCTTAATCGTTTTCTCTAAGTATATAAGGTTATCTATTGCTTATAATGTTTGAAATGCATGTTAGTCAACAAATTTATTTTTGCTAATGGAAGTATGAGTATGTTGAATATATCCACTTTATTTTTCGGAAAAACATATGTTGTTTTGAACTTTCCTAAAAGAAAGAAAAAAGGGATTTCAAAAGTGTGAACTTGATTGGAAATATTTGTATTTTGATCTTAATGATGATTATGGTATATGTGATTACTTGGATTGTTTGTCTTGAGATGTGACAAAGCATAAGTGATTTTCACTCTAAAGGCATCCGTACATGTGGCGTTATGTTTTAAGTAAGGATTTGAGCATGATTTGTAATATAGAGTTGAATGATCTTGCTAGTTTAGTTTCAAGATTTCAATGAATGATCTATGATTACGTATGTGAAAAATCCTACCACGGAGTCGTTGCATGAAACGAGATACAGAAATCGAGAAAGTAGAAAGATGACACCTAGGGTGTGGTTAATGAAAAGGCGTGTTTTGAAAACGAGAAATGTTTTGAAAACCGCAATGTGGCCGGACGTGGTAGCCCATTGTGTGATGTGTGTATTTGTGTGCCAATGGAAATCCGGTGCGGCGGAACCATTATGAGGATACTCGGGAGACCGGAACTGCAGAACCGAGGTTAGGTGTGTGGCTTGGTTATTCGCGAAGAGGAGCCAATGCAAAATTTTGTGTGCCAATGGAAACCCGGTGCGGCAGAACCATTGTGAGGATACTCGGGAGACCGGAAAGGCGGAACCGAGGTTGGGTGTGTTAAAATGACGATTTTGAAAATGTTGATTTGGTTAATGAAAGCTGAAACTAGTGACACGGTTTACAAAATGACGGGTAGGAGAAACTCAGAAATCATGGACACCAACGTTAATTTGGATAAATAAATGTGGATGTGTCATTGTTAACTGTTTGTTAGATATGCATGTGCTAAGTGGAATTTGCCCTAATGTCTGTAAGTTAAGAGTAGTGAGTATGAATTATTCTATTGAGTTCCTATAGCTCATGGTGTTATTTTTTGGTGATCCTGACATATTATACTGGGGGCGACGCTGGTATAATGTGTCAGACTTTGTAAATGAACATGGTGAGTTGTATACCTTGAAGGCTTTCGGAGCCGAAAAGTTGGCTAGGATGGAAGAGCAGGCAGAGCAGTAAATAGAAACCCTAGTTCCCCCTCCTTTGTTGAATAAAAGTACTCTTGTGAGAGTTATGATGTAATAATGAGCCAGACTCTATTTAGTTTTCAATAAAATTGTCTATTTAACGTTCTCAAAATTAGGGGCATTACAGCCGTGCTCACATGGTACATGAGCAGCGCATTCGGGTCGTCCAAAAGTATGTTGGACGGCTCAGATTGAAACCATTTCTCTCCTCTCACATCACCACTAGCCCGGATATGTTACTCGAGTACTACGTGGTGCCCGCTCGGCACCCAAAAATTCCTCCTTCCGGATAATTCTACAATCTATTATTTTTTATTTTTTTGCCAAAACACAATCTGTTATTCTTAGATTCCGTTCCAAAGAACTTCTTAAAAAATAGGGAAAATTTCAAAATGGCACATGTACTTTGCACCAAATGTCACAGAGACACTTGAACTTAAGTTTATTTCAATTAAACACCTACACTAACAAAATCCCCAAATTTAAACACCTGAACTTAAGTTTATTTCAATTAAACACATGTACTAACAAAATCCCCAAATTTAGAACCCCACCGTTATATTTCGTTCCAAAAATTACTAGCATGACATCTCCAACCCGTTTAAGTTGCCCCACTGCACATGTTTCTAACAAGGGACGATGCACCCAAGTAAAATCCATAGGCAAACTTCATCGTCCCCTGTTGAAAACAATGCAATGGGGCAACTTAAACAGGTTGGAGATGTCATGTCAGCAATTTTTGGGACGAAATATAATTACGGGGGTCTAAATTTGAGGATTTTGTTAGTACAGGTGTTTAATTGAAATAAACTTAAGTTCATGTGTCTAAATTTGGAGATTTTGTTAGTACATGTGTTTAATTGAAATAAACTTAAGTTCAGGTGCCTCTGTGACATTTGATGCAAAATTTAGGTGCCATTTTGAAATTTTTCCTAAAAATTAAGTACTTATTTTGGAATTTCTCAAAGAAAAATTAGAAGGGTTGTTCCACAAAGTCCAAATAAGCAACTTATTTCATATTTTCAAACTTAAAAATAATGTAAATAAAAAATAATTTTTCAATTTTTTTGCACCGTATTAAAGATCTCAATGAGATCTATCAAATAAGATTCATATTGATAGAAAAATTATTTGTGTAAGCACATAATTTTTGAGTTTAAAATTACCTTATTAAAAATAAGTATTTATTCACCATTTTCTAGAACATGCCTTATTATTAGATAAAAAATAAGTTCTTAAACTCATTCCCCTTCTTAAAAAATAAGTATTTATTTACCATATTGTGGAATATGCCTTATTATTAGACCAAAAATAAGTTCTTAAAGCATCCACAGTGGAATAACCAAAACCATAAGATTGTTAAAATTAGCAATGTTCCCTAAAAAAAGAGCTCACAATGGCATAGCCAAATATAACAACCTCTTAGCAACTCATCAAATTTTAGGCATTGGATAATAAAAAATAGCAACTTTTTGCTAATAACCAAAACCTTTTTTTTCTCTCTCTCAACAATGTTTCAAAGAAAAATACAATATTTTTAAAAGAAGTTTGTTTTTTTAAAAAAAACAGTTAAACTATTTTTCAAAAACTGTTTTTTATTAAAAACTATTTTTTTAAAACTGTATTTTTTTTCAAAAACTTTTATTTAAAAAATATATCTTTTTTCAAAAACTATTTTTTTTAAACTTTTATGGAAAAGTGTTTTTCAAAATTGAAAAGTTTTCAAATAATTATTTTCTATTTCTAAAAACATGTTTTTATTAGTTTGAAAAGTATTTAAAAAAATATTTTATATGGTGACAATTTTTAGATTTTTATAGGTTGAAAAAGTGATGTGGAAAATTTTGATTATTCAATGTTCTATTATGCCACTGTAGACTTCTACACTACTAATCTTAGTAATCTCTTAAATGAATAATTAAAAAGTAATGTGATAACTTTTAATTATCTAATTTTAATTAGTCCACTGTGGATGCTCTTAAATCCGTTCTGGAATGGAGCTTTAGTGACAAAATAAAATGTAAAAAGACAACCTCAAATCAACCTAAATCCGAAAATCCTCAAACTGCGTCAAAACGGAAGGCAATAATAAAACAAAAGGAAAGATGCGGGTGGTGTGATTGTCGGTGGGCCAACTTATGTGACTTTTCGTCATGTTCTGATTTCGAGCCCAACAGTTATACAAAGGGATGCACAATTTTGAAAGTAATTCTGATTTGACCCCAAGATCAGTTTTCAAAATGGAATTCTGAATTGTAATTCGATTTATTTAAGATAAGATATAGTAGAATTGAAGCAGAAAAGATGACCCAGGTGATAACGTGTACCCTTTTATTATAGCATAATGCATTGCGTTCGAGTCTCATCATTGGATCCAATCCCTACCGGTTAAGCAAAATAGATTCATATCTATATTCTATTCTATATATTATAAAACAGAGCGATTTCTGTTAAAAATATCTAGACATATAAATGAAAGTAACATCTACAACCGTTAGATCACTTCATGTTAAATTTATAGCCATCAGATCATTTCTTTTTTACTCCTAAAAGATACAGAGAAATTTTCCTAATAAATCTATCCCTTAGTCCTAACTTTTTAGGCAATGTATCTCTATGTAAAATAATGATGCCTTGCATGATCAAATAGAAAAAATATCTCAAAATGGTAAGTGACGCTTAGTGAAGATTGCAACCCGTAGAGTAGTCGCATAGTACGGACAATTTATTTAAGCTGACACTATGATCCACTTTAACAGGACCCGAAAATCTTGTAGTGTAGTGCACTACATGGCGTGTAGTGCATATCACAACTGTCGATGAGTGTTTTCAACGTCGGGATTATAATGAAACTTTTTCGGGTCGGATTTACTCTTCCCCGGAAAAGTTTCATTTGTATCCGGATCGTTAAAAACACTCACGAATGGCTGAGATTTGCCCTACAAGAATCCGCCCTGTTGGTCCAAATAGCAACCCAAGAGGGGGGTGAATTGGGTATCTTAAATATAACGCGGAATTTTAAAAAACTAATTGCAATCTATTCAACTAGAATTATAATTTCAATGATATTCTATTCTACTCATGCGATATAGATATGCAAAACTGAAAGTAAAGAGAGTAGGGAAGAGAGAATCGAACGCAAGGATTTATAGTGGTTCGGTCCGCAACTTCACGGCCTAATCCACTCCCCAAGTGTCCAACTCAGGATTGCTGCACTATCTCCAATAGTTACAATCCTTCTAGCTTCGCGGGTGTTAGACAACCTTTACAACGAGCAATCTATCCCCAATCACTCTGACTAATTTTGATTTCTTTGGTAGTCACACCTAACCCAACTAGTTTTGACTCCGGTGCTAGTAACACCTAACTCTCAAGTGATTTTCTTTCCAAAATCACTCACAAAAAGATTAACTCTCACAAGAGTATGAATAAGGGAGTACAATCCCTTTTACAACAAGGTTCAAGAAACAACACTCAAGCTAGTGTAGATATTCAAGATGCAAGCGTAGAGTTTGATAGAGATTTGCAATTGAAAAGCTCACTGAATTATTTCTCCAGAGATCTCTTCTATTGTCTTCATTCTTCTACTGTATTTATTCTTGGAGAATAAGACTTCAAACATGTGGAAGCTCCACTAGCCGTTGGAATATTGAACTCCAATCCTTTTCATTTCCAAACGTTTACATCTTCCATCTTGAGCAACATCAACTACAATCAAGCCTTCAATTTGTCGAAATAATATAAAGCTCCAAGTAGTATTCAATTGTCCTCCTTGATTAATATTTGCTTTCCATAGAAGTCCTCATAGCCAATCACAAATTAGGAGAAGATTTGTCCTTAATCTTCTTCCTTCTAATTTCAATCTTGACTATTGGAGATAGGAGTTTTGATGTAGAGTGTTTCCTTGTGTAACTCAATCAAGTCCTACAAAATAAATATTATTCAAATCAATAGCAAATAATATTAATTGTATTTCTCTTCAATAAAATTTACTTTGTTATCATCAAAATCATTAAGGTATTCATAGAAATCTTTGGGCTAACACGCCCTGTAGGATTTCCGGGTCCACTATAACATGCCTCTAGGTAGAGGCATCCGCTAGTAGCATTACAATACACACCAATCTTAAGTCTCACTCTAAACCACTCAATCCTACTGGTTAGATCTCACTCTAAACCATTCTCTCTAAAATAAGCTCCCCCCTTCTCTCTAAAAGGAAATAGCTCCCCCTCCCTTTTCCTCCTCTTTTATCTCCGTCTATCTTGCTCTAGCCCGATCGGTGGTTGTAGGTTTGTGGATGAGCTCCGAAGTGGGTTGGTTCCAATGATGTTGGCAGCAGTGTTGAAGGGCTCGCTCTAGGCCATCTCCCCTCTTGTCTTCTCCAGATCCTGTGTCTCTGGCTGCGGCGTGATATAATAACAGAGATTTAGTTTGGGGAGCACAAAGGAAGAATTCTTTAACACCCCCAAAACTGCAGGCAACGAACACACGTTTGAGCATTTAATGATGCGTTGGGCTTTGTGCAATAGAAGTCGTCACAAATTCCCTGCATCGATTGTGTTGCGCTCGATTTGGGAATGGGATGATGGGATTTTTAGACACAACTAGCCGAGCGTTAACGCCTTGACACCTGTCCTAGAGGGGTGCTTGAATGAAAAGGTACGTTCGGCCCGAGAGCAATGCCCGCTCAGCTGAAGCCCCCACAATTGCGTCGTGGGTGGTTATTTCCCGTTGGGCTGTTTCCAGCCCATGGCTTACCCACGATCCCCTGAATATCGTTCTTCCTCGAGTGGGGGGAGTCCCCGTCGTTGGACATGAGGTGAATAACCGTTATTAACCGTCAGGAACGGCCCAAGATCTACTCCCCATGACCATGGAAATCGCTAACAGGTAAACGAGGTGGTATAGAAGTAAATGACAACAAATAAATCCGTTACGTTTTCTGTCTTTCCTTAATTAGAGAGTACATATTCATTCCTCAAATAGATACTAACTTAACTATTGGAGAGTCCACGACTGAAAACACCTCCCTAATTCTTGGACTTCTTGCAGGAACCCATTGAAGGCAGAGCTCGGATTGACGTTCCAGATTTTGGCTTCAACAAGTACTATAACTTCCATCATATCAATACGGAGTATATAATAAAGTTATCCGAACACGGTGAATATTTTTGGAAAAAAAAATCCATACGGTGTAACAAAAAAGAAAACAGAAACTTACCTTTGGGAGCTTCGGTTAGCTCAGGTCACTTCACTTGGTCTTGTTACGTAGCGGTTAGCTGATGTTAGCCGTTCGATCAGTGGGGGGAGGGCTGGGTAGACACGAGCCCCGCTATCCGCAGAGACGATTTGCAGAGAATTACGCAGAGAAAAACACGTTTGGCCCCATTTCAGCTCCCGAAAAAATCTAGAAAAATATTCATAAATTTTTGATTATTATTTTATGAGGCCCTGTAAAAAATCAACTCTAGCGGATATCGGTAAGTATTACTTTTGGATTCGTAGGAACGAAACTGAATGCCCGAGGGAGTTGAATAATCATTCAAACAAGTCCTATAAGGCCTCTAGAAGAGGCTATATCAGAAGTAAGGTCTTATTACCTCTAAGAGCTCTTCAAGGGGCCTTCGGCTTACATAGAAATGTCCATAGCATACGAGGAAGTGAGCGAACGACCCAAAGAGGAAAGAGACGGGACGGAAGTGCACCGCTCGGGGAGGGGTGTGCTCTCGGACTATAGTGAATGCAATGCAAGCAATTTATTGAATTTCATTTTGATGAGAAGCTATTGACCTTTCTTATCTTCTGGTCTTGAATCATTTATTCGATCTGTCGACTAAGGGAGATATCTCTTGTTTACGATTCCCACAATATAGTGTCTTGATTGAACGTTGTGCATCTAGCCTTAGAAAACTAGATACAGCCCAGAAGGTTCATTGCTCACTTACATCATTTCGAGTTTCGAGTTCGCCGGCTTTCTTTTTCCGGGTGGGACCTAAGGCTTCGCTGTTTGAGAAGACTGCCCGAAGGTGGATCAGAAAGTGGTCCACGCCAGCAGTTTCGCCCCTATGAATCCAAAAGTAATACTTACCGATATCCGCTGGAACTGATTTTTTACAGGGTCCCATAAAATAATATTCAAAAATTTATGGATATTTTTCTAGATTATTTCGAGATTCGAAATGGGGCCAAACGAGTTTTTCTCTGCGTGATTCTCTGCGAATCGTTTCTGCTGTTTTACAAACTTTGCTCCTAACTAAACTTTATAAAACTTTTGCAACCATACATATTTTGCACAGACAGTACCGACACATTTTTGTTCATGCGATGGTTTCATATCACTCCTGCTACATACATAGCAAATTGTGCACAGATTTTA
Organism: Rhododendron ovatum; assembly: GCA_019656835.1. NCBI lineage: Eukaryota > Viridiplantae > Streptophyta > Magnoliopsida > Ericales > Ericaceae > Rhododendron > Rhododendron ovatum. The sequence goes on from CM033802.1 coordinate 21,040,589, forward strand.
TTGTGGGGCTCATCACGAGTCTCACACAAATCATCCAAGCCGTTCATTAATTGTAAAACATTTTTTCAAGGGTCCCTGAAAAAAATAAGCTCAATTCAATACCTATTGGTGCTTCATCCAACCATTTAACTTTTCATTCAGATTTCCGGATAATGAAAAGTTATATGATTAGATCGAGAACTTATAGGTATCGGATTGAGATTATTTTTTACGGGGACTCTTGAAAAAATGTTTTACATTTAATGAACGGGCTCAGATGATTTGTGTGGGACCTGTGGTGGGCCCTATAATGAAATCTGTGCACAATCTGTGCACAGATTGTATGTGTGTGTAGACTTTCTGGTTTCATATAGAGTTGTGCTAGCTGCACAGACAATTGAGTACAACGATAAAAAGAAAAAAGAAAAAAAAAAGAAGAGACAATGGAGTACATACTCCATGCACAGATCGTTTTGGGACCCGTTTCGGGTTCCACAAGCATGATCGAAGTTGCTCATTTTTGTTTAAAATATTTTTTTTAGGGTCCCTATAAAAATAAGTTCTAACAAATACCGGTAAGAGCTTTTACAAAGCATCCAACTTTGTTCCAGAATTTGGTCTGAATTCTGGGACAAAGTTGGATATTTCATAATGACCCCTACCAGTATCTGGTTGAAATGATTTTTTACAAGAGCCCTAAGCAGAATATTTTGAACAAAATAAGCGACTCCGATCATGTTTGTGAGACCCAAAACGTGTCCTAAAACAATCTGTACTTGGCGTATGTACTCCATTATCTGTGTGCACAGTTAGCATTAGTGTTTCATACAATTCACCACTATCTGCAAGGTATTCATTGTGAATATGAGTATATGTGCAAAAACAATAGCGGAGTCTGGGATTTTAAATTTAGGACTGACATGGTTTAACGCGGGTCCACTTTTGTTGCTTTGTTTTGTTTGTAAAAATGTGAACAGAATATTACATGTATATTCATATAATTAGATTTTGTCGTGATTTTATTTGGTTAGAAAGAATAAAAATTTGGTCCAGCTCTCTTGTGGTCTTCAAATAAAAGCAAGTGAATCCAAGCTGATTATTTTTCAAAAAAGAATCTTTTACATTATCTATATAAAATATCAATAGACACCTAACTGAATTATCTCTCTTAGTGTAAAAAAAATTGGCTTGAAAATTGTGGTGGGGTGGCACCCTGCACCGGTATTGCTAGCCCCGACGTGCAATTTTTTTTTATAAATGTGTGTGGTTGTAGATTGGTTGAAACTCTTGAGGATCAGTTATGTGTCCATATTTAACAAACCGTAGGAGTGTTTTTAAATATATTTATTCCCAAAGGTTTTATGGTTTCACCACTATATTATGTTCTCTATATTGAGTATGTGGATTTTTTTAATAAGAAAAATGACTTCACACCGTCGAATGATATGAATGAATTGGTTTATTAACAAAATTCAAGTAACCGAATTTACACTCTAAAAACTATTTCAAAATAATAAAGTTTTCAAAAGAAATGATTTTTCGGACGACAAAGAATTGGAATGAGTTAATACTTGCAACAACATTTAGATGATAATCCTACTGGCAGACACAACTACTTAATTTTAATTTTGAAAATACTTTCTTTTTTTAGAACGGGAATTTCATTACATTGCAAAAGTTGAAACGACCTAACTGAGAGAAAATAAAACAGAGCGGTTTCCAGTGAAAATGTCTTCTAAGCATATAAATGAGAGTAACCTTTACAACCGTTAGATCACTTCATGTTAAATTAATAGCCATCGGATTATTTTTTTAAAGAATACAAAGAATATTCTCCTAATAAATCTATCCCCCTCTATCCTCACTTTTTAGACAATGTATCTTTATGTAAAATAATGTTGCTTTATATGATCAAATAAAAAAATATCTCAAAATGATTACTGACGTGTTGTGGAGATTACAATTATCCTGTAGAGAAGCCGGGTGGTACGGACAATTTATTTAAATTGAGCCTATAATACATTCCGACATGACTTTAGGCACGGGCATCCTCTGGTCCTCCATACAACGCGACTAACTGAGAAGATCCAACTAAAAGTAGAAATATCAAATATACACCCAGAACCGGAAAAACTAAACAGAAAACTAGGGGAAATCCCAAAGAAAGCTCCCTTACATCGATTTACAAGCCAAAAATACACTAAACATTAACATTAAGAAAATGACTGAGTCTAAAAATCTAATAAAAGGTTGACTACATTTAACTTTATAAGATCTTGCATATAATCGCTAGTTTGAGTCATAAGATCTTGCTATATATTTTGGCCTTTCTTACTGTTATCACCAACTTAATAATATATTTTTTCGCTTTACATTTTGTCTTCATAACGTTAACTTGCTCCGTGCAAACGTCTGACTTTGCAAAAAAAACAAAAACAAGACACTAACCACATTTGTAACTATCCGACCCGACTAATCATAGACCCTTTCAACCTGAACACTTGATCTTAAAATTATAACTAAAAATGTATCATATAGATTTTGGTGGGTATTAATTAATATACCCATTGAGGCTTAAATTCCCAACCCATTAATGTGGTACTAACTCTCTAGCCTCTAGCTACCACTCCCGCAAATATGGGATGTTACAACATCACTGTTACAAGACCTCCAAAAACTCTAACAAATTAGGTAATTGGACATTAGTGGTGGAGAATCAAAATTAGGTTTATGTAAGGTCATTTTTGGGTTGGCACGCATGTGTTTTAGCATGTCATACTTTCGAGCATGTGAGGCATAGGAACATGTTGGGGTCAACACTGCATTTGGCATTAGGTAAATAGCTTATTTTGTAATACTCACCATACACATTCGTGCTCGGTCGGCCTAGAAAAAAGGTCCCCACCAATGACAAACATCACAACAAGTACTGGTGGTTGTCAAACCGTCTCGTCGTGAGAGTATGTTCTAATTGCAAGTTCGAATGCTCTATATATATCTTGAGTGTTCTAATTGTTTCTTTATTATGTTGCTTACTTTCCATTAAGTGAATGTTACATAATTTTCTTTCCTTTAGACAGGTTACTAGCTTCAGAGACATCCCAATCTCACACTGGTACATTAGAAGAAATGTGAGAAATTCTTCCGAGTGAAGTTGGTTGTCTCACCTTCCCTCCATAGTGGAAGCGTAGGTTCGAGCCCCACTGGAGGCAAATTTGGGGTTCAAAGCTATGGACAGCATCTGGATCCCTTGTTGACTAACATACTAACATCTCGCTAACCCCCGCTGATATATACAATATTGGCACACACAAAAAAAACATTATAAGAAATGTGACTCAAAAAAAAAAAAACATTATAAGAAATGTGACTCATCATGTAGTAGCTAAATCTCACACCCATTTGAATTCGCGAGCTGCTCGGTTCATTACATCATTTGCAGCCCTACTTATCACTAGACTTTAGGCCAGGACTCATATGTAAGTAACCGCGTGACCGACCCCATTTCAGAGACCGTATAATATATGCCCAGCCCAACAGGCCCAAACTAAAAACCAAAATGCAAAGCCCTAAGGAAAGAATCTTCAGTTCTTCTCTCGCAAGCGAACCAAAAAAACGAAGAAACCTCTTCGCACCAATCCTACAAGGAACGAAATCCCACACCAGAAGTTGAAACCGAAGGAAACGAAAGAGAAGCAGAAGATAAAAGGAAGAAAATGGACGAAACCAGAGAAATCCCTCCGAAGCACGATCTGAATGCGAAGTGGGAGGCCTGTCTCGATTTGGGCGTGCGCCGATTCGTCTACTCCTCCCTGGCCGGCGCTTTCAGCGGTCTCCTTCTCTTCAGTAAGTTTTCCAAACATCCGCTCTCTATTTTCTCCCCGGGGGAAAAAAATGTTGAATGAGAATGGTGGATTATGTTGATTCTACACGATGTGTTGTCTGAGTTGAAAGTAGTACGAAAATGGGTGATTCAGTGCCGCTATTTGTTTTATTTGATTTAATATTTTTGGGGAGGCGTTCAAGCACTATTTATATCCGTATATTAAGCCGAATTGTGGCGTGGCCAATCGAGTCAGAATTTTTTATACGTGGGATCAAAAATTACAACTATACTATTTTGGGGCAAATTAGGAGCTCTATTGTGGAGTACAAATGGTAAATATTGGGTGCTAAATGTATTATTTCTTATTGAGAAATCAAACAAAGTGACCGACTTGTCTCTTAGTCACTCTGTTCCGATCCTAATGTCCCACATTGACCAAGTATGGGCTTGTCCTTGAGTATGCAATCTCTTGGGA